>CM028384.1:71825889-71885601 GCA_013146195.2 Codonopsis lanceolata | reverse complement strand
TACGACTCGCTGTAGGGATGTCGTTGGCCCTTTGTCCACGAGGTACTCTCGACCTCTTCCTACTGTTTCTTATCGGGGACCCCAGCGAAGCCTCTTTGTGATAGACCCGATGTCTGGATCCGGAGAGCTTTTGGTTGAAGACCGGGCGTAGGGTTGGGATTCTCCTTCCTCGCCGTGAGCCCGCCGACATTCACATCGTGGTCGAGGGGGAACCTTAGAATGAACGCCGTTTAGATCCTCGCCGGCCATCCGCTTGCCGAGCCTTGACTTGACATTTGTGGTAAACTTCGCTCTTGGGTTTCTCGCCCCACCCTTCGCTGGGGGATTGAAGCTCGAAATGCCTGGGTGCTTTGCGCACATTGATTATGGGCTGGGCTGGGCTGCCGGGATCCGAGCTTTTGCCGTAGCTAGTGCATTTTGGTCTCGGCCTCAGTATCTTTGTGTACATGGTTTTTTGGTGCTCCTAATACGCATATTCCAGTCCGCCTTTTCCCGACCGGCTTATTCATTTTGTCATGAGGTTGTTCTCTTCGCTGCCTCGAAGACTCGACTTGTGAATCGTCCATCTTGGGGGTCGACGTCGGCCTCTTTATTTTTGTTGTTAGAGAGCCGCTTGGCCGTGAGTCTTCGTTGGGCCCTCGCCGACACTTCGGTACCGAGGCGCCGAGTCTCCGCCTCGCTGAGTACTGTGGCCCCTCGTGTCCCATCCCTCGCCGTGTTTCTACCGGCTCTCTTCTCGGGCGGGTGATTTGTGGGTGACATTTTTAGAGGCTTGCTTTTTGATCTCACCATCCTTTCTCGCTTGTGGACGCCGTGGATCGAGAAAGTCAAGTTTCCTAAGAACCAAACCGATCACGCTTTTTCGGTGGTGATCTTGTCTTGTTGTCCACGTATGAGGCAAGGATGAGGTGGCCCATCGGTTCGTTTCTTTCTGGTTACCCGCACAAAGTAAACAACAAACACCAAGTATGAGCCTGGGCGGCCCGACTAGAACCCTCCTGTGAGATTAAGATTTCTATGGGAAAATGGGTAATCAATGTGCCGTGATATTTGCTTGATAAGAGGTTGTGATAAGGGAGTTTAGATATCTCAGAATTTACTTACCTTTACAATAAATGTGTGTCCTCTATTTATACCTGATCTTTCTGTCGACGTGGCGGCTGGTCATTGGGGAACACATTGCGGCGTTTATTAAATGCGTTGATAGTCTTTGTCGAAATGTTAATGCTTGTCGGGAGTTGGTGTGCGTGTGGCGGTTTTGGGCTGGGGAAGCCGCTTTTGTCGCCGGTGATGATTGATCTAACGCCGAGGTCGAGCGGTCTTGTGATGAGGTGTTTATTATTGCCGAGGCCGAGGTACCGGGGACCGATTAAGTGGCGAGGCCGAGGGTGGTGGAAACCACTCTGGTTCAGGCCGAGGCATTAGAAGTCACCTGCTAGCCGAGGCCAAAGTCGCTGAGAGGCCGTGGGTTGTCTATTACTCGGCAACAATCAAACTCGCGTTTGTCTTAGGGACCCATGCATCTATGACTTCGTTTACTAGTGGTTTTCTAAGTGGGACCCATGATTGGGCCGAGGATCACTTCCTCAGTGGGGCCCGTTATTGGGCCGAGGATCATTTCCTCGATTTAATCCTTTCAGTATGAGGCAAGGATGAGGTGGCGTCCACTAGTTCGTTCTTTCTTGGTTACCGCACAAAGTAAACAACAAACACCGTAAGGAGTTCGACTAACCCTCCTGCAAGTGAGAGTAAGATTTTCTGTGGGAAAAATGGGTAATCAATGTGCCGTGATATTTGCTTGATAAGAGGTTGTGATAAAGTAGTTTAGATATCTCAGAATTTACTTACCTTTACAATAAATGTGTGTCCTCTATTTATACCTGATCTTTACATCGACGTATGGCGGTCATTGGGGAACACATTGCGGCGTTTATTAAATGCGTTGATAGTCTTTGTCAGAAATAAGTGGGCTGTGCGTTTGTTAGGGAGTTGGTGTTTGCGTGTAGTCTTTGTCAGAAATTAAAGAGAACTGTTGAAATATATATATATATATATATATATATATATATATATATATATATATATATATATATATATATTATTGTAAAACTAATATCATGATTAAAAACTTTAACGATAATAAATAAAATAAACAAATAATTGTAACATAAATATTGTGAGTTCTGTGTACATAACTGAAATTATTATAATACATCGATTAAGAAAAGGTAAAATTATTAATAGATAATGTAATAAATAGATAAATTATTTTATAAATTTTATAATATTTTTTAAAATACAACATTTGTCATTAAATTTGTGCGATTACTACCACGATCACTATGATTAAATATGTACAATTACTACTATTATCTATCACATAACAAAATGCATGTAATATGTATTAATCAATATTAATATAATTTTTTTAATCTTTTAGTTAGTGTGTTATGAAAATTAAACACATAATTAAAATGTAAGGATACAAATATAAGTGAATTTAATTATTGCTTATTACATGAATGCAAAATCTATATATATATATATATATATATATATATATATATATATATATATATATATTAGAATACATCTTTAAACGAATATATATTTGTTAGATAATAAAAATTGCACAACAAATTCAAATGACGATAAACCAAAGAAAAACGACTCAAATTACATACTTCCTATGGTCATCCCTCCCCCAAAATGACCAAAATATCCCCGACTCAAAAACTATTTCTTTAATAGTGTCACCCAAATGAGGTGACACTGATAATATATGTACTTAATTATTACAACTATATATACAAATATTTAAGCTCAATTCAATAAACTATGAAATAGACATTTAAACTATGATTGCTCTCAATTCATTGTACATTTCAAAGAGTATGATACTCGGCTACTTGCCCATATACATAATCACACCCCTCTAGAGTCATTGTACATGTTCCAAAAGCAATTAGACTACAATTTACTTGCTCATATTCATCCTCGCTTTTCTAGAATGTGAATACGCGAAAATGGAATCTGGTAATAATGATATTGTCACCTCTCACCAGGATCATGTTGATCTTTAAAAGTCCACTCATCTAACATGTTATAACTGATGCTACTACTTTTTTTTTAAAGGTTGGAGGGGACATAAACCTTACTCCAATCTTTACTTTTTAATATTTTAATGCGTTGAAAGGCTGCAATTATAGATATATGATGCCTTTGGTGTGGCTAGAACCAATGGTGTCTCTGGTGAGGCTTTAAACACCCGATCTCTCGGTTGAGAATAGTGATGTACCAGGGTGCTTCTGGTGGGGCTTGAACACTCGACCTCTCCGTTAAGCGACTAAATGGAGCCTTTGGGTAAGACTTGAACAACAACGTTGCCTCCAAGAGGCTTGAACACCCAACCTTCTATTGAAAGTTGTAAAGTCGAGGGTGTCTCTAGTGAGACTTGAACACCCGACCTCTCCGTTAGGAGGTGAAGAAGCACTTTAGAGCTCGTTGGTTGATGCTACTAATTTTGCCGGTGAAATTACTTGGTTATACGCAACAAAAGTGGTCACATAACATTTATGACTGAGTAAGTAATCTGTGTTGAGTATAAAATTAGACATGTTAGACTTTAAAGATCCATAATTGTTCATCAAATTATATTTCACTATATACTTGTTCTTTAGCTTTTATGGATAGAATTTGTCTTAACAAAACTCACAAGTAAATTAATATCAATATAGGAAGATCTTATAGTATAATAAGTTTTTAAATTGTTATTCTTGTTTCCCTTGCATATTGGTAAAAAGAAAAAAGGTATTGCCTCTTAGATTGATGGTATTTAATTTCTTAATAGCTTTTTATATTTTTTTATTTACTTATCAATACTTGTATATGTGTTCATATATAAATATAATTCTTATTTTATAATTAGTTACAGTGGTTATCTAGCAATCTTGAGATAAGCAAATTACATTTTTCATTATATATATCTTCCTTTTTTTTTTAAGTGAATTTTGAAGGGATCTTGCTATAGGGATGTGCTAATTACATTTTTCATTATATATAGGAAATGTAACAAAACAAAGTGTTTCAATTTCCAATGTCATCTTAATTAAATGTTTAGTATAAAAATTAAGAAAAATGTAATAAAATAAAGTTTTTCAACTTCCAATGCATATTTATGTTTACATTTATGAAAAACATTTAGGCGAAAAAATCATGGTTGTTATTATATATATATATATATATAGATATGACGTTTTTAGGTTCTTCTGATTTTTTTTATTCCGACTCTGTAATAAAAGAAATCTCTTAACAAAAAGCTCTACTTTATGGTATAATCATTAAATTAAACCAACAATATATGTACTTTTTGGTTGAAGATTATATTGCACGTAAAAGCTTTCAATGTACTGTGTTTCACTTATAAAATTGTTAATGAGCAAAAATGGAAATAATTCCATTATTTCAATAATTTGAGCTATGTTTATATACACCAGCCTAGTGTCCGTGCCTATGCATGATAGTATACTTGATTCTCTCAATTGAAACGACAATACTTAAATAGAAAGTATAATTTAATAAAATGTTATAATTGAATAGGTATATTATTTTGAGTGGTAGTTAAGGGAAGTAATCTGAACTTAACCTATTTTGAGGGTATCGTTGGATTTACGTCACTCCTAATTCCTAAATAACCTTAGTCAATCGAGAGTTGTATTGTAATAGTCATGGTTAGTTTTATAGTGAGGTTTTTTTTCATTTTCTCTTTAATTAATAACACTATTTTTATTCTAAATTCTTTCTTACTTTTTAATTTAATTATCACAAGATTGTGCAAAAAAAAAAAACTCACAAATTATAAAATGAAACATCTATCATAATTGAGTTTTGAAATAGTAAGTTAGAAGTCTAGGAAACATTATTTATTTTTTCTTGTACTTTAATTATAGAGTACATGTGTAATGCTTTTAAAACAAATAATAGATATGAAAATATATATTAGAAAATATAAAACATATAAATTATGAAAATATAAAAATATCTAGAGATGAATGGCGTATTCTTATTTTATTTTATTTGTGAGGTTGGGGGGGGGGGTTACCCTAAAATCACAGTAATTGTTTTTATATTGAGAGTTACAAGTATGAAAAAAATTATTTTTGGCCGCAAAGATGATGATATCAAAATAGATGATAAACAAAGAAAAAAGAAAATTTATGTTGATATCCTTTGTGACTGCAACTTGGTTGGTCACCATTACAATTCTAATCATTATTCTATTCCCAAAATAATTAATTTAGCATATCTTTCAATTGACACATTTTATAATTTCTTTGAAAAACAAAAAGTTTTGAAAATTCTTGAGGGCATTCCACCCCAACAAATGTTTTTTTTTTTTAAAATAAATATGGCTCGATTGATTAAGTAAACATGAAGAATCTTAGAACTAACATCGAAATCTCTTGCACCCGTACACATAAATTGGATGAATTGGGGTATTATGAATTATGATCATCCATCAGTCACCAGCTAATTGTATACAATAGTAGTGATAGTTTCTGAAATTTGTTTGTGTTCTGATTCTCTTTGATTTTGGTGAAAGTCTTTATTTTAGTGTCCTTTTACTAAAGATAAGAATTTAAGAAAGATGGTTTTATGTATATTTTATATAAGACGAATTCTTTTGATCAAACTCATGATGTGTTGGTGGATTAAATAATAAGAAAGTAAAGATTTCGTCTTACAAAACTCACTCTAAGAGCATCTCCAATGTGGGAATTCTTCCCACAAATTCTTAACTGGGTCCCACTGCCACATACACATTTTTCTCTTTTTTTCTACTTAAGAATTCATCTTCCTATCAGATACGATTCTTAACATATTCTTAACTGGCCCCACCTACCTCATTAACTTTACATTTCATTCTTATTTTTATACTTTTCAACAAATAAATTTATTTCACGTTAAATATTTAAATATTTCGTATAAATAATTAATTTATAAATTAAGACAAAAATTAATTTAAAAATAATAAATTACATTATTATTTTTAAATTTTATAATTTATGATTTATTTAATAAATTATCTATAAAACACATATTATACATAACTCGTACAATAACATAAATAGAAAATTACATAAAAACGTTAAATACATAAAATGATAAATGAACTTGTAAAATAACATGAATATAAAATTACATAAAAACGTTATAATTGAAAGTTACATAAACACGTTAACATTGAAAGTTACATTAAAAAAAAATAATGAAAGTTACATAAAATAAAATTCATAATGAAACTTACATAAAATTATCGGTGTTGATACAAAGAGCACTAAAAAATTTTTAATTTAAAAAAATTTGAATTTAAAAAATTTGAATTTAATCTTTTGTTTTAATAAAAAACGGTCATATTGGTTAAAAAAAAGAAAGAAAAAAACGTTTTTTTTTGGTTTAAACTTTTGCAAAGCGCCCACCGTCTGCCTGGATTGATGCATACACGCGCTACAAGGGGTGTGCACCACTCTCTCTATTGTGACTGTGGTTCTTCATCAATTATTGGTTTCTTAACTAAGAAACCAATTTTTTCTCACCTCCTTAGAATCTATTAAGAATTGTACATTGGGAAGGTATATTTGATTCTTAATGGAAGAATCCATTAAGAAACATACAATGGAGGTGCTCTAACCAAATTCTGTGGAATTTGTTTTGAAGCCACTCAATAAAGATGCCTTGGGCGAGAGGTCCTACTCCTAGTGTAGTGACAATGTGGCATTAACATCTGCTTTTTTTTCTTTTGTCCAGGAAAAAAAGAAGAAGAGGAAAAGTCCTCATTGGTTTTAATCAGGAAGGCCCACATCAGGTTGAGATGGACTTGTTTTGGGTAGGGTAATGAGCACAAGCCCAGCCTAGTTCTGCCTAAACTGGCTAAACATTTCCACAAATTGGAGAAATTGTATACTTTTTTCCAAACATTTTTTCGATATAGTCATGCCTTTTTTTTAACAGTTAAATGCCACTTTATTAAATTCCTGACCAAGATGCTCTCACTTTATGTGAACATTAATAATCGCAATGCATTTTATCCTTTCATTTAATTATTTCTCTTCTGTAAATCGTCTTTTGTTTTCTATTCGTTTTTTTTTTCCAAATGTTGTCGTCCATTTGAAGGAACGAATACACATTCTATCTAAATCTCTTCATGCTTCAATGGAAAAACCAATCATGTTATTGCTAAAATTTTGAAGAAATACAATTGTTTCTAAACTTTGTGAAATTTTTGGTATTGATGATGTTATTCAATTGATAGCATGAAAATATTCTAATGTTAAATGTCAAAGTTTATCTATGAAATATTCTGTTGAACCTCACCTGAATTGCTGTGTTAGAAAATGATGAGGACAGGGCCATTCCTGGGTATAGGCCAAAGGGACGACCGCCAAGGGCCCAAAAAAATTAGGGGTCCAAATTTTATTTATATGTATAGTATATATATAATATATAAATATAATATTAATAAATATGGAATATGGAATATGGAAAATTGTCTGGAAACAAGAAACGGAAGCATAAGTTTGATGCGGTGATGCCGGCAGATGAAAGGTTGATTAGACGGAAGGGCGGACAGTAGGACAGTCGAACAGAAGGATCAAGGAGATGGAACAATCAACGGCGGCCCTCGACCTCGAGATTCACTCTTTAGTCTTCCCTATGCATCTATGATCGCCGGATTAATTTCCACTCCACCTTCAGGCTCTGCTTCAGTTCAATTTCAAAGGCTTAAAGCAAGAAAAACTCTCACGGTCTCACTCACTTAGTCACTCTGCCGTTCCTCATCCACGAACTCGAAGCCATCGGCGCCGGTGAATGACTGATGATGTAGGTACTCGTCCAATTTTCCTTATTTCAATTTTAATTTTCAAAAATTTTCCCCTCTTCAGGCCCTTCTCTTCTTCTGACGAATTAGACATTCAGACCCTAAACCCTCAAAGGCTCAAACTCATATTTCTTTTGGTTTAAGGTTTTTAGGGCTCGTAAATTAATTTTTTTATTGATCCACAATTTCTTTTCAAAATCACATAGTCTAAAAACTGTTTAAGTAGATAATAGATTAGAAATTTACAAATTATTTCTAATATATTGCTGCAGCATTCCAGCAAGCAATCGAGCTTGGGGCCCTTATTCGTTATTTTGCCCCGGGTCTTTGAAATGTCAGGAACGACCCTGGATGAGGATTGTGTAAACATGGTGTTGTTGCCCAAAGTTTTGTTAAGTAGTATAATATTCGTACACGTTATTTAAAATCAAAAGGATTTAAGCCTCAGATTGGACATAGTCGGTTTACTTGGTGATTATGTTTCTGGCAATGTTCATGATTCGTCTTTTGATTCAATAGATGGTCACAAATTGCATCGTGGTGCCGATGCATCAATTTTGCACCGTGATACAATACATTGTAATCACGATACATCTACTTCAAATATGGATACATCAGTATATATTAACAGTTCAACATATTTGAATCACGATTCATCATTATCTTATCAACGCAAAATCAAATCTTCAAGTGTTGAAAGTGACAGTGACAATGTTCCATGTAAGCTTGACATCTATTTTTGTAAGCTTCAACTCACTTTCCCAAAATATGAATCTTTTTTTTTTCCTTTGACACAATAGCTCACAGAACTTTTTATTATTTCATCATTCTTTTGGGTTAGTTTTTTTTTAAAATTTAATGGATACAGATTCTATCAATTATGTTCCAAAATGATGTTTTTCCAGCACTGTGATGTGGTCTTCTGCGAAATGTAAACTTTCAATTTGGTTAATGAGCATTTTCATATAGATTATTTTGTCATTTTTGTACGTCTTTACAGTTGCATGACATGTATATAGCTATTACAAACTTAAAATTGGACAATACAATACATAAAATAAATCACGATGTATTTTATTGAGGTTTAAATCTCAATTTGGCCACCTTACTTTCGGCCAAAATTCATTACGATCACTCTACTTTTTTTCTTTCTCAATTTAATCACTTACTTGGAAATAAATATCAAGTTCATCACTCCGTCCAATTTTTTGTTGAAAACTTTAAAAATTTTCTAAGAATCCAAAAATACCCTTACTAATAATTGTAATATAATTTTCAATTTTCAATTTTCAATTTTCAATTTTCAATTTTCAATTTTCAATTTTCAATTTTCAATTTTCAATTTTCAATTCTATCTATTCTCTCTTCTCATGAGTGGTACTCATGATTAGGGGTGAGCAGAAGTTTTCCGGAACCGGACCGGACCAATGGAACCGGACCAGACCAGTCAAAAATGGACCGGACCAATACTTTGGATTGGTCCCTGATCCAATTTTTACAATCGGACAATTGTCGGTCCCTGCCTTAAACCAAAAACGCAGAACCGGACCAATGTGTATTTATTATTATTTTATTATATATAATATACTAATATAGTATAATTAATATATATATATATATATATATATATATATATCAATTGATAAGAAGATAATAAAAGGGATACAACTTACAACCTAAAGAAAATATATAATAATTTGATTCAATATTCAATCAAGTTTCATTATTTGATTAAAGAGAAAATAGGAGGGAAAACATTGTTCTTCCCTATTAATTAATTTCCTGCCTCTTTTTGTGATTCCAAACATTATTAGTTTGAAGGATTGTTACAGGTAAATTAATTAAATTAACCATAAGGGGATCAGAGAGGAAGATGACTTGCAATAAATTTCCTTACAACTTTCTTTTTCGTTACTCTTTATTAATTTGGAAGTAATGATTTTTACCTTTAGTTTATTTTCACAAGAACAACGAACCCAACAAAATGTTGTATGAAGGAAGAACATGATTTGATTATTGATCATTGTTTTTTAGAAAATCTAGTTATCCTCTTGATCAAAGATACGCATCGTATTGGTCCGTCCGGTTCTCGTGACGCCTTCAATTGGTTTGACCACCAATGTATTGGTTCTCAGACATATTGGGTTGGTCCCTGTTCTATATTTTTAAGAACCGACTATTGTCCGTCCTGTTCTCTCGCTTTTCCAAAAAATGGACCGAACCGAACCAAGCTCACCCCTACTCATGATTACACCACCCAATACCTTTGCACTATCGAGTTTCTCACGCTTGGAGTATAGTAGCTCGAGAAAGCTTCACGATCTTCTAATCCTCTCTTTCCACCATGCTGGCAATACTTTATTTGATGTCGGTTTAGTTCACAGAATATTGGTTAATTTTTCTCAACAAGATGATAGTTAAGATGATATGGAAGATGCATCTGTCATTGAATCTGACGATCCTGATTCACCATCTCAAATTGCTTTATTCAAAGTCTCAAAATTGGTAGACAATTATCTCGCTAAAATTGCCCCTATTGCAGAAGGTTTACCCGTACATGTTTGTACAATACATGATGGCAAAACCCGATTGAAAACTCTCCTTCATAAGCTAGAATACAAACCCAATCTTTCTCCCTCACATTCACAGAGGTAAACCCAATCTTTCTCCATCACACTAAGTGATTCCCCTCTGCAGGTATGATTCACATAAGTCAAATCACAGATCTGAAACTCCATCTATCTCACGCACTTAAAGATCCAACAATGGTCACATAGAAATGAAGAAGATGAAGAAGAACGCAGAAGGTTCTACGCATAAATTAGGGTTCATATCTTAATCAGGGCTCTTACCTCAACATTTGTTGCAAGCATAGGGTTAGGGTTCTAATACAAGCATACCTTTGTGATTAAATGTTTGAGTCGATAAAACTAAAAAATAAAACCTAAACCTTACAAAGGTATGGCTTCCAAGAAACAACAAGTTTCTTCTCATGCATTTCATCGAAGAGATAACATGCATCGTGATGCATCAAATTTGTACTAGAAAATCTACAAGTAAATCCCGATGTATAGGTTATTTAATTACATTTATATGCTAATTTATCCACATTTCCCAAAATTATTTATGTTGTAAGCTCATAATTCAATTTTAAAATGTATTCGAAGAAGAGAAACGTGCCTGACACTTCTACATCTTTATTTTTAGCTCGTCTTCTTGATTTTGTGGTATTGGTTTTAGGTCTTTTCATTTCTTTGGTCATATCTTGTACGTTGCGAAGAATTTTCGTGCTTCTGGTTGCCAAGAAATGGGATTTGACTATGATTGTGTAGAAATGTTTATGATTTTTTTTTAAAAAAGTTTATTAGTAAGTGAAGTGGAAGTGTAAAATAAATCTTAAATAATTGATTAATATAGTGCGTGTGTTCGATTCTTTATTGGCATAACTTAGTGCACTGTGATGCATAAAATGATACATCGTGAAACATAAATAAATACACCGCGATTCATAAACTAATGCACCGAGATGCCAGAGGCTTATGATCCGTAGTGTGATTTCGGTTCATTGAAGGTATCGTAGTCTTTTCGCCTCCAAAAGTGCATTTTTTGGTAAAAAAAACATATGGTGCTATAGCGGTTGAAAACTTATCAAAGTGAACCGATCCGAATTTTACCCAACATAATAAATTTAGGCCCAAAATTCAAGATTAATGTCCCGTGGTTTCTTTGGCCTTCAAATTTTATAGGAATAATTGCGGGTCGGTACCATTTGATGAAATTGTAATCGTTCAACTACCTTTAAAAAAAAACATTTCATTAATTTCTTACCAAAATACCCAAACATACACCATCATCTCTCTCTAACAGAGTTTTCTTTCTTCTTTTTTCTCCTGCTACACTTTCTCTTCTCTCTGTCATACTCTATTTCTCTTCTTCCTTCAGTTTCGTCTTCATCTCTCCTTTCTCTATTGTTAACTTCTTTTTATCTTCCCCGACCATTTTCTCTATAACTTTTGATCCCGGATGAACCACATGACCCACCACATCTCAAATAGAAACTCATTGGGTTTCACCCGGTGATGTCTTCATTTTAAGGCCAAAAAACAATGTTATCTTAATTTTTACACACAGATTTAGAGGCAGTGTTCAATTTATTCATTCTGACGTCAAATTTGTTCATTTCAATACCCACCTTTGTTGATATTTGGTGGTAGTGTTTAATTATTCATTCCGATGTCAATTTTGTCCATTTCGATACCAAAGAAATCACTTGTAGACAAATTTATTATCAATGCGCACAACCTTATGATGCTTACTTTGGTGTCAAACAAAATGTCGAGTGTGTGTGCAAAATTCGAATAGGAGATTACACTACAACAATGACTCCAATGTGGGCGTCGCTGTCTCCGATGTGGGCATCATTGCCTACCATTTTGGATGCGCTTAAAATGTTCCAAGAAGATGTAGAGGTAACTGTGATTTGTGCAATGTTTTGAGCAATGCCCAATGTTTTGATAATATGATGCTTAGGTAGTGTTTGGTAACATTTCTATTTCTTTTTTTTGTTTCATATGTTTCTGTTTCACTTTGTTTATATTTCTTTTTTATTTTGGACAAGAAACAAAAACACGTTTGATAGTCATTTATATTTCTATTATGAAAAAGAAACAAAAGTTAATCATTTTTGACAAACCGTTTTATTTCATTTCACAAAGTTATATTCTTTTTCAAAAAAATTAACGTATTACAACTTCCATAATAGTATCTTATATCCAATTGAAACGGGAAGAATAATATTTCACATGATTTCATCTATTATTAAAAAAATGTGGATAAGTAGCTCCTCATCAGTTGGGTCAGGTTGGAACGAGTGACGGGTCGAAACCCATTTGAATCCGAATATCAAACGGGTTGAGATGGATCGGGTTAAACAAGTGATAGGTTAAAACGGGATGACTCGTCTTAATCCAGATTTTCTCCCAAAAATTTAAAATTTTATAGAGTACAAGCTATCGGGTAAAAATGAGTAATGGACGCGACCCGTTAATATTTTTGGTCAAAACGGGTTACACGTGCAACCCAAAAATATTAATGAGTTCGATTGGGTCATGTGATTTTTCATGTTGGGTCGGGTGGGTTAACGAGTTTAGGGTTGTAATTGTTAGATCTAATACACAGACACACACACAGAGACACACACACACAGACACACAGACACACACACACACACACACATATATATATATATATATATATATATATATATATATATATATATTAGGGTTGAAAATTTTTATGTCAAAGTTCGAAGGCTCGACGTCATTTAAGTTGACCGACCTTAACTTTTCCAAGTTTCGAAAAATAATCATTTCTCTTAAAAAAGAAATGATTTTTTTTCACTTCTAAATTTTGTGGAAAAATGGGAAACATTTCTAGTTTATCAGAAATATAAATGATTGTCAAATGTATTTCTATTTCTATTTTTCACAAAAAAATTAAAAATAGAAACAAAAATATTAGAAACGAAATGGTTACTAAACAAGCCCTTAGTTTCAAAACCTACCGATGTGGGCGTCGTTGCTTATGAAGTGGGTGTAGTTACCTATGATGAGTCATTCTAATCTCAATAAACCCAGGTTGTGTTACCCAAAATGAACGACGCCCAATGTTTTTCATTGCGATGCCCAAATTTGAGCTATGGTTTTGTCTGCGTGTCTTTCCTTTATTAAGAGTATCTTCATCATTTTTCCTCTAAAAGTGTACTTTAGCGGTTTAAAACAAATATAGCGAACTTTTACGGTTATATTTTTTCCACAGAGGACCGACCTGATTATCACCCATTTTTATATCTCAACCTTGTCTCATTAAATCTTAGTCTTACACGTATAATGTTATTTTAACTAGTCTTCTTTTTATGAAGACACATATTAGGCTCAAATTAAATGAAACATGAAATATGACGGAAGTTGGAATAGAAGATCATGTGTCCTTTGGATTGAGTAAATTACATAAAAGTTCAAACAATCCCGTATTTTCGGAAGTCTTGCATTATACTCCTGACTTTATCTACTTTCACATTTTACTGATATTAGGATAGGGGTATACTTAATACAACACCTATAAAATGCTTAATACATCACTTTTAAAAAATATTTGACCAAAATGCCCTTTACATAATTTATTATTTTTATTTTTTTGTTAAATTTAATTTAACAAATTTTAAATTTAAAAATATTTTAAACACAATTAATTTATTAATTAATTTGATTTAGTTACTAAACACAATTAAATTACTAATTAATTTGATTTAGTTATACTAAGTGAAAAATTATCTTTGAGTTAGGTTTAAATTTAAAAAAATTTAATTTGATTTGAATTAGGTTTAAATAAAAAAAAACAAGTTTTGGGTAATTTATTTATTTATTTTAATTAAATTTAAATTAGCTAAAATTTAATTTTTTGTTTTTTATTAAATTTAAATTATCTAATTTAAAATTTAATAATTAATTTGATTTGAATTAGGTTTAAATTAAAAAAAAACAAGTTTTGGGTTTAGGCCTTAGGACCGGTTTTGTACCAGTCCAAATGAGGAGATGGGCTAGGGACCGGTCTGCTAGCAGGCCAAATTGGGGGGGATGGGTTTGGGCCTGGTTGGGTGGCAGTCCAAAAGGGGGGATGGGTTGAGTGCCGGTCTGGTAGCAGGCCAAAAGGGGGGCTGGGTTGAGGACTGGTTTGGTAGCAGGCAGTGGGCTTGTGGGGGGAAATGAATGGGTTTAGGATTGGTTTAATCCAGTCCTTAAACCCAAAAGTTGGTTTTTTTTTAATTTAAACATAATTCAAATCAAATTAATTATTAAATTTTAAATTAGCTAATTTAATTTAATAAAAATCAAAAAAATAAATTTTAGTTAATTTGAATTTAATTAAAAACAAAAAAATTAAATTACTAAAAAAATGTTTTTTTTAACATGTTTTTTTACCCCAAAACTTGTTTTTTTAATTTAAACCTAATTTAAATTAAACCTAATTCAAATCAAATTAATTATTAAATTTTAAATTATCTAATTTAAATTTAATAAAAAACAAAAAAATAAATTTTACTTAATTTAAATTTAATTAAAAAAACAAAAAAATAAATTACGTAAAGGGTATTTTGGTCAAATATTTTATAAAAATGTTGTATTAAGCATTTTATAGGTGCTGTATTAAGTACCTATATGGAAGAAAACTAGAAGCTAAAATATTTGGTATTAAGGGTAAGTTGAGATTTCAAGCGGGGGATCACGTGTTCCTAAGGATTTCGCCCACAAGAGGAGTTATGGGATTTGGTATTAAGGGTAAGTTGAGTCCGAGGTTTGTTGGACCGTTTGAAATACTCGAGCGGGTGGGAGAAGTCACCTACCGACTTGCTCTACCACCTACACTCTCCGGAGTTCACAATGTGTTCCATGTGTCGATGCTAAGAAAGTACATGTCAGACCCTAGTCACGTGATCACGTATGAACCCTTGCAACTCCGAGAAGATTTGAGCTATGATGAACAACCTGTCCGAATTGTTGATCGGAAGGACCCGGTTTTGAGGAGGCGAACTATTCCTTATGTAAAAGTTCAGTGGAGTAACCATACCGAAAGAGAAGCCACTTGGGAGCTCGATGAAGAGGTGAGAGAGAAATACCCCGAACTATTTGGTTGACCAGGTACGTCAAGTTTAGAGGACTAAACTTATTTTAAGGGGGTGAGAGTGTAATATCCCTAATTTTGATAGTATTATTATTTGTTTAATTAGAATAAATATACTTGGACTTATTTTGATTTAATTATCTTGAGCCGGTATTTATACTCTTGTCTGACTTGAATAAAATCGATAGTTGGGCCTATTGTAATTTAAGAATGAGTTCACTTAGGTTTGGGTACGCAATTGGGTTATTTATTTTGAGATTGGGCTTGAGCCCAAATTGGTGGTCCATTTGATGGTGTTAGTAATAATAATAATAATAATAATAGTGATGATGATGATGATGATGATGATGATGATGATGATGATGATTATAATAAAAACAACATTTAAAAGCTAGTTATTGCTACAGTAATTGGAAGAAGGGAGGAGGCTGTTCAGGTTGCCGTGAAGAAGGAAAACGGCAGGAGAGTTTACACTGCAATCATGGAGGAACTCAAGAGTTGTTTTTCTATGACTATTTAAGGGGGCAGATTTTTTCCCTAAGGTAAATCATTCACAAAGATAATAACAGAGAGGGAGAGAGCGCTGAGAGAGGGAGCACAGAGGAAATTGTTGGTAAAGTCTCCAGTCGAAGAAATCGGCGGCGAACTAAATCTCCGACGGACGGGATCGAGTTTTGGAGAAGGTGAGGCATTGATTCTTATGTTTTTCAAGTTCTAGTAATTGATTCTTTGGTTGAGTTGGTTGTTGTGTGGGTTTCCTTTGAATCGGTGCCGTGGGTGTGTGAAAGGAAAACAATATTAATAATAAGAGTGTTGGGGAGAAGGAGAAGGGAAGTAACCGAATGGAATGAAAGAAAAAGAAGGAGCAGTGGAGTTGCAGGGCAGTGCAGAAGAAAAGGGGAGAATGTTGAGATTGTTTTTGGGTTGTTGACTTTGAAGAGGGAGTGGGGTGAGGGTTAGTGCACTAAGGAAGAAAGAAAAAACAAAAAAAAAAAAAAAAAAAGAAAAGGGGGGAAAAGGATGTAATGAGGTGACGGTTGTGATGTGGTTATTTTTATTTAAAAAAAATAATATATGTAAAAAGGCTTTATAGTATGCTGCCACTAACCTGTTGGTTTTTTTAAAAAAGTTGTTACAATTCAATTTAAATTACTTAGATACTAGTAAGATATTATTTAAAATAATTTAGTTTTTTTGTTCTTTCTGTATTGGAGGTTAGATTTGAAATTTAAGACGGTGGTGACTTATACGCATGCTAATTGTCAATTACTTTTGGTAAGGGATTATACTCCTTTAAAGTTATTTGATCATCATATTTTATTCAGTAGGCTTCCGTTATAACTTTATTGGTTTAACACTTTCTTTGTAAACCCATGTTCGACTTTCGCCGATATTTGCTTTGAACTCCGTCGAACCTATTTTGTTCATAATCCGAATTTTGAAACTTTTGTAACCCATGTTTGACTTCTTGAAATATCAATCCGTTGGAAAAATGGATTACATATATTTTTGGACGTTTGGTTTTATTTGGAACTCTTCCGTGATCACTAAGTAAAATAAGTTGTTACGTGAAATATGTAAAATTTGTGAACTTTGAATTATTTGACACCACTGGACATGTGGTGAGGTTATCCGGATATACCTTTAGGCCCGTTTAGCTCAGACCCATTAGGGCAATTAGTCAGGTCGAATTGACCACTTAAGTGATCATGGAATCTGCGGGTGTTCTTTGTTCCAACTGGAATGGGACGGTTGGCGACAATTGAATATCTCGTATTTGTTTTGAGCTTTATCTTTCATTTGGAACTCCTAATTAGCACTTGTATTCGATTTTATTGTTTCTTTATCAGATAAATGCAGTTTTTGGACTTGTTAAAATTATTTGACCCTGGCGAAATATATTTTTGTGGTCAATCCTCCTTAGAAACCGGAGGGGTTGTATATGAACTTGTTGGGCATTGTTCGCTCACCTTTTTCTATTTTTCTTCAGGTCGTAAGTAAAATTTGAAATTCTTTTGGGATCTGGTGGATCATTTGAAGGGTGGCTCGGACAAGATTAATTTTCCTAGATTTGACAGTTTTTTTTTTAAGGGAATAAACATTTGTTCGGGATTTATGGTGGTTATTATATTTTGGAATTTGTATTAGACCGTTATGTATTTTGGATAGAAAAATTTGAATGTTTTATTTTAGATATTTTTGTGAGTTAGTATTTAGAATTGATGACGTGGCCAAATTGTGGGACTGCAGAGTCGGTACCGAGTTTGAGGTGTTACAATTTTCCAAATAGGTAAGGAATTTGACAACACCACAGTCTGGCACTTGAGTCAATGTTTGAGTTAGATCAATACTCATTCGAATATAAATTGGGTGTCTTTTTTGTTTGTTAATGATTAATGATCAAGAATAAATATGAATACTCATTCTAAAAAAAATACACTTATTTTGGACATTTTTATATACAATTGTTTTTTTTTTAAGTGTTGTAAAAAGAAGGAAATATCATCGGAGATTCATGTTTGTGGAATAAAATGGAGTGGGAAGTGGGAACAATTTTTCTCCATCCTATCACTCTCTTACCGTGAAGAGTCGAAAGAATCCATCCAACATGTTAGACAACTATACATGCCAATGTGTGAAAACATTATTATAAAATTATCGTTAACATGGCCATTCCACAGCTAACAAGCCTATCATACAAATACAAATCTGGATCATATTCCAAGTGACTACTGACTAGTGAAGTCATGTCCCCATCTAGTGTGTGTGTTAGGGAATTCTCCCACCCCTTTGAATAATTGCCTTCAACATGACCTTCTACGTAATGATGAGTTAAGCACACATCTTCCTAACATAGCAAGAATCCTTCTCAACTTATAAATGGGGAGTCCAAGTTTGCAGAGTCTCTCGTCATTGTTGAGTTGAAATAGAATGAACATACATTCTTGAGGAAAATATGCACCAGGTCCTAGAATATCATGTCATCAGATAAAGATAATCTGGTATTCCATAACTAATGATAGATTATAAAACTACTGTGATTCACACTTTTTTCTCATATCAACTGTTTTATTGTTTCTAGAGCACCACGTTTTGTATGTGGGGTTGTGTGTATGATTGAGTGTGTTTGTGTGTAGCGCCGTGCATGTTTATACATGAGTGTGTGTGTGTGCAACAACAAGAATAATCGATGCCAATTTCAATGTTGAAGACAAGAACTTGGAAGCAAACAATTTAGGCTTATATAATTGAGCTACATCTTCCAAAAATGTCTTGAAATTACATGTGAAGACATTAGTTGTGCCAAACTTTTATTATCCCATATTATTATTTTTATTTAACTAGAAGTACACCCTACATTTGATTTGTGGTCCATCACTCTAACAGTGTGGCATGGCATGGCTCACAGAAGGATCATGTCATTCACAACTACCACAAGGTCCACCAAACAATCTAGTACTAGTAATTGTTGCATAGTTCACAGGAAAGGATGTATACGCTAACAAAAATCATGTGCCCATCTGTTAAGAAAATCCAATCTCTACAAGCAACAGTGTCTTTTTGCATCAACAAATAATTCTCTCTTTTACGAGCAACCCTTTATCTTTCTGCTGAGAGCAAAGAACTTTGTTTCGTTTTATTTTCTTTCATTTAAATCCAACTAGGAAAAAAGCAACTAAAACACAACACTAGGCGTAAATGCATAATAGTAGAAAGAAACTGAAGTTGTGAAACATGACCGGGAGAACCTAAATCCTTCAAAAGAATGAAGGCAAAAACTTAGGAAGATCGTGCAACACGTATTTTCTGTAAGTCCCTCACCTCACACACCGTGTGTTGGTGAGCTGAGCTGTGAGAGCGTGCAGGCTCCGCCTTACAAATTAGGATTCGTAAGAGGGTTTCACAGGAGACCTACTCAAGAATGAATAGGGTTACAGGGGAATCAATACCCAAGTTTCATATACTCACAAGCATTAGTGTTGTCAAAGGACTAAAGAAACATGAAATATTCCAAGGAACCAGCACAACTTTCTGGTTTATTCGATTAGAACAAGTATAACAAGGATCAAACCCTGAGTATATAATTCAACAGTTTAGGCCACCATCGAATCTTATGTAGAATAGATAGCTGGTGGACTCCAAAGATTTTTGAACCACTGTACATTCTCCTCATGGTAGCATTGACATAACTCATGACAAGAGCTCAAACGTACAAAAGGAACAAGAAAAAAGAAGCAAAGATGAAAGAACCAAACTTTAAATTTATTTTTTTTCAATTCGCAACTGGTTCGATATCCTTTAAAATCCCAACTACCTGTTGCATACTTGGTCGTTTTGAAGGGTTCTCAGCTGTGCATAGATATCCAATCTTCAAGGCCTCCTCCATTTGACTGTCGAGTCCTGTTCCACGGATTTTCGGATCAATAGCTCTTGATGCTTGATTCTTCCTTACTAATCCTCTCACCCAACTCACCAAAGTTGCTTCTTTTGAATTCTCATCCGAAAAATCGTCTTCAATAGGTTTTTTCCCGGTAATTAGCTCGAGAAGAACAACCCCAAATCCATAAACATCAGATTTTGGAGTTACCGCCTTTGGGGAGCAAGCGTCTTGCTGAAGAAACTCTGGTGGCACGTAGCCAGGGGATCCACGAGCAATCTCGTCCTCGAGACCATTCCCAAAAATCTTGGCAAGTCCGAAATCAGACAATCTTGGCTCCAAACTGAAATCAAGATAAACACTACTGGCTTTAACATCTCGATGAATTATAGGAGGCGAGCACCCATGGTGTAGAAATGCCAAGGCACGAGCAGTGCCAAGTGCAACTTTGTGCCTAAATCTCCACGTTGTAAACATCCCTTCAGACCCCACATTTTGAATCCCATTATTGCTTTCACCATCTTCCTCCCACGTGTCCGTGCTCCAATCTTCTGTAGTTTGAACCCCTAGAGGAAGATCGTAAAGCAAGTTCTGCAAATTTCCATTCTCCATATAATCATAAATGGCAATCCTTTGGTCACCGGCCAAACAATACCCGGTCAATGGAACAAGATTCGGGTGTTTGATTCGGCCAAGGTACTCAAGCTCTCTTGCAGCTTCTTGGTCAGTCATGGTGGAGCCATGGACCAAAACTTTCACAGCAACGTGAATCCCACCTGGTAAAAACCCTCTATAAACTGGACCAAATCGCCCTTCTGCCAAAAGGGTTCCCCTATCAAAATTTGACGTGGCTGACAAAAGATCCGCAAACGTGAAATTCAACAATGGCTTCTCAAAGATTACAACAGGAACAGAGGTTGCTTGCTTAACATCAGCTACCCAAGTGGTTGAATCCGTCTGGAACGAAAAGGGGCCTGAAATATTTTGCTCTTCTTTGTACGAATTCTGTTTCACAGCCCACATTTGGGTTTTTCTCCGGCAACCAAAGGCTAGAAACAGCAAACCGATAAGCAAACAGACTAATGAGAGGGTTAAAGCTAAAGCAAGCTTGAGGCCACGATGCTTATGAGCTTTTTTCTTGAAGAGAGTAGGGTTTGCAGCGATTGGACAACTGTTCGAGGACCCAATGAAAGCTGATTGAAGGGTTTCAGGGGAAAACTCTGAATCACAAAGGGTTAAGTTGTTGAAAGAGAAATTGAACCTCTCCATCCATGGAAGCTTTTCCAAGATAGACAAGGGGATGTCTCCACTTAGATTGTTGAATGAAAGATCTAGACTTTCGAGGTTTTTGATACTCAGAAGGGGGATTCTACGGCTGAGACGGTTATGGGATAGGTCAAGAATTCTCAAACTGGTCAATAATGAGATTTCACTTGGGATTGGACCAATTAAATTAGTTTCAGACAAGTTCAGGTACTCTAAACCAAGAAGTGTGTCAATTTTCAAGAAATCTTGCTTGGAAAATCTGTTCTTAGCAAGATTAAGGTGTTTGAGATTCTGGGCTTGATTCAAATTATCAAAAAACTCTCCACTAAGCTGATTGTCAGACATGTCTAGATAAACCAAATGAGACCAATCGAAGTTGGAACTGAAGTTTACCTGGGAAATATGACCTTCAAAATGGTTATGACTTAAATCAACAACCGCCAATGGCCCCTGAAAGATTTCAACTACAGAACCCTGAAAAAGATTCCCCGAAATGTTAATATAAGTTAATGACATCATCCCAGACAAACCTGAATCCCTTCCATGGATTTCATTTCCAGCAAGATTCAATGATCTGAGCTTAGGAAAAGCCAAGCCAAAACCATTTGGAAGAGTCCCATTTAAACTATTCCCCGAAAAATCTATAGAAACCAAGGAATGGCAATTGAGAATCCCCAATGGAATGTCAGTAAACCCATTTTGATTGAGATTAAGAACTTGTAGACTGACAAGGGAGCTAATGGCTTCAGGGATATAACCAGTGAAATTGTTGGAAGAAAGGTCCAAGGTTTCAAGAAGACCGAAATTGCCTAAATTGCTAGGGAGATTCATAGATATCTTGTTATTTGAGAGATTAAGGGTTTTGAGGGAACCCAAACTCCAGAAATCAGAAGGCAATGCAGTGATAAAGTTATTGCTCAAATCCAAAGATTGGAGCTTTCTAAGTTTGCCAATGGTGGTATCAGGAATGGACCCAGACAGACCCAAATTAGGAGCAACAAGCCCAATGACATTCTCTTGTTTGGCATCACAAAACACTCCTTGCCATGAACAAACAGCGGAAGAGAAGTTGTAAACATGAGATGAAGTTAAACCCATTTTTTGAAGGAAATCTGACACAAAGAACCCATCTGTATTGGGTTGTTGACAAGTCAAAGACCTAAAGAATAGTGTTATTACAAAAATTGAACCTAAGAAACCAAAACCCATTTTGGTAATAAGGATTAAAGCTCAAGAACAAGAACAAGAGAGAGAGGGAATGTACCAAAACCTCCAACCACTTTGAAAAGCCCCTTTCTTTATTTCATAAATGGCAATTGCATCACTTTGCAAACCACTCTTTCCTGCTTCTGCAACAACATTAAATCCAAACGGGTTTGAGGGTGGCGTCGAACCGGAGTTCGACTACAGTACCATGGTTCATTTTGTCGTTAGAGCCTGTAGAGAACCCAGAGGGAAAGAATAAAGAAGACGTATTACCCACTCAGGTCTTGCAGGACCATGTAATAAGCCAACAAAGAAAACAACCAAACTGATAAATTTTTTTGTCTGTGTTGAGAAACATGAGGAAAAGCTCTAATTTTAATACACTTTTTAAATAAAAGCAAGAAGGGTTGAGGGGAGGGGGGAGGTGGGTAATATTGGGTATATAAAATAAAAATTGGACAGTAATAGAGTGGTCAGAAGTTGGACGCTCATTAATGAATTGTATTGAAGGAAATGTCTTTCTGGTTGGTGAAAAATACCAGCAGAACCATTGGATGGAATTCAATGATTCTGTCTTAGTTTAAGTCTGTGTAATACTATTCATCTTTCAATTAAGAAATGTTTTCCATCAAAAGAAAGTTATAATAAAGGATAAATATAAAGCATTTTCTTTTACTCCAACCTTATTCATTGTGATTTGTGATCATATATGGCATATACAAAAAGTCCATCTTATTCTTCCTTCTTTTAAGTTTAAAAGAAATCATATCTTTATGAGTGCGACTTTTTGTTCTTCCAACCCCAATTTTTAACTAAGTTGTTTCAGACTGAGGTTGATTTTATGTTAATTGATATTTTATAAGGGGTGACTGTTGAGAAGATTAATTACCGGGTGTGATTTTATAATATGAAGATAAAACATAAGGAGAAGAAAAATAGGTGATTGCTTATAATATTAATCGTAGGGGTTAAAAATGAATAACTGCCTACACATGTGAATATGAAAGTGAATCTTAACCGTAAAATTTCCTTTTTGGTTTTTAGCTTCACTCGATTCATATACTCCTCTCAATATTCTATTTTCTTTCATGTCCGTGCCTATGACACGGTACCAGTATATATCTGATTTCGTTAATTGAAATGACAGTGCCTAAATGGAATATGCGATTTAAAAAAATATTACAGTTGAGGGGTACATTGTTTCAAGTGATAGTTGATAGATTGATGTTTTATAACGGGTGACTATTCGTAAGAGTAATCACATGATATGACTTTATAATATAAAGATAAAATATAGGGAGAAAAAAATATAGTGACTGCTCATAATATTAATTGTAGGGGGTAACTTGTACTAGGGAAAGAAAAAAATAGAGAGTTAAAAATAGATAACTACTCACACATGTGAATGTGAGTGTGAATCTCAACCGTTAAAATTTTAAGATAATTTAATCTCAACCTCTGAATAGCTTTAGTTATTACCTAGCTGTTTTATAATATTTATCTTCATGTCCGTGCCTATGATACAGTGTCAGTATATCTGATTTCGTCAATTGAAATGACAATGTCTAAATAGAAGGTGCGATTTAAAAAAAAATGTTACAGTTGAAGGATACATTGTTTCAAGTGAAAGTTGGGGCATTGATATTTTAAAAGGGGTGACTGTTCAGAAGATTAATAACATGGTGTGACTTTGTAATATGAATACAAAATATAGGGAGAAAAAATGAGTAATTGCTTATAATATTAATTGTAGGGGGTGACTTGTAATAGGGAAAGAAAAAAATAGGAAGTTAAAAATTGATAACTACTCACATATGTAAATGTGAGGGTGAATCTCAACCATTAAATTTTTTAAGATAATTTAATTTTAACCTCTGAATCACCTAATTAATTACCTGTTTTATAATATAGATTAGAGTAGGGACAAGTAAAACTAATAGCATCACTTTCACTACTGAGGTTGATAATTTGATTTTCTTTTTCCTTCTTGGAATTCATGTCATACCTGAGTAGTAATGGAAACTAGATCAAGCCTCGAGGTAATATGGAAAATGGAAAAGAATCTTTTGACATTATATTGTTGGATTGCATCAAAGAAAATGAGTTATTTATTTCATACCAAGCTGTTTCAACGGTAGCCTTTAGGGCACATGCTGAAGAGTTTTATTAAAATAAAGAGAAAAGCAAAAAAAAAAAAAAATCCTTGTTATGTTTTTAAAGTCTCGTTTGGTGTATTTTTAAAACATAGTTTTTTTTGTAAATACATTTTGGAAATTATTTCAAAACGCAATTTCATAAACAAAATAATTATAAACACATCACCTTTTTAAAACGCTCCAAATTAAAATGTTTCTAAATACAACACATTTTTAAAACGATGTATTTAAACAACCCTCAATTGCATAGCCTATAACCAATTTGAAAGTTGGGTTTAGCTTCATCTTGATATAGGGTATGATGTCAAGCTAATCATTGAAGAAGACATAAGATTGTTATATTTAGGCTCCGTTTGATTCAATAAGTACAATTGGGTAATCTAATTAAAGGAGATATCAAACGAGGTTAGTAAAATTAAGGCTTAAATAGTAATTTGGTCACTTTATTTTTCAACTTTTTTCATTAAGATCACTTTACTATTTTTTTTCTCAATTTAATGAATGTACTTAGTCAATCAAATCAATAAGGTTACTGTAGATCATTTTTGTTAGTTAGATGGACGAAATATTTGAAATTACCAAGATGCCTTTACTAATGTTAAAGATTTTCAGTTTAAAATGTTAATAGTTAAGGGGTCTCTTTTCTTTAATTTATATTTATATTTATTTAAGCTTAACCCGATATTTAATTTTGGGCAAGTGCCGCCACATGGCTTAAAAAATATATTTATTTAATAATAATAATAATAATCAACTTGGTCATTTGAGTAAAAAAATAGAAAACTCTCTCATTCCCGACTACAATCCTCTCCCCGTCTCCTTCCCATCCCAGCCCTAGCCGTTCCAGCAGTAGTCCAGTTCCTCCAGCCTTCATCGCTACCGATCTCCTCAGCTCCTCCACGTGCGACACGTCTCCACGAACCACGAGACTAGCATCTACTCTCTTGTTTCTTCCCGTCTTCGGTCTTCCTCCTTTCTCATCTCTCATTCTTCCAATTTTTGGTTTACATTCCTGGTGGGAGTCCATCTATGAGGTCCGTTCTCACATCCACCTCCTCTCCACCATCCTTCCCGAACCAAAAACACCCCCACCACATTCGCCACTCCCAAATCCGTCCCAAACTCTTCACACCCACTTCCCTCTTTGCTCCATAAGTCAGAGAAAAAAATGGGTAAGTCAACTAGTTCCATTTGAGATCTCTCATCTCTCTTTAAGAGATTTGACTTTTAAAAGTTGAGAATTTTAAAAACGATGGGGTTTAGAGTTCGTTGATCTTAGATGTGTTTGCTGATGATGGGGTATTCTTGGGTTTTTTAAAAGATTGTAAATTTTTCATCCAAAAAACTGGATGGAGTGATGAACGGAAACAAATGTCAAATATAGTGATTAAAGTTTAAAAAATAATAATAAAGTGATCTTGATGAAAAGCTGAAAAATAAGATGACCAAATTGCTATTCAAACATAAAATTAATTGGTGATGCAACCTGTTGGTTACTTATTAACCCATGGGAAATTTGCTAGTCAATTATGCAACGGTGGAGTGTGAATGAAGCATAACTTAACTACTCCACTAGTCCACTACTAACCCATCTTGGTTAAAAGGAAATTAAACAATATTGATATTAAGAACCTTGTTTTGCAAGTTTCATGAAATATTTCAAAACTTCCAATGTGGAATGTGGACCAACTTCCATATATAAAAAGGCATTTCCTATCTTAAGTTGAGGTTTTTCCGCAACACTTTTTGAGTCTATATTATGGAGTATATATATCTTCAACACTTATCCGGTGATTTGAATTTAGGCAAATGCTTTGGTAAGATTGTTGATTTTTGAGTTGTTTGGGACCCATAAAACCACTCTTTCCACGATTCTCTCCTCCAATATGGACCTATGGTCAATCCGAAAACATTATTTCTAATTCAAATAGTTGGTTCACTTGATTGATTACAAATTTACAATTAATCCTTGCGTGGAATGATTCATTTATATTTAGTGAGATGTTTTATATTCGACTCTCATAAAATATAAATTTTTTGAGCCAGCGGCTGGTTCAGTATAATGCTACAAGTGAAAATTAATAATCTCAGACCCAACGAAACATATAATTATTGATAAAAAATTCAAATTGAGAGATAACTGATTTATTGATGATTTGATAAGTGTTCTTCATAATTTGTTGAATACAAAACGAAAGGGAAAAACTGCAATTTAAACATCAACTAACCGACTAAGCTTAACAGCTAAACAAAGGGAAATTACAAAAAATACACTTAATGACTAACAAACTAAACTAACAAGATAAAGAAGTTACACTCGACACCCTTGAATATAACCAATGAGTAGAAAGTTAGTCCCTGTTGTCTTGAACAACATCTTCCTTTATGCCTTTGTCCTTAGTGATTTCAACATCCCCCCTCAAGTTGAAAGGGGAGATAAGTTCTTTACTTGCAACTTACCAAAAAGATCACATAATTGGCCAATGGGAAGAGCTTTAGTAAGGATATCATCTAATTGAGATTGAGATGCAATGTATTTAATGGAGATATGTTTTTCTGGAGCAAGTTTCTTACAATGTGACAGGAGGCCTAGTCAGAGTCATAAAAGGCAGAAAGAGTTAAATGGTTGTCAACAGGATAAAAGAGACCTTGTCTTGGGCTTCCTTTGAGGTATTTAACAAGTCTTAGGGCAGACTTCCACTGATCAGTAGTAGGATTTGCCATGAATTGGCTCAAGATTTGAACACCATATGAGATATCAGGTCTGGTTATGGTGAGATAGATCAACCTTCCTACAAGCCTTCTGTAAGGAGCAGCATTACTTAAGGGAATTCCAGAATTAGTGGCCAGCTTATGATGTTGTTCAATAGGAGTGGTCTTAGGTTTGGAGTCTAAGAGACCACAATAAATGATAATATCAACAGTATACTTTCTTTGATGAAGGCATATACCTGATGAGTTTCTGGCCACTTCAAGGCCAAGAAAATACTTGAGTTCACCAACCTCCTTCACAGGAAACTTGCAGTGAAGATATGTCTTGACTTTAGTAATTAAATCCTTGTTGGTTCCTGTTATAAGGAGGTCATCAACATATACCAAAATAGCAATAAGGTCTTCTTCAGTCTTCATTAAGAATAGGGTATGATCATTTTGGGATTGAATGAATCCAAACTGAGTAATAGTATTTGAAAATTTTTCAAACCATTGCCTTGATGCTTGCTTTAGCCCATATAAAGACTTGTGAAGTTTGCAGACAATAGGGCCTTTGTCCACTGAAAGGTTATGACAATAGCCATGAGGCAAGTCCATGTTGACATCTTCATTAAGGTCTCCATGCAAAAAGGCATTGGAGACATCCATGTGAGTTATTCTCCAGTTATTTGAGGCAGCAATGGCAATGAGCATTTTGACAGAAGTCATCTTAGCAACTGGAGCAAATGTCTCAAAGTAGTCATTTCCTGCCACTTGAGTGAACCCTTTTGCAACAAGTCTAGCTTTGTACTTGTCAATGCTACCATCAGGATGATATTTTATGATGAATATCCATTTTGAGCCCACTTTGTGTTTCTTTTCAGGTAGAAATCCCACAGTCCAGGTCTTGTTACTTTCCAGGGCTCTTAGTTCCTCTTTCATGGCTTTGCATCATAGGGGATCCTTCTTGGCCTGTTCAAAAGATTAAGGTTCATGCATAGCAGAAATATTACAAGAATATTTCTTGTAATTGGCAAAAACATGACTGAAGTTACAGAATTTATTGAAGGGATAAGGAGATGTACATTTAACTCTTCCTGCATTGGTTTGAAGATGAGTAGGTAGACCTGTGTAGTCTTTAAATTTAATGGGAATGTCTTTATTTCTAACATGTCTTGAACTTAAGGGAGCATTGGGATTTGTTTCAGGTAAGATTCTTGGAAAGGTGGAATAGGCAGATCATCATTATATATAGAAGTAGGTATATCAGTGGTGGGAAACATGCTTTTGTTGATGAAGTCAGTTTGGATGTTATTTTGAAAAGGAAAAACATTTTCACAGAACACAACATCCTCGCTGAAGAAAGTTTGGTGAGTATTGATATTGTAACATTTATAAGCCTTTTTAGAGGAGGCATAGCCAAGAAACACACATTTCTGGGCTCTAGGAAGAAACTTGTCTCTATTGTAAGCCAAAGTAGAAGCATAACAAAGGTAGCCTAGAGTTTTTAGATGTTTATAATTGGGAGAAGTACCATGCAAGGCTTCAAAGGGGGTTTTGAAATTCAAGACAGAATTAGGTAACCTGTTAATGAGATAAGTGGCGGTGAGAAGGCAATCCCCCCAACAATGGATAGGTAGGTTAGCTTGGAATTTGAAGGCTCTAGCAAGCTCTAACAAATGTCTATGCTTTCTTTCAGCTCTGCCATTTTGTTGAGGTGTTTCTATGCAAGAGCTTTGATGAATAATGCCAAGGGAATCAAGAAGAGAATTCATACAAGAGTTAAAAAACTCAGTTCCATTGTCAGACCTTATTTCTTTGATAGATTTGTTAAATTGAGTCTTAATCATAATGAGAAAATTGTGCATGATATGACAAACATTGGCTTTAGATTTAAGAAGAATAGTCCAAACAACCCTAGTATGGTCATCAACAATGGCGAGGAAGGAATTGCAGCCATTACATGTGGAGTGCCTATAAGGTCCCCATACATCACAGTACAAGAGATCAAAGGAAGAAGTGTTGTGGGAATTACTTAGGTTAAAAGGTTGTCTAGTTTGTCTTGCAAGTTGACATATATCACAACTAAAATTTTTGTAATCTTTAAAATTCAAAGAACATAAGGAATCAATGTATTTCATAGCTTGTAAAGGTAAATGGCCTAATCTTTTATGCCATAAGTACACAGAATCAATAGGAGAAGAACTAGAATGAACTTCATTGTTAACAGTTTGAGTTTGAACATTGTTGGCTGTCCTAAAAGAAGAATAGGTATTATTGAGGTTATCCAGGTTGATTTCCACATGATGGTGATGATGCTCAAGTTTATAAAGCCCTTCTACAAGTTTACCAATCACCTTGGTGGTCTTCTTGACTGGGTCCTGGACACAGCAAAGATTAGCAGAAAAAATGAGGTTGCATTTATTGTCATGAGTAAATTTTCTCCCAGATAGTAAATTAAAATTGAATTCAGGAACATAGAAGATATTGTACAAAGTAATGCATGAAGACAATTTAATAGTCCCTTAGTGAGTTATCATAGAACTCTTTCCATTGGGTAAGTGAATAACATGAGTTGGTTATATGATCTGAAGCACCTGTATCAATTATCCAGTCATTTGTGTTGTTTTTTGAGTTAGATAGGTAGAGAGAATTAGCATGTTTAGAAATGGAAAAAGGAGTACCTGCCATTTGAACTTCAGTGTTGTCAAGAGGGATTCCATTTCAATGCAGTTTGCCTTGGTGTTGAGCAAATTGTTCATTTGTGAAGTGGCCACTATTATTGGGGTTATCTTTCAAGGACATTGAGTTTGTAGATACAACACTTTTACCTTTTCCTTTGTTCTTTGGCATACGGGAAAGATCTGGTTTATTGCCAAATTGGGGATGCCAGTCAGGGTAGCCATGGAGAAAGAAACATTTTTCTTTGGGGGTGAGAATCTCCATGGCAATAATCACAAAAAAAATTTGCTTCTTGAAGTATTGCTGTTGAGACCTGTATTTCTGCCAGAATTTGGTCCAACTTTGTTGAATCTGTTGCTTTCTGTGTAGTTGTTGTTGTTGCCAAATTTTCCAAATAAAATTGTTGAAACATCTGATTGATTGTGGTAGATGACACATTGCCTTTGGCTCTCTTCTTATATGATCATGGAGACATTTTAGATAAGGAGGGCAGAGGCACCATCCTTAATATTTGACCTCTGACATTAGTGTAGGTGTCTGAGAGACCCATTAGAAACTGAGTGATTTTATAGGCATGGCCATACTCCTCACGAAGTTTAGAGGCACCACAGACACAATCACAAAGGCAATTAGGTAGGGGGAGAAGGTTTTGTAATTCATCCCATAGTCCCCGAAATTTGGTAAAGTAGGAATTGACAGATAGGGTTCCTTGAGTACAAAAAGCAATAGTTTTGCGAATTTGATAAAGTTTGGGAATATCATTTTGTGAGTATCTGGTTATGAGATCTTCCCACATCTCACAAGAGGTTGGGAAGTACACAATACTTTGACATATTTCGGGGCTAACATAATTAAGGAGCCAAGATATAACCATGGAATTACATCTTTCCCATGAGCTGGTATACTTGGATTCAGATTGGGGTTTCTTGAAAGAACCATTGATCATGTCAAGTTTATTTTTGGTAGATAGGGCAATAGTGATTGCAAGTTTCCATTGGGTGAAATTGCAATCAGTAAGAGGGTCAGTAACAAGGGTCATCCCTGGATGATCATGAGGATGAAGAAAAAGAGGATGTCCAAGGGGTAATTGAAAGGTGGAGTAAGAAAAATCATAAAAATCAGATGTGTTACTGGTAGAGGTTTTATTTGTATCCAGGGTAGGAGATGTAGAGGATTGATTGTTAGTCATGGAGAGAAAAACAAGAGAAGAAGAAGGCAAGAAACAAGGGATAGAACAAGAAAAGGAAAAAGATCCTTACCAGACAAGAAGAGAGAAGAAGCTTTGGCCGAAATCCAGGAAGACAGAGAGAGATCAGGCTTCTACTGGTTGAGATGATGAAGAGAAGTGATTCAAAACAAAGAATTCACATGCTCTGATACCATGATAAAAAATTCAAATGGAGAGAGAACTGATTTATTGAGGATTTGATAATTGTTCTTCATAATTTGTTGAATACAAAAAGAAAGGGAAAATTTGCAATTTAAACATCAACTAACCGACTAAGCTTAACGGCTAAACAAAGGGAAATTACAAAAAATACCCTTAATGACTAACAAACTAAACTAACAAGATAAAGAAGTTACACTCGACACCCTTGAATGTAACCAATGAGTACAAAGTTAGTCCATGTTGTCTTGAACAACAGCTTCCTTTATGCCTTTGTCCTTAGTAAACAATTACCTTGTGAGAGAGAAAAAATAATAAACAAAACCATTACGAATTGACAATAGTAATGTGCATTAGATGACAACTATCCTTATCAAAGAGCCTCTTGGTGCATATAACTAATGCCTTTCAAAATATAAAATACTTTCCCATTATAATGGTGCTCATTTTTCAATATAAAATATTTGTTAATACAAATTTTGAATAAATACCATATAGACACCAATCAATGAGAGTCAATAAAAGAAGGAAAATGCTTAATAAGGGCCCACACAGAGGATATTTATTGAATACATTTTTTTGGGATTATTTTGCATTGCGAACATCTGTCAAGAAGGCATTGAGAACACGTCCTCCTTGTGTAACAAAAATCTTCAATAATATAAAATAAAATAAAACTTCTGAAACTATTTTCTTAACACGCTTATTAATAGCCCTGTAAAATTATACAAAATTTAACAATGTTCTTAGGTGCTGTTTGGTAGCCAGGATTAAAGTCGGATAAGATTAATAAGCCGAGTTGTTTGGTACGTAATAGGTGGTCGGGACTAATAGCACGAGTTATCCGGATAAAGTCATTATCCCCTCACTATTAATACCAAGGAGGAGGGTGGTATTATTAGCACCCTCACTAAAAAAAATTGGGATTAACATTTGTAATCTCAAAACTATACCCGATATACAAGTGAGGATTAATAGCAAGGACATTAATAGTACTGAGATTAATAATACTGTTTATCCTTATCCGACTACCAAACAAGCCCTAGAGTACATGTTAAGCACCCCACGTATAATATTAATATATTTAGGTCTCGTTTTCTGCAGGGTTTTAAAAACAAAGCTTTTTCAAAATGTAACAATTTTAAAAAAAATATTTTTTTATAAACATGTTTGAAAAATTATTGCAAAACGTTATTTTCATAAACATAATAGTTGTAAAAATGATGCAATATTCTAAAACATTTGTTTTCCCCAAACACTCCAAATTCGAACGTTTCCAAACGCAACATATTTTTAAAACGATACATTTTAAAACGTTGCATCGAAGCATTTTAAAAGAAAAAACATTATATTTTTTACTAACATTTTGATTAAAACGCTCCACCAAATAACCTTTTAGTCTCAAAAAATACCTTAGTGACATTTGAACTTGCATAGATGTGGAGGGAGCATGTGGTCATCAAGGTATATCTAGATATTATTACTACTTCCACCTAGTTTAAATTGAGTACTATTAGGACAATTATAACCTGAAACCAATTAATTCATCTGATTCAACGTGAAAATTATTCGACATAATTCAATTTGTTAATATTTTTGGGTCAAAATGGGTAATCTGTTTCAATCCAAAAATAATAACGGGTTGAGTCGGGTTAAAGCACGCCAAACCTATTAACTATTTTGACCCAATAGTTTTTATTACTCTATAAATGTATGACTTTTTATAGGGAACCATGGGTTAAACGACAAGACTCATTTAAACTCGTTACACGTTTTAATCCGACATATTTCGATCCATTACCCATTTACCCTACACAACCCACACACCCAATACCAAAATTTGACTTTTTAATTTTGTTAACAAATGTTTCAATTTCAGAAAAAGAATACTGGATTGAAAAGTGGGGACAAGGGTGTTTGAAGTTTGAGAATATATGTTTGCTCTCAGGACTCAGACACATGGAGTCATGGAGAGGGAGAATTGAGCACGCCAAGACCGACAGTGGGTGTTTAAATGATTTGCATTGATTGACCCAAGAGGAGTAAGGATAAATCAATCTACTTAAAAACATTTCTTCATTAATTAACTCATTAACTATCGCCCCCACCGGAAAAAAAACCCCCACTAATTCCACCGTCCATCCCCTCAACCATCATTATCATGTTCATGCCACCATAACTGTATTCTTCTCCTAAACGGTCCTACTTCTAGCAATTTCAAGAGTTATTCTAAAGCTTTAAAACTACTAAACAAGTGCTAAATTTAGTATACAAAATAACGTAATTGAATAAGATCGTATGTATGATACTCTTTATGTTCCGGATAAATGTTCCTAATAGACAAAAAACAAAGATTAAGAAATACTCCCTCCGTCCCTAAATAATTGTCCTGTTTGACCCGACGCACAGTTTAAGAAAAAGTAATTGACTTGATTATTTATATTGGTTTAATGTGTAGTTTCCATTAATGTCCATATATATGTGGCCTATAATTAAAGTAGAGTGAAAAGTAAGGGTAAAGTGGTAAAAGTGATGTTCTAAAAAAAGTTTAAATTTTACGAAAAATGAAAGGAGGACGATAATTTAGGGACGGAGGGAGTATAATTAATAATGAGTTGTAAAATATATTGCGACAATAATACCCATTATAAACAAACACTATCTCATTAATTATGTACATATTACATTATTTACACTCATTTTTCCTCTAGAATCTGCAATAATGATAATATTAAATGAAGAGATATATTAGGAAGAATGATAGAAAATTTGTGTACCAAAAGTCTTTAAGAAAATTAGTTGAGACATCCAAAATAGAAAGCAAGAAGATTATTGCAATTTCAACTAGTTTAATTCCCTGAGACTAAAAGTTGGTCTAGTGAATTTCGCTACGCCAACTTACATATGATCGCTGAGACTCGTGGAGGAGGTTATATACTCCTTCTAATTACTAATTGTTGGAATGTTGTGGTCAATATATGAGTGCATTGTGAAGTCACCACAAAAGAGTCTAACCACGCATTTGATATATACTAGAAAGTATCTTAGTTTATATAGTAAGAGATTATGGAGAGTAACATTTAAGTTACAAGTCATATAGTCATGTCTCGCGCACTAGCTAGCTCTGCTAGTCGTTAAATCGGATAGACGCTCGCGCTCGTGCTCAATCGTCGTGAATGGAGCCTTTTCATTTTATGGAGACAGTGCACTGCAGTAGGCTTGAAAATCGATAGACGCTCTCACTCGTGCTCAATTGTCGTGAATGAAGCCTTTTTTTATTTTACGGAGACAGTGCACGTCAGCAGGCTTGAAAATCGTCACGAATGGAGCCTTTTCATTTTATAGAGATAGTGCACGACAGCAGGCTTGAAAAGATTGGCATCAACACACCTCTTCAATAGTGGGCAGTTGGCTTGGAAAAGCCACACCCCTTCAAGTTGAAGTCGAAGAGCAGTTCCGTTAAACGTTGTATTTTAGGAGATATTTATTATTTATCTGTTTGCTTCGTTATAAAGATAATATTTGTCTTAAGAAGATTTGTCATCGACATACCCCGTTTTAATCGTTCTATTTCCACCACATATTTAAATTGGAAGATTGCAAGATAAATAAAAATTCGTAACAACAATAATTAGGCGCATAATAAAGTAATGTTGAATTATAAGCTGTCTTTAGTTTGACGAGTGCTGTGGACCAAACCGAATCCTTCTTCTTCTTCTTCCAAAATGATTAACATTGATCCTTGTATGACACACACTACTAAAACACCTTAGGTCCTAATAATTGCAATTACGTAGACGTCATTTGACATTATTAATAATCCATTTTCCATGTACGAAGATGCCCCTCAACAGGCAAGTTTTGTCCCACTTCCACTTAATTATAAAAAATGACCTACAGAAATCACATCACCGGTACTTAGTTAGTTAGTTACATCTATAGCGAGAGAGAGAAAAGTCTATGTAGATTTAATGATTTATGTCGGTGCTCTAGCATTGGAAATTTGGAATATAATTAGTACTCCCTCCTCCGTCTCAAAATTATCTTTCGGATAGATTTAACGTACGATTTTTAAAAAATATATTCGATTGGATTATTAATATTAATTTAATATATAATTTATTTTAAAATTTATGTGTATAACTCATAATTAAAGTATGATAAAAAAAATAAAAAAAAATGGGTAAAATTGTTGTTCTAAAAATAAACGTTTTAAACAAGACAATTATTTTAGAACATACGAAAAAGAAAAACAATACAATAATTTTGGGACAGAGGGAGAACATGAGAAAACTTTTGTTTCTAATTTTTTTTTACAAACTCATTTGTTAAATATTTCATTCGTTTCGGGTAAAGAGTCTAATATTTTATTTTTAGATGTTTTACTTAAAGAATTTACTTTTAAAAAATCAGACATACAAAATATCATTTTATTACTAATAGGCTACCAAAAGTATCATTTTTTTAAAAAGTTTAACTTTAAAACGAGGAATCTTTACCCAAAACGAAGAAAGTATCAATCATTCGTTGTGTTGACACGATATAAGCCTTGACGACCCAACCCGGTAGCCTCTTTTGAGAAATGGCAGTAACTTATTTCAAACTAGATTTTGTATCCGTGTCTATGGTAAGATACTAATATGAGACGGCGTCAGTATTCAAAATAACCAATTTAAAATGAACACCTCTCGATAATTAATTAAAACAATATGATTAACCAACAATGAAAAATAAATAAAAATTAGTTCATACTTTTTTTTTGGGGAAACAGGGGAGGTATACTGCTAGATTTTATTAATAGAAATAAAATAACAAACTTGAGGGGAACAACATGTCTTGCCCTTGAGAGAAACGTTATAAAATAAAGAAAGAAATGATACAGAGAATATAAGAAAAATGATACAGAGAAGGAAAATGATATATAGTACAGGAAGATAAACGTAGAATTAAGTTAGATATCTTCTATATTGTTATTGAGATTCATGAAATATAGCAATATCTTGACCAATAGTTACAATTTTAGAAAGACTTAATCCTGGCACGTAGTTATGTTTTGTAAAAATGAATCCTAATCAATAGTTAACTATTCAGAAAGATTGAACTTAGTTATAGATGTTTTAGATGGTTATACAATTCGATCACTTATGTAATGAAATTATATCATTTTGATACAAATTATTTAAAGATGAATATTTAGAGAATTTCAGTTTTATATCATCGGGGAAACAAGGTTTTGAGACGAGCGAGGTTAGATTCCATATTTGAAAGGGTTGGAGCTCCGTGGTCTGTTTGTAGTTGGAAACTCTATTCTAGTTTGTCTTCTTTTTGTTGCTTCTATTTTATTGCTCTTCAGTGAGTGTTATATATATATATATATATATATATATAAACCAAAATTTATTGTTACTACTATGTCTAATGTATACTTAGTAAATTATAGCGTGAGCACTAAACACACCTATTTAGTTGTTGATGGTTGCACATATGTGTGTGATATTGTTAGTCGGTTTTTGTGCTTAATTATTGAGTAAATATTACATTTATAGCTGTTTTGTACTTATTTAATGATTGTAGTGTTGGGGAAGCTGATTAAAGGAAATGAAGAAAAAGAGTTGGTTGCAAGCAAAATGAAGTATGTGATGTCGCGTGGGTGCGTACTAAATGAAGCAAGCATTACGTGCTAGTTGATATCTGAGATTAAAGTTGATTTTCAACTTGCGAAAAGACTTTCTACGGCAGATATTTTGGGAAATTAGAGAATTGTTTAAGTCCCTAATTTAAACCACTTTCTCCTTTATTCATATTTTGTCCCCTTTTTCTTGTAATGAGAGAAAGTGCTTAAGTAGTTACTAGACAATTTTGAGAATTTAAGAGCAGTTTTCTTTAGTTAAAAATTGCTTGAGTAGGGGACAGAGTGGGGGAGAAAGGAAGTCAAATAAAGTTGGGAATCCTGGAGAAAAAAAGGAGTCAAGCAAGGAGGAGAATTCACACATTTTGTAGAGAGGAAAGAGAGAATAGATATCAACAACACTGTTGGATATTTTACTTTTGGTATTTGTAAGTATTTTGAATTTGTTTAGTGTCTAATTACTTTCTTCAGTCAATGAACAATTAAGTCACAAACATTTTATTGTTGAGAGATCTAATGAAATTAAATCTTGTTTACTTATAAATATTTGTCTGTTCTCCGGTTTACACATTGTATGATTATTGTGTTTAATTGAGTTCATGACCAGAATCTTAATTGACATAATAGTTTATAGCTAGTTAGAACTCTTATCCGTAATTGTCCCCGGGTTTTAACAAAGTGGCAAGTAACACACCTTGTAGACATCACAAACATAATCAGATCGTGTTGTGGGAACGAAAAATCTAAGTTAAATGATATTGCTCCAATATGCACTATTTAGAATTAAGTTTCCCTCTTCGCAATGCAATCGAGATTACTAAATTCTACGAGCGTCTTGGGGGTTGTATTTTGGTTAGATGATAGTTAACGGGCTTCTTTTAATTATCAATATGTTAAGGAGAGATTTGGTGTTAGGCGTTTGTCGACACTTATAACCAATTTATTTGTAATTGAGTAAGACATTTTTACATCAATGATCGGTAGTAAAATACAAGATAAGAATTAGTTATGAACTTTTATTTACTGAATTTTATCAAATATAAATCTATTTAATTTTTTTAATTTTTAGCTTTAATTAATTTGTTAGTTAGCTCTTAGTTTAATTAAAAACATTATAACAAGTTTTTATTATTTAGTAAAATTCTAAAAGTAATAAGTACAATGTTTCATGTGGATACGATCCCGACTTACCTTATACTCATTATTAAGGAAGTAAGAGAATTACTTTGACGATTTGATACACATCAATTATATTACTGCTAAAATATTATAAAGTCAATTCTCTTTATTTTTGTAAAAAGTTAAAAATTGATACTTAATTAGAGACAAAGTAGTAGTAGATAGATTAGTTGATTAACTATATATTTGTTGTACTCCTCGAGAGTAATAATTACTTACTCCCTTCGTCGCAAAATTAGTGTCATGTTTTGACTTTATTTACATATTATGTTATTAAATTATTATCATGATTTAACTTCTTAAGTCAAACCGATCGATTGTTATTCAAATAAAAATATGATTTTTATTCTTTTTAAAATCATAAAATACGTAACTTGTACCCTATTTGAATCAAAATTAAACAAAACATAATTTTGGAAACAATGGAGTATTTTTCTTAAGACCAAAAAACAAACAAACTATTTTCATGCAGTTGAATGAAAAATAGAAATGGTATAACCAAAACACAAATGACAAATCTCTGAGACCCTACATAAATAAATACATGTATGTCGCATTGTTTAATTTTTGGATAATATAATTTTTTGGTCCATGAACTATCCCAATATTCATGCATTTGGTCAACGTATTTTTTTGAAATGTGTTTAGTCCCTCAATTCGATTTTTTTGATCAATTCCGCCTTCCTACCGTTACCGTTACTAAAAAATTAACATTGACTAACTTTTCATAATGTCCAAACCATATGGAGTTAATGTGTCAATTGAAAAATTAACATTGGCTATCATCCCCTTTCTTTCTCTTCCTCAAATCAAAATCAAAATCAAAGGCTCACCATCACCAACCTCCAGCTCTACCTCATCATCCTCTTCCTCCTCACTGCTCTGTCCCACCAAATCCTAATAATCTCTACCTACTCCGACCCCCTCCTCCTTGGCCACACCCCCATCCACCTCTTCACCTCCCTTCAATCCCTCGCCGTCCTCTTCCTCTTTCTCCTCCTCTCCATTGCCCTCCTCCTCTACGATTCCCTCCCCTTTCCCTCCGATCTCTTCTTTGCCCTTGCCTCTGCCATCTTCTTCCTCCAGTATTCCGTCTCTTCCTCCTCCGCCTCCCTCCAGATCTCCGCCTCCCTCCAGATCTCCTCCCTCGAAGCCAAGTGCGACTCCGTTTCCGCCCGCATCTCTGCTCTCTCATCTTTTTTCTCCTTCCTCCTCGCCTGCCAACCCAGGCTCTTCGTCGCGACCTCGCCCTCGCCGCCTCTCTCTGCCTCCAGGGATTCTGGGCCTTCCAGACCGGTCTCTCCATCCACTTCGACGCTTTCATTCCCGAGGGCTGCCACAAGCTACTCGATGTCGTCAGCGGCGTCGAGGGCTCCACCAAGTGCGATCTCGACGACTCCAACCTCAGGGCCGCCGCCATTCTCGATCTCGTCTTCGTCCTCTACGTCTTGTTTGTTGCCCTCATCCTCATGGTCACTTACGCCGCCGTTTCCAAGTTCGTTGGCAACACCACTAGGAAATTTGGCTCTTACGAGGCATTGCCCACCGTCGCCTCCTCCTTTGCCCCCGATTCTAGTCACACCCAGATGAAGTCTATCACCGGCACCCAGGCAATTCTAGTCGACTATGGCTTCCCAGACGTTGGCCTTGACCTCTACAATAATTGGGTCCGTTAGTTTAAGTGTTTAATTTTTTAATTGACACGTTAACCCTTTATAGTTTGGACATTATGAAAATTGAAAAGTTAGCCAAAGTTAATTTTTGTAATAACGGTAACGGTAGGAAGGAGGAATTAATCAAAAAAATCGAATTAAGGGACCAAACACATTTCAAAAAAAGTACAGTGACCAAATACATAATATTGAGATAGTTTAGAGACCAAAAAATTATATTATCCTTTATTTTTCTCATGACACAATATGAGGCTCCCCTACACATGGGTTCAAATTTTTAACTAATTTACTTATGAAAAAATCTTAGGAAAGACCATCTTACGATTATTTTCAATAAAATAAATCTTTTTAATCCGATCCATCATATGTAGGTGGATCGAACTATTTATTTACGATCTGTAAAACCGTCTCACACGAGACTTACTATTTATTTATTTATAATCATGATATGCTAAGCAATGGATTATACCTGGTTATAAAATAAAGAATAACAAAAAAAGAATATTTACAATCCTAAATAGACTAAATACAATAATAAGGTGGATCATAGGTGGTCATGGATTCAAATATTCTATCCCACCTCGTGTAACACCCTATATCTCATTAAATCTTAGCCCTACTCGTATCCTTGTTATTTTATATAGTCTTTTTTTTACAAGGATACATGTAGGAATAAGATTCAATGTGATAAACAATGTGACACGGGCTATGATAGAAATTTTGCAGTCATCATAGATATAGCAATATATAATTAGGGGTGTCAATCTACAACGCCCTATTGAGCTGAACTGACAAGTTTGGTTCAATTTCATGACTTATATGTTTCAATTCGATTTAAGTATTTGATAAACTGAGTGGTTTGTTTCGGCTTACGGTGTGACCTACCAAGCCAAACCGAACCCACTCGAATCAAACCAAATCACATTAAACTGAACTATCAAATTTATAGCGGTTGATCATCAGTGAAATCATATTATCCTTTGGATTAGAGTATATAAAGGCTAAAACATTCATTTTACAGTCTTAGCTACAAGACTGAACTACGGAACCGAATCAAGAGGCTTAATTGTCATGATTTAGTTCAATTCGGTTAGATATTTTACGAATCGATGACCAACAATTTAGTTTGTATTTTATCATAAATCAAAGTATCAAACTAAGCTAAACCATTTACACCTTAAAATTTATTGAGTAATTTACAACCACCACAACAACAAAAAGTGATTATTATTATTATTATTATTAGTATTATAAATCAGAAATAAATACATTGTTTACTTTTAGATATTAATTCTCACATTAAAGATTATTTTTCTGTCTAATATTACGGAAACAATTGAAAAAAGTTATAAAAATACAAAAAATGGACATTCGTAGCTAGTTTGGCCATGTTCATAGTAATCATTGTTCATCTTCATGGAAGCTTAAGAGTGGCTGAAATGAATGATGATAGCCATGGCAGATGATACCACCATGCACTACAGCTTTCCTCGCATTGGAAAATTCGAAAATTTCAAGGTCTTCTGTTCTCACCCTGGTTATCATTGTTTAAACGTTGATCATCATCATGTCATGGTGCATGAGAGGTTGGTATATACGTTACAATCATTACATGGATATTGCTTTATGTTGATTAGATTTCAAGCAAAATTCTTCACTTTCAGACTTGGGCATGGATGAACATAATAAAACTTTTGACAAATGGATTAGATCAGTGGCGGATCCAGACATAAACTTCAGCGGTGTCACAAATTAATACTATTACATAATTTTTTTGAAAATTACAATGCTTTCATAAACTTTAATTCCCAACAATAACAAACAAACAAATTTCAGCAAATTCATCGGACTTTAACCTCAAATAGTCAAATTCAAAAATCAAAATCCCTAATTTCGGATAAATATAAACAATTCCAACAAATTTATCAATTAAACTATCAAATTAGTTAATCAACTACACAAAATAACAAAAAAATATTTACTGGTTCCAGGTTTCCAGCAAATTCATCAGTACATATACTTAAGACATTAATGATTTTGTGATTTTTGTCAAAAGTCAAAAACCCCAACCACAATTTCCACTTTCCAAATTCCAGCAAATTCATCATAATAACATATATATGTCGCTATGTATTTCAATTTGTGATTTTTATCAAAAGTCAAAACCCCACAACACAAACACAAATGACAATTACAAATCCCGAATCCGAAAATCTCAATCCCATTCGCAATTCCCACCCACCGCCACTAGCCACATGAACGTAACGTAAGAACCCAAAATATTTGTAATTGGTATTCTAATTTCTCGAATTTCCTAATTCCTATGCACATTCACAAATCGTAATTCGTAAATGCCGAATTGAAGACTTGAATTGAAGTGATTAACAAATAACAATTAAGTGAAACCGTGAAGATTGAAGAAACCGAATGAACTATCGAAGAATGATTGAATGAAGACCAAGTCATGAACATTGAAGAATTGGAGAAAGTGAGAAACATAAAAAGGAAATTATCAAAGCCTTCTGCCGACTCACCGCCGCCTAGCCGGCCGACGGTGAGTACTGACTTCTCGCCCCGCCTCGCCCCACTCTCCACCACTCTCTTTGACTCTTCGCTGCACCAAATTCAAGGTTCAAATCAAAGAAGCCAAGCTCGCTTTCTGCTTGGCAACAATTCGAGCCTTCGACCTCTGTCGCCGACGGAGTCGACGCCACTCGCCACTCGCTCTCCGCCTCGATTCGCCGCCGCAGGCTCACTTCTTTAGTTCTTTTGCCGCTTGATTTTTGGTGTGCGTCGAACCCTAGATCCGAAAACTTGAGCGGTGTCACTTATGTTTGCTTACATAGTGAAAATTAAAAAAAAAAAAAGTTCAGAGGTGCACCTGCCCCCCAAGTCTAATGCATGCGTCCGCCCCTGGATTAGATGAGACGCATGCAAACAAATTGGCTTTGAATAACCACATTAACTTAATTTTTTTATTTTTACAAATTATTCATACAAATTCATGTGTGAAGTATGCCATGGATTAAACAGTGGACAAAAACTTAGCTAAGACGATTTTATGGATATTTTACAAGGCGAATTCCCCAAATGATCCCTAAACTTGTTGTCATTTTTGCAATTGGTCTCTGTACTAAAATTCGAAAAAATTTAAATCCTTGTACTATGCTATAAAGCGCAATCGGTCTTTCTGTCAAATTTCATCAAATTTGTGTTGTTAAATACATACACGTGTCTCTCACGTGTTTTTACCTAGAGATAAAATAGTCAATTCCTTTAAATTAGTACATAGACTATTTGTGAAGGTGCCAATATGAGTATTGGGGTATACTTAATACAGCACCTATAAAATGCTTAATACATCACTTTTAAAAAATATTTGACCAAAATACCCTTTACATAATTTATTATTTTTATTTTTTTATTAAATTTAATTTAACAAATTTTAAATTTAAAAATATTTTAAACACAATTAATTTATTAATTTATTTGATTTAGTTAATAAACACAATTAAATTACTAATTAATTTGATTTAGTTATACTAAGTGAAAAATTATCTTTGAGTTAGGTTTAAATTAAAAAAAATTAATTTGATTTGAATTAGGTTTAAATTAAAAAAAACAAGTTTTGGGTAATTTATTTATTTATTTTAATTAAATTTAAATTAGCTAAAATTTATTTTTTTTGTTTTTTATTAAATTTAAATTAGCTAATTTAAAATTTAATAATTAATTTGATTTGAATTAGGTTTAAATTTAAAAAAAAAGTTTTGGGTTTAGGCATTTGGACCGGTTTTGTACCAGTCCAAATGAGGAGATGGGTTAGGGACCGGTCAGCTAGCAGACCAAATTGGGGGGGGGGGGAAGGGTTTGGGCCTGGTTGGGTGGCAGTTCAAAAGGGCGGATGGGTTGAGGGCTGGTCTGGTAGTAGGCCAAAAAGGGTGGGCTGGTAGCAAGCCAAAATGGGAAATGAATGGGTTTAGGACTGGTTTCAATCCAGTCCTTAAACCCAAAAGTTGGTTTTTTTTAAAAAATTTAAACATAATTCAAATCAAATTAATTATTAAATTAGCTAATTTAAATTTAATAAAAAATAAAAAAATAAATTTTAGTTAATTTAAATTTAATTAAAAAAACAAAAAAATTAAATTACCAAAAAAATGTTTTTTTAACATGTTTTTTTACCCCAAAACTTGTTTTTTAAATTTAAACCTAATTCAAATAAAACCTAATTCAAACCAAATTAATTATTAAATTTTAAATTATCTAATTTAAATTTAATAAAAAACAAAAAAAATAAATTTTAGTTAATTTAAATTTAATTAAAAAGACAAAAAAAATAAATTACGTAAAGGGTATTTTGGTCAAATATTTTATAAAAGTGTTGTATTAAGCATTTTATAGGTGATGTATTAAGTACATATGTGAGTATTTTGTTTGATTTAATAAACTAACTAGTTTTACATCCGTGCGTTAAACGCATGTGCATATATCTATTTTAATTAAATTATACTCAAATAAAATGAAGATTATAAACAAAATTTAAAAATAAAGAAAAAACATGATGAATGGAACAAATTATATCGGTATAATTAGGTTTGATAATTACAACTCAAAACCCGTTAACCTACCAAACCCGATTTGAAAATTACCCGACTCATTAATTTTTTTGAACCAAAACCGGTTACCTATTTCGACCCAAAAAACTTTAGTGGGTTGGGCCAGTTACCCATATTTCTACTATATAAGTATAGGTTTCTTGACGGAAAATGTGGGTTAAAACGGGGCGACCAGTTTAATTTTGGATTATAATGGGACACGATCTGTTTCGACCCAACCCACTCAATCATCAGCGTATAATTGGTATCATTTAATTCATTATTTTATGAATTGTTTAAGTCATTTTCTCGTTCATAATTTTCTGGAGTTTAATAATTGATATTTTTTGTTATTAAAATTTAGGATCTTAAGTGGTATAAATAGTAATTCAGATGTATATATAACATATAGATTTATTAAATATTTATAATTTGTGGTTGATATCTACTACTATGATTTAATTATATAAATTCATATAATTTACCAATAAGTTATAATTAATTGTGGTTATTTGCAAAGATAAATTTTATTTTGATATTATAATTTCGGATACGATGAAAGAAACAGAAAAGTTTCAACTATAGACAAATCATATATGAAGATTTCCATAACAATTTTTTTATAATTAATTGTGGTTATATTATATTTTGTAATCACATGTATTTAATGAACATGATTTTTATAGTACATTTGTTCTTAATCCAATATTATTTGCTCATTTTAATTAATCAGTAAATTAAGTGTGCACCAAAAGAGATTTGTATTTACAGATTTTCAATGTATGACTACTCCTATTAAATACTACTACATAGAAATTCAGTATTTTCTACCATATGTGCAAATTTGCACATTATCAATAAATCTTGAGAGTTGTGTAATCAATTAATTAGATTTGTTTTTTCTCAATGCATGCTAACTACTATATAATAATATTCAAAGATACCTTCCCTTTTTTAACAAATGTATTTTGGTGGGATCTTACCTCTTTTAGACCACCTAACTTATATATATATATATATATATATATATTTTTAACAAATGTATTTTGGTGGGATCTTACCTCTTTTAGACCACCTAACTCCACTATGAAATCACCACCGCACACCATTTTTCTCGATTGATTATTGATTTGGTCAAAATTCAAAATTGTATACACATCTGGAAGGAAATGATTGACATAGAAGGTTTTAAAACAGTTAATTTTTTAATCGAGTGAGAGAATGGTGAGTGTGGCAATGGAGGGTGAATTGAGATTACATATGTGATAACCAACGTCTTTGTTACTGCTAACGTAATCATTGAACCATAAACTCAACCCAAACATCAACAATAAATTCAGCCCATTCTGACATCAATATGAACCGCTATCACTCATTGAAAGACACGATAAATCAAGTTCAACAGAGTGAAGAACAGACCTCTAGGAATTCTCAATGGTAAATCACTACATCCGAACAATACTACGATGCCGAAGTACTAGCTGCTATCTAAGAGGAGTATCATATTATTAGATAGCGATACTTCAATGTCTTTCAGTAGATTGGCGAAGACGTAAAGCGATAAAATTGATTGAGGCTGCGATGCAACGATGGTTTCGTGATTCACAGAAGAGAGAGATGGGATCTAGTGAACGAAGGATACATAAAAGAGGTCGTGATCCACATATTTGGAATTGTATAATTGGTTACATCCAGAAGCTCTGCCACGACGACACCGTCGTCGATGATGAGTAAGGAGAGGGAAAAAGAAACCGACTCCATATTTAGGGATTGAGACCTTACTGTGGATGAAATTCGAAACCTACAAAAGAGAGCGAGAGAAAGGTCCACTACTTTCTCCAAAGAAATGCCATTTTTAACCATTCGAAAATTTACGTGCGAGGCACATGTTCAAATTTAGCGGGTAAAAATGGATTTAATTTAACAGAGGGACCAAATCTTAAGAAGTACATGGACCATTTAGGTCAATAAAGGACCAATCGCAAAAATGACAAACATTTTAGAGACCATTTGTGGAATTCACCCCATTTTATATAAGACGGATCTTCGTAGCTAGCCCGACTCATCGTGTATTTGTGGGTTAAGATGTGAGAGAGTGATGCTCCGTTTTACGAATTAAGATCTGTAAAACCGTCTTACAAAAAACTTACTCTAAATAGTGACATCACATGTTACGTAATGTAATATATAATCAATCACATGTTTTTTATTTAAAAAGTTATACAAAAAATTTGTATCGTTAATCCTTCATTATTGTAAATGCATCATGCATGAATTAGAATTAAGAAATCATGCATATACATATACATATACAAAATTAATTTATTAATTCATAATATATATATATATATATATATATATATATATATATATATATATATATATTACTTAACCCTTATTTTTTCTATCTATTTTAATTATAGTCACATAAGGGTATTAAAAAAAATCACACATTTCACCAATATATATATATATAATATAATCAATTACTTTTTTTAAAACGGTGTATCAAATCAAAGATGACAATAATTCGAAAACAAAAGGAGTATTACACAAGTTTCTTCAGTGGAAATTTACTGTCAAGCATATCAAAGGATCGGCAAATGTCTAATGAGGTCACATAACTCCACTCAAATGTACAACTGCTATCAAAAAGCATTTCTACAATACATAGGGCTGGTGATTGTGTGTTTTAGGTTGGATCGAAATGGATAACGGGTCATGACCCACTATAACCCATATATTGAATGAGTCGAAACGGGTTATGATGGAATGTGTACTTGGTTGAACAGGGTTGACCCATTTTAACCCACAATTTCTACCAAAAACATACATTCATATAGAAAAAAAAAAGGTTGAAATGGATAACGGGTTCGATCCGTTTTAACCAAACCTGATCCGTTACTTTTTTTGGGTTGAAATGGATAATCCATTTCAACCCAAAAAAACGGATTGGATTGAGTGGTTTAACGGGTTTTGCATTGCAATTTTCCATCCTACATCAAACCAAGTTCCATCCCCCCGACCCCGACACAAGGAATTGAAACTTAGACGTTAATCTACAACCAGATTATTGGACAGCTACTAAACAAAATTCTGAAACAGAATTTTCAGAATTCTTTTCGGTTCTTTCTGAAAATTCTTTGTCAGCAGAATTTTCCGACATATCATCACTCAACATTCTAGCTTAACTGTTTCCAATTTTAGTTTTGTATCCCTTCTGTGAACAAGGTTTCAAGCCCTTTTCACGGGAGAGAGTCAAACCACCAAGGGCCCCTGTTCTGACTTTTTCAGATGAAGATGGCCCTAGATGGCTAGATCTATGACGTGCGCCTGACTGGGATTCTTGCTGCATTTTTTTGCTTCATTTGTGTTTCTTCTTCTTCTTCTTCTTCTTCCACACGCTTAAGGATGCCCCAATAAGGATATTCCAACTGAGATGAATGCTTGTAACCTGGCACTTCAGAAGCTTGTTCCTTAATTTTCTGGTAGGTTTAGGATCACGAGCTTTTTCTTGTGATGAATCTGAATCTGAATCTGAATAGGCTGTATCTGAAGAAAACAGCACAAGTCTGTTAATAAAGTGTAAGAGGTACTGATGTACTATGTATGGCTGTAAATAAGGTGACCTAGCTCGAGTTCAACTTGAGCTCGGCTCGTGCATCCCCCCGGATAAATGAGCTGAACTTGAATACAGTTTCAAGCTCAACTGTGCCCACTCAGCCAGACTCAAATAAGCAAAATTAAAGTATTACCAAAATTTTATGCATATTATCAGAAATAACTGCGATTTATAACTCTCAATAACAGGCTCGAGCTCAGCATGACGCAGGATATAAATGAGCGGAGCTTGAGATTAGGTTGCTTGGATCGTGTCAAGTCAAGTTCAAGTGTGGCTTAAACTTGTTTGAAAACTAGTGAGCAGAGCTTGAAATATTAAGGATCAGCTAAGCTCCATTTGTTTACAGCCCTAGGCACTGAGGAAAATGCTCACCATAAACTAAGTATTCAATTACCTTCACAGCAGGTCTTCACAGCAATACGCATGCTAGGTGGAACGCTGCAATTGGTTGCTACTGCAGCAGACTCGCTATGATCTTTATTGGTGCTACTATTCCCATTACGGCAGAGTGGCGTGGTCCGCATGGAGGACTTCGTCGATTTTATCTGTCACGGTTATAGTGGTTTCCGAGTAGTTGCAACTGGATAGTTTGGTAGTAGAATTACTCGAATCTTTCTTGATTCTACTCTCCCTGCTGCAATTGATGATTTTCGCAACCGGTAGCATCTGATAGAGGTCCTACATTCTGGTGCAAAACAGACAGACCATTCATCAAGTCATCCGGAGGTGGCACTTTTGAAGAACTTTCAAAATGAAGCTCCTTGGTAGTTTCTGAGCACAATTTTGAGCAGCCAATTTCTTTAACAGTTGCTTGTTTCATTTGGATCTCCTTTGATGCAACAGTAGCTATAGCTGATGCATCACTCCGCGCAACTGCAGCTGAAGAGTTGGGACCCTTCGAAGTTCTTGCAGTCAAACTGCTTCCAACATCGTTCGTCTCTTGCTCCATTTAATTTTGAGAAACTACTGTTCTTCACAATACCATTCATAATCATCTCATTTTTCGTCTCTTGCTCCATTTAATTTTGAGAAACATAATTACTGTTCTTCACAAATTTAATTTTTTTAATACCATTCTATATTTGTAAAATAATCATCTCATTTTGCACAACATCGGCTAAATTATGAGTCTCGGACAACCCTTTTTCTTCATCTTTTTTCTTTATCTTTTTCTTCTAGACACAACTTAGATAGGGGCCTTAGGCGGGGAGTTTTAGAACATCTCAAGAATAAGATAACATGTAGGCCTTCTACTAAAAAACCTTCCCTCTCACTTACTTGAACAACCTGATCATTATCATAGGGATGCAGACATCAAATAAGTTGTCCCTCAAAAGGAACAAAACATGGTTGAGATTACGCAAAGATTTAGGAGCAGCAAAAACTATTCTGCATAGAAGCCAAAGGCCTGTGAAACTTTTCACGCAAATGAGAGCGCGAGTTAAGGAAAGCCAATTCTGCAACTGCAAGTGACACATTTGTCATATTATCTAATGATACTTATATCATGACGATTTTCTGAAACTATCCAAAACGAATTAACTTTATCCTGAAGGATAGCAGAAGAGAGGTGAGTTGTACAATGACAACCATTTGCAGAATCAGATAGAGAAGATAAACCCATAAAAGACTGGAAGAAGGAATAAAAATCTAAAAGAACAAAAACAAAACAAAGATGATTGACAGACCCCCCCCCCTCTCGTGGCATAAGCAGCTTAAAGGAAAAGAATAAAAAGATAACGAGTGTAAAACTGTATTAAACTGTAATATCTCGCACAGTATTTCATTACTACTTGAGGATCGATATGAAAATCATGGGCTACATCAGAACTCCTTCATTTTCACACTGCCAAATATTCCTTGATGTAGATTCTTAGCAGGATCGTAATTTTAAAAGTAATATAAAATGTATGTTAGATATTAGACCGTGAAGGTATTAGACCATCACTATGCTTTCTGCATACACCTTATTGTACTAAACATGTTCTTTATAATCTTTCAAACTCAAAATAAATTGTTTCAATGTCTAATGAATTTCATTAAAAAAAATTAATTCTGAAATTCAATTTGATCTTCTGTTGGTTTAGCGACATTAATTGAAATGAAAATCTAATGTAACCACATCAATATGTCAACAATTCGTGATAGCCATGTCACTCTTTTGACGATTTGAGAGCGACCACATATCAAAAACTGACACCATTGTTACAATACCAGTGAAAGACAAGTCTTAAGGAAACTGAGGTTATCTTCAGTACCTTATTGTCATTGTGTGAAAACCACAAACCACTTGATGCGCAAACAAAGCAGTAATAGTGACCATAATGAGTGCTCCAACCAGCATGAACCAAATCACCATAAAGAGTGAACTTCAAATCTTCATCCTGCAATGCATGTGAATAGAACAGATAAAAAAAACTTACCATTCTCAAAATGCTTTTGCTTGCAGCAGCGGAAATGATTTAGTGCCAGTTCTTGACGTGTAAGAAAAAACAAGAAGTGATAAAATTTGCACAGAAACATGTAAATATACGCTTGTAAGTGGTAAATATTCAACATGACGGAGAGATTGCACGCACAATACACGTTCATGGGAATATGAGGGTATGTTTGGATACCCCCAATTTCGTGGCTTGGAATTGGAATTGGGGCCTCCAAAACCAATTCTGTCGTTTAGTAACTAAATTAAAATTTGAATTGCAATTCCAAATGCCTCAATTCCATAAAACGAATTCTTTACCAAAACCTAAGAATTTAAATTCAAAATTTTGGTACCTTTTTTCTCCATTACTTTACACAATAAAAGCTCACCCTTCTTTCACCAACACCACTGCAACTTCTGACCACCACCGCCGGCCGCCCCCCTCCGCCACCACCTTTAACCACCAGGTCCACCACCACTATATGCTATTTATTTTATAATTTTAAAAATATAAAAAGTTTATAATTTTATAATTTTCTTGTCAATCTTTTGTCTAGAGATATGGGATCCGAACCGCTTGAGGTGGATGATTGGGATGTATGTAGCCTTGTGAATTCTAAGCTGATTGAGAGCCTTCACTTTTTGCTTGCACTACTCGCACTAGTATTGCCTCCCTCCTCCATCTAATTTTTCTTTGGCAGTGAAATTTGCAAGTGCCTTACTCATATTGTCAGCCCTAACAATTACTAGTACAAGACTTAAATCCAAAAAATGGATCAAACTTGTCAGAGCAGAAGGAGCATTGCATGCACTTTAAGTATGGTGGAGTGCCATAGTTTGGAAACGCATTATTAGAGACATTGCTGTTATCTCATTTAGGAGATTGCTTACCATTGTTCGCTGCTTTAGGTTCCGGTGATTTTGCAACTGCTCTGGAATAGACTGAATCTGGTTCGTCGAGGATCAACCATGGACATGGTGTTTAGAATTGATGTTGTTGCCTAATGCCTATAGGAACGTCTAGACTGGAACAGACCTCTTAAATAAAAAAGGAATTATATTTATGTAATCAGCGTAGGATTTGAACTTGAACATACGTGATCCAACATTGTAGAACGCGAATCACCTCTCCATTCCTGCTTCAGACCCGTTCCTCCATTGAGATTGCACCCACACATTAACCAGGTTCGTTCAACTAGGGACTAGGGTTATCAATCGGCCTTAATAACCTATCTATCTATGTCCAAACCCAGCCCATGTTTTTTTTTTCTTTTTCTAGTAATGCTAGAGCATTCTAATAGTACTTAAAATTGAGTATCAAATGATGTGTCATCCGACAAGATATTAGTGAGTTTTTTTTCTTTACTAACTTCGTGCCTCATCCTTAGAGCATCACCAATGCAACCGTTGATTTGATTATATGTGGTTGTGGGTAATTTACACCCTCAATCATATACATTATTTTTTCTCTAGAAAAATAATTAATTTTGTCATTGTACATTAATCAATCGTTACATTTTGTCACTGTACTATTTTTCTAGCAAAATTGACATTGTACTTGAAAAAAAAGATTCAATTTCGTCATTATCACTAATTTTCATCCACTTTTTAATGGAATTAATTTTAATTACCTCTCCTGAGGGTTTTTAAAATATAAAAAGATGCTTAATGATAGTTAAAATTTAAAATTAAATAATTTATGGTTCTAAAATTATCAGTTGTTTTTCTTTTAGAGGTATAAAAAATATATTGTGATCCAATAAAGAAGAAGAAGCCCACTCGTGCTGTTTAGAGGTGCAAGGAGATCCTAACATTTTCAAACACCAGCACTTGCAAATCTTGGCAAGTTAAGGTCTGCCTCAGGCACTGATTCCCAGCTGATCACGTCTGCAGAAGTAAATTATCATCTGCTCAAGTTGGCAGGGAGGCCAACAAATTTTTGGCCGCCTTGGCTTCAAGGAGTGGTCAAGACTGTACAAAGAAGGGCTTTGTTTCTTCATCTCCGCCTAGCACCCCTCTGTTAAAGCTTATTGAGATTGTAATTCCACCTAGCACTTTCCTCTCTTGAAGCCTTATTGAGATTGTAATTACTTGCCATTTATCTTTTTATAATGTCAACCATTACTATTTAACTTTTTTTTTGTTTAATTACTTATTTGGTCCTTCGACTTGTCTAGAATTTTTTTTTTGGTCTAAACATTTTCAAAAAAATTAATTTGATCCTACATGTTGCATTTTGTTGTTAGATTCCCCTTCTCCCCATTAATGTTATATTTGCCATCAAGTTATTCTGAAAATGACCAAAGTATCATTTTCTCCCTTAACATAAGTGTCCTTACCCTTCATTGAGTTTTTCATATATAACAGTTGTTTCTACAGAAACTGGATTCTTTGCCCATAAACGTGAAATTGGACAGGAACAAGAGCTTCAAGAACACGTGCCCTAAACCCATAAAAAAACCTCCCATAATTACTCATCTGTCAAGACTTCCATGAGAACTCATAAAATCAATCATCACTTCAAATCTGACTCATAGACTTCCATATCCAGGTTTTTTATCAACCCAATTAGAAATAAAAATAAGCAAAATTGTCGATTGGATGATGTTAGGGAAGATTCAGGTTCTTCAATCTGCAACTCTATAGAACAACATATCAAATAAATTGTAGGAAAAACAAAAAAAGGGTCAAAACAAGGCTCGAATCTGTAACGAATCGGGTAAAGGGAGAAGGGTCTGCCATGGCGGCAACTTCAGATTTTGCTCAGATATCGTTTCACATCACAGCCGGAGGTCAACGAGCTTCGCCATAGACAGAGAAGCTGTTGGAATATTTGGGGTAAATATGTATGGGTGAATGGTTAAGTCACCACAAAAGAATCTAAACCCACATTGGATATATACTAGAAAGTATCCTAGTTTATATAGTGGGAGATTATGGAGAGTGACATTTAAATTACATACCATGTAGCCATGTCTTGCGCACTAGCTAGCTTTGCTAGCCGTTGGTTGGACAAACGCTCACGCTCCCGCCCACGCACTCGCTCGAGCCCGTGCACGTCGCAAAGTTCGCATTGGGCGCTTTCGAGGCGCACTTTGCACTTCGCTCGTGTCGCGATTGGAGCCTTTCTGTTTTATATAGGAACTGAAAGGGCAGTGTCGCTGAACCAACACACCCGCTGGAGTGGTGGGCGGCAGTTGGGCTCGAACACACACGTCCAGGTTTGATGCTGGGCGCACGGCGAGTGGGCAGCCGTCACTCGAACAAACACGTCCAGGTTCACTGAACATGCCACGGGTTGCATCCTTTGTGAACAGACTCGACCAAGGCTATATAAAGATCCCTCCTTCCAGTCATTCAGGTGATCGAAGTCCAGCAACATACTCTCAGTTTTAACATCCGAAAAAATCTTAAGTGTTTTACAAAAGAAATCCAGTTTTCTTTTACTCCTTTTTTCCTTCTCCCGTTTTGTGAAAGCTTGAGAGCAAGTCAGCAAATTTGGTTCGTCCGTCAAAGGTTAGTAAGTACAAGTCTAACTTTTGGAAGAAACGTTGTATCTTGGGAGACAATTGCCAACCATCCGTTTGCACCGTTACAGAGGCAATATTTGTCTTAAGGAGATTTGCCTCGGCATACCTCGTTTCGTACTTCATCTAGAAATCTGCTTTGAAGATATTAAGATAATCAAAATTATTTACAACAGAAGCTACAGATCTAGAGTGATGGATATAGATGAAAAGAGAAAGAAACATTCTTAGATCTGTACCTTGCCAGCCGCTTATCACCCCTGACCCCTGAGTTGATGGACGTTGACCATACAGAGGAGTCTCCGGTGATGAGGATTTCCAGAGAGCCCTTCAGTATTGAGGGCGAAGACGTGAATAACCCCAGATATCTTGAAGACATTTAGGGAATCAATTATGTAAACCGCGTGTATGCCGAAAGTAAGGGAATTTCGAGACCTTGTATTGTTGTCGCGACAGTAAGAGGCGTACTTCAAATTGTTGTCAGGACGGTGACGAGAGCCGAAAATTGGGAGCTCATGGACGAAATCGTTGTACTCCGACCGTACGGAAATTCAAAGCTGAGGTTGTAGGGGCGATGACGAGGGAACTGAGGTTGTTGCGGCGATGGTGAGGGTAAGAACTATTCTTCTCTACGAAGGAGAGTAGTAAGCACCGATCACAAAGAGGAAATGGGTGGGGGGATGAAGACAATGGTGGAAGAAGAGGAAGTGGGTGGACCACAAAGACTCTTTTTTCATTTTATGACCATTTTGCCCATCATTTAACATACGTAGGGGTATATTGGATTTTTTAAAGAAAAACTTAGACGACAAATAAAAGGTTAATGGGGAGAGGGAAAAATCTAATAACAAAATGCATTGTAGGACCAAACTAATTTCTTTGAAAATGCTAGGACTAAATAAAAAAGTGCGGACAAGTCAAAGGACCAAATAATTAATTAAACCTTTCACAAAAGGGGCAGAAAGTCAAATCTTCAAGTTTTTCAAGAGGTTTCCTGTAATTAGGGGTGTAAATCGGAACCACCGAACCGAACCGAACCGAACCAAACCAGTCGGTTTGGTTCGAAGATGGTTCGGTTTCGGTTTCAAAAATTGGAAAACCACACGGTTCGGTTCGATTCACAGTTTTTGGTATCGAACCAAACCAAACCGAACTGAACTAAACCACCATATATATTTATTTATTTATTTATTTATTATATAATATATATTATATAACATTTATTAACCATTTTGAACCTTTGATTTATTCATAATATATATATATATATATATATATATATACGAATACTAAACCAAACAAAATCTTGATTGTTGGAGAACTATTATTTCTTCCATTGTTTGTGTTTATTTTAGAATTTGTTATGATAATTTGTTGTTAGTAGGTTATTTCCTAATTTTGATGTTATTTCCTAATTTTGATGTTAATTCCAAATTAAAATCTTATTTTTATTTTTAACGTTGGCTAATTTCATTAAAACTAATTTATATAAACCACAAAACCGAACCAAACCGAGTGGTTCGGTTCAAAGTCTTGCTCGGTTCGGTTTGAGATTTTTGGAACCGCTAGTTGGCGGTTCGGTTTGTGGTTTTTGCATAAACCAAACCAAACCGAACCACTTACACCCCTACCTGTAATACCGTTTTACGAATCTTAATCGTAAGATGGAGCCTTATTCTCTCACAACTTAATCCACCAATACACGGTGGGCCGAATAAAGAAGATCCGTCTTACAAAACATATATGTAAGATCATCTTACACAAGTTTTTACCGTTTTTCAATTGCTTCTATGATCCCTTTATACGAGAAAAGAAAGCTGCAGTCTCTTGCGTAACCTTATGCATTGCATCTTAAGTATAATACAGAATGGTTTCTCTTTCTTGCTGCCGTTTGGTCTTTTATACTCGATAACAAAGTACTGATGTACTCTTCTAGTCGGGAAAATGCTGTTTTTTTAAAGTAAATAGTAGTGAAAAGAGATGTGAAATATGTGTAATTGGGACTAAATTGTTTATTGCTTCTCTATTGATTCATTGAGATACATGTTGCCTATATTTATATATCTAAGGCTGCTAGCAGAATAACATAAGGAAAAGGATTAACAATCCAATATAACAACTAACTGATCTGCAACTAACTGTCATAACTGAATATTTTCACTCGACACCCTTCTGCTTTTGAGAATCATATCCAGGTGCTGTGTAATTGGGACTAAATTGTTTATTGCTTCTCTATTGATTCATTGAGATACATGTTGCCTATATTTATATATCTAAGGCTGCTAGCAGAATAACATAAGGAAAAGGATTAACAATCCAATATAACAACTAACTGATCTGCAACTAACTGTCATAACTGAATATTTTCACTCGACACCCTTCTGCTTTTGAGAATCATCCAGGTGCTGAAGCTTTCTAAATCAGTTGCTTCCTTAAATTTCTTCCACTTTGAACTTGCTTCTCCAAACTTTGCCTTGATCTGAATCCCCTTATGCAATTCAGTCTTGATGTTATTCAGTTTCTTCTTGGTTTTACCTTCATAGTTAACACCCTCCCCACAAGTTGAGGGTGTAACTAAACTAACAACCCTCAACTTGGATATGAATTTCCAGTGAAGCCCCTTTCCTAGAAACTTGGTGAATATATCTGCCATTTGGTTCTTAGTAGATATGTGATGAAGGGAGATAAGTCCACTCCTGATTTTCTCACGAATGAAGTGGCAGTCTATTTCTATATGTTTAGTTCTGCCATGGTATACAGGATTATTGGCCACTGCAATGGCAGATGAGCTGTCACAATAAATGGGGGTAGGACTATCAAGGTTGACTTGCAAGTCTCTTAGGAGGTTATGCATCCAGGTGATTTCACAACTGGTTGTGGCTAATGCCCTGTATTCAGATTCAGTGGAGGATCTTGAGACAATAGACTGCTTTTTAGATTGCCATGATATCAATGAATTTCCTAGCATCAGGCAGAAACCAGTTATAGACTTTCTATCATTAGGATTGCCTGCCCAATCACTGTCACAGAAAGCTTGGAGATTGAATGAACTGTTGGATGGTAAAAGGATTCCTTGTTCTGGTGAAGCCTTCACATATCTGATAACTCTGTGCAATGCTCTTAGATGAGTGTCTCTTGGTTCTTGAACAAACTGGCTCAGGCATTGGGCTGCAAAAGCCAAATCTGGCCTGGTAATGGTCAGGTATATGAGTTTTCCCACAAGTTGTCTGTATTCAGAAGGATTTTCAAGAAGGGTTCCTTCCTGGCTTAGAAGCTTTCCATTGGGGTCATAGGGTATGGTGAGAGGTTTCTGTCAGTGAGACCTTCTGCTTTGACAAGGTCCATAGCATATTTTCTTTGGCTTAGGTGGAAGCCTTCAATAGACCTCATGACTTCAATCCCTAGATAGTATTTAATGGATCCCAAATCCTTAATGCTAAACCTTTGATGTAGCAATTGTTTTAGGGAGTTGATGTGATCAATATCATTTCCAGCCACTAGGATATCATCCACATAGACCAAAACTGCAGTGAACATTGATCCTTGTTTTAAAGTGAATAGGGAATAGTGTGCCATAGATTGCTTGTATCCTAGGTTGATTAGGACCTCACAGCTTTGAGAACCATTGTCTTGAGGCATGTTTTAGGCCATATATAGACTTCTTTAATTTGCGACTTTATTAGGACACTCTTTGTTCTTTATATCACGGTGGTAAATTCATATAGACTTCTTCTTCCAAATCACCATGCAAGAAATGCATTGTTTACATCAATTGGTGCACATTCCATTTTGAGATGCTAGCAACAGCAAGAATGGTTCTTACAGTGACCATTTTTGCCACAGGTGCATATGTTTCTGAATAATCAACTCCTTCAGTCTGGTTATATCCCTTTGCCACAAGTCTGGCTTTAAGTCTTTCCAAACTGCCATCAGAATTGTATTTGGCCTTGTAGATCCATTTGCAACCAATAGCTCTTTTTCCTTGGGGCAAACTTGTAATATCCCAGGTGTCATTGACCTCAAGAGCAATGATTTCTTTGTTCATGGCTTCAATCCATCCAGGGCTCAGAATGGCTTGGTTATAAGTTTGTGGTTCTTGTATATGTGCAATAGAATTAGCACATGGTTTGCAGTAGACATTAGACAGAACATAGTCTTTAAACTTGGCTGGAGGCTGTTTAATCCTGGTTGATGTTCTAATATTCTGATTTGCAGGAGGGTTATTAGAAGTTTCTGCAGCTTCTTCTTGTCTTTGGTTGATGGGATTAGGAGTTGGTTCTCTTGGCTTTGTGTCATCATGTGACAAATTTACATCAATAACGAGTGTCTCGGTTTTAGATTGTTCGAGGTTTGATGAAAGGGAAAGGCAGTTTCATGGAAAACAACATGCACGCTTACAAATATGCCTTTAGTTTCCATGTTGTAAAGTATGTAGCCTTTTTGGTCTGAAGGATAGCCAAGCAGGATGCTTTTAATAGCTCTAGGTTCAAATTTGTCAGAGGGATGGGTTGAGGCAAAACAAAGGCATCCTATGATTCTCAAATGTTCATATGAAGGTGTGGTTTTAAAGAAGCTCATGTGGTGTCTTGAAATTGGTGGCGGCGGATAGGAAGTCTATTTATGTGAGTGGCGGCAAGAAGACAGTACCCCCAAAAGTGTATTGGAAGACCAGATTGAAACCTTATTGCTCTGGCCATATCAAGGAGGTGTTGGTGTTTTCTCTCAACAACTCCATTTTGTTGAGGGGTATCAACACATGAACTCTCATGTTTTATTCCCAAATTACTAAGGAAAGGAATGACTTCAGAATTATAAAATTCTGTTCCATGGTCGATCTGCGAGAATTTAATCTTTGGTATTGAAGTGGTTTGTGACATAGGCATTGAAGCTGTTTCAAAAGGTGAAGACATGAGTTTTGCTAGGCATAAGAAAAGTCCAAACACCTCGGAATAATCATCCACAATGGTAAGGAAATACTTGCGACCATTCATAGTGGTTTTCTGTATGGTCCCCATAGTCACAATGGATAAGCTCAAAACAATTATTAGATCGATAGAACTAACATTAAAAGGGAGTTTGTGTTGCTTGGCCAAGGGGCATATATCACACAAAGTAACATTTTTAATAGAATCTGTCATTTTTACAAGAAGGAAGGAGATGTACAATCCTTTAAGTAAGTGGTAGAGGAGAGGCGTGTCCAAGCCTTTTGTGCCAAGAATTGATGTCTTTATCTCTTGAAGAGTTCATGCAAAAGTTAATTGGATTGGTTGTGGGAAGGATCAGCCTTGAATATGTAGAGGCCTTCAGGTTACCAATGGCTAAAGTCTTGATCTTCGAGGTCTGGAAAATACACCGAGTGTTGTTAATCCGAGTATGGCGGTTGGTCGTGAAATGAGTTTGGGTATAGAGAGAGAGGTTATATCTAAATTTGGTATATAAAAGACATGATTAAGGGTGAGTTGAGGGTTTAGAATACTTTTCCAACATGGTTAACAATAACACTTGGTTCCATTAGGAAGGGATAGAGTGATAGGGTGATTGAGTTTCTTGACATCATGCATGATAGTGAGTGATATGCATATGTGATGCAGCCAGCTCGAGTCAATAATCGGTTATGTGTGGAAGTGGTGTTTACGTGATTTTGATGATTGAAGTACACCGCCATATTTGTCATCCCAATAAATCCTTGTCCGGTTTGATTCTTCTTTGTGATCTTACGGGCGTCTTTGATTTTGAA
>CM028384.1:71760618-71825789 GCA_013146195.2 Codonopsis lanceolata | reverse complement strand
GTGGTTTCCGAGTAGTTGCAACTGGATAGTTTGGTAGTAGAATTACTCGAATCTTTCTTGATTCTACTCTCCCTGCTGCAATTGATGATTTTCGCAACCGGTAGCATCTGATAGAGGTCCTACATTCTGGTGCAAAACAGACAGACCATTCATCAAGTCATCCGGAGGTGGCACTTTTGAAGAACTTTCAAAATGAAGCTCCTTGGTAGTTTCTGAGCACAATTTTGAGCAGCCAATTTCTTTAACAGTTGCTTGTTTCATTTGGATCTCCTTTGATGCAACAGTAGCTATAGCTGATGCATCACTCCGCGCAACTGCAGCTGAAGAGTTGGGACCCTTCGAAGTTCTTGCAATCAAACTGCTTCCAACATCGTTCGTCTCTTGCTCCATTTAATTTTGAGAAACTACTGTTCTTCACAATACCATTCATAATCATCTCATTTTGCACAACATCGGCAGGTTTCTTCTAGACACAACTTTTTCTATCTCAAGAACAAGGTTCCAAAAATCGTTAGGCGGCCGCTAGGCGGCACACTAGCGCCTAGGGGACTAGTCGGGGCGTAATCGGAGCCTAGGCGGGGCCGAGAATTAAGGCATAATTACCATTTTTTTTGATAATTTACATCAAAGATCAAACACATTGACTACAAATTTAATTTTTTTTATGTTTGTCATTTTATCAAACACTTGTCTATATTTGTAAAATGAACAAAAATATACAAACCTACCTTTAATCTAAATTCTCAACAACTCCAAAGCAATAAACCAGCCAAGTTTAGAACTAAAAAAAATTACTCCACCTACCTACTGCCCCTATAACCCACAGTCTAACATATCCTCTCTAATCCCTTCTCATTCTAAATTATGAGTCTCGAGACAACCCCTTTTTTCTTCATCTTTTTTTCTTTATCTTTCTTCTATCTATCTGGCAGACCGGCAACGTAGGCGGCGACTTGGTCGATTAGGCGGCGACGAAGAAAGTCGTGGCGGTAGATAGGGGCCTAGACGGAGCTAGGCGGGGAGTTTTAGAACACTGCTCAAGAATAAGATAACATGTAGGCCTTCTACTAAAAAACCTTCCCTCTCACTTACTTGAACAACCTGATCATTATCATAGGGATGCAGACATCAAATAAGTTGTCCCTCAAAAGGAACAAAACATGGTTGAGATTACGCAAAGATTTAGGAGCAGCAAAAACTATTCTGCATAGAAGCCAAAGGCCTGTGAAACTTTTCACGCAAATGAGAGCGCGAGTTAAGGAAAGCCAATTCTGCACCTGCAAGTGACACATTTGTCATATTATCTAATGATACTTATATCATGACGATTTTCTGAAACTATCCAAAACGAATTAGCTTTATCCTGAAGGATAGCAGAAGAGAGGTGAGTTGTACAATGACAACCATTTGCAGAATCAGATAGAGAAGATAAACCCATAAAAGACTGGAAGAAGGAATAAAAATCTAAAAGAACAAAAACAAAACAAAGATGATTGACAACCCCCCCCCCCTCTCGTGGCGTAAGCAGCTTAAGGAAAAGAATCAAAAGATAACGAGTGTAAAACTGTATTAAGCTGTAATATCTCGCACAGTATTTCATTACTACTTGATGATCGATATGAAAATCATGGGCGACATCAGAACTCCTTCATTTTCACACTGCCAAATATTCCTTGATGTAGATTCTTAGCAGGATCGTAATTTTAAAAGTAATATAAAATGTATGTTAGATATTAGACCGTGAAGGTATTAGACCATCACTATGCTTTCTGCATACACCTTATTGTGCTAAACATGTTCTTTATAATCTTTCAAACTCAAAATAAATTGTTTCAATGTCTAATGAATTTCATTAAAAAAAATTAATTCCGAAATTCAATTTGATCTTCTGTTGGTTTAGCGACATTAATTGAAATGAAAATCTAATGTAACCACGTCAGTATGTCAACAATTCGTGATAGCCATGTCACTCTTTTGACGATTTGAGAGCGACCACATATCAAAAACTGACACCATTGTTACAATACCAGTGAAAGACAAGTCTTAAGGAAACTGAGGTTATCTTCAGTACCTTATTGTCATCGTGTGAAAACCACAAACCACTTGATGCGCAAACAAAGCAGTAATAGTGACCATAATGAGTGCTCCAACCAGCATGAACCAAATCACCATAAAGAGTGAACTTCAAATCTTCATCCTGCAATGCATGTGAATAGAACAGATAAAAAAACTTACCATTCTCAAAATGCTTTTGCTTGCAGCAGCTGAAATGATTTAGTGCCAGTTCTTGACGTGTAAGAAAAAACAAGAAGCGATAAAATTTGAACAGAAACATGTAAATATACGCTTGTAAGTGGTAAATATTCAACATGATGGAGAGATTGTACGCACAATACACGTTCATGGGAATATGAGGGTATGCTTGGATACCCCCAATTTTGTGGCTTGGAATTGGAATTGGGGCCTCCAAAACCAATTCTGTCGTTTAGTAACTAAATTAAAATTTGAATTGCAATTCCAAATGCCTCAATTCCATAAAACGAATTCTTTACCAAAACCTAAGAATTTAAATTCAAAATTTTGGTACCTTTTTTCTCCATTACTTTACACAATAAAAGCTCACCCTTCTTTCACCAACACCACCGCAACTTCTGACCACCACCGCCGGCCGCCCCCCTCCGCCACCACCTTTAACCACCAGGCCCACCACCACTATATGCTATTTATTTTATAATTTTAAAAATATAAAAAGTTTATAATTTTATAATTTTCTTGTCAATCTTTTGTCTAGAGATATGGGATCCGAACCGCTTGAGGTGGATGATTGGGATGTATGTAGCCTTGTGAATTCTAAGCTGATTGAGAGCCTTCACTTTTTGCTTGCACTACTCGCACTAGTATTGCCTCCCTCCTCCATCTAATTTTTCTTTGGCAGTGAAATTTGCAAGTGCCTTACTCATATTGTCAGCCCTAACAATTACTAGTACAAGACTTAAATCCAAAAAATGGATCAAACTTGTCAGAGCAGAAGGAGCATTGCATGCACTTTAAGTATGGTGGAGTCCCATAGTTTGGAAACGCATTATTAGAGACATTGCTGTTATCTCATTGAGGAGATTGCTTACCATTGTTCGCTGCTTTAGGTTCCGGTGATTTTGCAACTGCTCTGGAATAGACTGAATCTGGTTCGTCGAGGATCAACCATGGACATGGTGTTTAGAATTGATGTTGTTGCCTATAGGAACGTCTAGACTGGAACAGACCTCTTAAATAAAAAAGGAATTATATTTATTTAATCAGCGTAGGATTTGAACTTGAACATACGTGATCCAACATTGTAGAACGCGAATCACCTCTCCATTCCTGCTTCAGACCCGTTCCTCCATTGAGGTTGCACCCACACATTAATCAGGATCGTTCAACTAGGGTTGTCAATCGGCCTTAATAACCTATCTATCTATGTCCAAACCCAGCCCATGTTTTTTTTTTTTTAGAGTAATGCTAGGGCATTCTAATAATACTTAAAATTGAGTATCAAATGATGTGTATCTGACAAGATATTAGTGAGTTTTTTTTCTTTACTAACTTCGTGCCTCAACCTTAGAGCATCACCAATGCAATCTTTGATTTGATCATATGTGGTTGTGGGTAATTTACACCCTCAATCATATATATTATTTTTTCTCTAGAAAAATAATTAATTTTGTCATTGTGCATTAATCAATCGTTACATTTTGCCACAATACTATTTTTCTAGCAAAAATGATATTGTACTTTAAAAAGAAGATTCAATTTCGTCATTATCACTAATTTTCATCCAATTTTTAATGGAATTAATTTCAGTTACCTCCCCAGAGGTTTTTTAAAATATAGAAAGATGCTTAATGATAGTTAAAATTTTAAATTAAATGATTTATGGTTCTAAAATTATCAGTTGTTTTTCGTTTAGAGGTTTAAAAAATATATTGTGATCCAATGAAGAAGAAGAAGCCCACTTGTGCTGTTTAGAGGTGCAAGGAGATCCTAACATTTTCAAATACCATCACTTGCAAATCTTGGCAAGTTAAGGTTGTAAACAGAAATAAAGAAGAAGGAGAAAAAGAGAGAAGTCGACAGGAGTCGCTACGCAACCCAAATCTGTGCGCACAATGATATTAACAATAAACGACATATATATAACAAAATACCCTACCATCTAATTTACTAAACTACCCTTAATGTATAACACTCCCCTTGGTGGAGCATATATATTTATCATGCCCGACTTGTTACAAATATAATCCACCTTTAACTTTGTCAAGCCTTTAGTCGACATATCGGTAGATTGTTCTCGAATGCGCTTGCGTATGAGGTGGAGACAAGATTACATTGGATCTTTTCTCGAATGAAATGACAATCAACCTCTATATGCTTAGTCCTTTCATGGAAAAGCGGATTTGTAGAAATATGCATGGTACTGATTATCACACCACAATCGTAGGCGGAGAAACTTAAACCCAATCTCTTCAATCAATTGTTGTGTCCACATAAGTTCCTGGTTATAGAGCCATAGCACGATACTCGGACTACGCACGATCTCGCCACCACGCTTTGTTTCTTACTTTTCCATGATACAAGATTTCAGCCACAAACACACAATATCAGGTAGTTGACTTACTATCATCTGGTGATCTGCCCCAATCGGCATCGAGAGAATGCCTACCGCGTATGCCACATGATTCACATACAATATACCTACACACAGGTGCTCGCTTTCAAATATTTCACAATTCGAATCAATGCGTTCCGATTGTGTAGTAGTAGGGGCGCCATGAGCAGGCTCACTACTGCGGAAAAGCAATATGCGGAGGAGTTACTACAAGATAATTAAACTTACCAACCAATGTTCGATATGGATTGCGGATCCTCGAACATCTCCCTCACAAGTTTGACATTAGGATCCATTGGAGTGTCACACGGTTTCACTCAAGCATTCCAACTTCTTTAAGTAAATCGAGGACATATTTTCTTTGACACAAGAAGATTCCTTTCTTGGACCGTATCACTGATCGAAAGTACTTGAGTACCAAGTCCTTTGTTTGAAATTTTGTTTGAAAACACGATTTGAGTGCTTGATACCATGTGTGTATCACTACCTGTACTACGATATCATCTACGTAAATAACCAAACAATACGACCATTTGCTAGTGCGCGAAAGAACACGGTGTTATCACACTACTCTCTCGTAATCCAAACTCTAGCACGACATAGCGAATACGCCAAACCGGGCCCGCGGAGGCTGTTTGACCCATACTGACGACTTTCGTAGAGACATACTTTATTCACATACTCCCCTTGAGCAACAAACCAGGAGGTTGCTCCATGTAAACTCTTCCTGCAAATCACCATGAAGGAATGCATTCTTGACATCCAGCGTCTGAGGCCCGGTTATTAGAAGCGACTAACGATATCGAGAAAGGCGAACAGTGAGCTTAGTAACGGAGAAAAATATCGATATAATCGACACCTACACTTGCGCATACCTTTGCAACCAATCGAGCTTTTAGCAGAGCAACGGTACCATCGAGATTCATTTTAACCACGTACACCCATTTACATCCAATAGCCTTCTTACCATCGGGAAGTGTTACCAGTCCGAATCATTAGCCTTAAGAGCACAATTTCCTCTTCCATGGCGGACTTCCAACCACTATGAGATAAAGCTTGAATACATTTTTAGGGGTGACAAACGAGAATCGAGGGGAAACAACAAATGAGCGAGAGGAATCGGCGGATGAGCATATGAGACACTGAGGTGATAGGATGAACACAAGATGCGTGTACCTTTGCGGAGTTATAGGGAGATCGAGGACGGATCGATGGCGTGGGAGCAGGTATCGGAAGTGAATCGGTTGGAGCATCTGCAGGCGGTTCTTGGGTTGAAGCAGTGGTAGAGTATACACTTGAGTTATAGGAGGGCGAGGACCAACTTCAACACCAATACCAACCTTAGGATTATGGGGGCGAACCAAAGTATAGGTGAGAAAATCATCGGGAGAGAACAAACTCGGGCAGAGAGCGGATGACCGACCAAAATACGGGCTAGACTCGAAAGAAAAGTGACATCGGCGGACACTAAGTACCGACCCAAATCAGGAGAATAACAACGATATCCTTTATGAGTTCTAGAGTATCCAAGAAAGACACACTTAAGAGCTCTTTGGTCTAACTTACCAACTTTGTGGCGAACATCTTGGACAAAACAAGTGCAACCAAACACTTTAGGAGCTTGGAAACAACGAATTGCGATGGGCGAAGAGCGAGAATATGGTATGTCTCCTTTAGAACAGAGCGATGGAAGGCGATTAATGAGAAGGTAGCGGTGTGAGCGACATCGGCCCAAAGACTTGGGAACATTCATCTCAAACATCGATGCCTAGCAACTTCCAGCAGATGGCGATTCTTGCGTTCGGCAACACCATTACATTGTGGGGTGACAATACATGAAGATTGATGAATGATTCCATTCGAGACATATAAGAAGAAAAATACGAGAAAAGTATTCCTTAGCATTATCACTACGAAGATTTTGAACCAAACAATTGAAATGAGTTTTAATCTCGGCCAAAAAGAACAAAATAAGCTGAAACCACTCATCTCTAGATTTCATTAAATAAAGCCAAGTATACGGAATAATCATCGACAAAAGTAACAAAATATCGGTACCACGATTTGGAAGGCACATTACAAGGACCCCGAACATCGGTATGAACTAACTCGAATAGAGGCGCGGCGTTTATTAACTCTAGGAGGATACGACACACGATGGTGTTTAGCAAACTCACAAGACTCACAAGGTAAACTAGAAATAGACTACTACGGGGCATAATTTTTTTAGGACATGCGATGACGGATGACCATGCGGCAGTGTAAATTTGGAGAGGAGACAAAGTACTTTGACACGCGGCCGATGCAGGGTAGAAGAGTGGCGGCAACAACTTCATCGAGCATGTACAATCCATCGGTTTCACTTCCTTTACCAATAATCTCCCAAGTCCTCGGATCTGACGAAAAGACAATAACCGGGGAAAGAAAGAAACCAACAATTTAAGGACTTTGTGAGTTTACTAGCGGATATCAGTTATAAGGAAACTTGGGCAAGTATAACACATATGTCAATGATAAAGCAAGCAGATAGTGCTACCACTACCCAAGACTTTGGAAGAAGATCCATCGGCAAGAGTAACGGATCGTAAACTTATTCGGCGACTCGTAAGTAGATAACATACTTGAATCTCGGTCATATGGTCGGTAGCCCGAGTCAATTACCGGTGCCAGTAGAAGACAAAAGACATGTTATGGGTTTACGACTTGGATAAAGTTGCTTTGGAAGAGGAGGAAGGCTGGAGACATACAGTGCTGTGAAAACAGGCAAACTTCTCGTCATTCATAACAACATTATGAGTCTCAGGTTGACAAATTTGCTCGGATTTACTGCGCGTATGGCGAATGCTGAATTGTTGTTTTCTTGATACTCCATTTGTTCTTGAGTGAGAGGCTTAGGACAGGTTTTGAAATGACCTTGGTCTCCACAATTGTAACACACTCTAGGTCCTCCACGACCTCAGGACCCTCTACCACCACGAGTTCACCTCGAAAACCACCACGGCCTCCATCTCTACCTCCACGATAGCCATTCCCTTGTGAAACCAATGCGATTTTTCGAGATACCTCCACATGTGATGACTCACCATTCCTCGTTGCGGTCAAAAGCCTATTAAAGGCATCGACAAGGTACCCAAATCTTTATTTGACAATAACGAGACCGAACCACATCATACTCTTTCTCCGGTCGATAGCGGCCTAAACATCAACAGCTTTTCACGTTGAGCTTTCATCTCCTCAACATCATCAGAAATAGGCATAACAGCAGTGAATTCCTCGCTCATACGCATGAAATCATAATAATAATCCACAAGACTCCGTCCTTTCGACTAGGCGATGAACTTCGTGACAGTTATACAAACCTATTCAAGTTACTTGCTCAGAGAACCATTTATGCGAAGTGTCCACAGTTCCTTAACTGTTTTGCAGTGTTGCATAGACAGAATAATTTTCTTACTGATACAATTCACAATTTTCGGAAACAACACTTTGCCATCATCCAACCACACCTTAGCCACCTTTGCATCAGTAGGAAAATCTTCAAGAAGATGTCCTTCTTTCCGTAAACCACCCATGTTCACCGAACTAAATATCGCCATTCCAAAATTAGACCCATCGGCCTCCAAGATAATGTCAATCAATCTATTTTGGTTAGAAACAATTGTCATTATCGGTCCCATAGACCCCGTAGACTGGTCGTCAGCCATCAAAAAAAGAAGGAGAATTCAAACTATCAAGCAAGTCTGAACAACAACAATAAAAAAAAATCAAACGAAGGCAGACAGTTCCAAGCAGGACTCTTCACGTAATAGCCAGAATCACACAAGGCAGACAGTTCCAAGCCGGAATCTTCAACTAACACTTTGAAACCTAATGAGACACAAATCCGACACCTGCACACTCCTATTCCGAAAGCTAGGGTTCCTATTCTGATCTCACGCGCCACCACTCACCGGCACGTGACGTCGGAAAGTCAACAGTTCGGCTGACTGACTCCACATATATGGTCGCCCTCCTATTCCGAGTCAACCCCGGTCTCGAATATCCCAACCAAGCTCGATACCATGTAGCGAAAATAAAGAAGAAGAGAAGAAGAGAGAAGTCGGAGTCATGCGACCCAAATCACGCACAATGATATTAACAATAAACGACATATATATAACAAAATACCCTACCATCTAATTTACTAAACTACCCTTAATGTCTAACAAAGGTCTGCCTCAGGCACTGATTCCCAGCTGATCACGTTTGCAGAAGTAAATTATCATCTGCTCAAGTTAGCAGGGAGGCCAACAAATTTTTGGCCGCCTTGGCTTCAAGGAGTGGTCAAGACTGTACAAAGAAGGGCTTTGTTTCTTCATCTCCACCTAGCACCCCTTTGTTAAAGCTTATTGAGATTGTAAGTCCACCTAGCACTTTCCTCTGTTAAAGCCTTATTGAGATTGCAATTACTTGCCATTTATCTTTTTATAATGTCAACCATTACTGTTTAACTTTTTTTTGTTTAATTAATTATTTGGTCCTTCGATTTGTCCATAATTTTTTGTTTGGTTTTAACATTTTTAAAGAAATTAATTTGGTCATACATGTTGCATTTTGTTGTTAGATTCCCCTTCTCCCCGTTAACATTATATTTCCCGTCAAGTTATTCTGAAAATGACCAAAGTACCATTTTCTCCCTTAACATAAGTGTCCTTACCATCATTAAGTTTTTCATGGATAACAGTTGTTTCTTACATACAACAACTGGATTCTTTGCCCAGAAACGTGAAATTGGACAGGAACAAGAGCTTCAAGAACACGTGCCCCAAACCCAGAAAAAAAAACCTCCCATAATTACTCATCTGTCAAGACTTCCATGAGAACTCAAAAAATCAATCATCACTTCAAATCTGACTCATAGACTTTCATATCCAGGTTTTCTATCAACCCAATTAAAAATAAAAATAAGCAAAATTGTCGATTGGATGATGTTAGGGAAGATTCAGGTTCTTCAATCTGCAACTCTATAGAACAACATATCAAATAAATTGTAGGAAAAACAAAAAGGGGGGTCAAAACAAGGCTCGAATCTGTAACGAATCGGGTAAATGGAGAAAGGTCTGCCATGACGGCAACTTCAGATTTTTCTCAGATATCGTTTCACATCACAACCGGAGGTCAACGAGCTTCGCCATAGACAGAGAAGCTACAGATCTAGAGTGATAGGTATATGATATGGACAAGGAGCAACCGCAGTCAACTAGTAAGGGTGGCGACTGTTCTACTAATGAAGTTGGAGGGTAGCTTGTGTAAAATTGGTGGAAGTTTGTTATGTCGGTCTCTGAGATATTTTGTAGAGAGTATATATATCAGTGGCTCTCTGTATAATTGAGAAACAGGTTGAAGTAATAACAAACAAAATATTTTCTCTCTATATATACATATATTCCTCCATTGTTGGTAGAGATCTGCATTCATAATCAATTTAGAGCTCTGTCATGGTATCAGAGCAGCGTTCTCTTCGCATTCTCTTCCGCGTTCTCTTCTGAATTTGAATGATTGTTGAAGTCTCATCAACAATGACGTAAAATGAATCCACAGAAACTCTGAATTCATCTATTCATGTTCAACCAATTGTTATATAAGACAAACAGACTCAAAAATCTACAAAAATTGATGAATATGCCCTAAATTATGTGAATCTCACTCTACCAGTTGGACATCCTCTCTACCTAACTCCGAGTGATAGTCCAGGTATGAGTCTGATTACCTTAATTCTTAACAATTCCAATTATAACCAGTGGAAACGAGCAATGATAATCGCTCTGTCTTCCAAGTTAAAACTAGGAATTGTCACAGGACTTCACAAACGACCAATCACTTCATCTGTATATCTTTATCATTGGCAAGATGCAATGACATGGTGATATCATGGCTTCTCAATGCCATTTCACCAGAAATCAGTGGTAGCTTAGTCTACTTTAAAACAGCTAAAGATATTTGGGATGACTAGGGTGTCGATTTGGTCAAGGAAATGCTTCAAAGGTGTTTCAAATTAAATAGGAACTAATGAATCTACAACAAGGATCAATGGTCATATCAACATATTTCACTAGATTCAAGAATGCATTTGGGATGAATTTGAGGAAGCTAGTAATATGCCTAAGTGCGAATGTCTGTTTGTGCGGGGAATTATCAAAAGCTGGATGAGTATGATCGGTTGCAAAAAGTAACTTAGTTCTTAATTGGATTGAATGATAATTACTCTGGCATAAGAAGCACTATCCTAGCTATGACTCCTCTCCCAAATCTAAGTACAACTTTGTCTTTATTGATGCATGATGAGAAGATTAAATAGTGTTCAACCATGCAATCTTCTGCCACTATATCTGTTGATCCAGGAATTTCTACAATTCTGTTTGCCAAAAATACATCTAGCAAAACATCTGGCTACGCTAGAAATCCTTCAAACCCTAACAGGAAAGTGAGTTCCAAAAGTCACTTGTTGTGTGATCACTGTGGAGGAACTGGACATCGATGGACTCATGTTTCTTCATCACTTGGTTTTCTGATTGGCACAAATTGCGTGGAAAGCCGAGATCCAACAAAAATGCCTAAGAACACGAAAGCAAAATCGATGTGTCTTCATCAAATGTTGCGGTTTCTTCCAATGTCTCTGTCAACTCACATTCGGATGGAGGATGCAGTAACTATGTCACGGGATCATTACAGGCAACTTCTAAGTATGTTGAATCATCGGTGTCTTTGTAGACTCCCGACATTAAGTCTCAAGTTGCGGTACGTTTTCTCACGATCGTAGTATTATTGGCTCAGCTCATGTATGTTCTGTTGTCATGCCTAAATTTGAATGGATAATAGACTCAGGTGCTATTGATCACATTGTAGCTTCTTTCCATTTATTGAGTGATCCCATTCCTTTTCATTCTCTTGTTCATTTACCAAATGGTTTGACAACGACCACTTCTCATCTTTGGATACGTTAAACTCTCTATTGGTATCACTCTTCTTAATGTTCTATATGCACCTGAGTTCTCATTAAATCTAATTTATGTAAGTAAATTAGCTACTCACAGCAATTGTTGTTTGTCCTTCTATCCTTTATTTTGTCTCTTTCAGAACTCAGTTTCGAAGAGATTGAAGGGGATTGGTAAAATGGAAGGTGGACTGTACAAACTTGACTTACTACTAAACCAGAAATGCTTTGGCATAATAGGTTAGGATATGTTCCTTTATCATCTTTGAAACATTATCCTTTTTCTTGTAATAAAAGTGTTACTTCAAATGTATGTGATGTTTGTCATATGGCCAAGCAATGTCGAATTCCCTTTCCCTTGAGTACAAGTCATGCTTATGCTCCTTTTGCTTTAATACACTGTGATGTATGGGGTCCATATAGACATCTCACCTATGATGGTTGTCATTCATTTCTTACTCTTGTTGATGATTTCTCACGAACAACATGGACCTATTTACTTCAATCCAAAACACAAGTTCTTTCTTACCTTACTTGTTTTTTCAAACTTGTTCAAACACAATTCAGTACCTCTGTTAAGCAAGTTCGGTCAGACAATGGGTCTGAATTTTCCAATACCTCTATTTCTCCTTTCTTGACTTCTCTGGGCATTGAACATCAAAGTTCATGTGTTGAAACTCCCTAACAAAATGGGAGAGTTGAGAGGAAACATAGGGACCTTCTCAATGTTGCTAGAGCCTTAAGGTTCCAAGGTCACTTACCTAATAAGTTCTAGGGGGATTGCATCCTAGCTTCCACATATCTCCTCAATAGAACTCCTCATTCTGCTTTTCATTTCAAAACTCCCTTTGAAGCTCTCCTTCATCAGTCTCCTACATATGATCATCTTCGGGTCATTGGATGTTTGTGTTTTGCATCCACCCTGAAATCTACAAGAGATAAATTCTCTTCACGAGCCACTAAGTGTCTCTTCTTAGGCTATCCCTATGGAAAAAAGGCATATAAGGTCCTTGACCTTTCCGCTAACAAAGTCTTTTACTCGGGAGATGTTCATTTTTATGAGGATATCTTTCTTTTCTCTACTCCATTACACTCTATCGCTGAATCCTTTGTTCCTATGATTTCTCCACAAACCACTGCAATACCAACTTCAGCTAATGATAGCCACGATACTTCTTCAATAAATTTTTCATCGGTGCTTCTTCGGTTGATATTCCTTCTCCCTCCCTTCCGATGCTTTCTACGCCTCCCCTTCAAAGGTACTTCTTCTTTTTCTCGCTTCTCATTTGTCCCCGACTTCTTATGATTCTCATGTGTCTTCTTCCACTCCACCTCCTCCCATATTCTGTTTCTTCCGCGACCGGTTAGAAGCGCATTGCCCTCTAGGTACAAGGACTATCTTGATCTACCCTCATAGTTTACTGCCTCCTCCAACTCTGCTACACTGTTTCCTTATTCTTTCATATCCTATGCCAACATTACTCCTTCTTATTACTCATATATTTGCAATATCTCTGCCATAACTGAACCCTCTTCATACTCCCAAGCTTTGAAAGATCCAAATTGGATTAAGGCAATGATCAGAACTAGATGCCTTAGCATTAAATAACACTTGGGAGGCTCAACCGCCGTTAACAAGAAACCAAAGGCCGCAAGTGGATCTATAGGCTTAAGTATAAGGGGCGATGGCTCTCTAGACAAATATAAGGCTAGGCGGTTGCTAAGGGGTTTACCCAAAAGGGGAAGATTATTTTGAAACACTTGCTCCGAGCCAAAATGACTACTGTCAGATTGTTTCTGGCCTTAACTGCTATAAAGGGTTGGCATCTCTCACATATGGATGTTGTAAATGCCTTTCTACATGGCGATCTCAATGAGGAAGTCTATATGGCTCTTCCTCCTGGCCTTGTGGTCCCTTCAACCTTTTCATCTTCTGGATCTAGGCCTGTGGTTTGTAAACTTTGGAAGTCTCTATATGGCCTCAAGCAGGCACCAAGGCAATGGTACAGCAAGTTTGCTGCTTCTCTTCTGGCCTTTGGCTTTATTGAATCAAAGAATGAGCATTCCCTCTTCATTCTGGATAGGGACTCTTCATTCACTGCCATTCTGGTCTACGTAGATGATATCTTAATCACAGGTTCTCATTCTGCTGTTATTGCTCAAGTCAAGACTCACTTATATTCAGCTTTTAATATCAAGGATCTAGGTCCTCTCAGGTTTTTCCTGGGTATTGAAATTGTTAGGTCTCATAAGGGAATTTACATACATAAAAGGAAATACACTGTGGATTTAGTGCACGACACATGTTCTATGAATGCCAAGCCCTCCAAAGTGTCTATTAAGCAGTATCACTCATTGGTTGCAGATCATGGTTTTCTCATTTCCAACCCCAACCAGTACAGAAGATTGGTGGGTAGGCTTGTCTATTTGGCCATTACAAGGCCAGACATCACCTATGCTATTCACATTCTAAGTCAGTTTTTGTCCTGCCCCAGAGAGCCTCATTGGAATGCAGCCCTTAAACTGGTCTGATATCTCAAAGGGTCCTTAGGACAGGGCTTGTTTTATTCCTCTACCAGTTCTTTATTTGTATTTGTGTATTGTGATGCCGACTGGGCCTCTTGTCCCACTACAAGGAAGTCTTTGTCTACATATTGTGTTTTACTGGGATCTTCTCTTATCTCATGGAAGGCCAAAAAGCAGGGTGTTGTTTCCAGATCATCATGTGAGGCTGAATATCGTAGCCTGGCTCATGCCTCTTGTGAGGTCACTTGGCTTCTCTTATTACTTCAAGACTTTCACATTACTGGCCTTACTCCAGTGCCTCTTTACTGTGACAATAAAGCAGCCCTTCATCTGGCCTCTAATCCTGTATTTCATGAGAGAACCAAACATATTGAGATTGATTGCCATTTTGTTAAGGACAAGATTATGGCTGGCATAGTGTCTCATATTCATGTTTCTTCTAGTGCTCAACTTGCTGATATATTCACCAAGGCCTTACCTGCATCTACTATGGTTCCTTTACTCTCCAAGCTTGCTGTTCATAATCTATTTCTCACCTCCAGCTTGAGGGGGGATGATATGGACAAGGAGCAACCTCAGTCAACTAGTAAGGGTGACGACTGTTCTACTGATGAAGTTGGAGGGTAGCTTGTGTAAAGTTGGTGGAAGTTTGTTATGTCGATCTCTGAGATATTTTGTAGAGAGTATATATATCAGTGGCTCTCTGTATAATTGAGAAACAGGTTGAAGTAATAACAAACAAAATATTCTCTCTCTCTCTCTCTCTCTCTCTCTCTCTCTCTCTCTCTCTCTCTCTTTCTATACATATATTCATCCATTGTTGGTAGAGATCTGCATTCATAATCAATTTAGAGTTCTGTCAGTATAGATGAAGAGAGAAAGAAACATTCTTAGATCTGTACCTTGCCAGGCGCGTATCACCCCTGACCCCTGAGTCGATGGACGTTGACCATACGGAGGAGTCTCCGGTGATGAGGATTTCCAGAGAGCCCTTCAGTATCGAAGGTGAAGAAGTGAATAACCCCAGATATCTTGAAGACATTTAAGGAATCAATTATGTAAACCACGTGTATGTCGAAAGTAAGGGAATTTTGAGACCCTAGTGCGGTACTGTTGTCGCGACTGTAAAAGGCGTACTTCAAATTGTTGTCAGGACGGTGACGAGAGCCGAAAATTGGGAGCTCATGGACGAAATTGTTGTAGTCCGATCGTACGAAAATTCAAAGTTGAGGTTGTAGGGGCGATGGCGAGGGAACTGAGGTTGTTGGGGCGATGGTGAGGGTATGAACTATTCTTCTCTACGAAGGAGAGTAGTAAGCACCGATCACAAAGAGGAAATGGGTGGGGGATGAAGACAATGGTGGAAGAAGATGGAGTGGGTGGACCACAAAGACTCTTTTTTTAGTTCATGACCATTTTGCCCATCATTTAACATAAATAGGGGTATATTGGATTTTTTTTAAGAAAAGCTTGACGATAAATATAAGGATAATATAATTTTTTGGTCCCTGAACTATACCGATTATATGCGTTTGGTCGCTGTATTTTTTTTTTGTAATGTGTTTGGTCCTTAAATTAGGTTTTTGGTAAGAGATTACCCCCTGATGGGGTTACCGTCAGTTTTGCCGTTATGTTTTTTTTGAAAACCCAAATATACCCTTATGTTTAGTGGGACGTATACTAAGAGGGACAATGTCGTTTAATTAAGGGCCAACCCCATTTCACCCAGTTCATCATCTCACTACACTATGCCAAACCCTAAATTCAGAGATCATGATATAGTCGTCTTCTGAAGAATCGTAGGCATTGAAGACAACATGTACGAAATTAATTAGTGTTTATGCTTATCTATAACATTATTTTAACCTATTAATGGCTTTATGGTACGAAATTAGAGTTTCTGTTTTCCTTCGATTTCAACATGGGTCGTTTCTGATTTTTGTGTCAAGCTTAGTTCTTTCTCAGTTTGATTGTGTTTTATGGTACTTGTAGTCGATTTTTAACTTACATTTTATTGTTTCAATGTCTAATTATGTTTTAGAAGTCAATTGGTACGAATTGGGCCACCTATAATACATATTTTTTTGGGGCTTTTATGCTATATGTTATCTTATAGAACTTTAGGTCATATTTTATTGGTTTTGTTGGATGTTCCTGATGTCACTATCTTTTGTTGTTGTCTAAATATGTGGTCTCCCTGTTAATGTTAATGTGATATGATCATCTTGTTATTGAAAGAAGTCTCTCTGCCAATGTGATATGTCTGTAAAGTCATACTTGGGGGACAAAAAGTAGACCCCTTATTATTGTTTATGCTTACCTATTTATATTCTATTGGGACCACTTGATGTGCATGTGTAATAGTGTAGCATGGAGATGGGGTAAGTTTATAAAGGGTAATGTGTAGGGGGTAGAGTGGGGGGACAAAAATTGTTCCCCAACATTATTTACAATTGATGATGTCTACCACCTAGGCTATTTCTCTAACGTATATACCATTTGTTTTTAGAATGGGTATCTTAAATTTAAATGTGCTCGATGGGGGTAGATTTGTGAAAGATGATGTGTTGAAATACACTGGGGATAGTGTTGAGGTTATTAATGAAGTTGACACAGATTATATCTCTTTTGTTTGCTTAAAGAGTGCGGTTGAAGAATTATGTAATTATAAGAATGTTAAGTGTATTTGGTATGTGATTCCAGGAAAGGATTTAGATAATCGGACTTAGAAGGATGTATAGTGATGCGTGTGAACATAATGTGTGATGTAGCCGATAAGTCTAGTATGTGTGATTTAGATACTGGTTTCATAGATATAGATATGTATGTTGAACATGATATAGATAAGCCTGATGTAGTTGATTGCGTAATTGGTACACTAGAAAGTAGGGCTGATGATGAGGGAGATGAGAGATGTGAGGGTAATGATGCTGAGGGAGGGGAAAATTGTGAAGCTAATGATGCTGAGGGAGAGGAAAATTGTGAAGCTAATGATGATGAGGGAGATGCAAGTTGTGATGCTAATGATGATGAGGGAGAGAAGAGATATGGTTATAGTGATGATAGTAGTGATGATGAGACGTATATTATTGAAAGTGAAGAAGAAGTAGATTGTGAATATAGTGGTTATGATGATGAGGAGGATAGTGATCATGATCAAAGTAATTCAAGAAAGAATGCAGAATCTCATAAAACAGATGATGATAACCCAGATATGACCCAACAGGAAATGGATGCAATTGAGAAACAATTTATGGATGATACTGATTCAGAACTTAGTACAGAGAGTGAAAAAGAGGAAAATGGTAAAAGGAGTAAAAAAAAGAAGAAGAAAAAATATGGATCATTTAATCCAAAGATTGATCCAAAAGATATAACATTCACAGTAGGGCTGGAATTCAGAAATGCTAAAGAGTTGAAAGAGGCAGTTACTGCATATGCAATTGAAAAGGGTTTTCATTTCAAGTTTTTGAAGAATGAAAAAAATAGGGTTTGTGTAATTTGTGTGAATTCCAATGTATGCCCTTGGAGGATTTGGGCAAGTGAAGGCAAGGGAATCAAGACTTTTATGATTAGTACATTTCACCCAAAACATATGTGTAGTAAAGTTGTGAGAAGCAAACAACTGACAGCAAAATGGATTGCCACCCAATACTACCAAAGAACAAAAACTGATCCTTGTTGGAAGATCAAAGATATGAAGGTTGAGATAAGTGCAAAATATAAACTGGATGTGTCTTTGACAACTTGCTCTAAGGCTAGGAGAAAAGCATTAGGTGGTGCAGCTAGTTCAATGACAGAGCACTATGGTAAGATTTGGGAATACAGAGATGAGTTGAGGAGGACTAATGAAGGGAGCACTGTAGAAGTGTATTATGCTATGAACAACCCAAAGATATGGTCCATATTTTCGATGTTTTATGTATGTTTTGATGCCCTGAAAAAAGGATTATTAGCTGGTTATAGGAAGGTACTAGGTTTGGATGGGTGTTTTCTCAAAGGGTGTATGAAAGGAGAGTTACTCATTGCTACGGGAAGGGATGCTAACAATCAAATGTTTCCAGTAGCTTGGGGTATTGTACAAGTGGAAAACAAAAGATCATGGGCCTGGTTTCTTTCTCATCTTATCAAGGACTTACAAATGGAGGATGGAAGGGGTTGGACCATTATTTCAGATCAACAAAAGGTATATATCATGTCTTTTATATTATATAACATGTGCTAAATTTTGTTTAAAAATTTTAAAAATTTGTGATTTGAACACAGGGACTTGTCATATCTATGTCTGAGATGCTGTCTTGGTGTGAACACAGTGCATGTGCTAGGCACGTGCATGCTAATTGGGCAAAACAATTCAAAGGGGCAAAATACAGGGTTTTTTTTAGGCAATTGCCAGGTCCACTAACATAGACATGTATAACAATAATTGTCAGAGATTAAAGGAGTTAGATGAAGAAGCATATAATGGTCTGATGATAAGAAATCCAAATAAGTGGTCTAAGGCTTTCTTTGAAACATTTAGTTATTGTGATAGTTGTGAAAATAGTATGTCTGAGGGGTTTAATGGGAGCTTACTGGATGCTAGGTGTAAGCCACTGATTTACTTGTTGGAACATTTGAGAATGACCACAATGACTAGGTTGCATAAAAGAAGAGAATGGATTTCCAATCATTGGGATGTCATATGTCCTAGGATTAGAAAGAGAATAGAAGCAAACACCGCCGAATGTAGATTGTGGATCGCAACCTATAATGGAGATAACAAGTTTCAAAGTTTGACTACATGAAATGGGGATACATAGTTGACATAGCCAAAAGAACATGCGCTTGTAGGGAATGAGATTTGAGTGGAATTCCATGTTGCCATGCCATTGGGGTCGCTTAGTATTGGGAAGAATGTAGATGAGTATGTTCCTAATCGTTATAAGAAGGAGGAATTTTTGAAGACATATGCTTGGAGTATTCAACCTATCTCGTGTGAAAACAATTGGGCAAAGTCTACAAATGACCCTTTGAAGCCTCCTATGTCCAAGGCAATGCCAGGGAGACCTAAAAAAAAAAGAGTAAAGGGACCAGATGAAGAACAATCTAAGCAAGCCAGGGGTACAGAGAAACGCAGTAGGCAAGGACAAAATATTTCCTGTAGTGTTTGCAATCAACTTGGTCATAATAAGAAAGGATGCAAGGTACTACTTTACTTTAAAGTTAGTATTTTTTAACATTTAAAGGTAGTACTTTCTTGTTGCATAACATCTTTCTATCCAATTGGTTTAAGGTTGGTGCTACTTCGCAAGCATGCAATTGATAAAGAAGTACCGGATGCGCTACAACTAAGGTAGTATTTATGTGTATTATTTTACAACCGATAAACAAATATTAATTACTTTTATTTTAGGTTGGTGCTACATCAAGGAAAAAAAGGACACCCAAGGAAAAAGGAAAGACTCAGCTTGTTGAGAGAGTTTATACTAAGCAAAGAAATGATGGTAGGAAGAAAACTCAAGTACTGAAGGTGAGAAGAGAAGAGAGGAAGGCCAGAAGGTGCATACTTGTTGTCGAACCAACCCATGCATTTTGTGGAATTTATGTCACACCAGCTGGAGATACATTTTATAAGGTATGTTGGTTACTTTGGTTGTCTAAATTGGTCCCCATGCTTAAATAATGTACCTGCAACTTATTTTTGTTTCTTGTGTTTATTTGTAGGCCCCTGGAGCATCCAAGGCTGTGAATTTGAACACTTATGTTCCACCAGGACCAAGACAAGAGCCTCCACCTCAAGGACCAAGACAAGCCCCTCCAGTTCAAGGACCAAGACAACTAAGTAGTCCACTAACTCAATTCACTACCTCATATGGATATGAAACAGCCTACATCAACTAGCCAATTTACCAAAGAATATCTATACGTAGGGTCACCAAGGAGTAGTGATACACCTTTTGTTTGAGGGGAAGACATGTACCGACAAAATCGATTAATCGAAAAAAGTGATAGGTTGTTAAGTGATATGTAATTTTGGACAAAGATAGAACATGTATGCTTTGAACATGTAAACTTGTGCTTTTTGACATGTTGGGTAAATTGTGTTCTGAATTGTGTTATGATTTGGGAATGTAAATGTTGGGACATGTTCAATTGTGTTCTGAATTGTGTTATGATTTGTGTTATGATTTTGGACATGTTGGGCAAATTGAACATGTAAACTTGTGCTTTTGGGCATGTAACTTAATTGTGTTATGATTTTGGACATGGTGGGTAAATTGTGCTATGACTTGTGTTATGAATATGTTTATTTGCAACATACCAATTTGCAACAAAGCATGTTTCTTTGCAGCAACCAACCAATCAACCTCTTTATAGGTGTGATGTAAGAGAACATTTACTGTAACAAACCAATTGCTCAAATTCATCAACAACCAACCAATTGCTCAAATTCAACAACCATGTAACAAAACATTTTCTGAACATGTAACAAAACATTTACAGAACACTAACAAACCAATTGCTCAAATTCATCAACAACCAACCAATTGCTCAAATTCAACAACCATGTAACAAAACATTTACAGAACACCTCAACAGCCAACCAATTGCTCAAATTCATCAACCAAAATATAACAGAACATTTACAACTGATACCATACCACCATACACATACCACTATGGTTTGATCAAAGTTTGCCTCTTTATAGGCAACATAAACATACCACTATGATTTGAGCCAAAAATGTAATATACAATCAAACAAAAAAAATTACAATAACTCACTTCCTCACATTTCAACTGCTTATAACTTGAGACTTCAACATGCCAATTTCCATGTCTTTCTTTACCAGTTCTACTTCAAGCCTCTTCACTTCCTTTTTAAGTGTCATTTTCCTCTCTTTTAGCTTAAACAATTGCATTTCAGCTTTTGCCCACTTCTCTTTCATTTCAGTGCAATTTTCACACATCATACTTGTATCATTTGCTCATTCAAAAAAGCCACAACCTTTGTATGTTTTCTGCGCAAAAAAAAAAATACAAAAACAAAATGACCATAACCACATAGAAACTATTTATTGATTCATTTTTGCATAAAAATTGGTAATAAATTGAGAACATACGCTATAATTTGCACAACCGTAGAAGAGCTTTCTGGGATTACTATCAGTTCGTGAAATTTTCAATGGGGCTGGAATATTGCAATCACACCACGGAACAGAAATGCCATCTCTAGCCCGTGATTGGCCTGTAGATGTGGAAGCCGAAGTCATGACCCCCTTTTCGAATTACAGAGATCGATTGAACTAAAGTTGTAGATGAAAGGGAAGAAAGTTTAGGTTATCGAAACTAAACAAAGAATTAAAATCGAAAGAACTCAACCCTAAGCGAAATTTCTCTGATTTTAGGGTTTAGATAGTGTAGTGAGAAGTGTTGTGAGATGATAGAATGGATGAAATGAAGAAAATAAAAGACAATGTCTGGTTTGTATATGCCCAGCTCGCTAAAACGTAAGGGTATATTTGGGTTTTCAAAAAAAGCCTAATGGCAAAACTGACGGTAACCCCATCAGGGGGTAATCTCTTACCAAAAACCTAATTTAAGGACCAAACACATTACAAAAAAAAATACAGGGACCAAACACATATAATCGGTATAGTTCAGGGACCAAAAAAATTATATTATCCTAAATATAACGTTAACGGGGAGAGGGAAAAATCTAATAACAAAATATAACATTGTAGGACCAAACTAATTTCTTTGAAAATGCTAGGACTAAATAAAAAAATTCTGACAAGTCGAAGGACCAAAGAATTAATTAAACCTTTCACAAAAAGGACAGAAAGTCAAATCTTCAAGTTTTTCAAACCGTCTTACGGATCTTAATTCGTAAGATGGAGCCTCACGCTCTCACAACTTAATCCATCAATATACGGTGGGTCTAGTAAAGAAGATATGTATTACAAAACATATATGTAAGATCATCTTACACAAGTTTTTACCGTTTTTCAATTGCTTCTATGATCCCTTTATACGAGAAAAGAAAGCTGCAGTCTCTTGCGTAACCTTATGCATTGCATCTTAAGTATAATACAGAATGGTTTCTCTTTCTTGCTGCCGTTTGGTCTTTTATACTCAAAAACAAAGTACTGATGTACTCTTCTAGTTGGGAAAATGCTGTTTTTTCTAAGTAAATAGTAGAGCACTAAACAAACTACCCCCAACCAAACCCAACCCAACGACAAATTGCTAAATGGAATCATAGGTTTTTAAGTAATGAGTGATTATCCATGACAAATTCGGAGAGAAACACAAGTAGAAGCCAATTGACAGGTTCAGAGACAAACATCAAATATCATCATTAGGTAGAACTAGAAGCCAATCCAATAAAGGGCTTGAATGAAGAAAAGAAAATAGCGCGATTAAATCAAAAAATAAAAAAACAGAATTCACTGTTGATTAAGATACAAAATATACATACGATCAACAGTGCATAAAAAATGCAAATATGAAATATGCTACACTAGACTACTAGAGCACTATATATTGGCAGTTGATTCTTTGATTTCCTCCAAGGTAATGGCCTGCATAAGCCTTGTGTTGCCTCTGCAGCTTTGTCATCATAGTTGTCATGGAACATTAGAATTGAAGATTAAAATAAAGCTACATCCGCTATCACAGTGATTTGAGTGAACATTAACCTGCAAGGACAAAGTGATGCCCCCAATGCATCTTTGTAGTCTGCCAATCCCTATTTCAACCCAAGGTAGTTCATTTAACATTAGAATGGATGAGCACCACAGGCACTGGGAACATCTATTATCAATACCAGATGTTAGGAGAAAAGGTATGGAGAAAAATCATCTCAAAGTCCATTTGTACTCTTTAAAAACTATAATGAAATATGTACTCCCCGGGTATGAAAGAGAGTCCCTTGTGACTATTATATAAAACAGATCCAAACTGTTACAAAAGCTATTTACCGGTCAGGATTTAGTTTTAACAAAGCTATTTACCGATCAAGATTAACTCATATCAAAAGCTATTTACCGACCAGGATTTATTTTTACGAAACACAATCAACGGTCAGGATTTCATTTCATCTACAACCGTTTTTTCATGTTTTTTTTTTCCCACAACCGTTTTCTCTCTCTTCCTATTCATCTATTCTTATTTCAATTAATTCTCCTACTCCTACATCTATTCTGCCTCCATCTCCTATTCTACTCCGTCTTTGTCCTACCGCCACCTTGACCATCATTTGACCATTCCCCTTCATTCTCAAGGAAAATGTCCTAGCTTTTAATAAAATAATTCCCACAAAAAATGAGTTGAACATAAGAAGAGTATAAACATGATTATTTTTTTAAAGCTGCTTAAAGATAAAGTGATGAAAAAAATTACAATTTTGTTAGATTGTGAGTGTCACCCAATTTGAATGGCACCATATAAAATCATTTTTTATTTTTTATAATTGATTTTAAATAATAAGTTGTTGTGTACATGTTATTTTAAAAAAAGTTTAAATAATTTTTCTAATGTTTGTTTTTATTTGATAATTGTATATTAATAGGCAAATGAGAGTTCATGCTCATTTATGCTCATGTTATTAAATGGACACTCACTTGTCCACCCATTTAAGCTCATCGCCCACATGGACATTGCCCATACCTGTCCATTTGTCACTTCTATATAAATCATATTTAAATTAGTAAAAAAATTTGAAGGTAAAAGAGTAAAAAATATTTTCCAGAAAAAGAGAAGATAATTTTTTTAGGAACGAATGAATTTTTTTTGACAATTATTTAGAAAAAAATGTAATATCTTTTATTTATTTATTTTTAAATGTTTTTATCTTAACCGGCTTTCTTCTATCCTTTTCTCCGTCTCACTCTCAACCTTCGTTTCTTATACACACACACACAATATTTAAATATTTCTCTTTCCGTTTCGAATAAAGAGTTTATTATTCAATTTTGACATGTTTTACTTAAATAGTCCATTTTAAAAAATTGAAACATAAAAATATTATTTTATTACTAATGGACTATTAAAACTGTTATTTAAAAAAATAATAACTTTCAAACAGAATGGAGAATCATATACATGTTAAGGTGATGACAATGGTATAGGCATAACAATTGTAATGTGCCCTACTGCCCTCACTAAAATGAAAGTGTCCTACTGCCCTATTGCCCTCACTAAAATGAAAGTGCCCTCACTTTCACTATAATGAAAGTGCCCTACTGCCCCCTCACTAAAATGAAAGTGCCCTCACTTTCACTATAATGAAAGTGCCCTACTGCCCTCACTAAAACTTGGAAATCTATTACACAACTCATAACAAGAGCCAGAACAGTCCTTTTACCTTATCTAAAATAAATAAAGCTTTAATTAGGATTTCGAGGAAAGCGGGAACTGGAGATTCGTGAGATGGGATTCCGTCGGCGGTAGGATTGGCCGGCATCGGAGAAGAGGAGGAACTCATCGTGGAGTAGGTTTTGACGTATTAGGTGATGGGAAAATTTTAGGTTAGTGATTTATTTTCATTTTATTTTTTTTATCTAATTTTTTTTTATTTTACCATTTGGGTTAAAATTAACTAAAATTAGGTTACTTAGTAAGTAAAAACTAGGGACCCATTAATGTCAAGTAAGATGTCATATCATTTGATACATAAATTTGAATACTTATTGAGTCTCCCTAACATAACTCATTTTTTAAGCGGAAATTTTCAACCGCATAAGTACCTTTTTTTTTTCTAAATCTGTGAAGTCTATTTTTTAAAAATTGTTTCTAAAATGCTCTAAGAAGAGAAAGAATGACATCAATTCACATGGATGAAGAGTAAATAGGTGGGGAGTTAGGGTGGTGAAGAAGAGCACTTGTATGTTTCACCTTAAATTTTATTACTTCACCACCTTAACTTTTCAGCCTCTTTCATCTTCATTTATCGATCTTCAGTTTTACATGTGTCTATCGATCATTAGTTTCACACGTGTCTTCTTCTTATTCATTGTGTTTGTGTCTTTAATTCAAATTAGATTCAGTTTGTGTATTGTGTTGTTATGCATGTAAACTGTTCAATTAAGAAATTTTTTTCTTCATGCCCGAATAGAAATTTGTTCGTTGTTGGACATTCTTTTTGAATATGGATACATCGATTTAGATTTGAGATGCAGAAAAGATGCATCAATTTGAAATCATTTGTTGATTGTGTAAAGGAAAGAAGGGAGATGAAGGTCTGGTTCATTATCATTTGTAGAGCGAGGCAATATTATTTGCAGTGTGACGCATCAATTGAATGCTTAAAAGAAGAAATAATTGTGGGTCGGCCCCTTTTGGTGGAATTATAACTGCCTAGGTCTCCTATTGGGGGGGGGGAATAACGAAGATACTTTTAATGAAAAAAAGATGCGTGGTGGACAAAGCCATTGCCCAAAATTGGGCATCGCAATTGACAATTGAAATATGTTCAAAATTTGGACATCACAATGCACAATTGAATCGTGATGCAAAAAGCCCCTGCCCAAATTTGGGCATCACAATGCAAAAATTGAGTATCGCAATGCAATGTCAAAAATCTCAGCTCAAATTTGGGCATCGCAATGCAAAAATTAGGCATCACAAAAACTTATGAAACCCAAAATAGTGCTTAAACAGTGTTTCTTAGCCTTAAAACGAAGACATCACGGGGTACCACAAGTGGTGCTTGTAGAACTTGGTCGAAAGCCTCGATTTGATATGCGATGGATCATGTGGTTCATCCGAGATCAAAAGTTATTCTATGTCGACAAAAGAGTCCTTAACTTCTTGATTTCTACTAGTGCATCAATTTCAAAAACTAACAACTAGCATCCTTAAATTTCGTTATTCAAACTTCATGTGCATTATGATGCCCAATTTTGGGTGGGACTTCAATTGTCCATTGCGACACCCATCTTTTTCATTGCAATGCCTAATTTCGGTTGGACTTCAATCCAGAACGGCGCACGGCTTTTGCATTACAATATCCAATTTTTGTGGGACTTCAATTGTCCATTGCGATGCCCATCTTTTTCATTGCGATGCCCAATTTTGGTTGGACTTCAATTGTCCATTGCGATGTACGACTTTTGCTTTGCGATGCCCAATTTTGGATGTGGGCTTTGTCTGTGCGTTTGTTGTTCATGAAGGGTAGCTTCATTATTTTATCCCCAAAAGTGTACCTTAGCGATTGGAAAAAAAATATCATTGACTTTTTCAGTTATAATTTCACTACATGGAACCGACCCAAATTTCTCCCTTCAAAACGCACGGTACTGGACCGATTGAAATTTTTAGAAAGTGGACTGGACCTAATTTACCCATATCTTCAAACTCAGCCTCATTTTAAGCTTAAACTCAACTCCAATTTTCATGAGCCGCTTGGACTTGCCCCACCCGGCCTACATCATTTTAGACTCAAACTCGATCATAATTTCAGTTACTTCAAAAATTTCCCTTCTAACATATTATTACAAAAACATGCAGAATTTTGAAATCAATTATGTATGTAAACATACATATTTTGAAGCATATTTTGTATGTCACGTCCATTTTAAGTAATTATCTTGCTTTTTTTTTTCGTCTGATTCAAAATAATTCTTATTTGTTAACTTCTTTAACAATTTTACCACCTTACTCAATTTTTTTCTTAATACATTAAATATAGTCTCATGCAGATGGGCTATAAGCCTATAACGAAAAATATATATTACTCCGTATAACAATATTTATATTAGAATCAATTAGGTTTACTTAAGTTGTTCTAATTTTTAGTTTTACCTTACTCTTTTTTATTGTGTGTATATATTTATATATATGTATGTGTGTGTATATATATACCTGACAAAAGGCATAATTTTTAAACAAAAAGTAAAAATACGTAACTACTCTGAATTCAATCTATTATTAATATCTAAAAGTAAGTATCATTTATTAGTAATTACTTTTATTAAATGAAAAAAGAATCTTACAAATTCTAAAAATGCAAAATTAAAAAACATGAGTACAAAAGAGAAGCACACAACTTGTTATAACTCATAGTCGACTCAGTTCATTAGGTTGGAAGTTTCTGGAAATATGCAAATCATTGGAGTAAACTTTTACATAAAGAGCTCACTTTTAAAATTGATGTATACAATACCCATAACATTTCAGCATAAGGAAAAGAACAAGATTATGATGTAAAGAAAGGTAGAATGCATTAAACTCCATGCCCATGTAAATGCAAGGCCACCACCCAAAAGGGTTCTAAGTTGAAATTACAACGTCAGCTAAAAGACCAACCAACTTAATCGAAATTTCTTGACACCCAGATACAAGTAAATAAAATTCCACGGTTATGACGTTTTGTTATTGCAACAGCCAGCCCACATACTTAGTTCTTTCCAATGTCCTTTAGGGCGTTGATCTGCTCTTCTCCCATAGCTGACATGACACTCACGACAAGGTCCTTTCCCTCAGCAAACCCATCTTTAATCTACATTACACATGAAAAAAAAAAGCAACAATCAGATCTATTCTAACAATGGCAAAAGAAAGAAAATAATCTTGAAAGGTAAATCTGACTTGTGGATGATAATCCCAAAATTATGCCCAAAAATTGTTATAATCGACCGTCCTATACCTGGGTGAGCAGATTTTCATCGGTGGGGAGCCGGAGGTCATCCTTGGTGTTTCCATTTTCAGTCAGAAGACTCACCTACAAGATATTAAAACCCCCAGTTAGCTCACCATCATACAAGGTCCTTTTATATTTTTGTTTCCCAAAATTCTGATTTCAGCCATGATCCTTGCAACTTTTACGTAATGATAAACATTTCCAATTAGAGTTTCCTCTTGAACATATTTTACTGCACAACAAATCCATGTCGAGATATTCACTAGAAAGATTTTGCAAATAAACTTACGAAACCATCTTCAGAGATATCGATCAGCTGATAATCGGTACGATTGACATGAGGCACCTGGAAAAAAGGAGTGACAAAATGTAAGCAAAATACTTTAATAGATTTAAAAAACACAGAAAATGAGGTAAAGTTAAATGAAATAACTAAAAGAGTTTAAAGGAAATAACTAAAGATCATATGAGCACAAGAACAAAGAAATTACGTTAAAGGTAAATATACTGAAACTTACATCACAATTGTGGGAAGAAGGAACAATATCTTCGAGCTTCTTGCTAGTGAATATGTCAATTGCCACAAAGTGACACTTTGCATGCCCATGCTTGCCAGTTTTAGAGGTGGACACCTCAACAACCTGCTCAAAACAATATCCACACAGAGCAAGTTAAGAATGTGAGGGTAAGAAAAGAGCTTGCCCAGGACAAATTTTATACAAGAAGCCATATATATCATAATAACACTACAACAAGATGTCCAAAAAAACAGGCACTTTCTAGGAGATAGAAAATGGGAGCCATCATCTATCACTTAGGCTGGGTGACCCACACCAGAAGCAACCACGTCAGAAATTGGTAAGGGTTCCCACCAAATTAAACGCAAAAAGGATGTGCATTTGATCATGAACCAAATTTAATGAAAAGGAATAAAGAAAAGAAAGTCCAGATAATAAAAAAGCAGTTCTCATGTTTAAAGACCAGTAGCCCACTGCTAGTTAAGATAAGACTCTCATCTAAAATTTGTAGGTTAACCACATGAAAGACTGTTAATCTCGTTACTTCCTTTCTTCATAATTAACATGGACACGGGATCAACATGTGTCACGAATTAAGACCGCCAGGAATCATCTGCTCTTGCATTGTCCCATAACGCAAGAAGTATGGTATCTGTTCTTCAATTTGATTGGGGTTTCCTGGGTCATGCCTCAGACTGTTATTGAGCTTCAGCGTGGGTGGTCTCTGTACAAAAGAAGAAACAGGAATTCTTTCTAGATCTCTGCTCCTTCAGCGATTTGGTGGATCATTTGGAAGGAAAGGAACCGAAGGATATTTGAGAATGTTGAGACCGATATAGGAGGGATCAAGGAAGCTGTTCTCCAGACTCTTAGATTTTGGTTCTTAGAAGCTATTCCTAGATCAGGGGATTCTTCTGTATACATAATGGATAGGTCTTTGTTATATAATATTTTTGTCTTGTATACCCCGTGTACAAGGTCGCGCCACCTTTTTTGGTGCCCGATATATATTACTCTTACTTATCAAAAAAAAAAAAAGACCAACAGCCACATCCCTATTTAGGATATATCTTGAGAATCAAATCATAACCGGATCTCACACAAATCTGAGGATAAAATACACAAGTAGAATTAATAAAAACAGTATTTTGTTTACAAAGTAAGCTAAAAAAATGAGTAGCTCTCATATATACTGCTTTTATTTTTTTGGCATAAAATGAAAAAATCCAGAACAGAAAATCATACGAGAAGATAAAACACTTCTATCAATTTCCTGAACTGAACAAAGCCGTATGAATGAAACATGAAGATCCATTGCAATCGAAAGCATGTATCATAAGATGCAGCTTCTAAACTGTTAGGAAATTGGAACTCTTAAGAACTAAAATTAAGTATAAGAAAAGATATCAATATTCTGCAAAGATAATTAAAGGTTGACGTAGAACTTTAGTTGAATTCAAAGTGATTGATTTGATTAATGTTGAAAAGAAAATTAAATTAAAACAAAGCATCTTGGGCACAGCCTACCTAACTGAGACTATACAAGACAAAATCAATAAACAAAAACCAAATCTTATAAATGAAATCCAGATGATTTCTTAAGCAGAAAGAAATTGTATGAAGGATTGTACTCTAAAAAGGGGATAAAAGTCAAGCTCATTGGAAGAACATAAAGATGTAAGCTAGAACATTTAAAGTTTGAAGACCAGTTGTCTCTAATCTTTAAAGTAATTACTCCCTCTGTTTCGGGTAAAAAGTCCCCGTTTGAAAGTAAAACTTTTTAAGAAAATCACATTTTTAGTAACTCATTAGTAATAAAATGACACTTTTATGCCTATATTTTTTAAAGTGGACCCTTAAAGTGAAAGATCCCAAAATAGAATAATGAACTCTTTGCTTGGAACGGAGGGAGTATATTACGGTAAACATAATATTAAAAAATCTCAGAAAACCACAAATGATAAAGAAAAAGCAATCATTTGAGATTATATTTTTTTTGTATACAACTTCATTACAAACATACCATGCGAGATTAAAACAATTTTAATCTTGCCTTTACCAAAAGAATTTACATAATCAAGAAACCAGAAAATAATAAGTAGGAAAAAGATTGCACCTTTCTAATGCTCACACAGTATATGTTTGGGTAATAAAAGAACTCGTCATTCATTCAGATAAAAGAGGTAAACTGCGAATTCAAAAATTCACTGTTTATCGATTCTTATAGTATTCACAAACTCGAGAAGTTCTCACAGCAAGCTATGAGTGCTATAGTGACTAGAAGTCTAGAACCATGCACACTCAATCTAGCTCTGTTCCCAACTATACTCATAAGAATCACAAGTGAGAATGAACCAACGTTTGGGATAAAGATGCAGTATAATTAAATCACAGGAACTGACTAGATCAGTATCAAATACACAACCCTACAGAGAAAATAATTAAAAAGGACTGAACAAATACACACAATTGATCACTAAAAATCACTATCTATATACACAATAAACCATAAACAACATGGATAAGACTAATATCGTTGATGACCCATATAAAAAACAATTTAAAAACCCGAGAATCCATACCATCCATTGATATCAAATATCTGACTCTACATATTAAATTAGATTAACAGTTAAGCCAATCACAGGGTCTCCAATTAATAAAAGGTTATGAACATATGATTAAAACAACTCAAACCAATGTTTGATACTAACAAAAACTACAGATTTAACATCAAAGTGAGATCACAGAAACTCAAACATAGACTATGGAAAAAAAACCCTATCTAGCAAGATCTGGAAAATAAAAACAAACCCAGCTCAAATTAATAGGTAAAGCACAATAAAAATCGATCAACTGAGAAAAACAAAAAGAAAAACAGAAATTGAAGAATTCAAACAATTGGAGTGGGGAGGAGCGAACCTTGCAAGGCCTGTTCTTGATGACTATGTAGCCATTCTTACGAATGGTACCAGCTTGCTGAGGGTAGGTCTTGGAGGCGCCGGCGTCGGCCTTAGACTCAAAGTGATGCTCCTCGTCCGACATGTTTTTTTCTCCTCGGTCTTTCTCTTTCTCTCTCTAGAAGTTTCTTCCTTTGTTTCTCCTCCTATCTCTCCTCAGTCCCCAACTCTATAAGAAGATGAAAGAGGTGATATGAGAGAAAAGGATTGAGATAAGCAGTTTATTCAGTCCTTGACGAACTATTGTTACTTTCTCCTCCCACTGTTAGGGTTTCCATATTCTTATTCCCTTGATGCAATCCCAGCCGTTTGTTTTTCATAATTATTCCTTCCGACCAAAGTAAATACACGTTTATATTTTAAAGATTCAATTAATTTTTTGGCCCTCAACTTTACAAAAATCATTTATTTGGTCCCTACACTAAAAAAATAATTTGTTTGGTCCTACATGTTAACGTTTACCATCAGTTTCCCCCTCACTCCGTTAACGTTATAATTTCCGTCTAATTAATTATCAAAATGCCCAAAGTAACCTTTCATGACCAATTTTCAAAATGCCCATAGCAAACACACGAGATACAATACAATAGTTGTTGATAAAGGCTCTTGCTTACTCTTTTTGGAATAATGGGCAAGCCTAAATAAAAGAAGAGTAGATTTTTCTTTCTTCTTGAGCTATTGCAGAAGAAATGTAAAATAGAGGTTCAAGTAGCAATAGATTTGGGATTTTATTTGAGAAATAGAAAAAATAAGAGGGGAGAGATGGGACTTGCGCCAGGACTGCAAGGTTTCGCCGGCGCGTATGGCTGGAGTTGGCGATGATGAGGACGCCGAACGGTGGGGGTGAATGTTGGTGCTAGGAGAAAAGGGGAACATGGAAAAGATGCCCGTCGTTGGGGATTCCTAAAACAAATATGAAGATGAAAGTTGGAGGGTGCTACTAGGCGGAGTAGAGGTAAGCAAGCTCAGTTGGGAGACAGAAACTGGAGATGGCGAAATGAGATAGATGAATCAGAGTTTGGGGAGGATGTGAAAGAGAAAGGGGTAGATTAGCGTGCATTTCCATTTTTGGCAAATAAGGGTAGTTCAAACATTTTCAAACAAAATCAAACGAAAATTCTAATGTTAACGGGGTGAGGAGGAATCTGACAGAAAATGTCAACATGTAGGATCAAACTAATTAATTTTTTAGAACATGGACCAAAAAAATAATTAAATCTATTTTAAATATAAAAAAATCGATACCTTTGGATGGATATCAAATAACAGCACAAAGGTTGTACAATCTTTACCAGGAACTGAGGGAGTATAATCTAAAGTTTTGAGAACAAAAAATTTGAGTTTTGATGCTCAATTCCTTGAGTTGTTAGTTTGACTTCATTTGATTAGAACAAAATAAAATACATCAATACACTTTTTTAATATTTGAAAAATGCATAATTTGTTGATTAGTATAATGTTTGATGAATATCTATTGAATTTTTTAAAATCATTTTATCAATAGTGATGCTTTTAGGTTATTGTTATAAAAAAAATTTATTCTGACTGTGTACCAAGAGAAAACTCTAACGAAAAAAGCTCTACTTTATTGTATACACATTAAATTGTACCAAAAAATATATATATATATATACTTTTTGGTTGAAGATTATAATGCATGCAAAAACTTAAAATATCGTGCGTTTCACTTATAAAATCGTTAATGAGTAGAAATGGAAATTAATTCCATTATTTTAATAATTTGAGTTATGTTCATATACACTAGATTCTAATATTCGTGTCCATAACACGGTATCAATATATCTGATTTTCTAAATTGAAACGACAGTACCTAAATAAAAAGCGTGATTTGAGAAAAAATGTTATAGTTAGGGGATATATTGTTTTAGGTGGTAGTTGAGGGGTGCAATATGAACTCAACCTATAATTGTGAGAGTTATTTGTAAGAAAGTTATTTGTAATTGACTCAATTCAATGTATTGCAATAGTTATGGTCGGTTTTATAATGAGGTTTTATGTTCTTCTTTTTTTTTTTTTCATTTTCTCTTTCATTGATAACATTATTCTTCTTTTTAATTCGTTCTTACTTTTTAATTTAACTATCACAACATACAAAAAAAAAAACAAATTATAAAATGAACCATCTATCATAATAGAGTTTTGTATAGTACGTTTGAAGTCTAGAAAACATCATTTATTTTTTTCTTGTACTTTATTTTTAGAATACATGTGTAAGATACTTGTTTTCAATTGGCTAGTGATGCATGCTTTTAAAATAAATAATAGATATGAAAATATATATGTGAAAATATTAAATATATAAATTATGATTATATAAAAATATCTAGAGATGAATGGCGTATTTTTAGTTTATTTTATTTTATTTTGGGGTATCCTAATCAAGTAACCGATTTATATTCAGAGTTACGAGTATCTAAAAAAAAATCTTTTTGGCCGCAAAGATATCATCTTTGGAACTAAAAAAGAAAATTTATGTTGATATCCTTTGTGGCTGCAACTTGGTTGGTTACCATTATAATTCTAATAATTATTCTATTCCCGAAATAATTAATTTTATGTAAAACGGAGTCCCTTGATTCGATCTATCGTGTGTTAGTAGAATAAGTTGTAAAAGACTGTGACTCTTTTCTTATGAATTAAAATCTCTAACACTGTCTCGCATGAGACCTACTCTTTATCATATGACAAAAAACTTAGAAAAATTATATTACGAGTTTTTTCTGTAAGATGGATCTTTTAATTCGACTCACCATTTATTGATAAGCTAAACTATAAAAAAGTAAAATTCGTTTTACATATTAAAGATACGTAACAGGTCATCCTTACCAAAATACCGTATAATTGTTTTGAAGCCACTCACTAAAGGAACCAGAACCGGATGCCTTGACCGAGAGGTCCTAGTGTGGTGGCATCAATATCTACTCTCTTTTTTTGTCCAGTTTGAAATTAAAAAAAAAAAAAGTCTTCATTGGTTTTAATCAGGAAAGCCCACATCAGGTTGAGATGGACTCCTTTCGGGTAAGGATATGGAGCACACGACCAGCCCAATTCTCCCTAAACTGGCTAAACATTTGGGCGATAATCGGGCCGATACTATGCGGTGGAATTATAATCGTAAAAATTTATTATTATGATTTTTAATCGTTACAGTGCATTTTTTAAGAGAAAACGATGAAAATATCCTTAATGAAAGAAAGACGCCCAAAGGGTATACTAAAATGTATAAGCTTTGAAGGGTTAAGTTAATGTGGGTGAAAGAAAAGAAGTCGAATGAGAGTTGTTGTTTAATTCAGCTCAAAAGGGGTCACTAGGGATATATTTTTAGTAAGGTTTGAAAATATATAGGCTCAAACGATCCAAAGATGATCTAAATCATATCCTAATGTCATAATTATTCATGTCAGTTTCCAAGAAAGTAAACACAATTAAAACATCACATCCATTATGAAAGTTATTGAATTGAAGATTTAGTATCACTGGATTTCTCATAAGCATTCGCTAGAAAAAAGATATGGACAATCGAGACTGACATGCAATCACGGTTCAAAAGTGTTTTTGAGATATATTAGCAAGAAAAATCCAAGGGATCTAACTATCATGCAATCAACTTTAAGTTACAATTTAATGCAACAATCATGTCAGGATGACTATTCATCATATTCTTGTGCACCAAACCAGTCTCGCTAGAATGACATGTGCACTATAAACTTAGTAAAAATATTCAAATCTTTCAATAATCATGAATGGTATAAGTGCACAAAGATTTAGAGAATATCAGGAAATTCGCAGACTCGAGTGAGTTCCAGAGTGATCTATAGGAAAGTCATGTGGTTCATTGCACTAAATCATCATCAACTGAAGTTCCCAAATCTGGACTCAAGAATGATTTTTTTTTTTAAAATGAAAGTTGGAGTTAGATGAAAACTCAATTGATGATGGATTCCGGGAACCTTTTCTTTCTTATAGTATTCTGGTCTAAGCAACATAACTCTATAAATAAATAAATAAAAAGTAAGAAAATCGAGAGAGAAGAAGAGACGATAGAGGGACATTAAGTGCCCCATAACCTACTGGATACTGCAACAAGTCCATAATTTTCCTTAGGTCGAGTCCTGCTAAGACCCAATAGACCATTTTCCACCCCCAAACTTAAAATCTATTTTGTCCCCAAAATTAAGGGCTACCATATAAGAGGGTTTATGGAAGAGAAATATCCAAAGGACATTATAGATCTGCCTAACGAAAGAGAAAGAAACTTGAGCTTCGACTCATGGCGAGTTGGGACGGTATAACGAATGAGGAAGAAACTCGAGCACAGTGCCATCTGGCATACCGTGGAAGGCAGCCATATTCCTTTGGTCTGACCAGTTGTAGAAATTGTTCTGGTCAGCGCACATCTGCGCGACCTGCTGTTGGATCATCTGTTGATCCAACCCAAGCTCCTCGACTCTATTGGAGAGGGCCTCGAAATGATCCCCCTCGTCCTTAATATTAGCCTCTTGAGGCTATTCATGTGATCCCCTCTCACGTGTCAGACACTGCCTGTACCCTCTCAGAATCGGGAGCCCAGATGGCTCCGACCTCCCTAGACAAACCAGTAATTAAACTTGGGAAAAGGAATCCCGAGTTTGTTGTGCCAGCGATAATGCTATGAATTTGGCCGTTGATCAAGTACCCTACATCGACAGAACCGCCGGACAGAATGGTAAAGATCAGAATAGCCCTATGCCACGACAGAGTGTGTTGGTGGCTGGAAGGCATAAGGCGTGCACAAATAAATTTGTACACGACCTTAGCCACCTTGGTCAACCGGGCTTCGTCCATTGTACGGGGGCCAAACGGTGGACCTTGGTGATAGGTCCAAACCGTACCAGGAGTTACGACTAACGCATTAACCTCCTCGACAGGGATGCGGTGGGCAATGTGGGCACAATAGTCATTAGTGCCCTCGACAGTAGGAGTGCCATAATAAACATTAATACTATTGGGCGAAAAATTGACACTCTTACTCCGGACATACTGGAGTTGGACACCCTACCGGTCAGTGAGACCCGCCCGTTGGCATAAAATTCACAGACAATTGCCACGATGGCCACTTCCGGAGTCGCACATAGATTGGTCCATCTCTAACGAGCAAAATGAATGGGAAGGTCGAAGGTTTCATGCTGAAACCCTCTCTCAGGGACTATTCCCTTGGACAACTTCCTAGTGTAACTCTCTGCGGCCTCACCAGAGATGAACCTATGAATATCAAAATCAAACTCCTTTGCGGAACGAGAAGTGGACAGGCCGGTATTTCTACGTTTAGGGTTCATGGAAAAAAGGACACACAGAGCTCTCTCTCTCTCTCAAAAACAGAAAATCCCAACAAAGCAGAAAAGCATGCACGTATTATAGCAATTTATGTATTCTAACACCCTAGCATGCAAAATTCACTAAATATTTTTCAAATTAAAATTCTCAAAGATAGAAGGGTGGAGAATACTTGGATTGCGCACAATGAATTCCGTGATGTTGGATGACAGATTTTTGGAGCTTCACGTCGGCAACAATGGTGGTCCAAAAGCTTCAAGCTTCCATGAAATGAGCGATGAAGATAGAGGTGAATGGAGTGAGGGAGGCTTGGAGGACTGAACCACAGAGTTTGATCTTGGGCGAAATTGAGTTGCTTCGCCAGATTTTGATAGAAGAGGGATGAAGAGCCGGCTAGAATTTTGAAGGCTTGAGCTCTTGAATTCATGTGCAAACTTTGAATGTAGTAGCATTCTTTTTTATATTCGCATACCTTGCAGTCGCAATGTTCTTGAAGAATGCGGCCACAAGGTTCACATTTAATGTGCGCTGACTGCTGAGGTAGGCTTGCGGGGGCAAGGTGCTAGGTCCTTGCAGGCGCATGCTTTGAGGGGCATGCCTTCGCAAGGTTCACAGACGTTTTGTTCTTTTGGAAACCACACCTATGCGATCACATGGGGGACTTAGCATGTGACCGCATGCTAGCAGCTTCCACTATTGCACAATTTCTTCGTTTTTCATTCCTTTTCGTCCTTCAGATTGATATTATTCCGTTAGAGCCGTCTCATTCATGCTCTCTAAAAATTCTACAAAAACAACTAAACTAAACTAAATTATTAGAAAACATTAAAAATACAACACTATGATGCTTTTCACCCCCAAACTTAAATTATGTCATGACTAGAAAATATTTAATTAAATGCACATAATAAAAGTAGATGGTGAAAAACATATTTAAATTACACTACGAAAGCAATTAAAATAATTACAGTGGGTTGCCTCCCACCTTATACACTTGTTTAATGTCTTTGGCTCGATCTAACGCCTAACCTATTCTAATGAGGGCTCGGTATCAGAAATACAAATTTTCTCAATCATCCTCTCAACTGATAATGGTTCAAAGTAAGGTTTGACGCGATGTCCATTCACTTTGAATGTCTCATTTGAGTGGGGTTTTCGTAAATCTACTGCACCATGCGGATAAACTCGTACAATTATAAAAGGACCAGACCATTTTGATTTAAGCTTACCAGGAAATAGTCTTAGCCTAGAATTGAAAATAAGCACTTTCAATCTCGGGCGCAACATTTTCTTAGTGATACACATATCGGGATATCTCTTGGTCTTCTCTTTATAGGTTTTAGCATTTTCGTACAAATTAAGTCGATGCTCTTCTAATTCATTTAATTGGAACATACGTTCCTCCCCTGGTAGAGTCAAATCCAAATTTAGTGATTTAATTGCCCAATAGGCTTTATGTTCGATTTCCACAGGGAGATGACATGCTTTGCCATAGACCATTCGATAAGGGCTCATCCCTATGCGGTTCGTGTAGGCTGTTCTATATGCTCACAGAGCATCATTGAGCTTCAACGACCAATCCTTCCTATTTGGTCTTACCATCTTCTCAAGAACTCCTTTGATTTGACAATTACTAACTTCAACTTGGCCGGATATCTGAGGATGATATGGGGTGGCTAGCTTGTGAGTTACTCCATATTTCCTTAGGCACACATTCATTAAACGATTGGTGAAGTGTGTTCCTTGATCACTAATAATGGCCCTAGGTATTACATACCTACTAAAGATTACATCACACACAAACTTGACAACCACTTGGGCATCATTTGTGCGTGTTGGGATAGCTTCTATCCATTTTGACACATAATCTACGACTACTAAGATATATTTGAAACCATGAGAGACTGGAAAATGACCCATAAAATCAACACCACATACATCGAAGATTTCAATGACAAGTTTATAATGTAAGGACATCTCATTTCTTTTACTTATTCCTCCCGTCCTTTGGCATTTATCACAAGTTTTACAGAAGATTTTAGCATCTTTAAAGACTGAAGGCCAATACAGACCAGGCTGTAAGACCTTTCTGGCTGTCTTGTCACTGCTAAAATGTCCACCACAAGAATACTCATGGCAGAATGCTAACACGCTTTGTTGTTCATTATCTGGAATACATCTTCTGACTAACGAATTGGGATACATCTTGAACAAATATGGTTCTTCCCAAAAATAGTGTCTAGCATCAAATAAAATTTTCTTCTTTTGATGATAATCAAAATCATGATTTATTATTTTTGCTACATGAAAATTTACTATATTAGCATACCAAGGTTCATGGATTTTGACTAAAAATAATTGTTCATCTGGAAAGTCTTCATTCATATGTATCTTGTTTTCAAGCAATTGTCGTTCAAGTAAGGGTAGGATCTCTAATCTGGATAAATGATCGGCGACGACATTTTCAGTTCCCTTTTTATCTTTAATTGTCACATCAAATTCTTGTAAGAGCAACATCCACCTGATGAGTCTAGGATTCACATCCTTTTTAGTCAGAAGGTACTTCAAACAACATGATCAAAGAATATTACTACCTTAACATCTAGCAAGTAGGGACGAAATTTTTCAAGTGTAAACACAACTGCTAAAAATTCTTTTTCTGTGGTGGTATAATTAAGTTGTGCATCATTTAATGTCATACTCGCATAATGAATTACATGGGATCTTTTATCAATCCTTTGGCTTAGCACTGCCCCTATCGCAAAGTCTGATGTATCACACATGATCTCAAAGGGAATCGACCAATCAGGGCTGGCTAAAATTGGGGTTGTGGTCAATTGTTCTTTTAACATGTTGAATACATCTAAGCATCCTTGATCGAATATAAATTTCGTATCTTTAGCTAACAGGTTATATAGAGGTTTGCAAAATTTTGAAAAATCTTTGATGAATCTCCTATAGAAACCTGCATGTCCTAGAAAACTTTTGACACCCTTAACCGAAGTTATAAGAGGCAATTTTGAAATTACTTCTACTTTTGCCTTATCTATTTCAATTCCTTTATTTGACACTATGTGTCCTAAAACAATTCTGTATTTCACCATAAAGTGACTTTTCTCCCAACTTAGGGTCAAATTGGTCTCACAACATCATTTGAGAACCGATGTCTGATTTTCTTGGCAATTGTCAAATGATTTTCCAAACACTGAAAAATCATCCATAAACACTTCTACACACCTTTCTACTAGATCGGAAAATATCGAGATCATGCATCTATGAAAGGTGGTAGGGGCATTACACAATCCAAAGGAGATCCTTCGATATGCATATGTACCAAAAGGGCATGTGAAAGTTGTCTTTTCTTGATCCTCAGACGCAATAAAAATCTGATTATATCCTGAGAAACCGTCAATAAAACAATAATATTCATGGCCTGCTAATCTTTTTAAGATTTGGACAATAAAAGGTAAAGCAAAGTGATCTTTCCTTGTGGCCGCTTTCAATTTCCGCAAGTCAATGCACATCCTATAGCATGAAATTGTTCTCATAGGAATTAACTCATCTTTTTTTTTCATTTTTAACAACTGTAATTCCTGATTTCTTAAGAACTACTTAGACTGGACTTATCCATTTACTATCTGAGATAGGGTTGATGATACCCGCAACTAGAAGTTTCAAAACTTCTTTCCTAACCGCTTCTTCCATGTTTGGGCTAAGTCTTCGTTGGTGTTTTCTCGAAGGTTTAGAACCTACTTCTAAATGTATCCTATGCATACACATAGAAGGGCTTATTCCATTCAAATCTGCTAGAATCCATCCTATTGATTCTCTATGTGTCCCTAAAACATTTAATAAACTTGCTTTTTTGTTTTTCTGTTAGGTCTGATGCAATAATGATAGACAAAGTTTCACCTTCTCCAAGAAATGCATATTTCAAATGGGATGGTAGGGGTTTTAATTCAAATTCTGGAGGAGTTATGATGGATGGAACTAGCTTAGGGTTTTTAATTCCTACTTGTTCAAGAGGAGCATCCTTAGGGAGGTCCTCCTTTGCTTTATTCAAACTTTCTACTATATATTTAACCTCTTCATTTTTATTATCACTTTCTCCATTTATTACTTGTTCTAATTTATCTTCTTTATGATCTGTGCCAAGACTTTGGGCTGCTAAGGTATCTATTTCATCTATTGAAAAACATGCATTCATGTCACTTGATCTATTCATGACATCAAAAACCAAAATTTCTACTGTTTGATCCATTACCGACATAGATAGCTTACCATTCTTCACATTAATGATTGTGTTGGCTATGGCCATGAAAGGTCCTTCTAACAGAATATGAACTTCATTATTGGTGCACAGTTTTCTCTCCATCTTCAAGACCACAAAGTCAATAGGTTTAATTAGCTTATCAACTTGTACTAAAATATCTTCAACTATTCCTAAGGGATGTTTGACCGAACGGTCAGCCAATTGCAAGGACATAGTTTTAGGTTTTAATTCCCCTAGACCTAATTGCTTGTAAACTAAGTGAGGCATTAAATTTATACTAGAACCTAGATCTAGCATGGTTTTCATCTTTTTCTTACTACACACAGAAATTTGTATATTAGAACTATTAGAGTCTTTCAACTTAGGTGGAAGTTCTGGTTGCAATATTGCACTCACGTTTTCAGAAACAATTATCTTTTCATTCTTTTCAAATTTGTGTTTTTTAGTGTGAAGATCTTTGAAAAACTTTGCATATGATGGAATGTTTTTTATGACATTAAGTAAGGGAAGATTTATATTTACTTTTGAAAGCAGATTATAAATTTTCAAAAATTATTTGTCATCTTATTTCTCATTAATTTACCTGGAAATGGTATGGGAGGAACACATGGTGGAGGTTCAACGCAACGTTCTTCAAGAGGTTCTGTCTCTTTTTGCGTTGTACCTTCATCACATGTTTCTTTACTAGTATCATGTTTGAGTTCGACAAGAATATTAGAGGGAGTAGGAACACTTACCTCTTCACCGATCACCTTACCATTACGCAAAGTAATGATAGATTTTGCTTGTTCATTCTAACTAGGGAACTTCCCTTCTTCTCTACCTTTTAGAAATTTTACATCATCTGCCAATTGTCCTATTTGTTTTATAACCTTCTTCATGCATACATCCATCATAGTCTGTTATTCCAAGCATTGTTGTATATTTTGAGGAGGTCCTTCGATTTGAAGTTGTCCTTGTTGTGGTAGTTGCTGTGGAGGTTGTTAAGGTTGCAATGGTTTGTTTCCTCCCCACGAAAAGTTTGGATGACTCCTCTAACCAAGATTGTACGTGTTGGGGTACAGATCATTCCATGATCTTTGATGGTATGAGTTCATAGCATTGACCTGTTCAACATAAGGAGTACTAGATGGACAAAAATTAGTAGCATGATTATTTAACCCACAAATAGCACATACTTCATACACAACTGGTCGGTTTGAATTAGCCATTTGGGCTTCCAAGTCTTTTATTCTGGCATTAGCAACAACTAAGTCCGAACATCCATTATAATTATATTGTATTTCATATAAGTTCTTTGATTTTCCTCTAATACTTTTTCTGTTGTGAATTAGCCCATAACATCTTAAATAATTCTTCTACTTGTGTTGGTGTTCTTCCTCTTATCGAGCCACCAGCTACACTATCAACCATAGTTTGAAGGTATGGTGGGAGTGAATCATAAAATTGCATGACTAAAACAGTGTTTGGAAAGTTGTGTTGCGGGTAAGCAATTTGTTAATTCTTAAACTTATCTCAAGCTTCATGACATGACTATCCTTGCTCTGGTTGAAAGGTCATGATTTGTTTTCTATACTCGGATAAAGATGCATGTTGATAGAATCAAAACTCCTAATGGAAATTTTGGGGCATGTGAGAGTACTCACGCACAAAGGAAACAGGATTTTCAGTCGCCATACTATGAAAGGTAGGCAGCATGTTATAAAAATGTCCTTTCAGTTCAAAGTTTCTAACTGCATCAGGCAGTACTAGACAAGATGGTGTAGCATCTAACATGGAACTAGCATAATCATTCATTGTTCTTTGGTCTTCTTCAACAGCCATGTTTGGAATTACTTCTTCTACACGATTATTCACTGGGAGTGGATTATTCATTGGAGGATTTTCTACGGGTGGTGGATTAACAGGATTATCAAGGTTCCCTTGGTTTCTACCTTGGTTATTGATATTTTAATTTAATTCCGACGGTGTAGGATTCAAAGATCTTCAGTCGTACATGCAACGCACATGCAAAAGATTACTAATTAAAAGAAAACTTGATGTGTTTTATTTTTTTTACCTCGCAAGTGTACAAATCAATATAAAGTATAGTCATTGGAAAGCAAAGGTCGAACCACATAGACAAGAAGCAATTGAGGAAAGAAAACATGTAACAATTATAACTAAGGCGGGTTGTTTGATCAATTTTATCTAATTTAACTAACCTAATTTATTCTATTAGTAATCTATCAAGCCGAGGGCAACAATTTATTAACAGCAAGTAAACACATTTAATGAAGATCTGATTATAGAGGGAATTCTAGGAGTAAGGACTCATTTGTATCTACTATAATGCTCTTTTGTCTAATGTATCAATCAATATGTCTTGGGTTCATTCACGAAGGAAAAGAGTGGTATGCTATGGTTCACGATTTACAATCTTAGTGTCACTAAGTTGAATTACAGTTCAGTCTCCATCCAATAATTCAACCGAGGATATACCTGAAGATCAAGAACATAAGAACGTAAACCTAACTTATCACTCTCATGCATTGGTAGGCTTAATTTATCACATAGGTGAGCCAATATACGACATATGCACACGATCCTGCCGTGAAGTAGAGGTCTTTAAACTATTGTGATACCATTAATAAGGAAAAAGTCAAATAGCAAAGAGATCGATAAACTCTGCGATCAACAAGACTTGATTGAATAAAAAATAATATAGAGCAAAAGATTCGATACAAGTTACATCCACCTCCTAGATATGAGTGGTTAGTTCATTATCAATAATGAACTAATCGAGTGGATGAATGACAACATGAACGATCTCTCTAAACTATGAATACAAATACAAACTAATAAAAACTGTATACTATTGTGAATTTTCGAACCTCTGACTTAGAGCTACATGGTTTGTATTTATACTTGAAGTTACAAGGCAAGAAATAGAATTAGACTGAAATTCATGTCCATGTGAAGTCGGTGGCTAGCGGTCGCAAGGTGCTGGAGCCTGGAGGCTTGCGATCGCAAAGTCTTCAGTTCTTGTGGGTAGACAGACTGGGGACCTTGCGGGAGTAAGGTCCTGATGGCATGCGACCGCAAGGTCTTCAGGACTTCTGGGTCCTTCTTCTTTCCTGTCTTTGCACTTTGCACCCTTCTTCAATTCTTCACTTAAAACCTTCAAGAATTCCTTAAATTCATCCAAAACCGTGAAACTCACAATTAAGCTCCAAAACACATATTAGTAGCCAAAAGCATCGTGGAATCAATATTTCTAAACTGAATAAGTACCTCATAGATGCGTATAAAAGACATCTATCATAAAGTTTTTCTAGTTCCACCGCAACCATAAAGAAAATAAACACCTGTAGACACCCTAATTTCGTACCCCTGATATGTGACTCTGACATGTGATATCAAGAACTGCTCAAAATTAACAAATGTCAAGTTACAGGAGTCGAAAATGCGAAAGGCAAAGCAGGATACGCGAAACAGTGAATTGCGAGGGGTGAAAGTGCCAAAAATGAACCTGGAATAGGGACATGGCGCAGCCGAAAAGGTGATTGGGCGCCGCGCCATGCCATGGTGTATTCGGCGCCAGGTGAGCTACAGTGCCTCTGGGACTTAACACATTGTACACACTGTGAAGGCTGGAATACATGTTGATGATGCTCGCTGAGGGAATTCTTAATTCCCGATGAGTCCCTCCTTCCAACTATAAATAGGAGTGCTGGGCTCCCCTTTGGGACACACGAAATCAGAGGCGAAGAAACGCTGAGAAAATTTCCTCCGCGTCTCAACAACGCCGAAGTAGCGAGAGAAGTGAGATAGGAGTGTGTAGCCCACTAAAGCTTTCAAACCCCGTCCAAACTCCGCCAAAACACAAATCCACCGGTTAAAAGTGATCCCTAGCCTTTTAGTTAGGTATCCACCCCACTTCCCCGGCCTAAAATCCATAAAGTAAGCCGTTACTCTGCCCGAGTAATGAGCTAAAAAACACAAAAAGTAAGCCGTTATTCCGCCCAACCAAAAAGGCCAAAACCATCCAAAATAAGCCGTCATTCTGCCTCGAGTGAACGAGCCAAAGTCATCCAAAATAAGCAGTCATTCTGCCCGAATCATAACAACAACAACAACACAACAACAACAAAAAAAGACTCTCTCTCCCTGAAGGACAAAGCGAGCACACTACCGCTCTAAAAGGTAATAGCCTTTAAGGGCGTTCTTTTTATTTACTATTTATAAAGTTATTATTTAAATCCGGCCCAATGTAGCCAATATAAGCCGTTGTGCTGCCCGGATTAGATTAGAAAATATTATGTAAAAGAGCCGTTATAATTGCCAAATATTTTTAAATATATTTGTAATTATTGTAAGGAAACGGCTGCAAGTCCGTAAATAATGTAACCACGGATGTATTTGTTTTATCTTCCTGTCTTTTAATGTTTTATTTATTTGCTAAATAAATATAACAATAAGCATACTTTAGCCAAAAACTATTTTGAGACCGAAAGGGCGAGTTGGGTGCCTAGCACCTTCCCAACTCGTAACTTGGCCTCTGAACCCTTTTTTATAATCTCTGGTTTTTTTTTTTTTTTTTTTGCTTTATTTTTGCCTTAAAATAAAGATGGCGACTCTAAAACTTTTTGGATCCAGTGGGGCCTCGCAGCACTCCTTTCTTGCACTTTTCCGTTTTCTCCTAAAAAAGGGAGAATGAGAATGAAAGGGTGGTGTATTCCCATATCATGGTATCCCTAAAAAAGGGATAACTTGATACAGGAAACCCAAAGCTCCCATAGTGATCCTAAACGGGCCATAAGGCTATTTTTAATAAAATCCATAGCGGGGGCGTCGCAACATCCTTTTTTGCACTTTTCCGTTTTCCCCTAAAAAAGGGAAAATGGGAATGAAAGGATGATGCATTCCCATATCCTGGTATCCCCTAAAAAAGGGTAACTTGATGCGGGAAACCCAAAGTTCTCATATTCGATCAAAAATCCACTAAAGGCAACCGAGGCGCATTCCAACGCGCTATCTTAGGCAGCACTCCTCTCGCACTTTTGATTTCGTCTTCCCCTAGAAAAGGGAGGGTGGAACGAGAGCAGTGGATGTCCCGCATCCGCACGTACGCGCACCCCTATCCAAGGGTGCGCGGGCGCACCGACCCTGGGAACCCACAACACCTCCCTTACAATATTCAACATCATACATAATTGTGTTGTAAACATGTTTTTGCTCATCTGTACACAATTGTAACAACCTATTGTGTTCGTCAGCCAAAGAACTTTGTCATACATCAACTCATCACATATGAGTTGATTATCGAAGATTGACAAATCAAAATCATTCGGATATGGCATCGATAGGAAGTCACCCAAACTTTTACCTCTACTTCACAGAATTTTTTCCAACTCTAGTGATACATAGTGATAATGCCATTTATTAGTGATACATTAATGCAAAAATCATAAAAATAAAGAATGATGATTTTAAAAAGTCCAATGAAAAGATGCATTATCTTCATGCCCTAATATACGTCTGCGCATGTAGATAATGTCATCTAACAAATACTGTAAATATTACTGCCATACAAACTCAGGTCGAGATAAAGACCTTGACATCTACAATGTTGCAAAAAGACTTCTCAAAGAATAGGTAGAGCCCCAATGGCTAGCTTCAGTTATGTCGTCTATATATTCCTTGTCATCGTCCAACAACCCTTGTACATATAGCAAGCATCCCTGAAAGAGTTGTATTGAACACTATTCACACATCTAATATCTTCAAAGCAAGTTGGACCCCGTATTACATTCAACAAAGTTCTCAAGTAATACAATTCTCCTTGCCTGGGTGCAACATAAAAAAACACGACCAATAGTAAAACATTGCTTTCTAATTCTCCACTCCCTTTTGTCAAAATGCCACACAAATTCTCTAGGAAATTCTGCATACATCAATTCCTTAGCCCTGTCATGTATTTTATTTGTATTCATACACGCTGTGAACATGTTATGTTTGGCTGTAGGACGATTAATGACTTTTCAATTAGATCATTATCTGAAAATAATATGTTCTGCTAATCAGGGAGATGAAAAGGCAACTGTTCAGCTGAAGGCTCCCTGTAGGGGATATCATAACCCAACAACCTCTAAGTATCCTCACAAGGTGATGTAAATCTACAATCCAAGTAGTTATTTATCTCATCAATTGTATCTTTTGTGGTGTCGTTACCAACGCTATAATAAAATCTTGCGATTACCCTATCATGATCTTTGTTCACATTTTTGAACAAATATTTAATTGATTGGGAGTGATTACACCATTCAATATTGATGTAGGCACCATATTTCACTAGAAGAGAACAATTGTGAGGAACAACATATATGTTGTCAAGATGTGTACCTTTGTGTTTTACATTGCGTCCATTGTCACGACGCTTGTATACAGGATATCCATCTTCATCAATAACAGTGATCTCAAAAAAAAAATGGAAAATGGACCATTTGACATACACGGAGAATTGAGTCTTGATTTTCCACAAGGACCATGTATCATCAAATCCCTAACAGTAACATAGTAATGCAGATCGGTAAACTCATCAGGAATTTCAGCATAAATTATTCTATCAATGTGGTTTTATGTAGCGTCATTTGGACCTTTTATCAACCATAACAATATATGTACATACGGTAGACCACACATCTGAAACTCAATCGTATACATCGCTTGAAAAAAACATAACAGTGATTAAAATATATTCCAATAAATAAAAATATTTTGTTTTGAATAATATTTGGAAATATATATATATATATATACTTGCTCGTATTGGTCCAAAAATCTCGTTATGCTGAAGATCTTTCATAAGTAGATCTAGTTTCATTTTAAACACTCCGCACATTACATCGGGTCGATCCTTTGGCCTTAACCCTCTTTGTCTAAGAAAACGAACAACCTCGATGGATCATATATCATGCATCTCCAACGTAGCTAGATGGTAGACAAACTCTTTTTCCACGAGAAGAAGGATGTGTTTCGCCTAGTAACAATGCCTCTGCCAAGCCTCGATACATTTCACATCTTAATTCTTTTTGGTGTGTTATTATATAAGTCAATTGTGATGTTTCGACCATTGTGCATGCATCAACCAAGAATTGTTGAAATAGCCTTTTTGAGAACATGATATTTGTTGATTATGTATCTCTTTCTTGTATTCGATATGCAAAAAATTCTCTCATAATCATCTTTTTTCAGGCATGAAATGAGTTAGAATTTGACTCCCTGAGAAAAATATCTTCCCTAAAACCATCTTGTCCATACAAAAAAAGTAATGGGTACTGCAACTCAAAGTATGAAGGATGTATTTCATTGATTCGCTGCAATAGACCAGTACTAGTCTCAACAACAATATATCTATCACCGGGTAGAGTTTCAAAATCACCGACCACCAAAAGAGCCACGTCGTTCTTTTTTGGAAGGTTGTAATTTCTGCCATCAGTTTTTCTCCTTCAAATAAGCGTGAGCTTAACATTGTCACAGTTGTTTTGTTGCATAGAGTCTCGGACCATTCTAAATGACTTCACAAGAATATTATGCAAATCCAATATATTTTTTAAGTCAGATACAATTTCCTCGTGCAGAATGCTAACACTTAAGTCTTATCTAAATATTGAAAAAAAAACAATAGTTAAATAATAAAAAATGAATAAATGCTAAAGAAATATAAAAAGTTAATTTATTATATCTAATTACTCGATAGCACGCATCCTATTGGTTACTTCATGTTCGGTATCATAAATATACAACTGTGCAAATTTAGGAGATTTTCCTTTTGTTGGTAACAAACTCCCAATATAATGATAGTTCTGACCTTATAATTTGAAGACCGGTGAGTTCTATCCTTTATTAATGCTAAAATCTATTTTCCCTCTCATTGAAGTAAATGAAAACATCATGATGTTGTATGATCGACTGTTGTCATTCAAAAGGTTGCTTTTTTTTAGTATTTCCGTATAACAAATCTTTGAATAACATCAATGGTTTCAGCATTGGAGGAGCTGAACTTTCCCCAGCATTAAACATAATGAGAAGTTAGGATTTCAACTTTTGTAATCCTTGTCGTTTCTCTCCTCTATTTTAATTTCCTATAAACTAACTTTACCGTTTATCCTTTTTTTTTTTTATTTTTAAATCATGTCTACATGTTTGGCACACGTGAATAGAGCTTAATTACTATCCAAACTCATTACTACTTTAAATAGCACACGATTTTCATTAATAATTCTTTTTGTTTCATATTAACCAAATGATTTTTATTATTAATTTGTTATAGTTCAATTTTGTTTCATACTAACCAATTGTTCTTGTGATGTACTTGTTCTATCAAACTTGACCAAAACATCTAAAATGAAATTTGAGAACTCTCTCACATCAAAACATAGTTATATTTCAAAAGCAACTAATCATCCTCAAGGAGCATAAAATTCAACTTTGATCATAGCTTTTCATTTGTTTACATTAAAATATTCATTTAATCCTTCTTTGTCTTTATGATTTTGCCCCCCTTGATCGATGTAACTTTAATTGATCAACCAACATACTCAATTCTGCAATTTGTAGATGTATCCTCGCTAGACAAAAGACCAGTTGTTCTTGTGGTTTACTTGTTCTAACTTGACCAAAAAATCTAAAATGAAATTTGAGAATTGTTTTTCACATCAAAACATAATTATATTTCAAAAGCAACCGATCAACCTCAAGGGTACTAAAGTTCAACTTTGAACACAGTTTTTCATTTGTTTACATTAAGATCTCCATTTAATCCTTCTTTGTCTTTATGATTTTTCCACCCTTGATCGATTTAACCTTGGTTGATGACCCAACATCCTCAATTCTGCAACTTATAGCTGTATCCTTGCTACACAAAAGACGTTGTCGTTTTGATAGGGAGAGTCATTTCTTCATTGTCGCTCACTGAGTCGTTTATATGATTATAGTCTTAAAGAATCAAACATGAAGACATTTAATAATATTGTTTATTATTATTATTATATATATATATATATATATATATATATATATATATATTTGGTTGAGATAAATTTTTTTACCTCTATAACTTCTTCCCCGCCTCTCTGGAGCGCATGTAACCTCTTCCCCCTAACAAAAATAAAGTAATCATTAAGTATAGTTTCAATTAAAATCATGATAAATACTCTATTTTTGTACAGACCTTTTTTATGCCAACTTTTGTTTTCTCATACTTATCAATCAACTTCTCATCAATAGAAACATGGATTATAGAATATACTTTGTCAACACGTGTAATATTTTCCTCTTTTACATTAACTTTGAATAGTGTTGTTCTTCCAACCAAAGACTCGGTCTCTTTAGGATGCCTTTCATTTTCTTTTGCATTTTTCTCCTCGGCGGTCTATAGGCGTATAATTTTGTTAGTTGTCATTAATCAATAGTTAATAGATTTGGTTAGTTGTATATGTTTACCTTGAAAATTCGTTCTTTTATTTGTAGCGATGTCTTCCCAATAAGAATCTCACATGCTTGGTCTCACATTATAAATGTAGCACAATTGTTTCCGGAAAGGACATTTACCTTGACCTTATATCTTGGAAATGGTTTGGCCTCGATCTTATTGCACTTATCACAAGCATATTCGTTATTTTGGGTGGTAAGCTTTTTTCTGCACCTACTGCAACTAATGAAGTACCAATTTTCATTTGAAATTACTTCTGAAATCTGGCCGACAACTCAATAGATTCCACCATATAGGAAAGAAGTTAATTTATTATTTAGTTGATTATTCTATTTTATTTTTTTCTTAATGTATATGATTGAAGAATTTTTTTGTAATAAAAATAATTGGCTCAACCAAACCTTTGAACTTGACACAATATCTACGATTGAAAAAACTTCTACATTTCCACTCAAAAGCTGCTCGACTGTACTTTCAATAGTGTTGGAGGATAGTTGTTCAATTTTTTTTGTGAAGAACTGTTATTTCCAAGCAACATCTTAGCAAACATAATAAAAAGGTTTAAGTTACATGTAAAACGTAATATATTTTAATTAAAGAGTTATACATATTTGTTGAAATCACTACCTCTTGAACTCTTTAATTTCCGTTATCACTGAGTCTGTTAATATTTTTGTAGCATATAAAGCATTTGAAAGTGTTATTTGCCCAGCATTGTGTATTATTATAATCTGTTCAGAATTTTTAATTGTCTTGTATTGAAATAATTTTGTATATAGTATTACCTTGAAATGTTTTTGGCTTGCATAATTGCAACAACACAACCAATGTATATGTATTGCTTGTTTCGATATGTGTCAAGATTTCTTTAGCATAAGATCCCCCACATAGTGCACTTCATTATGTTCTTTCTACAATTAAAAAGCCAAGGCATTATTATTTTTTTGAAAATTAATAATATTCAAGAAATAAAGTTAGAAGACTTACTCAAGATCCTCCATCGCAATGTCAATATACTTGGCACTTTGTCCACAACGTCTATATTGTTGATGTTTTAACAAACCTTTACCTACTACCTTTCCAATAACATCTTCATTGAAATGCAAAATAAAGTTAATTAGTGATAATAATAAAAAATCAAGTAAATTATCAAAATGGAACAATTGAATTTATAGCTAGTAATTCGGCTTCGTCAATATTTGGTGTTGATTGAATTTCTGAAAAACTTGAAGTCTTGTATATATGATTTGGAAAGTTTTGTCCCCAACTGTTATTACATGCGTAATAGCCATAAATTGTAATTTATATTTGTTTTTTGTTATGCAATATTTACCCTCATTGTCCACCACGCTCACATTTGATATATAGTATAACCAATTTTCACGAAAGGTTGATTCGAACTGTTTCATCAAAGATTTATTTATAATTGTAGCCTGAATTCTTTCTTCTTGTAAAATAAAAAAAAATCAGTAATTACATGCTCATTTAAGCAAACTTGAAATATATTTTTCAATATCATTTGGAAGTTGAAATATATTTTTGCTTTGGGCTTGCCATTTAGTGGAAGGAATTCCCTATTCACGTGATTTAATGCCTCAAAATCAGAGACGTGTTTATAAAATCTGATAAAAACATTCACTTAATCCACATGCCTCTATAATCTTTTCGAAATACACATAAATAATTCATTAACAAAATTCGTTTACACATTATCATGTACTGAAATGTATTTTTGTAGAACATAGAATTTCAGTAGATGAATAATGCGTACCTCATCATCTACAACAATTAATTCCATACTTAGTAGGAGTTTGAAATCATTTCCAGTTGGAATAGACTACTTTCGAGCAAGCCTGACCTTGAGAATCCAACCTTCCTTTGTGAATGTCTTTTAGAAGGGATACCATGAATGGCATGTCTTCTATTTCAGATTTTTTTTCTTTTTTGGACAAGGAGTATTTTGTGAAATGCAGAACACTAACTAACTAAAGTCTCATAAACATTTGCTATATATAGGTGAAATGGAAATATGGAAAGTCTCTTGGTAGCTGTGGAAGGATAGAAATGTAATAATTTTCAAAGGGTTTCTAGGTGTTGGTTCCAATGCAAAATAACTTTTATTCAGAGTAATTAATGTTGCAATAGTTGTTCAGTGAATTTTAAAATTTGTCTTTGTATATCAATTTGAGAATGTGGTGGGAATTTTTGAATCTAGAATTCTCTTGTTAACTCTGGAAGGACAAAAATGTAATAGTGTTCAAAGGGTTGAAGGACAAATATGTAATATTGCCAACTTATTGATTGCAGAAAAGGCATGGTTAAAATTGACTATCTATCTCCACTTTAGCATGTGTGAGAATCTTTCTTAAAGAATGTTTATATTGGAAAGGGAGTATGGGCGGGAAAATTTATATTGCTGAAGTAACATTGAGGCAGGAGATTAAAAAAAGATGTCTAATTATTTATATACCGTAATATAAAAAAGAAATTAAAGTTTGTTATCATATTAAAGAAACGACGTCTAATTAAGTAACAACGAGACATGATTAGAAACAACGTCTAATTAAGTAACACCGAGGCATGATTGGATGGAACGATGCCTAATTAAGGACCACCGAGGCAGGATTTGAAGGTACGATGCCTAATCAAGTAACACTGATGCATGATTGGAAAAATAAATTGAACTTTGCCATCATATTAAAGAAACGACACCTAATTAAGTAACATCGAAGCAAGATTTTAAGAAACGATGGCTAATTAACTAAGAACAAGGCATGATTTCTAAAAAAGATGACTAATTATTTATATACCGCGATACAAAAAAGAAATTAAAGTTTGCTGTCATATTAATGAAACGACGCCTAATTAAGTAACAACGAGACATGATTTGACGGAACGATGTCTAATTAAGTAACACCGAGACATGATTGTAAGAACCGATGCCTAATTTTGAAATTATTAACCGCGTGTATTTTTAAACCGAGGCAGAATAAAAAAAATTGTTGCCTAATTAAATTACACTGACGCTGAATTGCAAGATACGATGCCTAATTAAAAACACCGAGGCAAAATTGGACATATATTTAAGAATGGCAAATTAACAAACCTAGCGTGCAAATGATTGTATACCACGTTGGATTTATGAACACAAATCTAACGTGCATTTACGAAACAACCCTAACAACATGTATTTGTCAAACCAACATGTACAATTGGCCAAAAGCTCGTCTGTTGGTGATTGAATTTATGTTGCACATCGAGGTTGGAGGTTGAAAGGATTCCTTATGTTTTTAAAATAGTAATTAATTTTCCAATTGAAGTTGAATGAAGGAGAAAAGAAGAAACTTAGTTGTAAGGATGTTTCTTTCAAATTGGAGGTAAATGAATTACGAAAACTTGGCAAATGGATTGTTGCAAAATGAATAACGATTGTTGTTGTTGTTGATGATGCTCCTTTTTAATATTGGTGCTAAACAGAACATTTGATGACTAATTTGAAAGCTTCTCGATCTTCTTATCTCATTCAAGATGATGGAGTAGTTGAATTTCAGAAAAAGGGTATTTTAGGAAAAATATTATTAAAATGGACTTTAGCAGTTGAATTAAAAAAGAGGGTAGTGGAGCAGTTATAATTTCAGAAAAATGTACCGGCTGATAATTATTCCTTTTTTGGAATAATTGCGGGTTGGTATCATTTGTCGAAAGAGTAACCACTCGGTGTCCTATTTTTTTCAACTGCAAAATTCCATTTTTCATTATTTTTTCCTAAAATGTCCACGCTACCTCTCCCCTCCATCTTCCGAAAGATCGTACTTTCTTTCTCTACCGGAATTCCACTTTCGAGCAAAGAAAACAATTTCATTGATAAAGTAGTTCCAAAAATGGGGTAACCTATTACAAGTTTTTATACGCTTCCTGGGCTTTCTTTTCTTCAAAATAGGCTTGAACTGTATTTAAATCCTAGCCAATCCCTTATTCTTCTACTAGTGGAAGTTCACACGCCTTCTCTATCTATACGGAATATAATTCATCATGAGCCCCTTCATTCTTTCCTGGAAGCAAGCCTATTCTACTTCTTTCTTCCTTATAGTGGATAGGCGCTAAGTGAACTGCTTCGACTATGAACTATAGAGCAAATGAGATATATGGATTGCGATGCCCAATTTATGCATTGCGATGCCTAAAATTTTGACATATTTCAATTGTGCATAGCGATGCCCAAATTTGGGCGCAGTGGCCTTTTGCATTGCAATGCCCAAAAATTTGACATATTTCAATTGTGCATAGCGATGCCCAAATTTGTTTTCATTGCAATGCCCATGACATATTTCAATTGTGCATAGCGATGCAATGTTTTCATTGTGATGCCCAAATTTGTGCAGTAGTTTTTTGCATTGCGATACCCAAAATTTTGACATATTTTAATTGTGCATAGCGATGCCCAATGTTTTCATTGTGATGCCCAATTTTATGCAGTGACTTTTGTATTGCGATGCCCAAATTTTGACAAAGTATTGTGATGCTCAATGTTTTCATTGTGATGCCCAAACTTGGGCAATAGCTTTATCCACGTGTCTTTCATTTATTAAGGGTATCTTTATCATTTTATCTCCAAAAGTGTACTTTAGCAGTTTAAAACAAACATAAGGGGCCTAAATGGTTTTAAATTCATCAAAAGTGACCAGCCTAAATGTCTTCAAATGGAATAATTGTGGGCCGGTACCATTTCCTATAATTGTAACCGCTAAAGTACCTTCTTTTTGTTTTAAACCGCAAAAGTCTATTTTTATAATTTTATTCCAAAACAGCCCTTCCGACCAACTCCTTCAATCGTCTTCTTCCCATATTCATTTTGCAACCATTTGATCCTTCGCCTATTTCTATCGTAAGTAGATTACGTATAACTCCAAATTGAAACCTTCTTGAATGCAAAAAATCCTTCGTGTTTCCACCTGCTCGAATACAAAAAAAAAAAGATTCCACCAAGAATTATGTCAATATGTACTTGCATGCTAATGCTTTGATGAACGGTGTAATACAGACCCTAATACTGGAGCAATAATACAAGTTTCGAGGCACTTTATGTTGATTCCACTATTCCAGTACGGATTCAAAAAGGCAGACAAAGGGTACTACTCGTCCCATCATTCGCAAAATGTCAAAGTCTCAATTCAAGCTTCCATTTCAAACTTTTCAAAATTTTTGCATTGCGATGCCAAAATTTGGATATATTTCAATAGTGTATTGCAATGCCCTAATTTGGTTAAGGATTTTTGCATTTCGATGCCTAAATTTGGACAGACTTCAATCGTACATTGCAATGCCAATTTTTGTATTACGATGCCCACATTTGGATGATAATATTTACATTGCGATGCCCAAATTTGGACAAACTTCAATCTTGCATTGTGATGCCTAATTTTTGTGTTGCGATGCCCAAATTTAGACAAACTTCAATTATCGTGATGCCCAATTTTTGTATTTCGATGTCGAAATTTTGATAGATTTCAATTGTGCTTTGTGATGCCTAATATTTACATTGCGATGTAAAATTTTGGGGGGATTTCAATTGTCCATTGCGACGCCCGTTTTTTCATTGTGATGCCCAATTTTGGTGGGACTTCAATATTCCATTGCGACGCACAACTTTTGCTTTGCGATGCTCAATTTTAGGCGTGAGCTTTGTGCGCGCTTTTGTTGTTCATTAATGGTATTTTCATCATTTTATCCCCAAAAGTATGCTTTAGCCTAAAATATTCCATTGTGACGCTCATTTTTTTCATTGCGATGCCTAATTTTGGTGAGACTTCAATATTCCATTGCGACGCACTACTTTTGTTTTGCGATGCTCAATTTTAGGCGTGAGCTTTGTGCGCGCTTTTGTTGTTCATTAAAGGTATATTCATCATTTTATCCCCAAAACTATTCCTTAGTGGTTGAAAGCAAATATCATGGACTTTTCCGGTTATAATTTTATCACAGGAGACCGCCCCAAATTTCTCCCAAGTTTTTTCTCCCTAGTCCAACATTTTTTTGTTCAACTGCTAAGATTTATTTTCAAAATATTGTTCCTACATTACCCAAATTCAGATAAATCTATAAATTTCTTCTTCTTCTAAATCAAACACAATTCCCACACCTACCCAATGTGGAATGGGGTATTACATCCTCTTCCTTGTTGTTCATCTTCTTCTTCCTCTTTCATTATTTATGTTTGTGTGATTGAAAATAGATTTAGTAACACAAAACTCTTTTGTATTATGTATTGTTATGCATGTAAAATGTTTGATCAAATGTCTGAATATATTTTTTTGGACACATTTTTGAATCTGGATGCATTAATTTTGAGTTACAGTACATCATTTGTGAATCGTGATGCATCGATTTGGATTTGGTACGCAGGAAAGATGCATATACATTTTGAATCATTTGTTGATTGTTTACTGGAAAGAAGGTAGAAAAGTTCTAGAAATTTAAAATTTATGCATCACGTTCATAATTTGATGCATCGCCTTTGTAAAATTGGATAAGGTATTTTATACTAATGTATCGCGATGCTACAATTTTTTTCATGGCGCTACAAAATTGAATTAGGTACTTCAAAATTGATGCATCACGGTGCAAAATTGATGCATCGCGATGCAAAATTTAATTAGGTGAATAAATTGATGCATCTCGGTGTAAAAGTGATGCAATTAAATTGATGCATCACATTGCAAATGTTGATGCATCGCGGATCATTTGAGTGAGCAATTTGTACCGTGCATCAGACTCATTAAGGGTATCGTAGTCTTTTCGCCCCAAAAGTGACTTTTTTCAGTTGAAAAAAATGATGGACTTGAGTGATTGGAAACTTTTGAAAGTGGACCGACCCGAATTGAACCCTTGTTTTTTTTTAAATAATCTGAAAAGTCACTTTTTGCATTGCGATGCATAAAATGTTGCATCACGATGCATAACTTGTACATTGCGATACATGAACGTACTTCAATTTGTGCATCGCGATACACAAAATCTTGCATCACGATGCATAAAGTGATTTTTTCCAGCTCAAAAAAAGTGGAACACAATGGTTAAAAACTTTAAAAAGAGATCGGCCTAAATTTCTCCTTAAACATTTCCACCAACTAATCCTATCATAATCATTTTAGGGTCCAAAATTCTAGATTAATGTCCTCGTGTTTTCTTTGGGCATCAAATTTTCTATTGCAACCTGTTTCTCATTGAATCTTAGTCTTAAACGTGTCTTGTTATTTTACCTTGTCTTCTTATACAAAGACACATCATAAGTTAAAATTGAATGAGCATTTGATAAGGAATGGGATAGAAGATCATGCTCTTAGGACCGAGTAAATTACATAAAGTGCAAACAATCCATATATCTTCGGATGTCTTCAATTATATCTTACTTTATCTACTTTCACATTTCAATTATACTAGGATATGTATGCAGTGCCAGCCCTGAGATTCCGGGTGCCCTAGGCGATCATAAAAATTGGGCCCCTACATATACAAGTAAAAAAACATACAATGTAGAATTAACGACTTAAAAAAATATCAAACTTAACATTGTTTGTTTAGCTATACACTAATAAAAAATGAAACGGTGCGAAAATAAAAGCGTCACTTGTTTGCATTCTTCACCCGCTCCCCTTTTTTTTTCTTCTTCTCAATGACTTCAATTTGACAATTATATTTTTTATTTCACTTCTTGGGGGCTGCCTACATGCCTTTTTTACTTGTGTTTGTTGCTTCTAAATGTCAAGGAATAACACATCTGCACGTCACTTTCAATTTAATATTGTTTGATGTGTAGTTTCTTTTAAAGTTCATGTGTATGTGACTCATAATTAAAGTATAATAAAAAAATAAGGATAAAGTGGTAAAAATATTGTTATAAAAAGAAAATTTTGAAACATGACAATTATTTTAGGATAAACAAAAAAGAAAAGAAGGACAATAATTTTGGAATAGAAGAAGTAGAAGCTAAAATATTTTCGAAATAGATAAGAAATTTGACAACACCACCGTCTGGCTTCTAAAGGAACACCTAACAATTCAGTTAATGTTTAAGTCAGATCAATGTTCATAATAGGCAAACACACAAATGGGCCACCTAACTTTACCCCTTTTTGCAATTCGGCCATCGAAAGTTTGAAATATCTATTTGGCCACCCAACTTTTGTTCTATTGCAAGTGAACCCATTTTCTAACGCCCGTTAGCCCAGGACGTTAACTTTAAATGAAATTCATTTTTTGCCCCTGTATAAAGGAGTCCAACTGTATAAAGGGAGTACATTATTCAATAAAAAAAGGGAAAAGAAAGGCGGCTACTCCTGCTTTCAAGCAACTTGGCGAATTCCTCATTCTTCTCGAAGCTTCACCACCACCCCCATGGCAAGGACCTCTCTCACCATGTCCGCCAAATCCCAATAATCCATAGCCGGTCCCTTCACCTTCTCAGGCCCATCAACATCTCCCAGCCGCGATCTTCATCGCCCCTATTTCAAGTTCACATCCAGCCCCAGACCTGCTCGCCGGCGAGTATTCTTCTGCCGCGGCCATCTATCAGTCGTTGTCACCCTTTCTCAGTTGCAGATCCGGTAATCACCAACAAAGCTTCCACACCCGCCAAGTGCAGAAGCAATTCCCAATCTGACTGCTCTCCCTCTCTTCGTTCAAACCTAGCAGCCATCCCTCCCATCTCCATCCCACCTTCTCCACCGCTCGCTGTCATCAGCCATCTCCGCTTCCTCCTTATTCTCCGGCGAATTAGCCCTATCCGCCGTCTTCAATGTTGCCTCTCGCCAGCAATCTCCATCCATTCGCCTCATATCTCTCTCCTATGTTCGATTCAAACCCCTATGACCTTCATCTGAAGTGTCGCCATCTTCTCAGTCGTTGTTCACCCCGATTTCGGCGAAGCAGTTCCAGCCTGATCACATGCATCTCTTTTGTCGGGCGTCGACAACAACCTCAATCTCACAGGCGGCTTCAAATCTTTCATCTTCATCCCGAGGGTCGTAATTCCGCGAATACAACATATCATCCATCGAATTCGGTCTATAATGTTGATTCCTATTTCTAGATTTGGTTGAGTCATCCTCCCGATTCTCTTGCACAAAGGTGGCTAAAAGGTGGCGTCTTCGATTAGTGTGGCAGCTGTCTTTAGAATCAATTTTGTTTAGAACTTGTTTTTAGCGTTAGTCTAGGCGCGGTTTTTGCAAAGCTTCTACGACAAATAGCTTGAAGAACAGCCAGACTTTGAAGTACGCTCAATAAACAGATCAAGTTAAGCCAATTCATGATATTATGACACGTGGACACCTAGTTGATATTTTCGAAAATATCTAGTCATTATGTCTTCAATCAGATTTCACTTTCAAGAAGTCAACTCTGCATCTTGACAACAATCGGATCGTATCTCAATTCCGAAGATTACGGCGAAGACATTACCCATTTTGGCTAAAAGACTTTCCAGCTGCCGAGCACTCGCAGTCGAACATTACTCAATTTGGGAATGTCTTCTCTCGCACATTGCCGCATCTCGATACGTAGGCATTACATCTTCAAAGCGGAATTGCATTCAATGCAAAAACGTTGGACACGAATTCACCATGTTTTACGCCAGCCTTCAACGGTCAAAGATCTCTTCTAGTATTTATTCAAGTCTTGAAGATTCGAAGAACAACTCTTGCAAGCATTAACTCTCAAGCTTCATCTTCATCACTCAAGCATTCAAGAGATCAAAGGACAAGGACTAACACTTCACCAAACTTTAAGCCACTCTGGTCCGCCATCTTAAATTCGCTTTTCAGCTTCATTTAGTTTGTCTTTAACTGTTTTTACTTAACGTGAAGAGAACAATTAATCATTGATTGTCTCTCACACCTTTATACACTTGGTTAAAAACTCATTTTGTACACGATCCATTAGAGATCTAAATCATAAACCTAGTGGATAAACAAGTGCACTTTTAAAATCCAAAGCTAACCACTTTGGTAGTGGATGTAGTACTATTCACAGTACGAACCACTTCAAATTCCTGTGTGCTGTTCAAACTGTTCTTATTACTCTTCTTAACCCTGCCAGGTTTACCGCCAGATTCCAGACTACCCAATGTTTTCTCCAGCACTTTAATCTATTTTGTTTCGCTGCCTAAACTCTTCTATTCAAACCTCTAGAAATCTTTAAGAAGTGTTTACTAAAAAGTTTTTAATAAAACATAACTAGGCTATTCAACCCCCCCTTCTAGCCTGTGAGCCTATCTTGGGACCAACAATTGGTATCGAGCTTAATTCTTTGAAAATCTTTTCCAAGCTTTACTCTTGAGAATAGATCCTATGGCTCACTATATGCCGCCACTTCAAATACCATCCCAATATTGACAAGGCCATTTCAAGTATGGAAAGATAAGGTTATGAGATATATGAACTCTATTGACAATCTGGCATGGGCAATGTGTCTCGACAGTCCTTATATTCCAATGAAACCCAACCTACTTGTCAAGTAGCCGCTGGTCCTCCCGAGATACCTAAATCTATGAACGAATAATGTGACGAAAAGGAGGCTTGTTGAACTCCGATGAAGGTTATTCATATTATATCCAGCCTCCGTCGACACAAGCACATATCAACGATCATCGATGAAAAACCGCCAAGGAAATGTGGGAAGCCTGGTGAATATCTTGAAGGAGATCTACCCACCAGAGATAACAGAAGTACAACTATATTCAACAGCTTCGACTATTCAAAAGATCCTAAGAGACTCTACGGCAAGCCTACTAATGCATTTTGTGAGGTAGTAAATAGTTGTTACTCTAGAAAAGAATATAGTGTTAAAGAAGTAAATATGAGATTTTTAGCTTCTTTAGGAAGTTTGTGGCATGTAAAAACCATCAGAATAAAGAGTCCAAAGACTTGAACTCCATGCACCTGTAAGTTTGTATGCAAGTTTAATACTATGAGCAAGAATTACTTCAAGCTCTGAACAGACAAACATTTTAAACTTCTTTTTCTGCTATCTCTCAGGAAATTCCTGGTCAAGAAAGTAAACCATCTACTTCTTCTTCAAATGAGAATGAAATTCTCTCTGACGAGCAATTTGCTATGTTCGTTAAGAAGTTTCAAAAGTTCTCAAAATTTAACAAAAAGAGAGAAGCAAACCACAGACTTCTAAAGACCGCCGAAACTCACACAATAATGAGCTGTTTGTTACAATCAAGTAGAAACCCGGTCACTTTGCTCTAAATGTCCTAAGCCTAAATATGAAGCCTATAAAGGAGACCTTCTAAATCATTTTCTAAACATAGAGGTCTTATGGTAAATGAGGACTTAGAAAAGAAAACCATGTATCCACTTGGTTTGAAACCGAAGCGGTCTGACGAGGATGATAGTGATGACTCACCTGAGCAAGCACACATTTGCCTGGTTGCTCTAGAGTCACCTCCCACCTATGACTCAGACAGTGAAGTTAAATACTCTCCTTTTCAAGCTAACATAGAACAATCTTCTGAAGAGCCTTCAAAAGAAGAAATCCTCAAGGATGCTCAAGACATGCTAGAGGAATTCAATGAATTTAGGAAGGCCTATGTTAAGTTAGCTAAAAGTCATGAAGTCGAATGAGGCGAGAAATCCATCTTTGGAAAGCAGAAGTTAAAAACTCTCCATGGAGTCAGCGGGAGAAAATATCAAGTTAAAAGAAGAGAACAAGTTTCTCAATGAAAAGGTTGCTTGTCTTATTGATCATGCCAAAGAGTTATCTGCTGAGAAAGAAGAGTTGCAAAAAACCATTAACTCATGGAATAACTCAACGGCAGTCTTTGATCAAATTCTTGGAGATCAGAAGCCCTCAACAGATAAATCTGGGCTAGGATTCTCTAATGACATCTCTCGACAGTGCAACCTACGAACAAGAAAATGAACATTTTACAGTGAATAGTAATATTCCTGCACAATATCAGAAACCTAACAAGGGTAAAGAAGGAATTGGTTATTCTGCTACTCCTTATAAATACCCTAAGGTTCAAATTATCAAAAACAGTGAAGCTTTGAAAGCAAAGCAATCATCCACTGGAGATAAATCTGTTAAAGGTGGATTAAGGATTGGTGCGGAATAGCTTGACCCTCCACCACTTACGTAAAGCTTCGTAAGGGAAGCTGCTGTTTGAGGCCTCTGAAAAGTGCGCTCAAACCTATCGATTCATCAACAAGATTATTGTACTACGGATGGTGCTCTTGCTACAGAATGTTGATACCAAGCTTAAAGGAAAAATGCATGAGGTATCAAAGTCTACCATCAGCAAACATTCTTCTGCTAAAGCAAAGAGTGTTGTATACAGACTCAAGAAGCCTCATATAGAAGCCTCTAAGCCTGCTGTTAACAAGACTACTAACTCAAAAGCTGCTGTTAAGAAAAATGTTCAAAAACCTTCCAATATCCAGCATGATCATGTAGACTTCTGTAATTTTCATCCTTTGTACATTTTGTAAGTGTTTTGGCCACTTGGTCCATGAATGTCTGGCTCGAAATCCATCATGAAGCTTCTTTGGATCCCCTATTCAAAATCGAGGCAAGTATGGGTTCCAAAAATACGCTAACCATTTGGACCCATAAGAAAAATAAAGGGGACCATGATTTTCTTACCCTTACATCTCGGTGTGCTTCGTGGCTAACTCAAATCGAGAGAGAAGAAAAGATGTGTGGTATCTAGACAGGCGTACTTAAGACACATGGCGGAGAATCTGCCTTCTCTCTAATATTTACGAAGCGAAGGCCCTCCGGTCATCTTCGGAGACAATGCTAAAGGAAGAACAATTGGCTATGGATCCATCATTCGAAATCTCTCCATTGGAAAAGTCTCTTTAGTAGAAGGCTTGAAACATAATCTCTGAGTATTTCTCAGTGCAGTGACAAAGGGATATGTCAATTCTCCTCAAGCAGATGTGATATCAGGATCCGGTCTCTTGCTCAGCAGTTCTTGGTCATATACAAGGAATGTCTATGTGATAGATTTGAATGCCTACGAAAGTGCTTAATCTATGTCTTGTGGCAAACTACTTGAGACAAAATAGGCATAAAGACTTCGATCATTTGAACTTCAAATATCTAGCCAAGCTATCTAAAGAAGGTCTAGTCAAAGGATTGCCAAGGTCTCTCGCTGATCATGATCGTTGTGCAGCGTGCCAGCGGGAAAGCTCTCAAAACGTCATTCAAAGCAAACCCGGGACTCTCAGCGACAAGACCTCTACAAGCGCTACATGGATCTCTTGGACCAGTCACTACTATTAGCTATGGTGGCTCTGATACAGCTAGTAGTGGATGATTATACAAGATACACTTGGGCAGATGATGTCTTCTAAAGATCACACATACGATCTTCTTACGGCACTGTTGAGGAAGATTGCAACGCAAAAACTTCGATGAAATCGGTGGCGTTCGATCGGATAATGTGCGAGTTTACCAACAAAGACAAAATCGTGATGATCACGGTATTGGTCTAACTTCTCTTTGTAAGGACACCGGCAAAGCGGCGTTCTTTGAAAGAAAACAGAACACTTATCGAAGTTGCTAAAACTATGCTTCTTTGAAGCAAAGTTGCCCAAACATACAGGCGAAGCCGTCAATCTGCTGCGCTTCACCGAGCAGATCATTGATCAACAAATTTCACGGTAAAACACCTATGAACTTTGGAGAGGTAAAACCCCAAACATTGGATTTCAAAATCTTCATTTGTAAATGTTTTGTGGTTTACAATGGTAATGACTCTGAGAGGCAAATTTGATCATAAAGCCGATGAAGGTGTATTTTTGGGTTATGCTTTATACTCCAAAGCTTACGGGGTTTTCAACAAACGATCATTAAAAATAGTTGAATCTATTCATGTCTCATTTGATGAATTTGATTTATTAGAGCCACATGTGGCTCCAAATGTTCTTGATGATTTTGTTGATGTTGAGGCAGTACCTCAACCATCAACCTCTAGCATACTAATCCTTCTCACGACAACTCAATCAAATATTCACGACCATCACTTGCATCAAGCGGGTCACGGAAGACTTCAACCTGCTCAAGAAACTCAACCAAGAACCCTTTGTTTCTCAACTGAAAATCCTATTCCTCAACTCACCTATGAACAAATTACGAACCAATCTCATCAAGACTGCAGATCTTCCTCTAGCCCTCCTAGAACTTTGTCATGAAGATCTGGCAACAACTCATCACATTCTATTTGTCACAAGAACATGTAAAGACCATCCAATCTCTCAAATCATGGTGACATTCATGTTAGATGCGAACAGAAAGATCCTCAAGAATGAATGTATGTTACGTGTGCATTCGTTTGAGAAAAAGAAGAGCCAAGAAGATCGAAGAAGCTCTTCAAGATCCAAGTTGGTGGGCCATGCAAGAAAGAACTTGACAATTTGAGCGCACCATGGAAGCTAGTCCCAAAGCCACTGATCATCTTGTCATTGGCACAAAATGGGTGTTGAAACAAGAAGGATGAGGATGGGAACATAGTGAGAAACAAAGCAGACTTGTTGCACAAGGATATCGCCAGAAAAGAAGGTATCGACTATGATGAAACATTCGCTCTGTGTAGCAAGATTGGAAGCTATCGAGAATCTTCTTAGCCTATGCTACATACAAGGACTTTGTGCTATACCAAATGGATGTCAAGAGTGCATTTCTTAATGGTGATCTTCAGAAAGCGGTCTACGTTGCTCAACCTCCGGGCTTTGTGGAGAAAGGAAAAACTCATGTTTACAAGCTTAAGAGGCTACATGGTCTTAAGCCCAGCTCGCCAGGCACAGTATGAAACTATCCAAATTCTTGAA
>CM028384.1:71467018-71760518 GCA_013146195.2 Codonopsis lanceolata | reverse complement strand
AAAAGGCAAGCTGTTCATTTGAAGGCTCCTGTAGGGATATCATAACCCAACAACCTCTAAGTATCCTCACAAGGTGATGTAAATCTACAATCCAAGTAGTTATTTATCTCATCAATTGTATCTTTTGTGGTGTCGTTATAACGCTATAATAAAATCTTGCGATTATTCTATCATGATCTTTGTTCACATTTTTGAACAAATATTTAATTGATTGGGAGTGATTACACCATTCAATATTGATGTAGGCACCATATTTCACTAGAAGAGAACAATTGTGAGGAACAACATATATGTTGTCAAGATGTGTACCTTTGTGTTTTACATTGCGTCCATTGTCACGACGCTTGTATACAGGATATCCATCTTCATCAATAATGTGATCTCAAAAAAAATGGAAAATGGACCATTTGACATACACGGAGAATTGAGTCTTGATTTTCCACAAGGACCATGTATCATCAAATCCCTAACAGTAACATAGTAATGCAGATCGGTAAACTCATCAGGAATTTCAGCATAAATTATTCTATCAATGTGGTTTTATGTAGCGTCATTTGGACCTTTTATCAACCATAACAATATATGTACATACGGTAGACCACACATCTGAAACTCAATCGTATACATCGCTTGAAAAAACATAACAAATGATTAAAATATATTCCAATAAATAAAATATTTTGTTTTGAATAATATTTGGAAATATATATATATATATATACTTGCTCGTATTGGTCCAAAAATCTCGTTATGTCAAGATCTTTCATAAGTAGATCTAGTTTCATTTTAAACACTCAAGACATTACATCGGGTCGATCCTCCGGCCTTAACCCTCTTTGTCTAAGAAAACGAACAACCTCGATGGATCATATATCATGCATCTCCAACGTAGCTAGATGGTAGACAAACTCTTTTTCCACGAGAAGAAGGATGTGTTTCGCCTAGTAACAATGCCTCTGCCAAGCCTCGATACATTTCACATCTTAATTCTTTTTGGTGTGTTATTATATAAGTCAATTGTGATGTTTCGACCATTGTGCATGCATCAACCAAGAATTGTTGAAATAGCCTTTTTGAGAACATGATATTTGTTGATTATGTATCTCTTTCTTGTATTCGATATGCAAAAAATTCTCTCATAATCATCTTTTTTCAGGCATGAAATGAGTTAGAATTTGACTCCCCGAGAAAAATATCTTCCCTAAAACCATCTTGTCCATAAAAAGTAATGGGTACCGCAACTCAAAGTATGAAGGATGTATTTCATTGATTCGCTGCAATAGACCAAGACTAGTCTCAACAACAATATATCTATCACGGTAGAGTTTCAAAATCACCGACCACCAAAAAGAGCCACGTCGTTCTTTTTTTGGAAGGTTGTAATTTTCTGCACGGGTTTTCTCCTTCAATAAGCGTGAGCTTAACATTGTCATGTTTGTTTTGTTGCATAGTCTCGGACCATTCTAAATGACTTCACAAGAATATTATGCAAATCAATATATTTTTTAAGTCAGATACAATTTCCTCGTGCAGAATGCTAACACTTAAGTCTTATCTAAATATTGAAAAAAAAAACAATAGTTAAATAATAAAAAATGAATAAATGCTAAAGAAATATAAAAAGTTAATTTATTATATCTAATTACCGATAGCACGCATCCTATTGGTTACTTCATGTTCGGTATCATAAATATACAACTGCGTGAAATTTAGGAGATTTTCCTTTTGTTGGTAACAAACTCCCAATATAATGATAGTTCGACCTTATAATTTGAAGACCGTGAGTTCTATCCTTTATTAATGCTAAAATCTATTTTCCTCTCATTGAAGTAAATGAAAACATCATGATGTTGTATGATCGACGTTGTCATTCAAAAGGTTGCTTTTTTTAGTATTTCCGTATAACAAATCTTTGAATAACATCGATGGTTTCGGATTGAGAGGAGTGAACTTTCCCCGGCATTAAACATAATGAGAATAGATTTCAACTTTTGTAATCCTTGTCGTTTCTCTCCTCTATTTTAATTTCCTATAAACTAACTTTTACCGTTTATCCTTCTTCTTTTTTTTTTTTTTTAAATCATGTCTACATGTTTGGCACACGTGAATAGAGCTTAATTACTATCCAAACTCATTACTACTTTAAATAGTACACGATTTTCATTAATAATTCTTTTGTTTCATATTAACCAAATGATTTTTATTATTAATTTGTTATAGTTCAATTTTGTTTCATACTAACCAATTGTTCTTGTGATGTACTTGTTCTATCAAACTTGACCAAAAATCTAAAATGAAATTTGAGAACTCTCTCACATCAAAACATAGTTATATTTCAAAAGCAACTAATCATCCTCAAGGAGCATAAAATTCAACTTTGATCATAGCTTTTCATTTGTTTACATTAAAATATTCATTTAATCCTTCTTTGTCTTTATGATTTTGCCCCCCTTGATCGATGTAACTTTAATTGATCAACCAACATACTCAATTCTGCAATTTGTAGATGTATCCTCGCTAGACAAAAGACCAGTTGTTCTTGTGGTTTACTTGTTCTAACTTGACCAAAAAATCTAAAATGAAATTTGAGAATTGTTTTTCACATCAAAACATAATTATATTTCAAAAGCAACTGATCAACCTCAAGGGTACTAAAGTTCAACTTTGAACACAATTTTTCATCTGTTTACATTAAGATCTCCATTTAATCCTTCTATGTCTTTATGATTTTTCCACCCTTGATCGATTTAACCTTGGTTGATGACCCAACATCCTCAATTCTGCAACTTATAGCTGTATCCTTGCTACACAAAAGACGTTGTCGTTTTGATAGGGAGAGTCATTTCTTCATTGTCGCTCACTGAGTCGTTTATCTGATTATAGTCTTAAAGAATCAAACATGAAGACATTTAATAATATTGTTTATTTTATATATATATATATATATATATATATATATATATTTGGTTGAGATAAATTTTTTTACCTCTATAACTTCTTCCCCTGCCTCTACCGGAGCAGACAGAACCTCTTCCCCCTAACAAAAATAAAGTAGTCATTAAGTATAGTTTCAATTAAAATCATGATAAATACTCTATTTTTGTACAGACCTTTTTTATGCCAACTTTTGTTTTCTCATACTTATCAATCAACTTCTCATCAATAGAAACATGGATTATAGAATATACTTTGTCAACACGTGTAATATTTTCCTCTTTTACATTAACTTTGAATAGTGTTGTTCTTCCAACCAAAGACTCGGTCTCTTTAGGATGCCTTTCATTTTCTTTTGCATTTTTCTCCTCGGCGCTCTATAGGCGTATAATTTTGTTAGTTGTCATTAATCAATAGTTAATAGATTTGGTTAGTTGTATATGTTTACCTTGAAAATTCGTTCTTTTATTTGTAGCGATGTCTTCCCAATAAGAATCTCACATGCTTGGTCTCACATTATAAATGTAGCACAATTGTTTCCGGAAAGGACATTTACCTTGACCTTATATCTTGGAAATGGTTTGGCCTCGATCTTATTGCACTTATCACAAGCATATTCGTTACTTTGGGTGGTAAGCTTTTTTCTGCACCTACTGCAACTAATGAAGTACCAATTTTCATTTGAAATTACTCGAGAATCGGCCGACAACCCAATAGATTCCACCCTATAGGAAAGAAGTTAATTTATTATTTAGTTGATTATTCTATTTTATTTTTTTCTTAATGTATATGATTGAAGAATTTTTTTGTAATAAAAATAATTGGCTCAACCAAACCTTTGAACTTGACACAATATCTACGATTGAAAAAACTTCTACATTTCCACTCAAAAGCTGCTCGACTGTACTTTCAATAGTGTTGGAGGATAGTTGTTCAATTTTTTTTGTGAAGAACTGTTATTTCCAAGCAACATCTTAGCAAACATAATAAAAAGGTTTAAGTTACATGTAAAACGTAATATATTTTAATTAAAGAGTTATACATATTTGTTGAAATCACTACCTCTTGAACTCTTTAATTTCCGTTATCACTGAGTCTGTTAATATTTTTGTAGCATATAAAGCATTTGAAAGTGTTATTTGCCCAGCATTGTGTATTATTATAATCTGTTCAGAATTTTTAATTGTCTTGTATTGAAATAATTTTGTATATAGTATTACCTTGAAATGTTTTTGGCTTGCATAATTGCAACAACACAACCAATGTATATGTATTGCTTGTTTCGATATGTGTCAAGATTTCTTTAGCATAAGATCCCCCACATAGTGCACTTCATTATGTTCTTTCTACAATTAAAAAGCCAAGGCATTATTATTTTTTTTGAAAATTAATAATATTCAAGAAATAAAGTTAGAAGACTTACTCAAGATCCTCCATCGCAATGTCGATATACTTGACACTTTGTCCACAACGTCTATATTGTTGATGTTTTAACAAACCTTTACCTACTACCTTTCCAATAACATCTTCATTGAAATGCAAAATAAAGTTAATTAGTGATAATAATAAAAAATCAAGTAAATTATCAAAATGGAACAATTGAATTTATAGCTAGTAATTCGGCTTCGTCAATATTTGGTGTTGATTGAATTTCTGAAAAACTTGAAGTCTTGTATATATGATTTGGAAAGTTTTGTCCCCAACTGTTATTACATGCGTAATAGCCATAAATTGTAATTTATATTTGTTTTTTGTTATGCAATATTTACCCTCATTGTCCACCACGCTCACATTTGATATATAGTATAACCAATTTTCACGAAAGGTTGATTCGAACTGTTTCATCAAAGATTTATTTATAATTGTAGCCTGAATTCTTTCTTCTTGTAAAATAAAAAAATTCAGTAATTACATGCTCATTTAAGCAAACTTGAAATATATTTTTCAATATCATTTGGAAGTTGAAATATATTTTTGCTTTGGGCTTGCCATTTAGTGGAAGGAATTCCCTATTCACGTGATTTAATGCCTCAAAATCAGAGAGGTGTTTATAAAATCTGATAAAAACATTCACTTAATCCACATGCCTCTATAATCTTTTCGAAATACACATAAATAATTCATTAACAAAATTCGTTTACACATTATCATGTACTGAAATGTATTTTTGTAGAACATAGAATTTAAGTAGATGAATAATGCGTACCTCATCATCTACAACAATTAATTCCATACTTAGTAGGAGTTTGAAATCATTTCCAGTTGGAATAGACTACTTTCGAGCAAGCCTGACCTTGAGAATCCAACCTTCCTTTGTGAATGTCTTTTAGAAGGGATACCATGAATGGCATGTCTTCTATTTCAGATTTTTTTTCTTTTTTGGACAAGGAGTATTTTGTGAAATGCAGAACACTAACTAACTAAAGTCTCATAAACATTTGCTATATATAGGTGAAATGGAAATATGGAAAGTCTCTTGGTAGCTGTGGAAGGATAGAAATGTAATAATTTTCAAAGGGTTTCTAGGTGTTGGTTCCAATGCAAAATAACTTTTATTCAGAGTAATTAATGTTGCAATAGTTGTTCAGTGAATTTTAAATTTTGTCTTTGTATATCAATTTGAGAATGTGGTGGGAATTTTTGAATCTAGAATTCTCTTGTTAACTCTGGAAGGACAAAAATGTAATAGCGTTCAAAGGGTTGAAGGACAAATATGTAATATTGCCAACTTATTGATTGCAGAAAAGGCATGGTTAAAATTGACTATCTATCTCCACTTTAGCATGTGTGAGAATCTTTCTTAAAGAATGTTTCTATTGGAAAGGGAGTATGGGCGGGAAAATTTATATTGCTGAAGTAACATTGAGGCAGGAGATTAAAAAAAGATGTCTAATTATTTATATACCGTAATATAAAAAAGAAATTAAAGTTTGTTATCATATTAAAGAAACGACGTCTAATTAAGTAACAACGAGACATGATTAGAAACAACGTCTAATTAAGTAACACCGAGGCATGATTGGATGGAACGATGCCTAATTAAGGACCACCGAGGCGAGGATTTGAAGGTACGATGCCTAATCAAGTAACACCGATGCATGATTGGAAAAATAAATTGAACTTTGCCATCATATTAAAGAAACGACACCTAATTAAGTAACATCGAAGCAAGATTTTAAGAAACGATGGCTAATTAACTAAGAACAAGGCATGATTTCTAAAAAATGACTAATTATTTATATACCGCGATACAAAAAAGAAATTAAAGTTTTTTGTCATATTAATGAAACGACGCCTAATTAAGTAACAACGAGACATGATTTGACGAACGATGTCTAATTAAGTAACACCGAGACATGATTGTAAGAACCGATGCCTAATTTTGAAATTATTAACCGCTGTATTTTTAAACCGAGGCGTAATAGAAAAATTGTTGCCTAATTAAATTACACCGACGCTGAATTGCAAGATACGATGCCTAATTAAAAACACCGAGGCAAAATTGGACATATATTTAAGAATGGCAAATTAACAAACCTAGCGTGCAAATGATTGTATACCACGTTGGATTTATGAACACAAATCTAACGTGCATTTACGAAACAACCCTAACAACATGTATTTGTCAAACCAACATGTACAATTGGCCAAAAGCTCGTCTGTTGGTGATTGAATTTATGTTGCACATCGAGGTTGGAGGTTGAAAGGATTCCTTATGTTTTTAAAATAGTAATTAATTTTCCAATTGAAGTTGAATGAAGGAGAAAAGAAGAAACTGAGTTGTAAGGATGTTTCTTTCAAATTGGAGGTAAATGAATTACGAAAACTTGGCAAATGGATTGTTGCAAAATGAATAACGATTGTTGTTGTTGTTGATGATGCTCCTTTTTAATATTGGTGCTAAACAGAACATTTGATGGCTAATCTGAAAGCTTCTCGATCTTCTTATCTCATTCAAGATGATGGAGTAGTTGAATTTCAGAAAAAGGGTATTTTAGGAAAAATATTATTAAAATGGACTTTAGCAGTTGAATTAAAAAAGATGGTAGTGGAGCAGTTATAATTTCAGAAAAATGTACCGGCTGATAATTATTCCTTTTTTGGAATAATTGCGGGTTGGTATCATTTGTCGAAAGAGTAACCACTCTGGTGTCCTATTTTTTTCAACTGCAAAATTCCATTTTTCATTATTTTTTCCTAAAATGTCCACGCTACCTCTCCCCTCCATCTTCCGAAAGATCGTACTTTCTTTCTCTACCGGAATTCCACTTTCGAGCAAAGAAAACAATTTCATTGATAAAGTAGTTCCAAAAATGGGGTAACCTATTACAAGTTTTTATACGCTTCCTGGACTTTCTTTTCTTCAAAATAGGCTTGAACTATATTTAAATCCTAGCCAATCCCTTATTCTTCTACTAGTGGAAGTTCACACGCCTTCTCTATCTATACGGAATATAATTCATCATGAGCCCCTTCATTCTTTCCTGGAAGCAAGCCTATTCTACTTCTTTCTTCCTTATAGTGGATAGGCGCTAAGTGAACTGCTTCGACTATGAACTATAGAGCAAATGAGATATATGGATTGCGATGCCCAATTTATGCATTGCGATGCCTAAAATTTTGACATATTTCAATTGTGCATAGCGATGCCCAAATTTGGGCGCAGTGGCCTTTTGCATTGCAATGCCCAAAAATTTGACATATTTCAATTGTGCATAGCGATGCGCAATGTTTTCATTGTGATGCCCAAATTTGTGCAGTAGTTTTTTGCATTGCGATACCCAAAATTTTGACATATTTTAATTGTGCATAGCGATGCCCAATGTTTTCATTGTGATGCCCAATTTTATGCAGTGACTTTTGTATTGCGATGCCCAAATTTTGACAAAGTATTGTGATGCTCAATGTTTTCATTGTGATGCCCAAACTTGGGCAGTAGCTTTATCCACGTGTCTTTCATTTATTAAGGGTATCTTTATCATTTTATCTCCAAAAGTGTACTTTAGCGGTTTAAAACAAACATAAGGGGCCTAAATGGTTTTAAATTCATCAAAAGTGACCAGCCTAAATGTCTTCAAATGGAATAATTGCGGGCCGGTACCATTTCCTATAATTGTAACCGCTAAAGTACCTTCTTTTTGTTTTAAACCGCAAAAGTCTATTTTTATAATTTTATTCCAAAACAGCCCTTCCGACCAACTCCTTCAATCGTCTTCTTCCCATATTCATTTTGCAACCATTTGATCCTTCGCCTATTTCTATCGTAAGTAGATTACGTATAACTCCAAATTGAAACCTTCTTGAATGCAAAAATCGCCGTGTTTCCACCGCTCGAATACAAAAAAAAAACGATTCCACCAAGAATTATGTCAATATGTACTTGCATGCTAATGCTTTGATGAACAGTGTAATACAGACCCTAATACTGGAGCAATAATACACGTTTCGAGGCACTTTATGTTGATTCCACTATTCTAGTATGGATTCAAAAAGGCAGACAAAGGGTACTACTCGTCCCATCATTCGCAAAATGTCAAAGTCTCAATCTCAAGCTTCCAACTTTCATGCTAACGGCTGTTAATCTTCTGTTAATGGAGTTGTGTGGTTATATTTATTAATTTTCAAAATTTTTGCATTGCGATGCCAAAATTTGGATATATTTCAATAGTGTATTGCAATGCCCTAATTTGGTTAAGGATTTTTGCATTTCGATGCCTAAATTTGGACAGACTTCAATCGTACATTGCAATGCCAATTTTTGTATTACGATGCCCACATTTGGATGATAATATTTACATTGCGATGCCCAAATTTGGACAAACTTCAATCTTGCATTGTGATGCCTAATTTTTGTGTTGCGATGCCCAAATTTAGACAAACTTCAATTATCGTGATGCCCAATTTTTGTATTTCGATGTCGAAATTTTGATAGATTTCAATTGTGCTTTGCGATGCCTAATATTTACATTGCGATGTAAAATTTTGGGGGGATTTCAATTGTCCATTGCGATGCCCGTTTTTTCATTGTGATGCCCAATTTTGGTGGGACTTCAATATTCCATTGCGACGCACAACTTTTGCTTTGCGATGCTCAATTTTAGGCGTGAGCTTTGTGCGCGCTTTTGTTGTTCATTAATGGTATTTTCATCATTTTATCCCCAAAAGTATGCTTTAGCCTAAAATATTCCATTGTGACGCTCGTTTTTTTCATTGCGATGCCTAATTTTGGTGAGACTTCAATATTCCATTGCGACGCACTACTTTTGCTTTACGATGCTCAATTTTAGGCGTGAGCTTTGTGCGCGCTTTTGTTGTTCATTAAAGGTATATTCATCATTTTATCCCCAAAACTATTCCTTAGTGGTTGAAAGCAAATATCATGGACTTTTCCGGTTATAATTTTATCACAGGAGACCGCCCCAAATTTCTCCCAAGTTTTTTCTCCCTAGTCCAACATTTTTTTGTTCAACTGCTAAGATTTATTTTCAAAATATTGTTCCTACATTACCCAAATTCAGATAAATCTATAAATTTCTTCTTCTTCTAAATCGAACACAATTCCCACACCTACCCAATGTGGAATGGGGTATTACATCCTCTTCCTTGTTGTTCGTCTTCTTCTTCCTCTTTCATTATTTATGTTTGTGTGATTGAAAATAGATTTAGTAACACAAAACTCTTTTGTATTATGTATTGTTATGCATGTAAAATGTTTGATCAAATGTCTGAATATATTTTTTTGGACACATTTTTGAATCTGGATGCATTAATTTTGAGTTACAGTACATCATTTGTGAATCGTGATGCATCGATTTGGATTTGGTACGCAGGAAAGATGCATATACATTTTGAATCATTTGTTGATTGTTTACTGGAAAGAAGGTAGATAAGTTCTAGAAATTTAAAATTTATGCATCACGTTCATAATTTGATGCATCGCACTGTAAAATTGGATAAGGTATTTTATACTAATGTATCGCGATGCTACAATTTTTTTCATGGCGCTACAAAATTGAATTAGGTACTTCAAAATTGATGCATCACGGTACAAAATTGATGCATCGCGATGCAAAATTTAATTAGGTGAATAAATTGATGCATCGCGGTGTAAAAGTGATGCAATTAAATTGATGCATCACATTGCAAATGTTGATGCATCGCGGATCATTTGAGTGAGCAATTTGTACCGTGCATCAGACTCATTAAGGGTATCGTAGTCTTTTCGCCCCAAAAGTGACTTTTTTCAGTTGAAAAAAATGGACTTGAGCGATTGGAAACTTTTGAAAGTGGACCGACCCGAATTGAACCCTTGTTTTTTTTAAATAATCTGAAAAGTCACTTTTTGCATTGCGATGCATAAAATGTTGCATCACGATGCATAACTTGTACATTGCGATACATGAACGTACTTCAATTTGTGCATCGCGATACACAAAATCTTGCATCACGATGCATAAAGTGATTTTTTCCGGCTCAAAAAAAGTGGAACACAATGGTTAAAAACTTTAAAAAGAGATCGGCCTAAATTTCTCCTTAAACATTTCCACCAACTAATCCTATCATAATCATTTTAGGGTCCAAAATTCTAGATTAATGTCCTCGTGTTTTCTTTGGGCATCAAATTTTCTATTGCAACATGTTTCTCATTGAATCTTAGTCTTAAACGTGTCTTGTTATTTTACCTTGTCTTCTTATACAAAGACACATGATAAGTTAAAATTGAATGAGCATTTGATAAGGAATGGGATAGAAGATCATGCTCTTAGGACCGAGTAAATTACATAAAGTGCAAACAATCCATATATCTTCGGATGTCTTCAATTATATCTTACTTTATCTACTTTCACATTTCAATTATACTAGGATATGTATGCAGTGCCAGCCCTGAGATTCCGGGTGCCCTAGGCGATCATAAAAATTGGGCCCCTACATATACAAGTAAAAAAACATACAATGTAGAATTAACGACTTAAAAAAATATCAAACTTAACATTGTTTGTATAGCTATACACTAATAAAAAATGAAACGGTGCGAAAATAAAAGCGTCACTTGTTTGCATTCTTCACCCACTCCCCCTTTTTTCTTCTTCTTCTCAATGACTTCAATTTGACAATTATATTTTTTATTTCACTTCTTGGGGGCTGCCTACATGCCTTTTTTACTTGTGTTTGTTGCTTCTAAATGTCAAGGAATAACACATCTGCACGTCACTTTCAATTTAATATTGTTTGATGTGTAGTTTCTTTTAAAGTTCATGTGTATGTGACTCATAATTAAAGTATAATAAAAAAATAAGGATAAAGTGGTAAAAATATTGTTATAAAAAGAAAATTTTGAAACAAGACAATTATTTTAGGATAAACAAAAAAGAAAAGAAGGACAATAATTTTGGAATAGAAGAAGTAGAAGCTAAAATATTTTCGAAATAGATAAGAAATTTGACAACACCACCGTCTGGCTTCTAAAGGAACACCTAACAATTCAGTTAATGTTTAAGTCAGATCAATGTTCATAATAGGCAAAACACACAAATGGGCCACCTAACTTTACCCCTTTTTGCAATTCGGCCATCGAAAGTTTGAAATATCTATTTGGCCACCCAACTTTTGTTCTATTGCAGGCGAACCCATTTTCTAATGCCCGTTAGCCCAGGACGTTAACTTTAAATGAAATTCATTTTTTGCCCCTGTATAAAGGAGTCCAACTGTATAAAGGGAGTACATTATTCAATAAAAAAAGGGAAAAGAAAGGCGGCTACTCCTCTGCTCAAGCAACTTCTGGCGAATTCCTCATTCTTCTCCGGCGAAGCTTCACCGGTCACCACCCCCATGGCAAGGACCTCTCTCTCACCATGTCTGCCAAATCCCAATAATCCATAGCCGGTCCCTTCACCTTCTCCGGCCCATCAACATCTCCCAGCCGCGATCTTCATCGCCCCTATTTCAAGTTCACATCCAGCCCCAGACCTGCTCGCCGGCGAGTATTCTTCTGCCGCGGCCATCTATCAGTCATTGTCACCCTTTCTCAGTTGCAGATCCGGTAATCACCAACAAAGCTTCCACACCCGCCGTGTCTGAAGCAATTCCCAATCTGCCTGCTCTCCCTCTCTTCGTTCAAACCTAGCAGCCATCCCTCCCATCTCCATCCCACCTTCTCCGCCGCTCGCTGCCATCAGCCATCTCCGCTTCCTCTTTATTCTCCGGCGAATCAGCCCTATCCGCCGTCTTCAATGTTGCCTCTCGCCAGCAATCTTCCTCCATCCATTCGCCTCATATCTCTCTCCTATGTTCGATTCCAACCCCTATGACCTTCATCTGAAGTGTCGCCATCTTCTCAGTCGTTGTTCACCCCGATTTCGGCGAAGCAGTTCCAGCCTGATCACATGCATCTCTTTTGTCGGGCGTCGACAACAACCTCAATCTCACAGGCGGCTTCAAATCTTTCATCTTCATCCCAGACGCGGGTCTGTAATTCCGGCGAATACAACATATCATCCATCGGGTCAGTCTATAAAGTAGGGGACAAAAGGGTGGCTCTGTCGAAGGACATATCTAAAAATTTAATCTGGAAGACTAATAAGAGAAGCAGCTACATCGACTCCGAAAGCCTCATACCCAGCAAATCTAGAAATATCCGACAAATGAGCTTTGACGAAAGCAAAGATCTGCTAGATCTACCGAGCTACTGGTCCGGATCCTCTGTAGTTGGGAAATACCGTTTTTTTTTTCTCCCTTTGCATTTGAGAGAATCGCAGAGAGAAGAGATGTGGATCTGGGTTGTTGGGTTTTCTTCCCAAAAGATGAAGATCAACAATAAACATTATTGACCCATACATGTAACCCCTAAAGTTCTATTATTTACAATTGGACTCCTTTATACAGGGGCAAAAAAGTAATTTCATTTAAAGTTAACGTCATGGGCTAACGAGCGTTAGAAAATGGGCTCGCTTGCAATAGAACAAAAGTTGGGTGGCCAAAATAGATATTTCAAACTTTCGGTGGCCGAATTGCAAAAAAGGGTAAAGTTGGGTGGCCCATTTGTGTGTTTTGCCTTCATAATAATCCATCACATGAAGTATCCTAGCTACATGTTAGTCCCTCTGTTCCACACAAAGAATTTATATTTGAAAAGTGTAATTATTAAGAGATATATAACTAACATTAAAATTAGTTATAATTACAAAAATGTTTAATCCTTAGTGTGAAACGGAGGGTGATAGGATGGAGAAAAAATTGTGCCCACTCCATTTTATTGCACAAACATGAATCTTCAATGAGATTTCCTTTTCTTTACAAGATTTTTAGCCACTTGGTCGCACACTTTTAAAAAAGAAGCAATTATATATAAAAATTAGATCTTCATGTCCGTGTCTATGACACGGTGCCAGTAAATCTGATTTCATCAATTGAAATGACACTGCCTAAATAGAATGTGCGATTTAAGAAAATGTTACAGTTAAAGGGTACATTGTTTCAAGTGATAGTTGAAGGATTAATGTTTTATAAGGGGTAACTGTTCAGAAAATTAATCGCATGGTGTGACTTTGTAAAATGAAGATAAAATATAGGGAGAAGAAAAAAATGATGACTGGACAAAATATTAATTGTAGGGGATGACTTGTAATATGGAAAGAAAAAATAGGGAGTTAAAAATGGATAACTACTCACACATGTGAATGTGAGAGTGAATCTCAACCGTTAAATTTTTAAAGATAATTTAATCTCAACCTCTGAATAGCCCTAGTCAATTACCTAACTGTTTTATAATATAGATAAGAATCAATATATATTTTGGTCTCTGGATTCTCTTAAAAATATTAGTTTGGTCCTCGAGTTTGAAAACATATTCATTTGCTCCCTTAATTCGATTTTTTTGGTTAAATTCCCCCCTCATGCCATTACTGTTACATTTTTCGTCAACTTTTTTACAATATAACTAAATTACCCTTAAGATTAATATATATTTTGGCTCCTCGATTTTTCCAAAAATATCAGTTTGGTCCTAGGATTTAAAAACTATTAACTCGGTCCCTCAATTTGATTTTTTTTGTCAGATTCCCCCTCACACCGTTATCGTTACTTTTACCGTTAGTTTTTTGCTTAATGATAAAAATACCCTTGCTAAGAAGTTCTTTAAGGACTAAATTTTCAAGAAGGTGGCTAGGTAAATACTCTCACAGTTTCTCTATATCTCTCTAACCTTTCAGATCTCAACAACATAATCTTGACCATGATTTTTCAAATCATTTCCCTTTGACTTGCTCCAGAGTTGGTGGGCACTGGAATTCTTGGTTGGCCTTCTCCCTTCCTTCCTTACTCGAGAATTGGATATATAGAATTGCAAATATAGTGTCGCTAGTTGTTGCAATGACTCCCAGCCAGCGATTGGTCCTCCGAGTCCGGGTTTGGCGAGTCCAGGTCCAGTTGTTTTTTTATTTGATTTTTTTTGGGTCAATTTTAATTGATTTGTATAATAGTGGGGATGGAATGTTTGCTGGGGATGGATGATGATAGCGGAGATTCTTTGAAGATGATGTCGTTATTTTCGATGTCTATTTTTTGTCAATAGAGTTGAATCTTTCACCCTTCTATCTATTTACAAATCAATGGAACATGATTTTCAAAGGTTGAAAGTGAAGATTCATAATTTTTGAATGGGAATATTAACCCCCTGTATTTTGAACTTTTGGAAAATTCGGTCCTTAAAGAACTTCTTAGTTAGAGTATTTTGTCATTAAAACAAAAAACTGACGGTAAAAGTAACGATAAGAGGGTGAGGAGGGAATCTTACCAAAATATCGAATTGAGGGACCAAATTAATAGTTTTAAAATCCTAGGACCAAACTAATATTTTTGGAAAAATCGAGGGACCAAAATATATATTAATCTTAAGGGTAATTTAGTCATATTGTAAAAAAAGTGGACCAAAAATGTAACAGTAACGACATGAGGGGGGGGGAATTTGACCAAAAAAAATCGAATTAAGGGAGCAAATGAATATGTTTTCGAACCCGATGACCAAATTAATATTTTTAAGAGAATACAGGGACCAAAATATATATGAATTCTTATTTTTATATATAATTGCTTCTTTTTAAAAAGTGTGCAACCAAGTGGCTAAAAATCTTGTAAAAAGAAGGAAATATCATCGGAGATTCATGTTTATGCAATAAAATGGAGTGGGAAGTGGGAACAATTTTTCTCCATCCTATCACTCTCTTACCGTGAAGAGTCGAAAGAATCCATCCAACATGTTAGACAACTATACATGCCAATGTGTGAAAACATTATTATAAAATTACCGTTAATGTAAGAACAATAGTAGTTAGGATTCACCAAACTGTCAATGCAGTTCCCAATATAGCTTATGCAGAAGCTACACTGGAAGGTGCATTGGTCAGAAAATTAATAAGCATCGGAAGACTTTAATAAATAGCATGAAATAAGCACAAACGATTACTAAACAATCTACAAGCCTATACTTGTAGATCTAACCTCATGGGCAAAAAGATTTCACTAAAAAAGATGAATTGTTTTACAAAAATTATGTGAAACCACCAAATCAAACACTTTCACAATACAACAAGTCTTGGAGAGCAAAAACCCACAGAAAAAACAGGTAAAGAAAACGTGGGAAGAAAAAATCAGCTTCCAAGAATCATTAGGAAGACAAACAATTCCAGCAGCCTTAATGTAGTTCCTGATGTAGCTTCTATAGTTGCTGCATCCGGAACTGCATTCAAAATCAACAAAGCTAGAATTCTGAAATCTGAATATGCTCTGAGTTTTCTGCTCTGCAATGCTCTGCAATGCTCTATACTCTCTCTATCTTGCACGTCCAAGCCTCCAGCCGTGTCCTTTGTTTATATCATGAAGGAAACCTATACATAAACAAGGAAACAAACACCAATACACTAAAGGATTAGGAGATAGAATTGGTAATCAAATTAACTTCCTAAATTCACTAAATTTCATTACCAAATAAACCAAGGACTCTAGAACACATATTCAAGGAAGGAATTTTACCAAGATATTGTTTTCATAATATCTCGCCAAACTTTAGGATCAAGAAATCAAAAATCTTTAGGAATATTTTGTTTCCAAAAAATGCCTAAACTTAATGACCAAGAAAGGAGAAACAAAACCAAAATAGGCATGGCCTATTTTACCCTTACAATCTTCGTCTTTGTTGAACCTTTCTGGTCAAATCAAATGACAAGTGTTTATTCAACACCAATCAAACCATCTAACCTGCATTGGTTAGAAAATCTCATCTCCCCTTGAATTTGTGCAAGGTATAAAATCATAAATCATTTACTAAGCACAAATTAGAATATACCAATGATGCACTCACTTGCATACAAGGAAACAGATTCATCATCATCACCAGAAATAAGAACACTTGACCTCTCTCCCCCTATTTGACCGGAAAATGAAGAGGGATAAACAATCTTTTAGGAATTCTCAAAAATTCAAGATTTTGAAAAACACAATTAAGTGTTCACCATGCCTTGATCACACCCCTAGCAATAATTGAGCACCTCATATCCAGATTCAATACCTCTTAATTTCCCACAAAAATTAGACATCCACTAAGTATTTTTCAACATGGAAATTTTTGGAAATTGATTTGCACTGTTTATTTTATGACAAAACTTCACCAAGCTGATATCCTTACCAACAATGCATGTCCTAAAATTTTATACCTAAAAACATAATAACAAAAAGCTAGGCAAAAGAATAAAAAATGCAATCACACACAAGTGATAAAGACCAGATCAAAGCGATGTAGTTCTTGATGCAACTGCATTGGGAGAAGCATTCATCAATAATAAAATTTTGTATAATTTTTGCATCTTTTCATTTCTCAACCAGATTTCTCTCTCAAGATCATAAATTTTTCATAACAAAAATTCATAAGTACTTTATTTCCCTAGGAATATAGCTCTACTTTATTTCAAGCTATAAAAACATGCTAATTGGAACCTTTCACACTATTTACCAAGGGAAGCCATTTTGCACATGATCAACCCATGAAATCCAAAGATTCATAATCCCAAGAGAGAATGACAACAAACCTTGTTCATAGGTAGTTCTTTTCCTTTAGGTAGCTTTCACACTTTTACTAGTGTATTCATTTTGCTCAAGATCAACCCATGAGAACCAAAGTTCCATGGTACCAAGATAAAATGCTACAACCCTTGCATTTTAAGGTAGCTCTTTCCTTTGTGGACTTCAAACATGTTCAAGAACTGAGAGAGTGTGTGAGAATCATAACAAAAAAAATTACAATTGATTTTAAATGCAATTCCCAAGCAACAACAAGAGGCATATACATGTGAAACAATGATCTAGAGTGCCCTCTAAAAACAAAATACAATCATGCCTAATTTTTTTCTCTTTTCTTAATAAACTAAGTGTAAAGTCAAATGACACACATAATACAAGAGATTTCCAAATATTGAAAAATCTCTCAAAATTTAAATTCTTAAAAAAAATACCAACAAGTTGATTTTCAGTCCCAACATATTCAATGCAAACAATTCCTTATTTAACCAAGTCTCTAATAAAGTGGTGTTATATTAATGTGTTTTGTTCGAGAATGTTGAACTGGATTTTTTTTGCTATACAAATTGCATTGGTGTTATCACAATGCACGGTTAACACATCAATGTGTAGCTCATAATCTTTGATCATTTGGTGCATCTATAAAAGTTGTAGAGTCATATCTAAAAAGCAAGCAATAAAATAAAAAAATGGACTCTAGAAAAATTTTCTGATTAAAAAAAACTAGATTAACCTAATTACTAAAACTAGCTATTAAAAGTAACAAGGCTTTTTTCAAAAATATTTTGATAAGCATGTTAATTTGTAAGAATCAACCTTACATTTTCTCCTTGTGGACATGTCATCATGAATATTACCTATCACTTGAGAGATTGGATGGTTTTTCTGTATACAGCTGGGAATGTCTTAGCTTCGATCAGTCACAGTGGGAGCAGTTTCAGCATTTTGGGATTCAGTTTCAGCTTTTGCAAAAGTTTTGACCAATACATCTTCTGATGCAACTTGTGATGTAGCTACATCCGGAGCTGCATCCGCATTTACTGAATTTTCAGACCTTTCAACTTCTGAATTATGTGATTCTGGAACAGAGTCTGACTGTCTTTAAGGAACCCAAACTTTTCTGAACAGTTTTGGCCGATGTAGCTTCGAATGTAGCTTTGGATATTGCTGCATTGGGTGCTGCATCCGTTGCTGCATCTGATGATGTGCCTGATTACGAACTAAATAAGTTTGCCTAACCTCTTCCTTAAAGACAGCCTTTTTAAGGAAACAAAATGGCTGAATATGTTCAGGCTTGTGACAATAGTGACACACAAAATTTCTCTTTCTTGTTTTGGGTTTTTCAAAGAAGTTTGGATTTTGAAAATTTTGTGTGGGTTGTTTTGGTTCAGAAGAAGTACTTCACCTTCTTTAGCAAACGTCTTTGGCCTGAAACCAATCCCAGACTTACCAGAATTCCCAGAATTCAACATATCATCCATTTTGAGTTGGCTTGAGTTCCATTTTGCCATGGTTTCATTGGCTTTGATGAGTTCTTCTTTCAGATCTTCAATCTCCTAATCTTTCTTACTCAGTAAACATTCCAGCCTTATGATACACTCCTTCTGATCTTCATTTACCTTTTTCAGTGTATCATTTGTCTTTCCAAGCAATGTAACTTGATGTGCCCTCTTCTGTCAATCCTTGTACAACTTTTTATAAGCTTCCAGCAGATCCGATTCTAATTCTCCACCATCTTCTGTAACAAAGGAGTTACAACAAGAAAAATCATCCTTGCTTCTGTCCAGTGTAGCTTCTGATGTAGTTTCTGAAGAAGCTACATTCGGAGGTACATTGGCCGAAGGACCTACACAATCAGATTCAGAGTCGTATACAGCAGTGAGAGTGATGAGATCTCCTAGATCTTCATCATCACTATCACTCAAGGTTGCAGAAAAGTTTAAACCCTTATTTCTCAAGGTATTTGCACATTGATTTGCATATTGACCAAATCATTGACACTCCCTACACTGAATAGAATCAATATTCCTTCCACTGTAAGAAGGTTTTGAAGCAAAATGATTTGTAAAATGTTTTTCTGGTGTTTGAAAAGAATTTTCCTTAGTAGCAAATTTACCAGAATCAGACTTAAAAGAGGTTTTGGAGCTTGATGATGAAGTTTTGTTTTGACTCTTGGCTTTCAAAATGTTTTTAAACTTTGTGGTCAAAAGAGCCATGGAATCATCTCCAAAATCAGACTTATCAATTTCCTTTTGTAAAGCAAGCAAATCATAAGAGACATCAACAACAGTAGGCAAAGCAATGTTTTTCACAAGAGGAATAGAAGATGATGCACCTTTGCCTTTTTGTTTGATTTGTTCATTTAGGTTTAGTTCAAAATTTTGAAGAATACCAGTCAATCTATCAAAACCCATTTTATCAATATCATGTGCTTCCTCAATAACACAAAATTTTGAATTAAATATTTCAGGCAAAGTTCGCATCATCTTGCTAACAAAACGATCATTGGTGATAGGATCACCCAAAGCAAGAGCAGAGTTAGACATATCAAGAAGCCTACCATAATAAGACATGATATCCTCAGATTTATTCATTCTTGTGTTTTCAAACTGTGTGGTAAGCAATCTTAATTTAGAAGCACGAACATTGACAGGTCTTTCATACAAGGTTTGAAGGGTCTCTCATACATCTTTAGCAGACTCATAATTAGCTATTACCCTAAAGGTGTTGGCATCTAAGGCTTTGTATATGGCTGACAAAGCCTTTGAATTGAAAGAGGCAGTGTTTCTATCGTCATTAGACCAATCTGCTTCTTTGATTATCTTAACATCACCATCATTACCAGTCGTTTTTGGAGGAGTCCAACCATTTAGAATAGTAAGCCACGCTCTTTCATCAATTGATTTGATGAAGATACACATCTTCACTTTCCAAATAGAATAATTTGCATTAGTCAAAGTTGGAGGATGAACAACATTCTCATATTGAGAATCCATCACGGCTACAACCAGAATCAACTCTTAGTGGCGTCAAGAGAAGGCTTTGATACCAATTGTAAGAACAATAGTAGCTAGGATTCACCAAACTGTCAATGTAGTTCCCAATGTAGCTTGTGCAGAAGCTACACTGGAAGGTGCATTGGTCAGAAAATTAATAAGCATCGGAAGACTTTAATAAAAAACATGAAATAAGCACAAACGATTACCAAACAATCTATAAGCCTATACTTATAGATCTAGCCTCATGGTCAAAAAGATTTCACTAAAAAAGATGAATTATTTTACAAAAATTATGTGAAATCATCCAAACCAAACACTCTCACAAGACAACAAGTCTTGGAGAGTAAAAACCCACAAAAAAACAGGTAAAGAAAATGTGGGAAGAAAAAATCAGCTTCCAAGAATCACTATGAAGACAAACAATTCCAGCAGCCTCAATGTAGTTCTTGATGTAGCTTCTATAGTTGCTGCATTCGAAACTGCATTCAAAATCAGCAAAGCTGGAATTCTGAAATTTGAATATTCTCTGAGTGTTCTCCTCTGCAATGCTCTATACTCTCTCTGTTTTGCACGTCCAAGCCTCCAGCCATGTCCTTTATTTATATCATGAAGAAAACCTATACATAAATAAGGAAACAAACTCCAATACACTAAAGGATTAGGAGATAGAATTGGTAATCAAATAAACTTTCTAAATTCACTAGATTTCATTACCAAATAAACCAATGACTCTAGAACACGAATTCAAGGAATGAATTTTATCAAGATATTGTTTTCATAATATCTCCCAAACTTATCAAAAATCTTTAGAAATATTTTGTTTCTAAAAAATGCCTAAACTTAATGACTAAAAAAGGAGAAACAAAATCAAAATAGGTCATGTCTATTTTACCCTAACCGTTAACATGGCCATTCCACAGCTAAGAAGCCTATCATACAAATACAAATCTGGATCATCTTCCAAGTGACTAGTGAAGTCATGTCCCCATCTAGTGTGTGTGTGTGTTAGGGAATTCTCCCACCCCTTTGAATAATTGCCTTCAACATGACCTTCTACATAATGATGAGTTAAGCACACATCTTCCTAACGTAGCAAGAATCCCTCTCAACTTATAAATGGGGAGTCCAAGTTTGCAGAGTCTCTCGTCATTGTTTGGTCGAAATAAAATGAACATACATTCATAAGAAAAAATATTCATCACGTCCGTGAATACCACGTCAGATGTGGCATTCCAAAACTAACGAGAGATAACAAAACTGTCGGAATTCACTCTTTTTTCACATATTGAACTCTAAATTTTATTTTTTTGAACATTTAAAAAAAATGTCCATATCGGCAATCTTATGATATCTTATTGTTTTTATCACACCACGTTTTGTAAGTGGGTTGGTGTGTATGATTGAGTGTGTTTGACACTCAATTTTTTTAAGAAAATAACATTTTTAGTAGTCCATTAGTAATAAAATACATTTTTATATTTTAATATTTTTTAAACAAATTCTTTAAGTGAAACATATCAAAATGAAATACCGGAAACGAATGGAATATTTTTTTAAACAAAAAGTAAAAATAAGTAACTACTGTGAATTCCATCTATTATTAATATCTAAAAAGAAGTATCAATTTATTTGCATTTACTTTTATTAATTTTTAAAAAAAAGAATGTTACAAATCCTACGAATGATAAGTAAAAAAGAGAAGCATATTACTTGTTATCATAATTCATAGCTGACTCAGTTGATTAGTTTGGAAGTTGCAGGAAACATGTAATTGCAGTAGAGTCTACAGAGAAGCCAAAGAAAATGATGAGATGGTCACTTTAAGTAGAAGATAAACTTCAAACTTGGGAGTAGTTTCGTGCAAATTGGAATTGATGATGTAAAAGTTACTCTATCCTTTTCAATCATAATGCCCAAACACTAAAAAAGGCAGTTGCTAAACTTTATCTTATATATTCTGCATCCACAAGTTTCCTTATTATTTGATGATTATCCAATGAACTCAAACATGCAACACATATCTACTAGTACTACTCATAATTAAACCTTACTTAATTATTTCATCTTTTGTGCTGTTTTCCTTAAAGAATTCACTTTTAAAATTTATGTTTCCAATCTTCATAAACCTCCCCAATCCCCATATTATCTAAAATCTTGATTTTGCTAAAAAAAATTGTAATTATGAACAACTCTAATGGTAGTTATATATCACTCTTTAGATTGAACGGAGAGAGTTAAACATTATGTTTTTGATGTTTCGCTTAAAATAGTCCACTCTCAAAATTATGCTTAGAATTTACATAATTTTTCATCTTTACCCTTCGTTTATGTTGTAAAGTGTAAACAACTTGGTGTTGCTCAAGTATTTTTTATTTGTATTTAAGTTATAAAAAAAAACTAAACTAATGGTAGTTCAAGTTTAGCAGCCTTTGGTCGTAGTATTTTCATTCACGTTGGTACAAAATGATGACAATTTCAAACTTGGAATAAAGATGAACGTTGATTTTTTGTTAATTTGGAATGGCTTGTTTGTTAGGTTCTTATCACTTATAGTGATGGAAGTCTAAATTTATATATTCTCAAGTTGCTCGTGAAGATAAGTTCGTTAAACTCTCTTATCGGCTTATAATGATTACAAAAGTTACTAATTAAAAATCGTAAAATAAAAATAATAATTATAAGTAAACGAATTATAATTTCATTGTCAAAACTTTTAGATACGATTAATGCTATTTTTGGTTGGGAGTAGCCCACTTGAAATATTATTTCTGTAATTTAGTTGCAAATGGTTTGGTTTTAATTTAACATGATTTGAAGGTCTACCAAAAGTTGGTCAAGTGCCAAAGTCCCACGTCTTCTTTTCAAAATACAGTAATAATAATAATAATAATAATAATGTTCCTCAACCAAAAAAAAAAAAAACTTCATTTTCAAAATTAATTACATAGAAAACATAAAAACACCAACGCACAAGACACGCTAAACTTAAGAGTTTGTTTCGTGGAGCATTTTGATCAAAATATACAATGGCAAAAAAATATAGTATTTTCTCTTTTAAAGTGTTTCAATACAGTGTTTTAAAAATGTGTTTCGTTAGAAATGCTTCAATTTGAAGAGGTAATGGAAAACGGAGGTTTTAGAACGCTGCGTCATTTTTTACAACTAATTTGTTTATAAAAATAGTGTTTTGAAATAGTTTCTCAAACTTATTTATAAGAAAAAAAATTGTATTTTGAAAATGCGTCTTTTTAAAAAATGTTGGGTTTCTAAAATGATGCACCGAACGAGACCTAATATTTGTATTGTATTTTTCTATAAATACTTATTATTTAATCCCTCCGTTTCTAAATAATTATCTTCATTTCTTTTTTTGTCTCTTCCCAAATATGTGTCTTCTTTCAAAACTTTTCTTTTAAGAAAAACATTTTTACCATTTTACACTTTGTCAACCTACTTTAATTATGACTATATATATATATATATATATATATATATATATATATATATATATATATATATATATATATATATATATATAATGACAAGGGTAGATTTCTCCCTCCAAAATCTCACTTTTAAATTATTGACTTTTGAATTACTATTTCACTCTTTCTCTCTCATGTCTTCTTTGGTTGTATTCTTTTTTTCTCTCCCGTCTCCTCCATATTTTCTCTCTCATCACCACCAACTCTTCTCTTTTAATTATGTTTAAATATTTTTCTCTCTTTAAACATAAAAAATAGTAACTAAAATAAAAATAATAGTTCCGGAGTCAAGAAAACAAAAATATAAGAGGTTAGTAAAATAAAAATAATTTATGGAACAAACCACTATAAAAATACAAGTTACAAAATCAACAAAACAAAAATAATTAATACGAAGGTTAGAAAAATAAAATAATTTACAGAACAAAAGTTTAAAACAAGTTCTTAAAAATATTTGTTTTTCCTTCTTTATTTTAAAAAATCTAGCAGGGTGCCGCCCTTGTTTCTCTAAAAAAAAGTTCTTAAAAATATATATGTAAAACAAAAATACGTTAGTAAAATAAAAATATTTTATGGAACAAAAATAATAGTTACAAAGTCAATAAAAAATTTAAATTGAGGTTACTAAAATAATAAAAATAATTTACGGAACAAAATTTTAAAACAAATTCTTAAAATAGCTATATAAAACAAAAATACATTAGTTAAATTAAAATATTTGATGGAACAAAAATAATAGTTACGAATTCAATAAAGAAAAAATAATTTAAACTGAGGTTAGTAAAATTATAAAAATAATTAATGGAACAAAAATTTAAAACAAATTCTTAAAAATAGTAATGTAAAAAAATACGTTAGTAAAATAAAAATATTTGATGGAACAAAAAATAATAGTTACAGAGTCAATAAAACAAAACAATGTAAACTGAGGTTAGCAAAATAATAATAAAAATTACGGAGCAAATTTTTTTTGTAAAAAAAATTCATAAAAATAAAACAAAAATAATAATTACGAAGTCAATAAAACATAAAAATATAATGGATGTTATTAAAATTAAAATAATTTACAAAACAAAAATAATAGTTAACGGTAAAGATAATTTCATTATTTTGATTTTAGCTTATTTTCTTCTCAGAAATTTCTTTATTTATAAAATACAAATATAATTTAATAAAAGTGATCATTCTTAATGAAGAACTTATTTGAGTTCAGATTATATTTGCAGGACAGAAAAAATTCAAGTTTGTTCGAAAACATTTGTTATACAAAGTTTTTGAATTGTATAAAGTGTTCGGGGTTGTCAGACATGAATTGACACTTAAAATTAGTGTTCTAGTAATGTTATTGAGAAACATTGACCATGTTGCAGGGTTGTGCAATAGAACAAGGCTGATCATCATAAATCTTAGGGATCACATTGTTGAAACAAAATTTTTGAAATGAAGCAATGTTGGAGAAAATGTTTTTATCATTTACTCTATCTGATGTAAGACTGTCTTTCAAGTCCCAGAGAAGACAATTTAAATTGTCGGTATCATATGTAATGACAATTAACAAGTGTCAAAGTCAATAATTGCACGTAGGTCTCTTTTTAAAAAAAAACAGTATTTAGCCATGAACAACTTATTTTGGTTTGAAGATATATCGTAGTTTCTAGAATAACAAATTATTTTAGTTTGAAGATATTGAAATGTGTTGAAGATGAAAAACCAACTAATAAGAAAACAAATGTTGTGTATAAGGAATTTTTTTTAGAATCTATAATGATTAGTGATATACTTATGTGTAATTGTTAATAAATTGATCATTCTTATTTTGTTTATGTACGATTTAGTTGACGTATGTTTAACGCACGGGTTAAAAAAACTAGTTGGATTAAATGTTAACATCATGGATCACAACGTATCCAACTTATTTAGTACATTGGTCAATTTGAGAGTTATGAAATATGGTTGGTCAGATTAGGTAGCGACAATAGTACGATGGTTAAAAAAATGATTTTCCATTATCAAATATGTAATGATGGTGAAAGAGTGTATACTACTTTATTACCTTATATTATGAGACAATTTGATTTATATATTTAATTCTTGCATATTTTGTATTTGAATTTCTCACTTTGATTTAATGAAAGGCAAAATAATATTTAGTATTAATACAGACATTGTGTTATATTATATTTTAACCGAATTTAGAAAAAAAAATATGTAGTTATTTTATTGTTTATCATGCATACAACTCAACTTAAATATTATGGTATTTTGGTCATTTTCTTTTGAATAAGCCATTTTTAGTTTCTTTTTTAAAAAAAGAAACAGTAACACATAGCTTATAACAGACATTGATATATAATATAACACCTATGAAATACTTAATGCATCACTTTTTTTAAAAAAATGGACCAAATTGCCCTTTGCCATTTTTTAGGTAAATGAAAAAAAAAATTAGGACCGGTCCCAAAGTAGTCCCAATGCCTTTTTTTTTAAGACTGGTCCCAAAGCAGTCTCATTGCCTAAAAAAAAATTTAGGTTGGTCCCAAACCAATCCCAATACCTAATTTTTTTAGGATTGGTCCCAAACCAGTCCAAATGCCTAAAAAAAAAAATTAGGACTGGTCCCAATGCCTGGAAAAAAAAACATTTTTTTGTTAAGGATAATATAGTATTTTTACAACAAAAAAGTGTTGTATTAAGTATTTAACATGTGTTGTATTAAGCATCCCCCTGTCGTAAGTTGCTTCTAAACGGCCGAAACAAACAGTCTGTATCATTAAATCAGTCATAAGTCATTCAGCCAACAGCCTAAGCTATTAGCTATCGGCCACAAGCCACTAACCGCAACAAACGAGCCGTAAGACAACCCCTTGGTAAATGGAGAAATTTCAATCCTTTATGTTTACATTACTTTTGGGTAAGTATGCAAGTGTTTTCATCCGGGGCCGGCCATGTGAAATTTGAGGTGCTCGGTCAATTATGTCGACAGACCCTTTTCGGTTGATAGCATATTTTTTTCTATTTTTTGAAAAAATTAAATAAACAAACATAAAAGATAATAAACAAAACACTTCATTCTACAATCAAGGGCATAACATATTTACAGACTTAAAACAACAAGAATCTAGAAGAAATTAAAAGATATTTAATAAAATATGAAAAGAAAAAGAAGAAAACTTAACGGCCACTACTAGTAAAATTGGTGTGGAGCATTATGGTTGTGTCACCTCACCACCTTTAGATAAATCTTCATTCAAAAGCATCTATGTGGAAGCTTTAAAAACTTTTGGTTTTCTAGCCATTAACTAATGATAATACATAATAATAATCAATATGATAAGGGGTATTAGTATTAGTATATATAACTTCTTCTATTGTCAATAGTAGAAGACTTATATTTAAAAACTTTTACAACTAACATTACTTCTAACCAATGTGGGATAAAACTCTTCAAGTGAGATATTACTTCTAATGACTCACTTTTAACACCATACTTTAAGCTTTGATATCTTATTCATCCAAAACTTGATTTGGACAAATAAATATATTATTTCGATGTTCTTGCCGAATAGAATACATTTGTACAATTATTTTTGTCAACAAACAAATGACACGTAAAGAAATTTGTGCCTCAAGTTGCACAATTTCTTTCACTAAAAACAATAATTTTTTTAATAAGTATTATATTTTAAGTTTTGATATCTTATTCATCCAAAACTCGATTTGGACAAATAAATATATCATTTCGATGCTCTCACCGAGTAGAACACATTTACGCAATTACCTTCGCCAACAAACAAATGACACGTAAACAAATTTGTACCTCAAGTTGCACAATTTCTCTCACTAAAAACACTAATTTTTTTAACAAGCATTATATTTTAAGTCTTGATATCTTATTATCCAAAACTCGATTTGGACAAATAAATATATCATTTTGATGCTCTTACTGAGTAGAACACATTTGTACAATCACTTTCACCAACAAACAAATGACATGTAAAGAAATTCGTGCCTCAAGTTGCACAATTTTTTCACTAAAAACACTAATTTTTTTAACAAGTATTATACTTTAAATCTTGATATCTTATTATCCAAATTTTGATTTAGACAAATAAATATATCATTTTGATGCTCTCACTGAGTAGAACACATTTGCGCAATTACCATCGCCAACAAACAAATGAGACGTAAAGAAATTCGTGCCTCAAGTTGCACAATTCCTTTCACTAAAAACACTAATTTTTCAACAATAGAAGAGATGTATCCCACATTGGTTAGAAATTGATATTGGTTTAAAAAGCTATTATTAAGTATCAATAGAAGAAATGCATCATACATTAGTTGAAAAGTGATGTTGATTTTCAAAGTCATTTGATAAAATACTTTTACCAACTATTATATAAAACATGTCAACGGTTAAGAAAAGCTAATTACCGGTCATGATTGATTTTTACCAAACACAATCACTGGTCAGGATTTGATCTGATCTTAGGCGGTTGGGAAAAGCTAATTACCGGCCAAGATTAGTTTTTACCAAACATAATTACTGGTCGGTTTATCACGTTTTTATCTCCACAAAATTCACTCCTCATTCTGTTTTTCTCTCTATCTCTTTCTCTCTCCTCCTCAACCGTTTGTATCCACATTTTTTTATCTCCTCAATATTTTTCTATCTTTCTCTATCTCTTTCTCTCTCTTTCTCTCCACTTTCATCCGTTTCTCTCTGTTCTCTGTTCATCTTCTTTTTCTTCGTCTCTCCCAACTTCCTCTCCCTCTCTCTTCTTCTAAAAGAGAGCCCCAACACAGAAAACGATCTGCATCTCTCTTCATCTCTCATCTTTCTCTCTCTTCAGTATCCAACCGCAACCGGCGTCCTCCTCCCTCTTTCATCTATTCAAACAGACCCGGTGAATCCCTTCATCCCTGTAGTTTAGATTCCGACCCCAAGCTTCCTGTTCAATTTGATCTCTCACCCATCTACATCTCCAAATGCAACCGACGTCCTCCTCCCTCTCTCCTCTGTTCAAACAGACCCGGGGAATCAAGATAGTATACAATGGTTGTTTGGGGGTAGGTGATGAAGGGGTTATTGTGGTACTCCCGGGGCTAGGTGAAATTGAACGTCAGGTGACTGTGGTGCTCCCAGAGGGCGAAGGTCTGAAATTGAAGAATGAGATCGAAAGGGGATGGGTACTTGATAAATAAAATATTTTTCTTTCGTTATGGCAACTTCATTTGAATTCAAAGTTTATTTATTTGAGTTTGAAGGAGATTATGTTTGTGATTTTTGTATGAATTAGAATGTTTGAATGCCAGAGGGAATACCAGTCTAGGTCTTTATCCTTGAAGATTCCCCCACCTCTTGCTCCATTCTTGCATATCATTCGCCAATTCTAGTGTGTTGCACCATATCTTTACCAGATGTCAAATACCGAATAGGTCTTAATACACCAAAAACAGTTAGGTCAGCTAAATTGGGCTTGGAGCCGCTTGAAGCAATGGAAACAAACACAAAGTAGGGAAAATAATATTCAAGTATTAAGAAAGAGATGACCCTTATTATCTGTGTATACTATCTCCGAGTATCACAAGACAGTATACAACGGTTGTTTTCGATCGCTCAATTATTATTTTTCAAATTACAATTCTTAATTATATATATATATATATATATATATATTTGGAGAAAGAAATAAATTTTCAACTTTATTTTTTTCTTAATCACAGAAAAAGAATTTGTATTTTGTTTTCTGTGATTATTTGGAGAAGTCACATAATTTCCTAGAATGAACGGTAGAAGAAATAAGAAACACAAATTGGGTTGTTTTGTATTCATTGCTTCCAAAAAATAATCTGTAACGGGTCGCAACCCGTTATAACCCAAATGTCACAAGGGTTGCAATGGGTTATATCAGAACGAGTCGAGTTGAAACTATTAAAATACAAAAGGATTTTATATTTACTTTTTCCTTGCAGCTATTCATTCAATCAGAATAGTCTATGCTTAAAAATTTGGGTTTATAATTTAGTTTTAACTCTTTGAGGTTTTGTAGAAAGGAATCTTAGGGTAGTTTTTTTCCGTTTAGATATTGTAAAACAATTCAGCACTACAACCTTCCTCTATTTTAATATTAATTAGTCATTAATATAATACGGATTATATATTAAATTGACAATCTTGGAAAAATTAAGCAAAATAGTTTCGAATGAATAAGTTTCATTGTTTTTTGATCAATGTACTTTTCGATTTATTGATTAAGAAATAAGTTTTCAACTTTATTTTTTTCTTAATCACAGAAAAAAATTGAATTTTGTTTTCTGGTTGTCCCCCTCAAATTTGTAATTTTATTTATATTAATAAAATCTAGAAGGGTACCGCCCCTATTTCCTTAAAAAAAATTACAAATTTTTTTTTCTCCACTGCTGAATAATCATATTATTTTAATTGATTACCGAGAGGTCTTCATTTTCAATTTGTTATTTTAGACTCTTTTTGAAACATGATTAAAACATATATTGATTTATTTAAATATTCACACCCTCCAATACTAACATCCTCTCCTACTCGCGCCGTGCCATGGGCACGGGCACAAAGACTAGTTATTACCAATAGAAGATGTATATCTTACATTAGTTAGAAAATGATGTTAAGTTTAAATTATTTTATATTATATCAATAAAAAAGATGTATAATACATTGTTTAAAAAGAAAATGTTATATTTTAAAGTCTTTAGACTAAAGACTTTCACTTTTACAAGAGACGTATCTCATGGTTACAAAATATTCTACTATTATTACCAATAGAAGAGATGTATCACACATTTGTTAGAAATTGATGTTTGTATTAAAAATACTATTATTAATTACTAATTGAAATGATGTATCATACAGGTTAGAAAGTGATGTTGGTTTTCAAAGTTTTTTGATAAAAGACTTTTACCATTATTACCAATAGAAGATGTATATCTTACATTGGTTAAAAAATGATGTTGATTTTTAATTATTTTAGACAATATAAAAGACTTACTATTATTATCAACAGAATATATATATATATATATATATATATATCACACATTTGTTTTAATTTACTATTATTACCAATAAAATAGATAAATCTTACATTTGTTAAAAAGTGATGTTGATTTTAAAAGTCTTTAAATAAAAAGACTTATACTTTTATCATTAATAAAAGAGACTTCTATTAATCCAACTTTTGATATTGTTGAATCCTCAAACCTCCATATCACTTGACTTGAGTATTACTCCTTTGTCCCTAAATTATCGTCATCCTTTCCTTTTTCGTCCGTCCCAAAATAATTATCCAGTTTAAAACTTATCTTTTTAGAACATCACTTTTATTACTTTACCCTTACTTTTTCACCATACTTTAATTATGGACAACATATACATGGACTTTAAAGGAAAGTACACATTAAACTAATATAAATAATCAAGTCAATTGTTTTTTCTTAAACTATGCGTCGGATCAACTAGGACGATTATTTAGGGACGGAGGGAGTATGATATTGTGATATTAATCATTTACTATTAATCTATTCTATTGCTAATAATAGCTGAAATCTTATATAGAAAGACTTTTACTACCAACATCATTTCTTAACCACTGAGGGATAATATTATTATATTGACATTAGGTGAGTACTTTATTCTAATGACTCACTTCTAACACCATACTTTAAGTCTTGATATTTTATTCATCCAAAACTTGATTTGGACAAATAAATATATCATTTTGATATTCTCACCGAGTAGAACACATTTGCACAATTACATTTGCCAATAAACAAATGACACGTAAAGAAATTCGTGTCTCAAGTTGCACAATTTCTTGCACTAAAAACATTAATTTTTCAACAAGTATTAGGTGAGTACTTTAAGGATTTATAAAATCAACATTAATTTATAACCAATGTAAGATGCATATTTACTATAATTACCAATAAATGTGATTTAACAAACATTAGTTGAAAATTGATGTTGGTTTAAAAAGTATTTAGATAAATAACTTTTACTAAACTAACAAAAGAATGTATACGTTCATAATTGTTAGAAATTGATGTTGGCTTTAAAAGTCATTAAGAAAAATCTTACCAATAAAAATGATTTATTCCTCATTGGTTACAAAGAATTATTTTAGTTTAAAAGTTTTTAGATAAAATTCTTTTACTAACAATAGAAGAGATGTTTCTCACATTAGATAGAAAATAATATTGGTTTCAAAAGTTTTAAGATAAAAGATTTCTACTATTATTATTAATAGAATAAATGTATACCACATTCGTTAGAAAATGATGTTATTTTCAAAAGTTTTAAGATAAAAGACTTCTAATGGCTTTTAAAGCTAACATCAATTTATAACCAATATTAGAAACATCTCTTCTAATAGTAATATTAGTAGAGATGTATTTCATATTGATTATGAATTGATGTAGGTTTTAAAATTCTTTTGATAAAAAACTTCTACTTACCACCATAGAGAGCATGTTTGATTTGACTTATCTGGAAGTGCTTTATGACTTACCATAAGTTGTTTTTGAAGTGTTTGATTTCACTTATGGTAAGATAAGTCATAAGTCATGTACAAGCCACTTAAAGCACATGTAAGGCCATAAGTTGTAAGCATTAATTCTACTTTTTAAAAACATGTGAGTCCTCTTCTTTATTGATATTTTATATATTCCAATATTATCATTCTTAATAATAATAATAAAAACAAAAGGTAATAATAATAATAATAATTATAATAATAAATACTAATAATAAAAGGAATTATAGTAATAATAATAAATAATAATATGAATAATGATAATTGTTATAATAAAAATAAAAATAATAAATATAGTATTAATAATGATAAATATAATTATTATTATTATTATTATTATTATTATTATTATTATTATTATAACAATAGTAATAATAATAATAATAACAATAAGTAATATTAATAATAATATAGTAAAAATAATTGTAATAATAATAATAATAAAAGTAATAGTAATATCAATATTATAATAATATAATATAATATTAGTAATAATAAAATCAATAATAATAATATAAATAACATTAATAATTTTATTAATATAATAAAATAAATACTAAAATTAACAAGTAATAATAATAATAAAATTAATATTAATGTTAATAAAGCAATAATAATAATAAAGGCAATAATAATGATGATGATAATACTAATAATTAATAATAGTGATAAAATTTATATTAATATTAATAAAATAATAAAAAAGTGGTAATAATAATAATAATAAAATAAATAAATAATAATGATAATAATATGATTAAAATTAATAATAATAATAATAATAATAATAATAATAATAATAATAATAATAATAATAATAATAATGTAAATTACATTTTGTGATGATGCTATTTTAGGCTTTATATTTGATTTCAGCACTATTTCAACTTATTAATTAAACACACACACTAACTTATAAAAGCTAATCAACACTTTTAAAAATTTAAATCAAACATCATCAGTTATTAGTCATCAGTCATAAATTATAAGTAATAAGTTATCAGTCATAAGTAATAAGTCATCAGCACATATCAATAAGCTAAATCAAACAGGGCCAGAAGAGATGTATCTTATATTGTTTAGAATAAAATGTTAGTTTTGAAAGTTTTATATAAAAGACTTCTACTCTTATTACCAATAAAAGAGATGTATATCACACTATTTAATAAGAAAAGTTGGATTTTAAAGTCTTTAGACTAAAAGCTTTCACTCTTACAATATATGTATCTCACATTGATTACAAAATATTTTACTATTATTAACAATAGAAAAGATGTATCCCACATTGATTAGAAATTGATGTTGGTTTTAAAATACTTTTATTAATTACCAATAGAAGATATGCATTATACATTGGTTAGAAAGAGATGTTGGTTTTTAAAGTCTTTTGATACAAGACTTCTATCATTATTATCAATAGAAGATGCATATCTCACATTGGTTAAAAAATGATGATGATTTTTAAATTATTTTAGATTAGATAAAAGACTTTTACTATTATTAACAATAGAAGAGATATATCACACATTTGTTATAAATTGATGTTGATTTTAAATTACTATTATTACCAATAAATGAGATACATCATACATTGGTTAGAAATGATGTTTATTTTAAAAGTCTTTATATTTAAAAAAAAAACTTATATTTTTATCATCAATAGAAGAGAAGAGAAGAGTAAAGATGTATCTCATTATATAGAAAGAAATGTTAGTTTAAAAAATTTTAAGATAAAAATTTTCTACTATTAAAGAGTGATGTATATATTAAAAATATTTTTATAAAAGACTTATTACCAATATAAAAGATGTATTTCACATTGGTTAGGAAAATGATATTGGTTTAAAATATTTATAGATAATGTATCTCACATTGGTTACAAAGAGATGTATCCCACATTATTTAGAAATAGATATTGATTATAAAAGTCTTTAGATAAAATAATTTTTATTTTATTATCAATAAAATAGATGTATCACATCACCCAACTTTTGATATTGTTGAATCATTAAACCTCCACATCACTTGACTTGAAATTTTTCATTTTCTAGCCATTAGCTAAAAATAATAGTTAATATAATATTGTGATATTAATCATTTACTATTAATCTCTTCTATTGTTAATAATAGTGGAAATCTTATATAGAAAGACTTTTACTACCAACATCATTTATTAACCAATATGAGATAATAGTATTATATTGACATTGTGTGAGTACTTTATTCTAATGACTCACTTCTAACGCTATACTTTAAACTTTGATATTTTATTCATCCAAAACTCGATTTGTACAAATAAATATATCATTTTGATGCTCTCACCGAGTAGAACGCATTTGCACAATTACCTTTGCCAACAAACAAATGGCACGTAAAGAAATTCGTGTCTTAAGTTGCATAATTTTTTTTTCACTAAAAACACTAATTTTTCAACAAGTATTAGGTGAGTACTTTAATAATTTCTAAAATCAACATTAATTTATAATCAATGTAAGATGGATCTCTACTATAATTACCAATAAAAATGATGTAACAAACATTGGTTAAAATTTGATATTGGTTTAAAAATTATTTAGATAAATGACTTTTACTAAACTAACAAAAGAAGATATATGTTCACAGTTGTTAAAAGTTCATGTTAGTTTTAAAAATCCTTAAGTAAAATCTTACCAATAAAAATGATTTATTCCTCATTGGTTATAAAGAATTATTTTAGTTTAAAAGTTTGGTAGATAAAATTATTTTACTAACAATAGAAGAGATGTATCGCATATTAAATAGAAAATAATGTTGGTTTCAAAAGTTTTAAGATAAAAGACATCTACTATTATTATTAATAGAAGAGATGTATCACGCATTCGTTAGAAAATGATGTTGGTTTCAAAAGATTTAAGATAAAAGACTTCTATTATTATTATTAATATAATTGATGTATCTTTCAAAAGTATTAAAATAAATTAATTTTACTATTATTATTATGTATCTCACGTTGGTTAGAAGACTTCCACTATTGTTACCTACACACACACACATATATATATATATTATATATATATATATATATATATATATATATATATATATATATATATATATATATATATATATATATCACATTTGTTAGAAAATGATGTTGGTTTTATATTCCAACATTTAAATCATAATGCCTAAAAGTTTAAAAAGTATACTACTACTATTACTAAAAGAAGAAATGTATGACACATTTAAAAATTATATTAGTATTAGTATCGAGAAAGACTAAAGAGATGGGGGTCATTGGACCATTTGGAATTTTTGAATGAAATGATGCATTTTTCATTTTATCATATATGGGTATATATTTCATTCGTCTCCAAATTATTGTTTTATTTGACCCGACACATAAATTGATGAAAAATAATTGACTTAATTATTAATAATGATATAATGTGTAGTTTTCTTCAAAACGTATGAACATATGACTTATAATTAAAATATGAAGAAAAAAAAGTAAGAAAAAAAATAATAAAACTGTTATTTTAAAAAGAAAAATCGTAAAAAAACAATTATTTTACCACGGTCGAAAAAAATAGCACAACAATTTTGGGATGAAAGGAATGGGGCCCTCAAAAGGGCAAAAATCTACGGCCGAAGATTGACCTTTTTTTTTTTTTTTAACCAGTTGAATCATGGGTAGTTCCGGCCCTCATTGCTACTACCGAAAATCGCGAGATGTGCCGAAATGATACAGGTTTGAGAACCGATAACACATACAAGGTCCAACCTCGAAGAAAGCAAAGTGCTTCCACCAAGATCGAACCTACGCCTGCCTCCAAAGATCTTGGCGGGGAAGATTGACCCTGGACAGACTGACCAAGGACAAGGTGTTAGCATCATTTTTCTTTGTTTGCATTAAGCCCTAAAAAGTCAAGATTGGCCCTGGACAAGGTGTTTGCCCAAGGTTAAGATTACCTTTTAAGATTTTGAATTTTTCTTTATTTTATATGAAAATCTAAAATCTCATTTGACTTCATTCTCCTTTGCGCTTTAGTGATTTCGTTGTGTTTTTGAATCTTCTATCTCTTTGTTCCCTTCCACCATTCACTCTATTTTTCTCTTACTTTTTCTTAAATTATTAAGACGACAAACACACCTAAATCAAGTCACAAAATTACAAGGTTTTAATTGCATTTTGAAGCGGACGTAGTGCAAAGCAGAAGCAAATAACAACAATCACAAAAATAGCTAGATCAATTAAAGAAAGATTGATGTCAACAAACGTTAGAAATTTTATTATTGGCACCTTGTACATATTTTAAGTTACAATTATATATAAAAATATAATACCAAACTTTAAACCAACTTAAACAAGGAAATAGAAAAAGAAAAAATTGTGGCACGGACGCAATCGCCTCACTTCAAGTGATGCAACTGCCTTGTTCCAATGTGGTCGCTTTCTCCTCTTGTGACCACTTAAACATCTAGGAGTTATGTTAAACTTTTCTGAAACCCAATATGATCGCTTTTTCACAACACGACCACCTTGTCTGACGCAATCGCGTTGGATTAATCGAACCATACTGTTTACAACAAAAGGGATATCAATAATTAGCTTCTTTGTTATCTAATCTTTGGTTTTCAATTTACTTTTATAAATGAACCTTTTGGTTGAAATAACTTTATGGATAAAATTCGAAGCAAGTACTGTGATAAGTATAGTTTCCTCACTTTTTTTGCTTTTTTCGAAGATTTAGTATAAAGCTTTTTTTATATCACTCAAATAGTTCACTATTCTATTTTGAAATATTTTACATAAAAAATACTCTTTTAAAAATTATGATTACAATATTCATAACCTCATTTTTACCCTCCATAAAGTATTACAATGATTATGACTAACTCAAATAATATTAATACATCTCTTAATAATTAAATTTTCAAACATTTAGGTGGAATGGAGGGAAATATTCATTTATTAAAATTTGATAATGCTATTAAAAAGTCCAAATAACGTTAAAAAATACTTCATCCGTCCCAAAATAATTATCATGTTTGACCTGACACACGTATTCAGAAACAAAAACCAATTCACTTAATTATTAATAATTGTATAATATATAATTTTCTTTAAAACTCACGTACATGTGACCCAAACCTCTTAATGGATCGAATTCGGTTCAGTCAAATCTATATCCGATATAATAAGAAATTATCAAACTTAGATCGGATCGAATTATCTTTCGAATATTTCAAAGTTCGATCAATATCCTAAATTTTTGGATTCAGATTGGATTCAAGTTTTGTTCGGATTTTATTAGCCATTTATTAAAGTACTGAATAAAATTAATATTGATGTATTTTTGTTTAACCAAAGGTCGAATAAAATTAAAAATTTGTGCTTTCATCTCGCACAAACATGAATGACAATGTTAGTAAAATATTATAGTGAGCAAATAAATTATATTTAGTAGAAATAATAATGATTAATAACTAAAAACTCAACATAAATAACTTTTATATGTATAATATGAATATATTTTTATATCGGATACGATTGGGTTATTAACAGATCGGAATATCTAAATGCAAATCCAATTTGTTAAGCTTTCGGATTATTGGATTCGGATCAAAATTTGCTTCATTGATATGATAAAAATATTTTTCTTGAAAGAAAGTTTACAAACAATAAATTTTTTTCAGGATAGATGGAGAAAAAAAAAACAAGGATTAATAATTGGGGGATAAATTCTATCATTAAAGTGATAGAATGTGTTAGTAAAATAATTTATTATACAGAATAAAATAAAAATTGGAGATATATCCAATGGTGTGGATTTAAAGAAGTCCACACGTCTCAAGCTGGACCCTACCACAAGGCAGATTATAAAAAGCTCACTATGCGTTCAGACTATCGGAAGACCCAAAGGGGGCCAGGGACAATCGTGGAAACAGAAAGAAAGAAAAAAATGGAAATAGTGAGTGAGGAGAGAGAAAAGTAAGAAGATCAAAACGGAGTCAACTGTTTTGAAATTAAACCGCTCCAATTCTTTCATCTTCTTCCCCACCAAATTCCACAAGATTACCAAACCCACTCGTGAAATCCTTTCCTCATCAGTACCCATAACTCAATTTTTTTCAATATTCTTAAATAATCCTCTCAATCCGTATCGGTTGCGCTGATGTCCCTTCCTGGGCAATAATCTCTGGTTTTCTTGATGTTTTTAGCTTCGTCTCACTCTCTCAATTCTGAATTGTAATGTTCCACCCTACTATTCTTGCTCTAATTTAGCATATCGTCAATAGAATTTGAATTTCAATCATTTTTCTCCCCCAAATCCTCTGTTCTTGGTGCCATATTCTTGAACTTTGATTGCTCTGATTCCCATTTGGGTTTCTCGTTTGAGTGAAAAATCCAAACATGGGAATTCAAAAGGACAGAATAAGGCTCAACGTCGGAGGCAAGATCTTTGAAACAACAGCCACAACACTCGCAATAGCCGGCGGCAACTCCATCTTTGGACCCATGTTTGACGAAAACTGGAACCTCCAACCAAACTCCACAACCACCGAACACTTCATTGACCGAAACCCAGATTGCTTTTCCGTCCTATTAGACCTCCTAAGAACAGGGGAACTCTACATTCCACCGAACATCTCAGAAAAACTCCTCTACAGAGAAGCCCTGTTTTATGGCCTACTAGACCATGTACGTTCCGCCAAATGGGGCCCATTCGATGGAAACCGTCTCCGAGCATCAAAGTCCGTCACAGGCCGAGCACCGGGTGATGGAACCGCCATCCGGGCTTCCCCTGATGGTGGCTGCTGTGTGGCCCATGGCAGCATGGTCCACATTTATGACTGGATGTTAGAGGAACAGCCTACGTTGAATCTTGATTATCAACGAGTCAATGACGCCGGCTGGGTCGATTCGAGGAGTTTGGTGATCAGCACGTGCGAGCGGGTCGGGCGAGGCGATGGAGGGATGGGATTGTTCAATTCATCAACAGGGGAGTTAAGGTACAAATTTCATGTTAGTCATGAAAATGCTGTTAAAAGTTATACTGCTGGTGCTTTGAGTTTTGATGAGGATTATAAGATTTTTTCTAGTTGTAGAGGTAGGTGTAATGAGTATGGAATAGGAGTTTGGGACCAAAACACAGGACAACAAGTTGATTTCTTTTATGAACCACCTGGCTGGTCACTTGGTGATGCTGACAAGCTACAATGGTTGAATGGTACAAACTGTTTGTTAGTTGCAACTTTGTTTCCTAGGAAGGACAACTGTTACATTAGTATGTTGGATTTTAGGACAAAAAGCATGGTTTGGTCTTGGTCCGATATGTGGTTGAGACCGGTACTCGATGACGATCAGTTATCCGAAGAGAGACGTGTTCGGGACACCATTGCTATGGAGGATAACAATGCTATTTGTGTTGTGAATGAGTTTGAGGATTTAGGGTTTCTGGACTTGAGGAGTAACAATGGTAGTGTGAGGTGGAGCTCGAGGAGTAGGCTAATGAAAATGAAAGGGAAAATGCCTGATGAGCCATGTTACCCTAAACTAGCCTTGCACAAAGGGCAGTTGTTCTCGTCGTTGAATGATAATATATCAGTGTTTTGTGGTCCGGATTGGGTGTTGACATCAAGGCTTCGTAGGAGCTATGGAGGTTCAATATGTGATTTTTCAATTGGTGGAGATCGACTTTTTGCACTTCATAGCGAGGAAAATGTGTTTGATATTTGGGAGACTCCTCATTCTGCACAAGTTTTGTGATCTTGCTCTGGGGTTGTTCAATTTTGATTTCAATGTTTTTTTCTCTTTTTTTTTTTTTTTGTTTGTTTGTTTGTTGTTAGATTTAGAAGATGGGACCATGGCTTATGCTTATAGACTAGGAAATAGCACTATTTTGCTAGAGTTGTGAGGTTGACAAAGATTTTGAAATTTGGGCTCATTATTTATGGTGTAGAGTTGCTCTTGTTTACTAATAAGAGTTGAGGATAGACTTGTATGAATCATGCTTGCTTCTTTCTCTCCATCATCTATTGGGACCACTTAATGAAGACTCTTTAATGAACAAAGACTACATCATACATGAGTTAGCTTTTCCTTTTAGCAAAACCCTATCTCTTTTCACTTTTACAAAGATGATTCTTCTCCATGTGCTTGTTTACCCTACTTGGTTTATATTTGTTTATGCTGATGTTTCCAAGATTCCAGGTTAAAGAAGAGAGTAGTTCCAACTGCTAAAGTTGCTAAACAGATTTAGAAAGTTCACCAAGGCAAACTTGGTACCTTTTGCTTTAGTTTCCAGCTAACAGAAGTTGTTTCCACTGAGTTTGAAATGAGTTCACCATTCTTGTGTGACCGTGGGAGGTAGTTCTTAAATGCATAAGCCAAATGTGCAAAAGAATAAAGTGAATTAAAGCTAAGATACACGCAAGTTTGACCTAACAATCCACGTTGCTACCAAACAAAAAGAAGGGAAAAAACAGATGGCCAAGTCCTTCGGGTGTTTCTTGATGAATTCAAGTGTGTTTGGTGGGTAGGTACGAGTACGAGACTTCTAGAGAATTTTTTCAGTTTTCTTGTGTTTGATCTTGGTGTTTTTGGGTGTATCTAATAATAATAATGATTAATTTGTTGGACCGACCAAAAAAACAGTTTTCTGTAACATGTTCAATTTTTAAAAAAGGAAGAAAAAAATATTATTTATAATTATGATGCTTTTTTGCCACCAATGAAACCTGGTGCAAAGCATCCTTCTTTTATGGGTTTCTTTGCTTTCTTCAATTTAGTAGTGTAATACATTAATATAACTATACAATGAAACCGCCTCTTTACGCAATTAAATTACCAAAGACCTTGAGGTCTTTAGATTTCAATCCTCGTACCAACAGGAATCACACTTACCTATCAAAAAAAAAATTAACAAACCTGCGGACTAAAGATTAATTAAATCTTACATTTTAAAATTAAAATTAAAATATTATAAAAGCAATCTCAATAAGCCTCCGTTTACGCTCAACCAAATGTCAGTAAGATATGGCTAGATACTCTGCATTGTACTTTAATTGACCGGCCTTTCAGCGAATACTTAAATGTGCATGTAAATAAGCTTTTAGATCGGACATTACGTCGATCTTTACAAACACAAGTATATGAATCAGGCGTATATTATTCTAAAGAGGGAGAGGAAAAACTATTTAAAAATCCATTAAGATTGTCTCATCTACTAGGAAACACATGCCGGGTTTTCATCGAAAGACCAAAATCGCTAAAAACAAGGTTATGAACAACGAAGAAGCTTCTTTAATGGGGTTTCACCTTTTAGCTAATCAGAGAATGTGATGAGGACAAAATTAGGTTTACAAATGCATAAATGCATAAGAACAGTTAGGAGGCATTGGGATAAGGGTAGTACTAATTTGACTTTTAAGAGATGATAATAATGTATGAGAATAAACCAGAAGGGGGAGGTGGACCTCTTTAGGCGCACCAAGATAATGTTGTATCATGCATAATCAGGCATTACTTTTCTGAGGAGCGCAATAGGCTGGGATACATCAGGGGCAACCTCGTCAAAAGGGATATAGTTTTTCTCTTTGTCGTAGACATGGCACACTGTCAGTATTGTCTTCATCAAACGCCAATTCCATGTTGCCTCGTTCATATGCTGTTGGTATCATAAAAGTCAAATGTAAGAAAATAGTTCCTCTGTTAGCACCTGAAATCTTTAGGTAGAGACGTAGTTATACCTTTCCCCAGTTCTCTTGGAGAGATTGATGAGCTGCCCGTAAATTGTAGTTTGGTATCTTAGACGAAACATGGTGGGGGATGTGGACATTGATATCATGGCATAGGATCTCTATCCTGTTCAAGAGAAAGAAACAACGTCTAGAGAGTGTATTTCAAATAAACACGAACTACTAGGATTATATTATGTGGCAATAATCTGTGACTGAAAAAAAAAATCTGCAATATCTAAACTAAAAGGCAAGAGAAAATATGGAGTTGACTTCCGAAGAAAACATAGAGGCTTCAAACTTTTTCTCTTTGATCCATTAATACTATTCTGTTTCGTTTTTTGATAAAGCAATTATTTCCACTGCATTACATCCTCAAGTATTTATGATGGTTATTACAAATGTCTCAATGAAATGTCAAGGACATTAGTAAGAAGTGAATAAAATAGAATTGATTCATTACCAGCGAGGGTAATCACAGTGAACTGTGCCATTAAGCTGGGCCTGAGCAGCATTCCACTCCGTCGAAGATTTAAAAGGTATATGCGGCGCCGTGTGGTGGACCATAGTGAAAGTACTCATCTGAAATGCATAATGAACCAGAAAATATTAGTTCCAGAGATGTATATATATTAAATATAATATTAATCGAACCAATCTGTAAAATCTAACAGATTTTGGCAACTGGATAGCAGAACGATAAAGTTGAAATCTTCCAGCAAGCTAACAAGCAACGAAATGGAATGCAAATATCATGAAAAGTAAGCTGGACAAAAAATAATCCTTTCTAATAGACAGAAGAAACAAAAATGTTTCTGAACTAAAAGGTTAAAATAGTTATGTCATTAGAAGTTGCAACATCCAGCCTTCACCATTCTGAGCGCGCATTGTCAATATGGAGTTGACTAGCAAATAAATGTTAAAAAAAAAAAAAAAGGAGGGAGCACATCATTTGTGGGAGTACTCTACCTAAGACCTCGATTGGTACACGGAAATAGAATCAATTCTACTAAATCGCTTACTAGTAATGAGATTTCACATAAATAAATGAGAAGATGATTCCTAAAAAGTATTTGGTAACATAATGAATGTGATTACTAAAATAATACAAATTTCATTTATATTGTTTGGTAAGAAACAAACAACTTGAAATGAAATGACAAAATTAGGGCAATCGACAACATTGCCCCAAAGTGAACAAGTACTTGTTAATGACTTTCATGATAAAAACTAGACATTAACGTTATTACTGCTCCACAAAATAACAAGTTGTTCATTTATTTTTTCCAATTTTGGCGAAAATTGGAAATTATCTAACATCAATAAAGCAAGAAAAATTCATTAAATTAAAATTTAAAAAAAAAAACAAGCTAATATTATAATGAAACCAGTTCATAAAAATAGCTTAAACATTTGAAACTATTCAAGAAAATATGTGTTACTACTTTGCTAAAATAATTAATATTTTATTCTCCTATGTAAAGGAGATAACTGACCTAATAGAAGGATATAATTGTGCATGGAGAATCCAAATCCCACCTCCTCCATCAAGATTGCAATTCCCTAAATTTTAATGATCAATTTCAATTCCAATAATCATTCTGACAACAACAAACGCTATCATTTAATTCCAGGAAGATTTTTTCATAGGTGCGGGCTTCAGGATAAATCTGGTAGGGCGAAGCCTCACGTGCTCTTAATAAAGACGTAAATCTCATTTTCGTGTACCAATCGAGGCCTAAAATGCTTCAGACTTACATTCTGTCTGCAGAAAGCAATGATATACTTTGCTAATTTTCAGCATTCCTAATAAGAAAGACAATCAAAATAAAGTTTTTTCTGCAGCATACAGAGTTGCAAAGATGATGGGAAATAATTCTATTACCCAAAAGTGGTAAACCAACCACGGCATTAACCAAAAGTTGATCCATCCCATGAGCCCTGTCTGGTAAATAATCAATGGCCAACCAATTGCCATGAATGCAATTACGCAGGCCAAGCTAATTTTCACCCTGTTAACTTCATTGGGTCTGAACGTCTTCAAACTAAAATGCTTAACCCACCTATCACAATTTCTAAACTTGGTCAGAAACTCGCATGCCAACTTGAAGCACATGAATTTAATTTCTAAAGTTCATGTAAAGATTGTTTAGATCATTGGGAAAATAGTGTTAAATTCAAATAATGTAGAGCTTTATCAATTGAAATATACCAGTGAGCTATTATTTATTAATATTTATTTTTACTTTTCAAAAAAAAAATACCAGTGAGCTATTGATGCCCAAGGCCGCAACGGACCATATGCCCATACAAGTGCCTTCCGCAAAATTGGGTTGGAATCTAACTCCTGTTTATCAATAGGCAGCCAAGCAGTATCTTCAATCAACCTGAAATATATAAATTAGAATTGAAAAAAAAGGGCAAGTTTTAAAAAATTAAAGATAAAGAAGAGGAAATTGAAATTATTTTGGAATAAAAATTTCAGAAGAAATTACCCCAAATAAAATCAACTGGATAAGCAGATTCGCACATGCATATGCATACCTACTTTTATCAAAAAAAAAAACATATGCATACCTATCAGAGATTTACTCAGGTGGGGGAAATTTGTAAAAATTTGACAAAAGTGGGGGCAACTTGTAAAATTTAACAGTTTTTTATTATTAAAAAAATTTAAAAAAAAACCCCCAAGTGGGGACAACTGCCCCCAGACCTCCCACAGATAGATAAGGTAGTTAACAGAAAAAGAGAGAAAAATATAAAGGGGAAGGGCCAACACTACAAAAGGTAATTTTTCAAGTAGCTGCAGATATCATAAGATGCAAGGGATTTCAGTATGATTTAGAAACCTAAAACTATACTCACTTTGGTTTACCAATGGCAATTACTGATTGAAAACAATAAAAAGCATTTCTTATCATTATGCACAATGGATCACATAATACCAAACAGAAAGAATATTTTTATTTTCCTTTCCCTGATTCTAGCTACTTTAGAAAATTACTAAACCAACATGGAATCCCAACATACTCTGATTATGGGACAAACATTTCAAGATGCAAACAAAATTATTTACAACTTATGTATTTCAGGATATATCAAAATTAATTAGAAAAATACTGTGCAACTGAGTCTGAAAGAAAACTATTTCTAACAGTATACGAAGATTTGACAATCAATTTTATAAAGAGCTAAAGAATACAGAACAGAGAATACGAGCACTGAGCTAGTACTAAAAGCACTGCTATCGGTCCTATCTAGGAGTACATCTAGTGAGTCCCATGTATATCCCAAACTCTTGAAACTTCTTAAAATCGAAAATCACACTTTGAATTAAAACGACTAACAGTGTGATAATGCTATCTGTCTTGCAATGAAAACTTTCAGGACTAGTGGTGCATTAAGCGTACTCAACTAGCAATGGGATTGTTCAAGAAGCTAACTCTAACTGAAGGCAACCTAGAGTTATGTTTAAAAGTTTATAGGCAATGTTCCATGTTGGATGAGTGCATTAAGCCCCTTAGCAAAGCCATTAGGAGCAGGGTGATGTTACCACTTGCAACTGCCTGTGACTCTTGAATGCAACAATATATATTTTAGTCATGCATAACCCCGAGCTCTCTAACAACCAATTTGGCTTGATGTGTATTGCAAATTCCAATTAAGTTATGTTCCCTTCAAGTTGAAAAACTGATGTGAATCCAATCACCAAAAAACCTAGTTCGCTTAGGAGTTAACCCGAAGGTTTCCAAGCTGTCCCAAGAACCGTCCACCAGTTTGCTCCACGCCCACAATCTGCCCAAGTTGAATTAACTTGGCCGAAATTTCCAAGCTTAAACAAACAGCCCGAAAATTTCCTATACTACACACACGGAAATGACAAGAAAGTAACGGGATAATTTACGGACTCACCGGTTGAGCTTCACTCACTCAACGTAAAGAAATCCGACGACTAATTATTTTCAAGCTTCACTCACTTAAGAAGAAAGAATCGATTTTAAAGAAAGAACACAACTTGCTCTTTACGGGGTTTCTTACGAAACTAAAAATCTGCTTTATTGATTGCAAGTAAATGCCTTATAAAGGCTAAAAAATAAACCCTAAAACTAGTCACCAAAAATAAAGACTTCCTAACCAACTAGAAAACAATAAAAGAAAATCTATCTTTTAAGGAAACAAAATATCGCCCTAACTACTAGCAAATTTATCTAACAAAAACCCTAATCCTGTTGTATCTCGAACTCATGGAGGATGCCTCCCCAAGCCTTGTGGCTGTCGTTGTCTTGTATGGGATGCCATGCACGATTTATCGACCCCGTGCCACCTTTCCTTGAACTAATCAGCGCCATCCCTCCATACTTCTTATCACGATCCCCTCGAGCCTTCTTTCCCAAGCCATCCATCCAAGCCATGCACCCCTCAATTCTCGGCCAGTTAGTGTTAAGCCGTGCTCCACTATTTTCCTTAACCATCCATGCCTCCTCTTCCGACCCATTTCTTTTACGTTGTTCCTCCTAGCTGCCCCACTCTCATCAAACCCCCTTTCTTCGAAAAGGATTGCCCTCAATCCTTGACCCTTTTCCTTGTCGAACCTCTTGTCTTGACCCCTGTTTCTTTAGTCTTCTACCTCCCCAGTTTCCTTCACAAGTTCGCAACCCATTGTTCTTGCCTTAGCCCGTGCTATCTCCAGCCACTCCTTTGCCAAACTCTTGCTGTCCTTAAGCGTTGTGAAATTTATGAATGCATCAAGAAACTCCCTCCAATCTGTAGCCTCTTGTTTGCTTATCCCCAATACTTGGTTGAATTCTCTTCCCAGCCCTTTGTAGACAAAATTCTGGATACTTGCAACCTCTTCTTCTTGAATGTCTCGGTAAATCTCCATTGCCAAATTTGGGAAGTCCTTGCTGCCCACTTCGACTCCTCCTCCAAACCCGTGACCCTTCATTGTGTCTCCCTCAATCTTTTCCTCTCCTTGAACAGCCCCGTCTTCCTTCCCCGCTCGTTTTTTTGCAAAAAAACTTCTCTTGGTAGACAAAGTAGTGGGTGGATCACTTGAAGAGGTCGCCGATGGTTTGATTCGAAACTTCTTTCCGTCCTTAGTTAGTGTGTAAGTATTCTCTCTTCCATCATGCATGACACACCGATCATATTGCCAAGGTCGGCCCAAAAGAACATGACACACATCCATGGTAACCACATCGCATAACACTTCGTCTTCATACCCTCCCATAGAGAAATTTATCAAAGCTTGACGATCCACTTTGACTTCCAAACTGTTATTAAGCCAATGAAGCTTGTATGGACGTGGCTGAGCTATCGTGGGAACTTTCAATTTCTCTATAAGTATCGTTGCAACCGTATTGGTACAACTTCCCCCATCCACTACTAGCTTGCATACCTTCCCTTGGACGAGACAGTTTGAGTGAAAAATTTGTTCCTCGTACCTTCCACTAGTGTGGATTTCACATGCAATGATCTACTTAACACTAGGTGCTCCCATGCACCTCTTCACAATCCAAGATGTTCTCTTCCTCTTTCTCGGCCACTTCTTGCTTTGAAACAAGGTGTTCTTCAATAGCCTGAATTTCTTGCATCGTTAGAACTCTCTTCATCGAACACTCGGACTGATAATGTCCATATCCTTGACATTTAAAGCACTTGACCGAGTCCTTGCTTCTTACCGGCTTCTTGCCTTCGGCCTTTTCTACTTGTTTATCATCTTTGCCTCTTCCTTGCTGCCCACCATGCTAGTTGACCCTTTGAACCCGGCTGTCCCCTTTGAGGCCGAACCCTTTACTCCCTTCTTCCTTTTAATTTGCCTTTCGCACTTGGTAGCCAACTTGCAAAGTTCCTCGAATGTGAAACAAGGCTGCAATTCCACCATATTAGCCAACTCTGAATCCAACCCGGTCATGAACCTAGCAATTTTTTGTTCAACCCTTTCTTGAACATCACACACAATTGAAATCCTTTCGAACTCCTCAATGTATTCACTAACAGATAATTCTCCTTGCTTGAGTTGATGAAGGATAGTGAAATTATCTTGGAGATAGGTAGTGGATAGGAATCTTCGATCCAAGTATTTCTTAAGCTTGTCCCACTATTCAATCTTCTCTTTTCACTCACGTCTTCTTTGAGTCTTAAGATTCTCAAACCAAATAGAAGCGTACTTTGTGAGTTTTAGAATAGCTACCTTGAATTTCTTACGATTGCTGAATTCCTTATACTTGAAGATTCGCTCCGCTCTTTGAATCCAATTAAGATAATTTTCGGTGTCCATGGAGCCTTCAAATTCGGGGATATCGAGCTTCAAACCCCGATCATCATCATCCTTGCTCCTTAATGAACGCACCCGAGCAACCTCCTCCTCGTCCTCGGAATCATGAGCCTCCAAGGCTGCCGGCCTTGCTTGCAACCCTAGCCGCAACTCTTCAAACATCTACCTGAGTTCATGGAGTTCTCGATCCCTCCTCAAATTATGTGCTTCATCGAAAGTACGTCAACATCCACCACCTTCTGCCATGATCGTCTAGCGAATAGGGACTCGTAAGACTCAAGCTCTGATACCACTTGATGTGAATCCAATCACCAAAAAACCTAATTCGCTTAGGAGTTAACCCAAAGGTTTCCAAGCTGTCCCAAGAACCGTCCACCAGTTTGCTCCACGCCCACAATCTGCCCAAGTTGAATTAACTTGGCCGAAATTTCCAAGCTTAAACAAACAGCCCGAAAATTTCCTATACTACACACACGGCAATGACAAGAAAGTAACGGGATAATATACGGACTCATCGGTTGAGCTTCACTCACTCAACATAAAGAAATCCTAGGACTAATTCTTTTCAAGCTTCACTCACTTAAGAAGAAAGAATCGATTTTAAAGAAAGAACACAACTTGCTTTTTACAAGGTTTTCTTACAAAACTAAAAATCTACTTTATTGATTGCAAGTAAATGTCTTATAAAGGCTACAAAATAAACCCTAAAACTAGTTACCAAAAATAAAGACTTCCTAACCAACTAGAAAACAATAAAAGAAAATCTATCTTTTAAGGAAACAAAATATCACCCTAACTACTAGCAGATTTATCTATTAAAACCGTAATCCTTTTGTATCTTGAACTCATGGAGGGCGGCCTCCCCAAGCCTTGTGACTGCCGTTGTCTTGCATGGGATGCCATGCACGGTTTGTCGACCCCGTGCCACCTTTCCTTGAACTAATCAGCGCCATCCCTCCATACTTCTTCTTATCACGATCCCTCAAGCCTTCTTTCCCAAGCCATCCATCCAAGCCATGCACCCCTCAATTCTCGACCAATTAGTGTTAAGCTGTGCTCCCCTATTTTCCTTAACCATCCATGCCTCCTCTTCCAACCCATTCTCTTCAAGACCCAACCCTTTCAAAGTCCTCTTAGCCATGTTAATCCAGCCCAAACCCCCTTGACTTTCCATGAACATACTCTTCCAGCCGTGTACACCCAAGCCCTGCTCCATTTCTTTTACGTTGTTCCTCCTAGCTGCCCCACTCTCATCAAAAACATTCCATATTTGATAACCTTTTACCATTCACTTATGATTTGTAGTTCACTACACATAGCCTATATACTTAAACTAGTTATTTTAGCTCTTTTATAAGGATTTTGGAAATCCATATTTGAACAATAAGGTCCTCGCTAGAGCTGTCAAATAGGGCTAAAGCCCGCGGGCATGCCCGCCCCGCCACCTAAAAGGGGCGGGTTGGGCTGATGTATTAGGTGCCCGTTTAGGAGCGGGCCTCACAGGCTTTGCCCGCACGGGCTGCGGGCTTTTGCGAGCGGGGCGGGGCGGGCTGCCCGCCACTTGATCATTAATTTCTATTTTCTACATTTGATTTGGGCTTTTAGACAATATAAGTAGTTTATATTGGGCTTGGTATACTATACTTATTATTTAATTAACCTAGACTTTTACTATCCTATAAGGCTATAAGCCTATAACTGTAAGGCTGCCTATAAATCTAATCATCTATTCTTCTTATCTCAATTTTCAATGTCTTTTTTAAAAGCAAAAACACTCACAGCCGAGAGACACCACAACTCCACAACAAGTCTTCATGAGTTCATCTCAGTTTCTCTCTCAGCCTCTCCGTCTCCCCATCGCCACTCTCACTCTCCGGTTCTCCCACATCGTCTCACAGTTAGAGACGCCTCTAAGCCTTTCCTCCATCGTCTAAATCATCTCACATGCTCACAGTCGTCTCTCACCGCCTCTCTCTCACCTCACCGGTGCCGGTCCGACATCGTCTTAGTCTCAAAACGAATCTCCGTGCCTTTCTTTAACCTCAGATCCCAGACGGCAACTCGATCTCCAGTGGCAGCGACTTCGTCTCCGTCTCTTCGGTCTTCAGTCTTCCTCTCTCCTCCGTCTCTGCTCCTCACTACCTCCGTCTCTGCTCCTCCAGCTTCGCCGCCACCGGTTTAGTCTCTTTAGTCTTCCTCTCTAATTTCATCTCAGATCTCACGCTCTCTCTCTCCCATCCATCCTGCTTCCAGTGCCTTCCAGATCCCTGCTCCTCCAGCTTCGCCGTCACAGCCTCAACGGCTATGTAGAATTTTGAGTCTTCACCTGTTTTATTTGAGCTCTATGTACTGTGTAATGGTATATTTAATATTGTTATATAATTATTAATTGGTATATTGGTATATAATTGGTATATTTAAATATTTAATAAATAAATGTAATTTTTGCGGGCTTTGTCCGTTTTGCCCGCGGCCCAAGGCAGGGCGGATTGGGCCAAGAGATTCAAGGACCGTCAAGATTGCCGGCTTTCCCGCCCCGCCCCGTTCAGTGGCGGGATTTTCAAGCCCGCTGGCAAACCCGCCATGTTTGCCCGTTTTGACAGCTCTAGTCCTCGCCAACAAAATGAATTTACAATATGAGATCAGATGTTTATACTGCTCAATTCAAACTAATAAAATTTATTTGATTGCACTTTTTATGACATTTTAGTTGACAATCGAATTGAAAGTAACAAAAAGATGCATATATATTCAAGAAACAGGGTAAAAAGGTTGTATGTCTCTGACATATCTACACATTATACTACATAGTCGATGGTTGCGTTAAGGTAATCAGATTACACGAACTGAAAACAATGAAATACAACAAACATGAACGAGAATACGAAACTGACATGTTGGTTTTTGCGTGGTGTCGATCATGCTTAAAACGCCATGGCTCGTATGGGTATATCAGCGGCAAAAAGGCAAGAGTTCCAACAATGTCTTCCACTAATTTGTTCCTCGAGAATGATTTATGTGCGCAATCATGGCCTATAACAAAGAACTTCAAGGGTATAGGGAAAAAAAAGAAAGAGTTGGACCATTGTAAAATTTATTAAATAGTAAAAGAAGCTAAGACTCCACTTGGAACTCAGAATAAGTAGGAAAGAAAAGAAAACTACACAAAATTTCATTTTGCCTTGTTTAGTTATGTTTTGAAAACTAATGGGGGGAGGGGGGGAAAGCGAGAGAACACTAATCCTCAGACATATCAGCAGAATTCAGAACTTACCCCTGTCACTGCAGTTCCCGTCCATGCCCAAGCCAGAGGAAGCAGATACCACGGGGCTTTGGAGATCATCAGTAGTCCTAAGGCATAGGAAGTTGCAGATACCAAAACTGACTTCCATGCTTTCATATCATCTATCTCAAATACCTGAAAGCCAAAAAACAGAGAGGGGAAGCGGAAGATTAGCAATGCGAGACAGATAACTCGTATTAAAACTTAAGGTTGAATGTGAAAGGAATAAAATTGGTACAAACAACCATTAACATTACAGTTGCTTAATTTTAATTCAATACGAGGTGGATCCATTAAGAAATTGAGCCCCCTCCAGAAGTATATTAATAGCCAAACCAGCTTTCTAATCATTCAGTTCTATGTAGGAAAATACTAAGTAAAGAAGGAAGATTTTCCAGTTGGACATTTTACTCTCAACTAGTCTCACACAGTGCATCTGTCGTGTTGTACTGTGCCCAGGCTTCATTCATGGTAGGATTAACTTCTGGACGAAAAAAATGTCATTCAGGATAACAAAAAAAGTTTGTCAAGGAATAAAAAGTTGGGTCACTCTTCGATCACTGTTTTCAGAGTTTCATGATATAGTTTGGTCAAAAGAGTGCTAAGTAGGCATAGCACAGCTAAATATGATGTATTGCCAAACAGTGAAACAGGTAGTGTCTATATGTGTGTGAGTGCACGTCAGTGTCTATGTCTATATTAAGGGGGGGTGTAACCTGCACACATCTCTGGGCATACATCATATAAGAACTACCTCTATCATGGTGTTGCCAACTGAATCCTCAAGGAAGACAGGTTAAGAATCTGGTAGGTAAGCAAATTAAAGCAGGGAACAAGAAGATGGAAATTTAGTGGATTGGCAACTGTTTCTAGCAAATACCTTTTTTGGAAGTGAATCCATGATGTTCTTCAATGTAACAGTATCTGGAAGGGGTTCCCCAATTTTCCTAAAACCGTAATTTTCACATAATTGTTTCCTGTATTCTGCACTGTCTGCTATGGACGGTCCAACGGGAATTGCTACAGCTTGTATAGCTTTATTCTTCTTTGAAGAAACCAAACATCTTTCATGCTTGAGCTTTCCCAGGGAAAAACCTTTCCATTTGAAATAATAAGAACCTGTCTATCATCGAAAGCATTATAAGGTGCCCTTTTTTTCTTTTCTTTTTTTGATAAGTATTATAAGGTGCCCTCACCATGGATATTTTTCTCAAGGAAAATAAACATACGAAAGAACAAAAAAGAAAAAAACAACTACTACAATGACAACAAGAAATATATGGATCAAATATGTATTATTGTTGGAAATTGGTGTCTCATATTCCTTGGATGGTTACGATTGAAAATTTTATTGGGATTTGCCGATTTGGAGTTATGAGAGAGTCCTAGATGTACTAGGATTGGAGTTGGATTTGGCCCACATCGATTTTGGATTTTCCAAGCTCCTATATAAAGACAGCTTCCCTCTCAGTTTGTGATATTTGGAGGATTTTTTATTTTTTCTGATAAGTAAGAGTATTATATATTAGAAGCGTCAAAAAAGGTGACGTGTCCTTCTACACTGGGAGTATACGTAGTAAACTAATCTAAGGAGAGACTATAAAGAAAATCTACAAAGGAATAAGGATGAGAAATGGAAGTATTAGCATCTACTGAACACCGAGACCGGAGGGTTCACAACACAGTGTCTTTCAACTGCGACAAGGGCCTTTCCTTGTTATCAAAAACCCTTCTATTCCTTTCAAGCCAAATGGTCCAGCGTGTACAAATGGTCCTTTCAAAGAGCACGTTATGTTTCATGAAGATCAATTTGTGTGTTTTTGAAGGATGGGAAATTTTTTGCGATATGTGCAAGATTTGTTGAAGACGATCATCAAGGTGGAGTTCATGGATGTTTCAAGGTACTCTCCAAGTACTCTATATATAGTAATCTTGCCCCCTCTATTCAAAGTTTAACATTATGCTTGATGTTTTTTTATTACACACCCATGCACAGAATTCAACCATTTAGTTAAAGATTTCAATAAACATACTTTGCATATCCTACCTTGTTCCCGTCTTCCCGGTGTCTTTCACTGTTACTTCAAATTCAGAGTTCCTAAACGACAGCATCCTCAAGACAACCCAGATTTTCATGAAGTGCATTGTTAAAGTTCTAGTTAGATTATGAATATTATATCAATACATATAAGAAACTCCAAAATATGCCAACAAAGTCATGAGCAACTTTATGTTAGTCTTCTTTTTGTTTTTTTTCCTTTAAGACGTCCTTCTACCTTGCTGTTCAAAATAAAACATCTTTCTATAATGGAGGGTAACTTGCTCAACCTTATATTTGCAAATCATCAAAAAAGAGAGTACTGGTGTCCTTTTGGCTGGCATTAGTCAAACCACTAGAATTAGCAGCATTTCAGATTGAATAGATGATTGAGGGAGATTGATGTGAATCCGGGTTCGGATTCGAGCCAAGATCGATTCGAAGATTAACGAGACCCTCAATGAAAAACAAAGAACGCGGAATTAGAACAGCGAATAATGAAAGTAACGAGAATAATGATAAAACGAAAATAACAAAATAAGAGAAAGGATAGAAAGAGTCTACCTTGACCCACTAGTCGCAATTGACTAGGAACCTTGGGGTGTGAACGAGAACCGTCGACGCGATTGCCTACGACCCACGAACACGGAATGCCACAATCCCCGACTCACGAAGATTGATAAGTTCAAGGTTTGGTTTCTAGTCCAAGAAACCGGATAAACTCACAAACTCAATTGTGAACAAGTGTATGAACACTAAAAAAATGCACTTTGCATAACTGATCCAAGATCCCCCTTTAACAATGTTTTAGACAAGCCTTATATAGACTACACATACTTAAAGCAAACTGCACAATTTATGCACTAGGGAACTCCAAGGGTTGTGTGATTAAAAGATAGACTAAAGGTCTTCAGGGACTCCAAGGGTTGTGTGATTAAAAGATAAGACTAAAGGTCTTCAAGGACTCCAAGGGACAGATTCTTCGGTTTCTGATTTCTTGAGAATAGGGTAATTTCGTCCAAACAAATATATATTGAAGTCATTAATTAGATCAGGGGGTGGATGAGTATATATGGAGGGTGGAATTAGCCCCTCCCTTTAATTTATTATAACTAGTTTTGCCGTCAAATAGGGCAAAAGCCCGCGGGTATGCCCGCCCCACCACCTATTAGGGGCGGGTTGGGCCGGTGTTTTTAATACCTGTTAGGATACGGGCTTTGCCCGTGCGGACCACTGGCTTTTCGGGTTGGGGCGGGGCGGGCAACGAGCAGCCCGCATATTCTAGGTCCTTCACATTCAATAATAGGTTTGTTTTCTAATGTGTTTCTTAGACTTTAATTTCATGTTGGTCATAGATTAGTTACATCATTTTCTTTCTATTTCACTCTTATCTTATCAAAAAATTTAAATTCAAACTTTAAAAATAAATGTGCTGTAAAAAATTAAGGGATTAAAATGTGATTTTATTACTAATAAACTATCAAAACTGTTATTTTCTTAAACAAAATTAACTTTTACCCAGTAATTGGAAGTGCAAATACATTTCATGATGTAACTGAATTTGAGCCTAAATATATTGAGTTTGGTTCAAGCATTTCAATGTGTTTATGTAAACTGTATTACAATATTACAATGTTGTTGGTCTAAATATTAAATCTTGTTTTTCAAAAGATGAAAGTAACTCCAAATATACTACAGTACTTCCTTGGTTTCAAAATAGTATCAATTTGTAATGTCAAATCCATGGATCCGTTTCTTTTTTTTTTTTTTCATTTCACAATAATTAAGCTATCAAATTATCATGATTCTTGAATTTAAATAATTGAAAATAAATAAATAAAAATTTAGATAAACTCATTTTTTTGCCTAATTGGTGTATATTGGTCAATAAACCCAAAAGCCCGTGGGCTTGCCCGTTTTGCCTGCGGCCCTACACGGGGCGGTTTGGGCTAGGGGTTTTCAGGACCGTTATATTCACGGGCTTTCCCGTCCCACCCCGTTTCACATCGGGCTTTTCAGGCCCGCGGGCAAACCCGCACCGCAGGCCCGTTTTGACAGCTCTAGTTTTACACCCGTGCGTTAAACGCACAAGCATATATCTTTCTTAATTAAATTATACACAAATAAAATGAAGATAATAAAAAAAATAAAGAAAAAACATGATAAATGGAACAAATTATATCGATATAATTGATATCATTTAATCCAATATTTTATGAATTGTTTAAGTCATTTTCTCGTTCATAATTTTATAGAGTTTAATAATTAATATTTTTTGTTATTAAAATTTAGGATCTAAAATAGTATAAATAGTAATTCAAATATATTCTTCACTATATAACATATAGACTTATTAAATATTTAAAGTTTGTGGTTGGTATCTACAACTATGATTTAATCGTATATATTCCTATGAATTACCAATAAGTTATAATTAATTGTGGTTATTTGTAAAAATAAATTTTATTTTGATATTATAATTTCAGATATGATGAAAGAGACACAAAAATTTCAAATACAGACAAGTCATTTATGAAGATTTCCATAGCACACTTTTTATAATTAATTGTGGTTATATTTTATTTTGTAATTACATGTATTCAATGAAAATACATTTGTTCTTATTCCAGTGTTATTTGCTCATTTTAATTAATCAGTAAATTAAGTATACACCAAAATAGATTTGTATTTGCAAATTTTCACATGGGTGGCTACTCCTATTAAATACTACTACATAGAAACTTGGTATTTTCTCAACATGTGCATATTTGCACATTTTCAATAAATCTTGAGAGTTGTGTAATCAATTAATCAGATTTGTGTTTCCAATGCATGCTATCTACTATATAATAATACTCAAATATGACTTTCTTTTTTTAGCAAGTACATTTTGGCGGGATTTTACCTCTTTTAGACTACCTAGCTTTTATATATATATAGATTTTTTTATTTTTTTTATTATGTTATTATTGTTGTTCTTTTTCTTTATTTATTGGGGGAGGGGAGACTGGGAGTGTTGAGGGGGCAAAGAATGGAAACTCAAACGGACCCAAAAGAAAAAAAGCCAACCCCGACCAAAGAGTAGGACAAAGGAAATAGGGCAGTTGAGGACCTCCTGCTTGTTCGTGACCATGGTTAGATTGGGTAGCGAAATGGCCCACTCATTCAACTGGCCTAAGGATGCTAAGCCCAATTGTGGTTCATGCCCTAGGTGGCCAGGTCCCTCAATCTTGCTTAAGAATATGTGTTCAACAAAGGCATATAAGAGAAAAACTGACGGTGAATTGTCTCACTTGTTTACTGTTTTCATTGAGAAAGATTTGCATTGGGAACATCTCCCTACGTATTTGGGACACTCTCACATCTATTGATGGGCGTTCCCCTCCTTACTAAAATGTACTCTTAGCAAGTGCCCCAAACCAAATAAAGTTAAATGGCATGATATCTCACTGTCAATATATTATACTTATTTTTAAGATTTCCATGTTACTTGAACTTAAAGAGATAAATAGTGAATTGGACAAATCTAAATAATCACCCAAATTTACAAAATAAGGTAAATTACTAATATGAATTTGAAATTGCAGTAATCATCGTTGTTTTTTGTTTAAAATTAGGAACATATTATGCTTTTGGTGTTGGTGTATCCCAAAATTTGGGTATCAATATTTTCTTTTTGAATCAATTATTATTCTATATCTTGTTTTAGTAGTTGGATTTTTATTTTTGTATACCATCCTTTCGATAATCACTATTAAATATATGTAGTTAGGGGTTTTATATTTTTTAGTAGGCCTCCACCCCCAAAATCCCTTGCATTCTGTTTACACTTCCTTACTCATTTCTTTAACACTTCATCACCACCATTCCTTGAAACATTGTTGTCCAGTTAAGGTCCCAGTGTACTTTTTAGGACCTCCAAGCATTGGACTGTCCTTGAAAAATTGACTTAGTTTTGAAGTTGCAATTTCAACACTACATTTCTTATATGAGAAATTTCATACCAATTCCTCCCCAAACTATGAAACATGGAGATTAATGAAAATACTGTATACAAATATAATTGAAATTGCAGAGTGGCATTGAATAAAGACAGAAATGAAAACTCAAACGTGACAAAAATTGGGGCAGCTTTATAATGAGTAAGACGTCGGGAAGGTACTGTTGACTCGAGCAAAACCATTCAGCCACATGTGAACGGATCAACTGTCTTTATCTTTAATAATTTGAACTTCTAAGTACCAAAAAGAGTGTAGGACTGCTATTAATTTTATTTCCCAATTCAAAAACTAATAAATAAGAATGGGATTGGGAACTGGATTTGTAAACATGGGAGTTTCAACCCAAAGTCTTAAATTTCACTTTAATCTATGTAAACACACCAGTGCAAAGGCGTGAGCGTCAAAAGTAATAAAATAGTTGAGCAATGGAAACCCGTCTCAGTGACTACATTCAAAAGAATGACAATATTCAATATGGCCTTCGGACTCAATTTTTGGACACTCGGGCTCAAAAATCAATCCTGAAATTCTTATATTCTTAATAACTTATGCGGAATGCCTAAAGATTGTCAGAAAACAATAATCAACGACGAGTTTGAGCTCATCCAAAGGTCAAATAATGCACATTGGAAAAAAGTAAAACCCACATTGAAGTAGGAAGACAGAGAGATATAGAGAAATGCACGCATACCTGGAGGGCTAAATGGGGTAAATCTACGGCATTGAATTGAGTTTTGTTGGGGACCCTATAAACAAAACCATACCCATTAACAAATCCTCGAAATAACAGAGAGAGTGAGGTGGGGGGAAGAAATGATACCGTGAAAAGGAAGCTGGAATCCGCAAGTCTGCACGCCATGGGCTGAGCAGAAGTTGCAGAAAGTAGAATGAATATATATACGAGGTCTTCTTTCTGAAGATGAGGGTAAGCTAAAACCTTACCCCTTTATTGCCAACTGGTAAAGCGGGAATTCTGATTTTTAACAAGAATTTAGCTCAGAAACATTTTTATGATCTCATGGTCCTGCGCATGCTAGTGTGGATGGGATGCATTTGGGGCCCTTTGGCTCATTTTACTATTCTCCCTAGTCCCCTACCACACCACAATCCTTTCTATCTGATGCTTTTGGTTGAGCCGGAGTATAATCTATTGATAACATTATACCTAAACGTAACACCTAATTTACTAAACGTAACACCATTTAAAAAACAAAATTACCTCACTACCCCTCATCCATTACTCCCTCAATTAACTCCCTCAATTACTATCCCACAATTAACTCCCTCAATTAACTCTCCAGCAACCAAATCTCTCCCCAACCGTCATCTCTTTCCATCCTTCCAACTTCCTTAATTATTATCCCACAATTAACTCCCTCAATTTACTCCCCATAATAGACCCAAGTCTCTCCCACTCCCTAAACCTTCATTTCCCTTTCCTTCTATCTTCAGATGACCGTCATCTCCCTCTCTACATCTCCTCTTCTCTTCTTTCATTAATCTTCAGATCCTAGACTTGTCTTCGACCACCATCTCAGTCGTGTCCACCAGGTGTCCCGCCCATTGTTCACCATTTGTTTTCGAAAACATCCGCTAGTGAGTAGCGGATCTTCATAACATCCGGCGAGTAGCGGATCTTCTTCACAACATCCGCTGGTGAGTAGCGGATCTTCTTCGAAACATCCGCTCGTGCACGACGGCATTCCAAATACATATCCGCTTTTTAACAAACAGTTGCTCGTCTTTGGCGGATATTTAGCCATACAACCGCTAGAATCGGGCGGATGTATTGCTAAACATCCGTTTCTCATTTGCGATTGTTTTTTTTTTTGGGTTGAATAATTTTTTTTATATGAATAATAATATAAATAATATGTGTGGGTATATATATATATATATATATATATATATATATATATATATATATATATATAATAGTTGTTACATTGCGATTAAAATCAATTTCTTAAGTTGAGTGAAGTGAGAGAAATTTAGGGTTTATTTTGTTTGGAGAGATGAAGATGATGAAGGACGGATGGGTTGAAATTAATTGGGGGAGGGTTGTTCTAATTGAAGTTAGTTTTTTTAATTGGAGTAAGGATATTATTGTCATTTTGCATATTAAATGGTGTTACGTTTAGTAATTTCGGTGTTACGTTAAGGGTGACTCTATTGATAAGGAAACTTATATAATTTCATAATTTGGTTATGAAAATATTAAATTTATTTTTGAGGTCGAATAAATTTATGGCATATTTGGATGGGTTAATTACTTTTTTTTATCATCTTACAAATTGGGACTTCCAATATACAAAATATAACTAATGTATTAAAATTGATAAGTTGCTAATGTAAGCTACGAGTACGTCAGCGACTCTGTTATCAATTTGAATGTTCAGTTAGCGGTATTGGTCACATTTTACCTAAATCATGAATAACTTGGTCACGTTTTGAATATTGAAGGTTGATTTAATTAATTTTTTTGTCACTCGACTTTATAGAAATTATTTATTTGGTTCATATACTAAAAATTAATTCGTTTGGTCCTACATGTTGACATTTACTATCAGATTCTGCCCTCACTCCGTTACCGTTAATATTTTTGTCTGATTTTGTTAGAAAATGTCCAAACTACCCTTATCACTCATCAACCTTCTTCTTCTCTTTTTTTTTCTTTTTAAATAGAGGATCAGTAGTGGTTCCCCACTTACCCCCTTGGTGACTCGAACCTACGATCTATTAGGTATGGGTGAAACGTCTTACCACTAAGCTGCACTTACTTGTCCACAACCTTCTTCTTCTCTCGTCTCCTTCATTTCTGTCATATTATCTCAAGAAAGTCAGTACAACAGACCCAAAAAATGTATGCATATCTGCCTCTACCTCTGTCAACGTCTTCCCATCCCTTCTTCAACCCCAAAATACCCTTAGCCAATTTCTTACGCAACCCACCAAAATTGGTCCCTTTTCTAGTCGTCTTCTTCAAATGTGCAGCTACAAAATCAGCTGCCAGAATGAAATTAGGCCTCTTGGGCTTTGAAGCTGACCACTGTAGAGACCCGACCCAAACATCAACACGAAATCCCATGGTCAACCTCTAAAAGAAACTAAACAACCGATAGGTACCTGCTAAGCATGTTGGCACAAGTCAAACAGTCGAGCTACACGAGCTCTAATGAGGAAGTAAAATCGTAACGGCTAGATAGAACAACAAATTCAAAACTACGGAAGCGAAATAATAATAACACACTCGAGCTATCGAGCTTCAAGCTAAGCACGACCAAACAAATAGTAAATCTCTCAGCCCAAAAATTCGAACCGCGTGACGCAACAATGCGCACAGGCAACTAACCATCGGCTACTCAAGGTCGACGGAACAACAAGATCTCAAACTGATATAAGCACTCAACGGCTAAAGCATATTGGAGACAACAACAACTAAAATGAAGGCCCCGTGGCAACTGCATGCCCGGGAGACAACTTAATAAATACTATAAACTAAAATACACGAGCTCGGCAATATATGTCGGCTACCAAAAATACAACCAACATAAATACCCAAGTTTCTACCCGACAGTAAAGTCTATATAACTTTACATAATGTCGACCTCACAAGAATAGCAACGTACATAAAAAAAGAAATAATGATGCTATAAATAACGGGACTCCACGAGATACAACTCGGAAGAGTCGGCTGCTACAAACTCGATCCACGCGAACACATGATCTTAACTCGATCTACCGATCTACTCTGCACTGCTACAGTCACGATCTACTCGACCTTTTCGCGGCTAACGAGTAAGTGCAAACTAAACAAAGTACAGAGTGAGTCATAATGACCCACTACGCTACTTCAAATAACATGATATTATGCACAGTTATTAAATAATCATGGCATCATGTTAAACAATAATAATCCATGAACATGTATCACAATATTCTCGATACTTCATAAAATACCTTTTTTTTCCTTTCTTGTTTCCAAAACCTTCATGCAATACAATGATATTCACGTAATGCTTAAAACCATTATATAACCATTTCTTTCTTTTCTCAAATCAATCATGCAATAATATGATAATCATAAGCATGCATATAAATCACAATAAATTAGAGTTTACTTCTCTAATTTTAACAAACTCATTGAACCAAGACATGCTTCCTTGATCTGCTTCTGTCGCGCTGCTCCTGCAAATCACGTGCACAATCACCTGTGCTCCCGACACCTATTCTCTGGTATCGTCGGCTTTGAGACATCTCTCAAGTACCATAACTTCCAAGGTCATGCTTTCCTGCTATAAACGATGGACAGCTACTTCCCCACCGCGACCGCAGTGGAGGTGTGTGGGACCCTTAGTCTCCGATACGACGACCCACAACAATCACGAGTCTCATAACTCGTGAAGACGATGTGTCGTCCTATCATTGGCTAACCACATTACAAACCCGATAAGACCTATATATCTGATTACCTTATCAAAACCAAAACTCAACAAGGCTCTAATATCCGATCACCCTGTCCATGCCAAGCAGGTTAGTATTCCTACTTAAACAATTTACCTTACACATACAGAAAGGTAATTAATATCACACACGTGCATGTATTTTGCAAGTATAACACACATAGCAAGACTAGTTATTTAGCCTATCAACCATATACATATCAAGTTCTGTATTATTCTCAAGTATGGCATCATAAATCCGGATTGAGTTTTCAATCGATCCAAGTAAGTAGGGTTCACACTCTACTAAAATATAACCATCATGAATGTTCATGTCATGAATAAATACTCACATATACCGAGGTGACTAATCAGTTTTCACTTCAATCCACCATTTAAGACTAGTCATTTAGTCTAAAAACAACCCTTATTTATTAAGGTCTACGATAATCCCCAACATAAACATACCAAGGTCGTAATTACTTAACCCTAAACCATAAACCAAAACTATCACAAGTCTACCATCACTTAATCGAGATGGCCCTCATAGACCCCCACAATGTATTTCTACCAAGGCCGTATAATACTTGACCTCCAAACCACATACCAAACTATGTATTTAGTTCAAGACTACTAAGTAGCCCCATGATAAATCCCAAAACAAGACTATACACCTAGTCTTACCCTTTATTTCGTGTCAGACTTCTACTAGTCTTTCTTTCGTAGCGTATACATCTATACACTCAAATCCATGCTCAAGGCATAACATGACTATCACTAGTCCACTTTCACAAGTGCCCATTTAGTCTCACCCAAACAATTCTCGCGATCTCGAAATTGAGACCCGACAAACACGAAAAGTCGTAGGAATTTATCCTAGAGCTCAAAATAACATCTTAAATATATAATGGACTCCGTTGAGTCAAAATACAAATTCCCAAATTTTAGGGCAAGGCATGATTTCGGGATTTCTAAGTTCATCCGGGTTTCTAAACCCAACAACAAGTAATTTACTTCCAAATCACTTTAACAAATTCAACAAACTCAAACCAATCCATCCCCACATATTCATTAATCAAAACCCCACCTAAACATGTCATCTATACATGTATCAACACAATAATTCAAGAGAAATACATATCTAACATCCTAGCATCAAAATGGGCTAGAGAGAGAAAGAAGGGGTTTAGTAACGTACCTCAATCGAGTCTCAAACAACAAGGAAAACAAAAACAAACCAAAAGGAAAGAATCTATTCGTCGAGGGCTTCGAAATGGCGGACTCGGCTCAATGATCGGTTGGCCGAAACTCCAGGAATCACCGAAAAACCTACATGGAAGCTCACCTCCTCTCTCTCTCTCTCTCTCTCTATCCTCTAATGTTGGATGCACAAAAATGAGAGAGGGGGAAGGGTTTACAAATCTTTAAGGGTGGTAAAGGGGACCAAAATGCCCTCAAATGGGTGGCCAAGGGTGAATGAGGGGGTTATTTGGGGGTAGGATAGGCATTTCCCGTCAAAAACCAAAATCTGCACAATTTGCTGGAAACGGGACCATACGGTCGCATGGCCCTCAAGGCATGCATCTGCATCCTCTCCAGACTTCTCCTTGTTGAACGAACCCTTGCGATTGCAAGCCCTCAAACCCATGCGGCCGCAAGGTCTCCAGAACCAAAAACTATCCAAAAAAAGTCCTCAAATACCCCTCAAGGTTCCCACAACAATCGGGGATGATCCCACGATCAAAACAAAGCGTTTCGGCACAACACAAACGAACCCAAACAACAACGACAAGCGTCGAGCACAAACCGAGCGAGGTCAATCTATAAACCGAGCTACCAAACATCGATCCAAGACATGTTTAACATGTCTAGCAAACCAAGGTGTAGCCTATCAAGGTCGCTTGCCAATTAATCAACAACTCTCGATCAAGTCGAGTATCCAACAATGCTAAGTCGCACAATTGAAATTCTAACACGCTAATGAGTGTAAATCAAACATCTTAAGGGTATCGGCCCTATCTTAGCCTACCCAAACATACAAAGTCTCCCACATTAAGTCTACCATGTTGGCTAGATGAACATGCAAAGTTTTGGGGTTACAACCACTTTTCCATGAATTTCTTGACCAAGGAGGTCGAATTTTCTCATTTTTTAAGGGTTTTGTCTTCACCGGGATGGAAGATAGCTCCGATAGATGGTGACAGCGGGCGACAACAATGGGTTTCGAGGGGGGTTTGATGATCTTAGATGAGAAGGATGGGTCTGAATGAGTTGAGGATAGGGTATTGAAAGACGTGTAGCGAGGTGATGGCTTAGAAGATGACATTTTTTGTTGCATAGGAGGGATTGATGGTGGGTTTGAGGAGAGATTAGTGCTTGATTTATAGGGTTTGGAGATTGAATTTGAGTAAATTACCAGAAGCCGACACATGTTGTCGTGACCCTACCCCCACCTATACCTATCAATTGCAGCAATGGAGGTCCGTCTAATATCGGTGCCACTAAGTTCACGCCTTCACTTAACACTGTAACAGAGCCAATTTGGCATACGGTGAAGAAAGATCTGTCTAGGATTGTGAGTAATTAAAGTTGGTGGTGCTCCCAAAGGGGAATAATTTAAGTGAATGCGAGATTTATGGGAGAGAAAAAAGGTTTCATTTAGGAGAAGATGAAAGATCGAGTAGTAATAGCGGCCATTGCTATCACTGATGACGAGCTTCAAGTCTCTAATGAGATAGTAATGCCTGCACAGCCACATCATCCCACGTGTAACATAGTGTCAATGTCATCAACATCAAGACAACTCAAGCAGGGTTATGATCGATGTGTTTGTATGGTTACTTCACAAGTTTTGGAGGAAATTGACAACTGGAAATAGGGAGTTAGTTTGTTGTAACTAATTCCAAATCATTAGATGAGTTGTTAGGATTCTTTGTATATATATGTGTTTTCTAACTGTGTTTTAGTTAGAGAGAGAATTAGTTTCACATCTTGTAAAGCTTCCAGTTTACTTCCACCATGTTTACATGGTATCAGAGCATTTAAGCATTCATCTATGGCTTCTACGATCTCTCTTCACTATATATTTCTCATAATTGATCAAATCAATCGGTGATCGTCTTTAAAAACAACTTGATGTGTTTTATTTTTTTTACCTTGTAAGTATACGAATCAATATAAAATATAGTGATTGGAAAGCAAGGTTCGAACCACAGAGACAAGAAGCAATTAAGGAAAGAAAACAGGTAACAATTATAACTAAGGAGGGTTGTTTGATCAATTATATCTAATTTAACTAAACTAATTTATTCTACTAGTAATCTATCAATCTAAGGGCAATAGTTTATTAACAGCAAGTAAACACAGTTAATGAAGATCTGATTATAGAGGGAATTCTAAGAGTTAGGACTCACTTGTATCTACTCTAATGTTCTTTTGTCTAATGTATGTCAACCAATATGGTTCGTTCACGAAGGAATAGAGTGGTACACTATGGTTCACGATTTACAGTCTTAGTGTCACTAAGTTGAATATAGTTCAGTCTCCATCCAATAATTCAACCAAGGATATACCTGAAGATCAAGAATGTAAGAACCTAAACCTAACTTATGACTCTCATGCATCAATAGGTTTAATTTATCACAGAGGTGGGCCAATATATGACATATGCACACGTGCAGTTATCCGCACCCCTAGGTCTTTAAACTATTGCGATACCATTAATTAAGAAAAATCCAAATAGCAAAGAAATTGATAAACTCTGTGATCAACGAGACTTGATTGAATAATAAATTAATAAAAAGTAAAAGATTTGATACATGTTACCTCCACCTCCTAGATATGAGCGGTTAGTTCATCATCAACGATGAACTAATCGAGTGGATGAATGACAGCATGAACGATCTTTCTAAACTATGAATACAAACTAAAAAAAACTGTATACTATTGCTAATTTTTTAACCTTCGACTTAGGGCTACATGGTTTGTATTTATACTAGAAGTTATAAGGAAAGAAATAAAATCAGACTAAAATTTCCGTCCTTGTAAAATCGGTGCCTTACGGTCGGAAGGTGTAGGAGGCATGCGACCGCAAGGTCTTCAATTCCTCCGGGTAGACAGACTGGGGACCTTGCGGGGGCAAGGTCATGAGGGCATGCGACTGCAAGGTATTCCGGCCTTCTGGGTCCTTCTGCTATACTATCTTTGCATTTTGCACCCTTCTTCAATTATTCACTTAAAACCTTCAAGAATTCCATAAATTCGTCCAAAAACCTGAAACTCACAATTAAGCTCCAAAACACATATTAGTAGCCAAAAGTCTCGTGGAATCGCTATTTCTAAGCTGAATAAGTACCTCATAGATGCGTATCAAACACATCTATCAATCGTTTTGCTATGTGTATCTTCTCAAAAGTAAAGATGAAGCCATATAGAAGTTTATTCTCTATAAAACTGAGGTTGAGAACCAACTCAACAGAAATGTTAAGATGCTAAGAAGTGATCGTGGAGGTGAATATGAGTCACCATTTGCTGCATACTGTGCTGAGCATGGTATCATCCATGAGACAACAACACCTTATGCACCTCAACATAATGGCATTGTGGAATGCAAAAATCGAACTCTTAAAGAGATGATGAATGCCATGTTGTTAAGTTTTGGATTACCACAGAACATGTGGGGAGAAGTTGTGTTGTCAGCTAATTACCTTTTAAATAAGGTACCCAGCAAGAAGCTAGACAAAAGCCCTTACGAGATGTGGCATGAAAGAATTACATCCTACAAATTCTTGCGAGTGTGGGGGTGTCTTGCTAAGGTTGTTGTTCCTCTACCTAAAAAGGTAAAAGTATGACAAAAAACTATTAATTGCATATTCATTGGTTATACATATAACAGTAGTGCTTATCGATTTCTTGTGTATGATTCTAGAATTGTAGACATACACAAAAATACGATAATGGAATCAAGAAATGTCTCGTTCTTTGATAATGTATTTCCATGCAGACTGAGTAGTGTGTCTAGCTCGTCTGTATAAATACATGATTCAATAGAAGAAGGGCATGAGGAGGTAGAACTTAGACGCAACAAAAGAGCTAGGGTAGAAAAATCCTTTGGTCCAGATTTTCTAACCTACATGCTGGAAAGTGAACCTCAAAGCAATAAAAAAGTTGTGAGTTCTTCTGAAGGACTCCTTTGGAAAGAGGCTATCAAGAGTGAAATTGATTCCATCCTTCAAAATCACACTTGGGAATTAGTGGATCTTCCTTCGGGAAGTAAACCACTAGGTTATAAGTGGATTTTCAAAAGGAAGATAAAAGCAGATGGATCAATTGATAAGTATAAGACCAGACTTGTAATAAAAGGTTATAGGCAACGTGGAGGTCTTGATTACTTTGACACTTTTTTCTCCAGTTATGAGAATAACATCAATAAGGATAATACTTGTAATTGTCGTATTGTGGAATCTTGAAGTACATCAAATGGATGTAAAGACTGCCTTTCTAAATGGTGATTAGAAGAGGAAATTTACATGGAACAACCAGAAGGGTTTTCTACTACAGGGCAAGAAAACAAAGTGTGTAAGTTGGTTAAGTCTTTGTATGTCTTAAAACAAGCACCAAAACAATGGCATGAGAAATTTGATAATGTCATGTTGGGTTTTAGATTTAAGATCAATGAGTGTGATAGATGTGTTTATGTAAAGGACACTGAAAATGGCTATGTCATTTTATGTCTTTACGTAGACGACATGCTTATCATTGGAAGCAATGATAATATGATTAAATCTACAAAAGACATGTTAAACTCTAAATTTGACATGAAAGATATGGGGTTAGCTGATGTAATCCTTGGTGTTAAAATTTCTAGAATTTCAAGTGGACTTACTTTAAGTCAGTCACACTACGTGGATAAAATTCTTGAGAAGTTTAGTAAGGATGACATTACAATAGCTAGAACTCCTATTGACACTAGTCTACATCTATCAAAGAATAGAGGTGAGACTATCTCTCAAGTAGAATATTCCAAAATCATAGGAAGTCTGATGTACTTAATAAGTTGTACAAGGTCAGACATTGCATATGCAATGAGTAAACTGAGTAGATACACAAGTAATCCTGGGACTAATCACTGGAAAGCGATAGTCAGAGTACTAAGGTACTTGAGATATACTAGTGATTATGGACTGCACTATACAAAAGATCCAGTATTGATCGAAGGATACTGTGATGCTAATTGGATCTCATATATTAAAGACTCAAGGTCTACTAGTGGATTTGTATTCACTTTGGCAGGTGCAGCTATATCATGGAAATCTTCTAATCATACTGTCATAGCTAGATCCACGATGGAGTATGAGTTTATAGATCTAGACAAAAGTGGTGAAGAGGCTGAATGGCTACGTCAATTCTTAGAAGATATTCCCAGATGGACAAGATATGTGCCTACAATCTGCATGCATTGTGATAGTCAATTGGCAATTGGCAGGGCGCAGAGTAATATATACAATGGTAAGTCTAGACATATACGTCGTAGACACAATACCATTGGAAAACCACTCTCAACTGGAACTATTTCTATTGACTATATGAAGTCAAAGGATAATTTAGCGGATCCATTAACCAAAGGGTTAAATAGAGAGTTAGTTGATAAGTCTTCTAAAGGAATAAGACTTAAGCCTCTAGATATGAGTTGATACAATGAAAACCCAACCTTGTTGACTGGAGATCCCAAGATCTTGGTTCAAAGGGACAACCTAATTGTAAAAAGACTCTTAGCTTCATTGTGGGGTCACCCTTGTAACAGTGATGCTCGTGTGTAAAAAGATAAGCATATGACTTTTAATGATTCTTAAGTAAGAATCACCTATGTGAGAGAGAAGTGGGGTCGCTTCGAGGAGAATTGTGTGAGGCTCAATTCTTAGACCCTTCACAGAACCAGGTGTATGTTCAAGGCCATTAATGAACATATCTATGAGAACTGAATTGTGTTAGGGAGATACCGCATGTTTCTTTTTCCCTTTGGTGCACGACTCAAGGTCTCTTTTATTTTCTGGGCTAGTGTTGTCTTTATACCTTTAAAGGAATTCTTCGGCTATTCGGTCCCAGGTATTCAGAGTGCTACTGTCTGACAACATCAGCCATTGCTTGGCATCCCCTACTAGGGTGAGGTGAAAATTGGAAGCCATAGCTTCAAAGCTAGCTCCCCTTGACTGCATACCAGTGGAGTAGGATTTTAGATGGGATATAGGGCATCCAGTCCCGTCAAACTTTTCTATGTCGGGCATTTTGAACTTTGAAGGCAGTACTGCTGAAGGTTGTAATGCCAAAGCCCGCGTAGAAAATTCCCCTTTGTTGAGCAGTTTGAGCATAATTATTTTCATGTTTTCCATGTCAGCTTCCATTTTGGTGGCTGGGGGAGTTGGTTTTAGGTATATGCTGGCAGGATTAGGGAAAGCTGGGTTAATTTCTGGCTGTGGTGTTGGGTAAGGATTTTGAGCAGGGTATGGATTCGGGGTCGGATTTTGAGCTGGATATGGATTCTGAACTGGATATGGGTTTTGGGCTATGTAAGCTGGTGGATTTTGGGTTGGATAGGGATTTTGAGTTGGGTAAGGACTTTGAGCTGGATATGGGTTTTGGGCTGGATAGAGATTTTGGGCAGTATAGGGATTCTGGGCTGGATAGAGATTTTGGGTTGGTGGATTAAAATTCTGGGCTGGTGGATTGTTGGCAAGGTACGAGTTTTGAGCTGGTGGGTTATTGGCAGGATAGGGATTTTGGGTAGTGTAGGCTGGTGGATTTTGGATGGTTTCGGCTGGATGGCCAGGATCATCAGGAGGTAAGTAGGTTGTAACTTGGCCTGACGGGTTATAGCTTTGGGGATCCATATGTGGGTTGTTTTGGAGTGGGTTGATTATGGGAAAAGGGAGGTCATTTGGACTCTGGGGAATATTGGTGTTTGGGAAAGGATATGGAGGATATGATGGGTAAAGGTTGACATTTGGGTAGTAGGGAGTTGGTGGAGGGTTAGGATTTGGGGTGACGGCAGTGTTTGGTGGGTTAGTGTTTGGTTGAGGGTTTGGGTTTGGAAGCGTATGTGAGGTTGATGCTTCTTGGGGAACTGCAGGGGAAGAGATTACCTCACCACTAGATTTCAAGCTTTGTACCAGATTAGCCATTTGGCTCATTATTCGGTCAGCCGTTGCACCCAAATTTTGTCTAGCCACCGCATTGCGGTGTTTGAGCATACCAGGCCCCGTACCCATACGATCGTTCACTTTCTCGCCATACTGCTCGGATCCGTACCCTCGAACTGCGCCTTGTCGATCTGTTTCGATACTCTCGATCGATCTTCGCACTTGATTCTCGTGATCAATCGGCCAAGATCTTGTCTCGCCTTTCCAAATTCGGGTCGCTTCGGGGAAAATGGGTTTGGTATCGGAAAGGTTTTCTGGCTTGGAGTGCAGTGCCTTTATTAGTATATTTTATTAATTATTATTTTCCCTACGAAATGACCGGATAAGCACCTGCTTAATTTTGACAGTCTCAGGACTTTTCCTGGAACAGTGGATTCTTTCTCCAGAGTATAAGACCAATGTATTCCACCCGCCGACTCCCCGAGAGATTGACCTCGAAAGCGAAGGGTCTATACTCTTTCCGGGATCCACCATTCGAAATGGTCTAGGTCGAGCATTTGAAAATAATAAATCAGCCCCAGTGTATATTTTTTTTGACTTGCGCACATTTTTTTTTGACTGGGGCCGACCCACAATTTAAAATGCAAAAACCGGTCGGTCTTTGAAGTGTCCTGAGAATCTATATGCAGTCTAACGTTGGCTTATGCAGGGGGTAGGCTGGCTATGGTGTAGGATAGCAGTTCGAAATATATTTATATGCATGTGCGCAGCGCGTGTGTGCGGTATCTAAAAAGCAAAAAAATTTCTTTTTTTTTCAGATATAAAAATAGAAAAGAAAACAGATATAGACTGTCTTGCTGTTATGTATGGATTTTCTCGGCTTTTTAGCTTAAGCGCGAGCAAGCAAGCATACCATCAAGAAATAGAAAGAAAAGCGGGGAATCTATCTATTTTTAGAAAATGAGTTCTAATCCCCAAAATAAAATGACAGAATGAATGCATGTATATACATATGTATATTTTGCAGAATGAAAATAAAGCGGAATAAAATAATGTAAGGCCGCAAATGAAAAGATTTTGAAAACAAGGCCCCGGCCCTTTTGTTGTGCTGCCCGGAAATAAAAAGAAAAACTACACACACATATATATATATATATATATATATGTAATTTTTATTTTTATTTTTTTGAAAAATACGAATACTTTCAAGTTTCAAGTATATCCGTAACAGTGTTTGAAATGAAACTGCTGCAAGATGGAGGATCATATCCACAAATATAGACACGGATGTTAAAGGAACGCAATATTAAGCTGTTTAAATTAATATAACAAGCATACTTTAGCCAGAAAAAAAAGAAAAAAAAGTTTTGGTTATTAAGTCTAGCCCTCCATTACATCTATATTATTTACAGACTTACAACAGTCTCTTTTACAAATAATTACAAATATACTTGAAAATATTTTGTCATAATAACGCCTACATTTAGTATTATTTCCTAACTAAATCCGGGCAGCATAACTGCTTATATATTTATATTGGGCCAGATTGGAAATAATACTTTTACAAATAAAGACTTTAATGAATAAATAAAGCAAATAATTATAAATACATCTGAAAACATTTGGCCATAATAACGGCTACATTTAGTACTATTTCCTAATTAAATTCGGGAAGCACAACTGCTTATATGACTACATTGGGCCGGATTGGAAATAATACTATTACAAAAAAATGAAAGACTTTAAAATAAAACTTACAAACAGCCTAGGGTGTGCTCGCTCTGTCCCTCGGAGAGAGAGGGTCTTTTTTGTTGTTGTTGTTGTTGTTGTGTGTTGTGTGTTGTGTGAATTTGGGCAGCGTGACTGCTTCTGAAAGTTACTTTTGGCCAAGGAATTTGGGCAGAGTAACTGTTTGTGTTTGGTTGTTTGTTGGCTTGAAGTAGGCTGAAATCAGGCAGAATAACGGCTTATTTCTGGCTGTTTTGGCCTTTTAAATCGGGTAGAGCAACTGCTCTTTCCATGATTTTTGGACCGGGGAAAAATGGTGGATACCTAGCTGGGGGGCTAAGGTACACTTCTACCGGTTGGTTTTGTGTTTGGAGGAAGTTTGGCAGGGTTTCGAGGCTTTTTGAGGTGATCACTCACTATCTCACACCACTCCCTAATTCTCCAGCGTAACGAGAACGCAGAGAAGCTTGCTGAATGAAATCTGTGTGAAATGAGGAGCTGAGCCTCAGTATTTATAGGAGGAAAGTAGGGACATCGGAGGAATTAAAATTTCTTATCTGCGTATCAACCGGGTGTACACTGCACTGAAGAATTTGTGAATTACGGCAAATGTTTTGATGAACAGTGGCAGAGGAAGCATTTTGGGCGCCACCCCCCTCCATTTTGGGCACCATGCCCAAATTTAGTGGTAGCCACGCCCACTATTCAAACTTGGTTCATTTTGAGCACTTTGGTCCCTGCAATTCGTCCTTTTGCGCATCCTGCTTTATCCTTTTGCACTTTTGACCCTGTAACTTGACATTTGTTAATATTTTAACATGTCTTGATATTTTATATCATGTCACATACCAGGGGTACGAAATTGGGGTGTCTACAAGAGTACAAGTCCGGGCCCCAATATCATGCGGATCTTGGTCAGCAAGCTTTGGCCTATTTTGATGACGGCGTTAACCATGCTCTCCAGGTGGCGACAGGCTCTGGTTACAATTTGGAAGTCCTTTATGGGTGGAAGGTTGAGGACAAATACAGGGAGTTGGCCCATCGTGGCCATCCTTGGGTGCCTTTTGGTGAGACTGATATGGCTACAATTCGAAAGAAAGACTTGGAAGCTAAGAAACCCGAGTGGGTTCCGCCGCCGATCAACACTGATAATTTAACTACCTATCTGGGAATGCCTGAAAATGAAGAGTATGATGGCGATGAATACCGAATGACGCCGAAGAGCAAGGTGCTGAAGGAACTAGTTCTGCTTCGGTGACTACCTGCTGCGTCGGGTTATTGATGGGTGCTTGTGCCCGCTTTTAAGGATATTTATGATTTTGATTTTTTCCCCACTGCGCTGGGATGAAAATGGGCACATGTGCCCGTAATATTTAGTTCCCGTAGTTTTTAGTCTTGACTTGTTTTTATGGGTTAGCAATAGGTACTTCGGCAACAATATCACCTACGGCTGTGACGTTTTTGTGGGATGAAAATGTATTTCATATTATCGAGTATCCATTCATGTTTCTTCAATGAAATTGCAAGGGCGAAGACTCGGATATGGCTGGTAGACTGGTACCCGGACTTGCGGGGCTTACCATTAGTTGCGCGAGCAAAGCTTGAATGTGGCCAGAGATGGGCTGGTGCCCGGACTTACGGGGCTTACCCTTAATTGTATGAGCAAAGCTCGAATGTGGCCGGAGATGGCTTGGTGCCCGGACTTGCAGGGCTTACCCTTACTTGTATGAGCAAAGCTTGAATGTGGCTGGAGATGGCCTGGTGCCCGGACTTGCGGGGATTACCCTTAGTTATATAAGCAAAGCTCGAATATGGCCGGAGATGGCCTGGTGCCCGGACTTGCGGGGCTTACCCTTAGTTGCGCGAGCAAAGCTCGAATGTGGCCGGAGATGGCCTGGTGCCCGGACTTGCGGGGCTTACCCTTAGTTCCAATGAGTGGTGTGAAGTAACTAGTGTTATGCCGTTGCCCCTACTTGGTTGCCCTCTTCTTGAATGTAAAGTAGTTTAGGTTTACAAAAAGGTCTACATATTGAGTTATATACTTTGGAAACAAAGCAATCTTCATTCCTTGGTATTGCTCGAAAATGTGAAATTCGAACAAAGTGTTTCTAACAAGAAGATTACATGTAGAATTTCTTCAAGTGATCCGCATGCCAGGGATTTTTTAGTTCCTGGCCTTGTTCGTCTTGAAGCCTATAGGTCCCTTCTCTAATGATCCTGGTCACCCTATATAGCCCTTCCCAGTTTGGTGACAACTTCCCCTGAGCCTGTTGTTTACCCGTTGCTTCTATTTTTCTCAATACCCAATCATCGGCAAAGAAATGTGCGTGGTCGTGGTGGGCACTTATCTTCTTATAGTTTTCCATCGTGGTGGGCCTTAGCCCTCTTCTTATAGTTTTCCATCTGTAAGCTTGCATGTAATCGTCTTTCTTCGATATAATCCAACCCATTGATGCGGACCTCTTCATTGGCAGACTCCTGGAAAAAAGATACCCGTGGAGAAGGCAGAGCGACCTCTACAGGAGTCATTGCTTCTGAGCCGTATGTGAGGCAAAAGGGAGTTTCATCTGTCGGACCTTTGACCGTGGTTCGAACATACCAGAGGGCAATCTGCAGCCCGTCTACCCATCTGCCAGCTCGTCCTTCTAAATTCTTCTTCAACGCTGTAAGTATTTGTTTGTTCCCGGCTTCTGCCCGCCCATTCCCTTGGGGGTGCGAGACTGAAGATCGGACGTGGTCGACTTTCATGGTTCGACAGGTTTCAGTAAATTTGTCTGAAAATTGTGTTCCCCTATCCGATACAATAACTCGAGGCAGTCCAAATTGACACAAAATCTGCTCGCGTATAAACTTGATCGCGTTTGCCTCCGTGATGCTTGCTAGTGCCTTGGCCTCCACCCATTTGGTAAAGTAGTCGACCGCTACAATTGCATACTGGCATCCCCCTCGGGCCTTAGGGAAAGGCCCGATTAGGTCAATTCCCCATTTGTCGAAGGGCCATGCGGCAAAGAATAATGTGTTTGCTCGACCGCCGACTGGGAATGTCATAAATTTACGACAGTCTCACACCTTTTGACATATTTTTCTGCATCCCTCTTCAGACTTGGCCAATAATATCCCATAAATTTTATCTTGTCTGATAACGATCTATTTCCAAGGTGTCCACCGCATACACCTTCGTGTACTTCGTCGAGCACACTTAAGGACATATCTGGCTCTACACACCTCAATAGCGGCTTGCCAAAGGATCTCTTGTACAAAATTACATTTAACACGATGTATCGGGCTGCTCGACATTGAATTCTGTGGGCCTCTTGCTTATTCTCTGGCAATTTTCCATCCTCAATGTACTCCTTCAGCTCCGTAATCCAACTTTTTTCTTCTTCTACTATCTCTATTACTTGGGGTCGGCAAATAATGGGCATCTCGGCGAACTCGACTCGAACCTGTGTTGGAAGGGCCTCTACATCTGACGCGGCCAATTTTGATAGGTAATCTACCCGTGTGTTGTTATCTCTTCCAATCTTTGCCAGTTCCCAATAAACAAATTTATCGGCTAACCTTTTCACCAGTTCGCAGTATTGCACCAAGGTCGGGTTGTTGACTCCGTATTCCCCGCTCACTTGGCTGACCATGAGTTGAGAATCACTGTGGGCAGCCAAGTGTTTAATTCCCATGTCAATGCACAATTCCATTCTGGCTATAAGGGCCTCATACTCCACCTGGTTATTTGAAGCTTTAAATTTAAATCATAAAGCTTTCTCGAATTGGTGTTCGTCCTCAGGTGCCATCAAAAATATCCTTGTGCCACTGCTTTCTTGTGATGAAGACCCATCTACATAAAGTGACCAACATTGCTTAGGTCGAATTTTGGCTTGTTCATTGGATGTGCCCGATGTAGGCTCTTTGTTCTTGGCTTTCTTGTTCGGGCGGTCCCTGTCCTGGGTAAATGTGCATTCTACCAGAAAATCAGCGAGCGCTTGCGCTTTAACTGCTTTGCGCGGGGTGTAAGTTATATCGAACTCCGTGAGCTCAATCGACCAATTTAACAATCTGCCAGAACATTCTGGATTGTGCAATATTCTTCTAAGCGGTGTATCCGTGTATACAGTGATTTCATGCGATAAGAAATATGCCCTTAACTTGCGGGCAGAAATAACAACAGAGTAGACCAACTTTTCTGCATTAAAATATCTGGTTTCTACATCGCTAAGTGCTTTGGATACATAATAAACAGGTTTTTGAACATTGCCCTCTTCTTTGATTAAGACGACGGCCACTGCCAAGTCAGTGGCGCCCAAATACAAATATAACATTTCTCCTATTTTGGGGCTTACAAGCAGTGGTGGATGGCCCAAATATTCTTTAAGCTGTTCGAAGGCGCGTTGACATTCCTTCGTCCATTCAAAGGTTTTGTTCCCCTTCAACACTTTAAAAAATGGTAGACATTTCTCGGCGGACCTCGACATGAATCTACCCAGTGCCACCACGCGGCCATTCAGTTGTTGTACCTGCTTGATGCATATTGGAGCCTTCATCTCTCTTAAGGCTTGAATTTTTTCGGGGTTGGCCTCAATCCCCCTTCGACTCACCATAAACCCCAAGAATTTGCATGCCGTTACTCCAAATGCGCACTTGCTTAGATTCAGTTTCATTTGATTTGTTCTCAGGTTGTCAAAAGTTTCAGCCAGGTTGTCGGTATGCTTTCCCCGTTTTGTCTTGATTACCATATCATCTATATAAGCTTCAACATTCCGCCCGATTTGGTCCCCGAATACCTTGTTCACCATCATCTGATATGTGGCGCCAGCGTTCTTCAATCCAAAAGACATCATGACGTAGCAATAAGTTCCACCCGCCGCCCGAAACGCGGTCAATGGCTGATCTACTAGAGCCATCCTTATCTGGTGCTACTCGGAATAGGCATCAATAAAGCTCATCACTTCATGCTCAGCAATGGAATCCACCAACCTATCAATTCGGGGCAAGGGGTAGCAGTCTTTTGGGCATGCCTTGTTCAGGTCTGTAAAATCAACACACATCCGCCATTTCATGTTTTCCTTCAACACCATGACCACATTGGCTAGCCATGATAGATAGTAAACCTCCTTAATTATCTTTGCTTTGAGCAACTTTTTCACTTCTTCTTTGATGGCAACTTTTTTTTCTGCCCCGAATGCCTTTGCTCTCTGTTGTATTGGCGCAAATTTTGGGTTTACAATCAAATGATGCTCCGCCACTTATGTGCTTATACCCTTTATGTCCTCAACCGCCCAAGCAAATATGTCTAGGCTTGCTTTAAAAAATTCTATTAGCTCCTCCCTGTCACTTCCTTGCAACTGCCTCCCAATCTTGACCGCTTGCTCGAGGAATAAAGGATTGATCACCATCTCATCCAATTCCTCACAGGGTTTTAAGTCCGGCTCTTCCCTTGTTTGCATTGTTTCAATTTCTATGGTTTTTTGGGCCTCTTCCCTTTTCCTCTTCAACTTTGCCCTCTCCTCCTTCTTACTTCCTATGATGTCCGCGGGATTCCCAACGGGCTGTTCCATGTCAGTATCTATTGTTAGCGGCTCAATTACTGCTACCATCGGGTTTGCGCCTTGCGTTGCTTTTAGCTTCTTGGTCACGATCCACCTGTTCTCACTATCCTCTATTATTAGCTTCTGCTTCAACTTGTGTGTTTCTTTGACATGCTCCAGCATTGCCCGTGGTTCACTTTTAACGCAAGCGATCCCCTTCTCTGTTATAAATTTTACCCGCTGGTATGGTACGGAGGTGACCATTTGAAAAGCAGTCATTACTGGTTGTCCCAAGATTGCATTGTAATGAGAATGCAAATCCATAACCATAAAGGTGACCGCCTCTGTCCGCATCTTGTCGTCCTCCCCCAACGTGACCATTACCTTGAGTGTGCCCTTCACGTTAACCTTATGATTGGAAAATCCCTCCAGTTGCCCGCCATATGGGGTTAAGTGAGCATCAGATAATCCCATAGCCTTAAAGCATGAATAATACAAGATGTCCCTACTGGCTCCTGTATCGACCAAAATCTTTTTCACGTTATGTTTTTTTGTTGTCACCATCAAGGCCGCAATAACTAGCGGTTGTTCAGCGTGCAAAGGAGTTGGTGCTAACTCGGATCGGGCAAAATCGATAAACTCGTTCTCGTCTCCTGGTCTAGGTGGTACAAAAGGAACTTTAGTCAGGCTGAATATTTGGCTTTTCAGCTGATTAGTGCTTGAAAATTCCTCCTGTATTACTCTTATGACGGGGATGTCCTCTTGTCGGGGGTTGTTGTCGTTTCTTGCGGGCCGCGGTTGCCCTGCTTTGTATTTGTTGAAAATTCCTTGGTCCACCAATCTTTGTATCGCCTTTTTCAGCTGGATGCACTCGTCCGTCCTGTGCCCAATTTCCCTGTGATATTCACAGTACTTGTTTGGATTCCTTAGGTGTGCTGAGTCCAGGTTCATTGGCCGTGGTGCAGGCATGTTTTCAATTCTCATAATGGCCGCAATTGGTGTGTTAAGAGGGTAAACTCTTCCTGCCCCCGCTCTTGGCCAAACCTGGCCAAGGTTCGATAGGCTCTATTTCCCCTGTTATAATTGTGCTCATAGCCTCTGCCCTAGTATCCTCTGTCACTAGGGGTGGCAATTCATGTTATCGTGTCGTGTTCGTGCCTCATTATCGTGTTTTCATATTATCTATCTTATTTGATCATAAATATAACAATAAATATTAATTTAAATATATTAACAATTTCGTACTTTTCGTGTCGTGTTTCGTGTTGTGTCGTGTCGTGCTGGGCTTATCGTGACATTTGTCTCTGTAATCGTGCTTTATAATCGTGTCGTGCCAGACATTGCCACCCCTATCTGTCACCTCTATTGCTATGACTGCCCCGACGGTCACTGTTTCTATCTCCTCCTTTATTGCCATCTCCATTTCCATTCCTTCTGTCTGCCTTTCTTTCTTCTGGCTGTGGCTCAACATTGCATATGTCTTGGGCTCTCTTGAACAAATCAGCCCGATTCGTGGGTGCCTTAGCCCCAAATTCAATTTTTAAGTTCCCAGGTGCCAGCCCACCTTTAAAGCACGTAATCACCTCCTTATCAGAAATGCTCAAAATTTGTGCTAGCACTGCTCTGAATCTTTCCAAGTAGCTGATTGTAGACTCTCCTTGTTTCTGTTTCACATTGCTTAGCTCACCCCTTGATTTTGGTAATTTGTCCACAGTTTCAAATTCTCCGATAAATGCCTCCTGCAATTGCGACCATCCCGCAATCGATCCCTCAGGTAAATTTATAAATCAAGATGTTGCTTTCCCCTGCAGCGATCCCACGAACACCTTGCATAGTATTGCTTCGTCCTCCGTCAACAATGTCGTCACCATCTCAACATCCGATGCATGGTCGCGAGCATTAGTAAGGCCCTTGTACTTCTGAAAAGTTGGGTGAATAAGTTTTGGATTGGGAGGGGAACTCTTGATCCAATCTGCAAATGGGCGAAAACGGGTGTGGATGCCCGCTTTATCTGTTTTCTCCTTTTCAATTGCATCTACTATCTTCTTCAAATCTTGCAACTCACTCCCCCCATGTTTGTCTGCTAAAGGTTGTACGGGCTATGGAACTTCAGTCTGCTCGAGTGGTGGGGCAAGAGTGGTGAGGGATTTAGATGCACGAGGCCGCTTGAATAGTCCGCATGAGCCTCCAGCATGGTGAGGATAGGGGACTGAATCTCCTTCTTGACTCCTTTCGCGGGCTTTCCTCTGGGAAACCAACCTCTTCTTGACACTGACCCTGCTATGTGTAGGCTGTTGCACGACAAAGTTCCTAGCCATTTGCTCTTCAACCTGCATTTGTCCTGATCTTTCCACATCTGATCCCCTTTTAGCAGAGTGTTCTTCGACTGAATGCACAGTTTGCCCTTGAGAAACACTTATTGTAATCATCGGGGGCGAGGTAATGTGTGCGGGTTGTAGAGGAACGCCCATCAGTGAGGGCGGGATGGATATTTCAGCCATACCCATTGCCCGCAGCTACTGGTTGTTTATCATGATTTGCATTAACGCCGCGGTTTGAGTTTGGATCTGTTGGGCTTGAATTTTGCGGGCAACATCTTTAGGATTCTCACCACCAACAATTGTAGACCCTGGCTTCTTCTTCTCCGGTACCGTTTGCAAATCCTCTCCAACTCCGGTTTCAGCGGCCTTCTTCTTACTCGTGGCCGCTCCTTTGCCCTTAGTCACTTTTTTGGTGGTCAATGTTCTTTCCTTTCTATTTCTCAGCGTTCTGGCCTCCTCCGTCCCTTGGCCCCCTTGGTTGCCCGCTGCTTGCTCCGTGATAGCAGTCACTCCGCCTCCTACCCCAGTTTGAAGCGCCACAGGTTCAAGGCTGACGCCCATTGTCACCCCTTCTCCAGTCATTGGCATTGAGCAAATTTCAGATTTGATCAAGTTGATTGTTACGTATCTGGTTTTCAGATCGATTCCCGGCAACGGAACCACTTGATGATGCTGTTTTCTGTGCCAAGGATGTGATCGGGAATCTATTCTACCAGCCTGAATCGGTACCTGAAATAGGCAAGCAAACGTCACCTGAGCAGGGGGGTGGCCCTGCAAATCCCCTCCGGTATGAGAGTCAGTATGAGGACGACGACCAGAGAGAATGAGATTTGACAGCGTAAAGATGTAGAAATGAGTGCGTACCTTCCTGTGGAGGGGTCAGGGCCTTTATATAGGCGTTGTACGGAGTAAAGTTTGTTATGCCACGAGGGCTTCTAGAAGGCGTATCTGTCCTGCCGAGGTGGACAATGAGCATGTGGTCTGGATTAGTTGGCAACAATAGGTGGACAGCTATACTTCTTAGGGCCGCATGGTCCGCCTTACAGCTACTGGCAATGACATGTTGGGCCTGGTCCGCCCCTAGTGCCTTTGATCTCCGAGTCCGAAAGTCCCCTTGTTTGTTACAAGTGATCGTGTTGTAATGACATTTTTACCCCTGCTAGGAATTGTGGGCAGCTCAGTGACCACATTTGAAAAGTTTAATTATTAGTGAGATATATTGATGTAATTGAAGTTGATCATAATTACAAAAATACTTAAATACTAGTAATGTGCTTATAAAACAAGTGGAAGGTAATGATGAAATGCTATACAAATTGTAAACATACTTTTTAAAGTGAATTATTTAAGTAAAATATATCAAAATAATATAGTTGATTATTTGTCTTTAAGACTGTAACGTAGATACTATATAATGATTGCATTTCACACCGTCCCAATATTAATTTTGTTTTATTAGATACGAATGAAAACAAGTGTTTTTTGACCTAAATATTGATTTTGGTTTTATAATATTGAGATTTTTTTTGTAACTAATTAAAAATAAAGCAAGGGAAATAAATAAAAGAAACTAAAATCACAAAGTACACACAACAAAAAGTGAATAATGATGTCACACGATCAAAAAGGACCACGATTCATTATGTACTTATTTAAAAATGAATTTTATATTGCGCAAATTGTGTATAAAACAATTTGAAATAATTAAAATTAAAGAAACCATATAAATTTTAAAGAATCAAGTCTACAATTGTAGGTTAGTGTTCAATTTCAAAGCAAAGGGAGTGAATGCGATAAAATACCATCCACACTATTTTAAAATGACAAAGACTTGTGTAGGACGGTTTTACGGATCTTAAATCCGTAAGACGAGCCCTATTTAAAAATTCACAGGTTAATAACTAAACTTGTTAATAAAAATTGCAAAAAATTGTCAGCTGAGTTGGTCAATAGCAAACTTTAAAGGTTTAGTTTAAGGCGGTCCAATGTTTGACACACCCCAACGAACTACAAAATTAATTTTTAATGCTCATTTCCTCTATTTGCTCCGGTGCCCCTTCACTTTCAATGTTTGCCGCCGAATTTCCACGCCTTCCAGTTTAATCATTTGTCAACTCCGTTAGCATCAATTGCCTTGGGATACTTGACAAATCCTAACGGACTTTGACGAAATGCTAAATGACACATTTAAAACCAAACGTAACAAATTAAAAACATAAAAGTGACACATTTTAATGTTAAAAGTGACACTATAAATGAAAATTTATTATAATTTTTATTAAAATACAAAATAACACTCTTAATACTAAAAAATGACACTCTTAATACTAAAAAGTGACACTCTTAATATAAAAAGTGACACATTTATAATACTAAAAAGTGACACTCTTAATACTAAAAAGTGACACATTACACTCTTCCTTAAAGAATTTACCGGACCAAAATGAATCATCTCGTGTTTCAAGTTCATCTGCTACATGCCTAGATCCTGCTTGCTCTGTTACGAAGGGAATGAGAAAAAGAATTAAGGGAAGTATTGAAAAGGGTAAGAAAAAGACTACTGATTTTTCTGATTCCCATCAAGCCAAAGAATTTGGTTGCAAGACTCCTAATGCTCGGTTATTTTAGACATATTTTCAGTAAAATTTGTATGTTTGAGTAAGAAACATATACTTTACCTTGAAAAAGTTTTGTGTTTTTAACGATTGACACTTAGGTTTATATACATTTCTATGAATGAAAAGATATATTTCAGTAGTGTTCAATTGATTATTGCTGTTAAAATCACTAGCCCAAAAGTGACACACTTTAGTGCTGAAAGTAACACACTCCAAACCTAAAAGTGACACTCTTATTGATACAAATTGTATGATTATAAAAATGAGTTATTTTACCAAAAGTGACACACCCAATGCCTAAAAGTGATACAATTAATACATAAAAGTGACACACTAAACGTGACACTTATGAATAAAAATTTAAAGATGAAAAGTGATTTTTTTTTTGCCAAAAGTGACACACGTAAAACTTAAAAGCGATACATTCTATGTTTAAAAGTGACACTCTGATTTAAAGTAACTAAGTAAAACTTAATCAGACCTAAGGCGACAATTATCAAAAAGTGACACACTTTTGTTCTCAAAGTGACACGCCAAGCTTAAAAGTAACACTCTGATTGATCAAAGTAACACTCTGATTGATCGTAAATGTAAACAACTAGTACTCTTGTCCATGCCAATGGCACGACGCCAGTTCGTGAATTTATCAATAAATGAAACAAATAATGTGAAAATGAATTAATATGTACTTATAATTTGTTTAAGTTAATTATGATAACAGTTAAAAAGAAAAAAAATAAATATTTCAAATTACAAAACTTACGATTTTTTTTAAAATTATTTGTATATGAAATTGCGGGCCGGAAAAAAATTAAATTGATTAAGTTAATTACGATAACAATTAAAAAGAAAAAAATTAAAATATAAATATTCAAAACTTAGACATAAATTAAATTGAGATTCAGTTTCAAAAAATAAATTGATTAAGTTAATTACGATAACAGTTAAAAAGAAAAAAAGATAAATATTTCAAATTACAAAATTAACGATTTTTTTTTACATAAAATTGATTAATTAATTAAAATATCGAAAAGAAAAGGGAGTTTGAGAGAGAGAGAGGGGGTAGTTGCTCAACCGTCTTTCACACATGTGAGCTCGGGGAGTGATAATGACTGTATGATCTCAGTAAATGAATCAATCTCAGCCCCTATGAGCTGTATTGTATTATAAATGCCAAAATGACACATCTCTGATAATAAAACTTAAAAAAATTGCTAAGGAGTTTCAAACATTAAACCAACTCACTTAACTCTAAATCTTATGTGTTATCCTGTAAACCATCTCACATAATTATCTTTTGTGAAATTTTATAACATATTATTTATTTATTATAACCTGTGAATTTTCAAAGATCCGTAAGACCGTCTTACATGAGACTACCTCTTTTAAAATTGATCCATATCAGTGGAGTACATTTTTTACGTTTCTTTGATCCACCAAACAATAGAAGTCTCCAAAGTTATACCTATTCTCAACATTTTTTTTTTCAAGTTGGAATGATCATAAGCTATTAAACTATACACTACGGAGGGATTTTTTTTTAATAATAAATCATTTGATGGAGTAAGGTTTTGACTAGGAAATATAAGATTTATAGTATTTTATATTATGTCAATAATTTTATACTAAATCAAACCTTTAATACAAAGTTTTAACATCGGTTCCAAAAAATATTCACATTTTTTTCTTTCTTATATAATTGTCCTCTTTAACAGTTTTGAATTCTCTTAAATTCGTGTCCCACCATAATGACATAGTAGATTACACAACGATAAAAGATAACATGTGTCTAATAACACATGCTAAACAAATTTGGTATGGAAACATTTCAATGATTTCATAACTTAAAATTTCCAAAGCCTCTAATGTGAAAATTTATGCAAATTCTTTCTATAAGTAGATACTTGTAGTATCTCTTTGGGTACATGTTATATAATCATTGAAATTTGTATAATTATTGAGGATAAATATGCACTCACTTCACCTAGAGTATTTAATGTAATGGGTAAGTCTCGTGTAAACCGTCTTACGGATCTTAATTCGTAAAACGAAGTTTCATTCTCTCACAATTTAATCTATCAATACCAAGGTTCTAAAAATCGCTAGGCGGGCGCTAGGCGCCAGACCAGGGCCTAGCGCCTAGAGCGCCTAGGCGGGATATACGCGGGGCCTAGGCGGGGTCGAGAAATAAGACATAATATCTGATTTTTAATATATTTTTTATTATAACCTAATTATTAAACATAATTTTTTTAATTATACTAATACTAAATATCACCTAATAATTTAAAAGCAATAATTACATTATGGTGTTAAATTTTAAAGGTAAAATTAGAAATTTAATATCATCTACGGTTCAAAATATTACAAAAATAGTCAACAGTTCAATTATCCATAGGTCCGTTGACAATTACAAATTTACAAAAATAATTTAATAATTTTAAATTGATATTTATTTTTATTTTTATTAAAAAAACCCAAAATGACATTATTTAGGGCCAAATTTTTTTAAAAAAACTAAAAAAATAGGAAAAATCAGCAGTTGGCCGCCTAGCCCGCTTAGTCGGGCGCCTAGGCGCCTAGCCGATTTTTTCGCCGATTTTCCAAATTTCTAGGCGTCGGGGTGGCGCCTAGGCGCCCGCCTAGGCCGATTTTTAGAACACTGATCAACACACGGTGAGTCGGTCGAGAGAATCCGTCTTACATAAAATACTTGTAAAATCGTCTTACCCAAATTTTTACGTAATATAAAATTTAAGCCGAATAATACAATTTTTGGAAAACTGGGGGAGTATTTAATGACGAATGGTAGGAACGTAAAAGAGGAGCACTATGCCTGAGTTTAGAATATTGATAGCATTATAAAGCCTACAGAAGTATTTAAAATCGACTTAATTAGTTATTTTTTTTATAGATAAGTATAATCCCTTGTTGGTATGAATATTGAAATCAAATATCTTATTTTAAGCGAGGTAAGCTCAAATAAATTTGAAATTTGAGTTTGTGGTTGAAAAATGAAAATTTATTCTTCGGTGAGAACACTTAAATGATAATTTTTAATTACTATAATTAATTATATAAAAATGAGGTATAATAAAATAGTTACGACGTTTAGGATGTATACCATGGAATATAAACAAACTGTAATAACTGGGACTTCTCACCTGAACTCAGATATGGATGGTTAAAGAGGGTAAAATTGGAAAAATGGAATGCTTGGCGACGTGCATATAACATGTACACGTCAGTCGCGTGACACGCGAATACAGAGTCGGGTAGATGAGAGCGAGCTCCTTCTGAGTTCTGAGCCTCCATTTTGGGGGTAAGATAAATAGAATAAGAGCAATCAGTCACCTCAAGACTTATCAATCTGACACCATCAAACAGAACACAGGAAATTAGATTCTAGAGAGAGAAAAATCAAAACTCGTTTTTCATGCTTAAGCTCATGTAACTTTGATCGAATTGAATTACGCCATAAACTCCCCATGAATATCCTTACGCACGCATCTCTCTGTCTATAGTTTAACGAATTAAGGCGTTACATACCTGGTTCGAGTATAATCAGCTATCGGTCGGGGCGTTTTTCAGGGTTTAATAATCAGGGAAGCCGGTGAATTTCGATGGCGTTGTTTCGGAAATTGTTCTACAAGAAGCCGCCAGATGGACTTCTCGAGATCTCTGAGCGAGTTTATGGTTCGTTTCCTCAGTTCTCCGTTCATTTTTACTGTTTTACACGATATGTTTCATGAAATCGTAATTTATTTGGAATTACAATGCTTAATTGCTTTTTCTTCCCGGTATTAGAACTGTGACTTATTTACTATTATTATTATTATTATTATCATCATCATTCTTTAACCTTGCGTATGAATTTGAAATAGTTTGACATGGTTTGTGTTTATTCTTGTGTGGAAATGACCACATATAGGAGTTCAGGGGGTTTAGGCCTGATTATTACTGAGATATATGACACACTGGAAACATTGTTGCTACATGCTTGTTTGGTGTCATTTATAAAAACATGAATAATGCCAGCCTTACCACCATTGTTACTAACTTGTTTTATAAAAGACAAAGTTGAAAAGTCAACTATGCCTTTCTGCAAGTTGTAACATTAGTAGTAACAATGGTGGTAAGGCTAGCGTTACTCTAAAAACATTGGCCTATCTCGAAATTGAAGAATAAGAAGAGGCAGGAAATGTGGTTGGATTCAAGCTATATTAGTGACTGAGAGATGGTAACTCTAGGGAGCTATTATGAGTTCATACTGGCTTGTTTGGTGTTAATATGCCAAATACTGTTCACATTAAAGAACGAGGAAAGGCAAGAATCATGTGTGGCTTCAAGTTAAGTATAATCACGATCGTTCTTTTGTTCCCCTGGATGCTATTTTGAACAGGCTATTTTGTGGACAATGCTAGAAATAAGGTGCATATAGCCTTTTTGGTATTGGTATCTGGTGATTTTTTTTTTCAAACACACAGAATCCTCTGGGGTACTTTGGTTTGAACAATCAGTTTTAATTTTAGTGTTCGCACTGTGCCTTTTATATTTATTATGATTAGGCCTGATTTTGACCCATTATTAAGTGCAACTCCAAGATGAAAGTAAACAAGTTGCATCAAGATTTGGTTGGATTTTTGGAACACAAGGACACAAATATATATGTGTTTCGTCTTGTAGTGCATGACATAACATTTGGATTTTTTAATTTCTCTAATTCTTTTTCCATTTACTGACATATATTCAGAATTTAAAAGTTTATTCCAGTTTGATGATCGATGATTTTCCCATCTTGTGTTTAGTGTTTGATTGCTGTTTCACTGCTGATGCTTGGGAAGAAGAAGATTATAAAGGTTATGTGGGAGGCATAATTGGTCAACTCAAGGAGCACTACCCTGATGCTTCAATCTTGGTTTTCAATTTTCGTGAGGGAGAGACGCCAAGCCCCATTGCTGATGTTTTGTCCGGTTATGATATGACCATAATGGACTACCCTCGGCACTACGAAGGTTGCCCGTTGCTCTCAATGGAAGTACTCCACCATTTTCTAAGATCTAGTGAAAGTTGGCTTTCACTTGGCCAGCAAAATGTGCTTCTAATGCACTGTGAACGGGGTGGATGGCCAGTTTTGGCTTTCATGCTAGCTGCCCTCTTGATTTACAGGAAATATTACACAGGCGAGCACAAGACACTGGACATGGTGTATAAGCAGGCTCCTCGTGAGCTTTTGCATTTTTTGACGCCACTGAATCCCATTCCCTCTCAACTACGGTACCTGCAGTATGTATCAAGGAGAAATGTCGCCTCAGAATGGCCTCCGCTAGATAGGGCAGTCACAATGGACTGTGTCATTATCCGAATGATTCCAAACTTTGATGGAGAAGGTGGTTGCCGCCCAATATTTAGGATTTATGGGCAGGATCCTTATGTAGTTGGTGATCGAACTCCCAAACTTCTATTCTCAACTCCAAAGAGGAGCAAGAATGTACGACATTACAAACAGGTAAACTTTATTGTTTTTCATTTCAATAACGTTCCTCTTACACAAATAATTTTCCTGTTTTCTGCGCTTTTGAGTTATGAGTGCAAGTGCTTTTCTCTTTGCTCCATATACCTTATTTGATAATCATTTTCCTGATTTTTTACTTACCCTAAAAATCGTTTGTGCTGTGTTGGGACCTTTCTGATTATGGGTAGCAATAATTTTGTTGCGATGCAAGTGTTGAAGGCAAACAAGCTGCCTCAATACTAGAAATTTATCATTCTCCAAAATATTTCTTGTGGCATGCTTTTGATCCGAGGTAGCAGCAGGTTTGTGGCAACACAAGAATTGAAGCATATAAGCTGCCTCAATCCTCCAAGTTAGAAAATTCAACCTTATGTTTTCAGTAACTATTCTGCGAATAAGTTTAGCCTGAGACAAGCATACCTTGTGAAGGTTCAATGTATACACGGTAATTATAGATGCTAGTTTAAGAATGCCAAAGTATGTATGCATGGTAGCTATAGATATTTAAATGCGGAAGTATGTGCATATACCTATGTACTTGTAGACGTTTAATGCACAAAAATTATAAGAGGATTATTTCCATGAATGCATCTACGTGACACAGTTTAACTTCGTTTTTTTTTCATTATTTAACAATTTCATCCATCTAATTGTAGTTGTAGTAAGGGGTGTGCCATTCCTCATCAGGTGATTGCCACATAATCACCCAATCTTCTCCTAACTAAGGCCTAATGTACGGGAATGTACTAGGCTCTGGGAGATAGCCCAAAGGGGGGACTAAGACTGAGTGCATTAGCTCAAGGGTAGTGACACTAAGGTCTCCATGGCTGCACCTCGGCTCCATCAAAAGCCACCACGAGCAAGCCGGCCAAACTGTGATAATGCTCAATAAGGAGGACTTCTTGCCTAACCCTAGGAGTCGAGCTGGTTAGAGCATCGATCTCCAACCAGTAAGGGTTCATAGGATAACTTTTGCCTAACTTATGAGATCTTAATTAACGCCTAAGGTAAGGCGCAACAACTTATCACTAGAACTTACATCCGTTAGGGATGATACTGCTTGGGCAGTACGGTCAATCTACTCTAAATACAAAAACCGGCCTAATGTTCCTGAAGCCCACGAGGCCGGGTCGATTTTGGGAACCCCGAGGGTTATTGGTTTGATAGTTGAAGTCGAGAGACATCTCACCCATTGTACATGTGTGAGATCACACATGTTCTGTGTGTGTGTGTGACCTAATTGCGATTCTCATGGTACATTTGTCCTATGATCATTGAATGATCAATAGGATGATGACACTTGGTGGAGAATCTTGTCAAACCACACTCACTATAAATAGAGGCCACAACTTCATTTTATAGTTAATCGCTAATTGGTAATCTAAACCAAGTTTCTAGCTTGAGACTTGAGCTAGTGAGTGTTAGAGAGCACTCTCTCTAATGGCGTTTGCCTTGTTTCTCTTCATCTATTTTGTCTTGACTTCTACCCCGACCTTTACTCTTTGAGGTTCTTTGATAGTAATGTGTCACGGCATACCTAGCACACATAATACCCCCAAGGGGACATTCGCATTCTATAGTTGTAATAGGATTTCCAAAAGAACATATTGATGAAAGACGGTATTTATATGCACATAGTTGGTGTGATTTCCTCAAGATCTAGTGAAGGTGAGAACAACTACCAAGGACATGCAACATAAAGGAGGTTTTCTGTGTAAAGGAAATGAATGGCATGAAGGGCTTATTAAAACTGCAAGTAGAAGATGAGCATTAGAATGCATTAAAAAGGATTTGTGTCATAGTGAAAGCATCTATTCTGAAAAAGTATATATAGGACTGTTTGTTTTCATGAGAACAGTGTATGTTTAATTAGTAATTGTCAATATTTTCTCTGATTTTTTATAACATCAAGATTTTCGTGAGAACTGTGTTCGTTTAAGATATTTAGGACAAATTATAAAGGGAGGAAGGGAGAGAGTTTTACTATTCAGGTTTTTGGCGGGAGGGAACAGGGTTTTTTGGTCTATCCACATACAAGCTTATCACCATAAAGCTGTCGTCTATTCGAAATTTAAAGACATTATTTTTTGTGTTTATGCTATATAAATAACTCTTGCATTTTAGAAATCTTACTGATGTGATGTTTTACAGCACCTCTAATTTTGTTGTTTCAGGCAGAATGTGAACTAGTTAAAATTGATATTAATTGCCCTATTCAAGGTGATGTTGTGCTGGAGTGTATAAGCTTACATGATGACATGGAAAAAGAAGAAATGATGTTCCGAGCCATGTTCAACACAGCTTTTATTAGGTCAAATATCGTTATGCTTACTCGCAATGAAATCGACATACTGTGGGATGCGAAGGATCTATTTCCCAAGGACTTCAGAGCTGAGGTATATTTCTTGTCTTTTAAACGGATCATTCATTTCTGTTTTTTAGTACTTCTACCCAAATCACTTAACTTTTCTAAGAAGTATCATTTGGATGAAGGTTCTGTTCTCAGAGATGGACGCTGCTTCTTCTGTAGTTCCTGTAGATTTGTCTTGTTTTGAGGAGAAGGAGGGCCTTCCAGTCGAGGCATTTGCTAAAGTTCAAGAGATGTTTAACAGTGTGGATTGGCTAGTACCAAAGACAGATGCTGCATTGAATGTACTCCATCGCATAACTGTGTCAGATATTGTAGAAGAAACGTTGGAATCTGATTCTCCACGGAGAACGGAGATAAGCACGTTGCTACATGTGACATCTCCTGGACGGTACCAGGATAAGCAGAGTCCCACAGCATCAGAGAATAAGACTCCGAGCTCCTCATACTTGGTGTTGGAGAAGCAGTTTGTGTCCTCACCCTCATCGTCGCCCCATGCAGGTGGATACAAGGCTGAGAGCCAATCTGTGGGACTTAGAAATGAGAGAATTTTGCTGCCAATTTCACAGGGACCATTGTCAACACCTCCTCCTCCTCCTCCTCCTCCATCACAAGCATCGGTAATTGCTTCTACTGAATCTATGGCTTCTTTGCCAACTCTGGCATCCCATCATCTTTCAACTTTGGGACCGATGCATTCTTCACATATCAGAATGCCTGACAGACACCTGCATCAAAGTGGCCAGTCCTTTACGGCTCCCCATCCACATGCAAGTCAAGCTCCTCCCACAGGTACCATTCATACTCCTCTTCCCCCCGTGTCAATTCAGTCTTTGCCAGCTTCTGCAACTAGGCTTCCATTATCAGCTCCAACCTCACCGCCTGCTCCAGCTTTACCTTTGAAGCATCTTGTTACCGGCATGGGCCTGTCTTCGTCTCCTCCTCCCACTCCACCTTTGAACGACACTGCAGCAAATAGTGTCGTACCTTCTTCACCCCCACCAGCACATCCTTCAACTCCTCCTTTAAAGGACACAAGAGCTACCAGATTTATTCCTCCTGAACCTCCAGCTCCTCCCCCGATGCCACCATCTCCACCAACTCCACCTCTGAAGAATGATAAAGGTTCTATGATTGAAGTTCCCCAAGCCCAACCACCTTTGACATCATTTAGAGAGAACCAAGGTGTTAGAAGTGGAATGCCTCCTCCTCCACCACCACCACCATCTCCACCTCCACCTCCAACCCCACCTTTGAATGAGAATTTACATTTGGTAACTGGGTCCTCTCCGTTACCGCCACCACCACCACCACCACCACCACCACCAACTTCACCTGCTCCATATCATGTAGGAAAAGCTACAGATATTACAATTGCATCACCAGTGCCCCCGCCACCTCCTCCCCCTGCCCCAAGCCCTTCGTCCAAACATCTTGACTCCGCATCTAAGAATTTATCCAGTGTTCCTTCTGCACCTCCTCCTCCAACCCCACCTGGTATAGGCAATTCAAAGACGGGTGCTACTCCACCCCCACCACCATCTCCTCCAACAAGTAGGGGTTCTCTTTCGGGATCTCCTTCTCCTCCCCCACCTTTAGCTCCTCCATCCAGCACAAAGGGACGCCCTTTATCACGAACCATGACATCAAGAAACCAGCAGACTAAGAAATTGAAGCCATTGCATTGGTTGAAATTAACTAGAGCAGTGCAAGGAAGTTTGTGGGCTGAGGCACAAAAATCTGGGGAAGCTTCAAAGTAGGTATTTCTTTCTCGACGGAGGAATCATGTCTCCTAAAAGACCCTGATTTGAGGATGAGTTCTCATATGCTTAATATACGTGTGCATTAGGGCACCGGAGATTGATATATCAGAACTTGAGTCTCTCTTCTCAGCAGCAATCCCGAACTCGGACCAAGGACGTGCTGGTGGAAAATCAAATTCTCGGGCCCTTGGGCAGAAACCTGAGAAAGTACAACTGGTAATTATTTTTTCTCTATGTTGTGCACGCATATCTTTTTATTTATTTTATTTTTGTAGTGCCAACATTTGACCAGTCATATTCCTTTTTGTGTTGACTTTATTAAGTGCAAAATGTGACCAAGAGACTTCGTAAGAGCAGCAATTACATTTAAGAGGCTTGGACACGACTTTGCAGTTTGCTTTCTCTTCTTTTTTCCTCTTACGAGTCTCTTTGTAAGGATATGTAATGAGTGTCTCAGACAGGCTAGCATGTTTATGAAAGTTTTCTACAATTTTATTTTTCTTTGCTTTTTTAAATATTCTTTATTTCAGGAGTTCACTGCTGTGGACATAATGTAAAATCATACACCTTGGTTCTTCAATCATTTCTCATGCTGCCCCATTTTTAAGTAGGGGGCTGATGGGAAGAACAGTACTGCTTATGATTTTCCACTCTCACGAATTATATCAGATTCTCAGAATATTATGGAGTGAGGCTAAGAGTCATTTATAAGAGATATTTCTTACCGAGGTGGTTTCTTTTATTTTTCCATGTGAGACATTTGAAATCATACAAAAGAAAAATGGTTGTAGGCTCACAGAAGAAAGTTAAAAGTGATTATGGTTAATTAATATGCTTAGCGAAAAAGGTTGGCATTTACTGCCACCAGGTTGTCTGGAAGTTGGAGAAGATTGGAATTGAGGTTGAATGGCTTTTGGGATTTAAGAGATAGCTTTAGTCATCACTAATGACAAGGGGTGTTGGGGATATTAGAAAATATGGGATCTTGTGGAGTTTGTATTGGACTTGTTAAGATTTGATAGACTCTGTTAGCCATCTCTAATAGCTTAAATTTTTAGATGGTTGGTTACTTAACATAGTTTCAGATCTCTAGTTTGGCAAGGTTGTGGGTTTGAGTCATCTTGCTTGCGTTTGTTCTCTCTATATTGCTTGCGTTTGTTCTCTCTCTATAATTTGTGCATTCCGTTTGCCTAGTGGACCTGGTGGTGAGTTGGTTATTTAACAAGACTCTAAGGACGTAATCAACAATTAAGAAATACCTTTTCATTTGATTAACATCGTGGCAGAAGAACTCTCTTATTGATATTGGAGATCTGGTGTAGACTTTATCTCATTCTTAAGCAGAAGATCTTGTTGTAGACAAGATAGAGGTCAGAATTTTACCTCTGAGACATGACTCTTTGATACGTATTGGGGTGCCAATATTCCTAAAGGGAAAGACTTCACAAAGGAGTTGTTTGAGAAGGAGGACACGGGTTGGATTGGCATGATAACGCGGCTGGAATTACAAGGTAGGAGGGCTGGACCAAAGGGTGGTTTGATTGTGGGGGAGAATAAGGAAAAGGGCACAGGCTTTGGGTCTTCAATTAAGAGGAAGATGGTCAGGCCACATTGGGTTAATTGGAAGCATGGCACGGCAAAGGAGATCAAGTGGAACCAAGGCAGCCTAGGGCCTTACAAGGAGGGCATGCATGGGTCGGTTGGATTAGGGTTACGCATGAAAAAGGCTTTCACCACAAGCCACGACAAGAAGGCAAGGAACAAGGGGGCAGCCGCTTGTAGCATCAAAGGAGCAGCCAAAGAGGATCCTTAAGTTGGAAGGTGTTGTGCACAGCGGAAGACTAGCAAACAAATTAACAGAGTATAATAAGATCAATCACAAAGAAGAGAGAGAGATTGGGGCCAACGAACTATCGAAATTTTATTAGAGACATGTCTGAAAACGTTCTAGGGATACAACTATTTATATGAGTACAATAGAAACCCTTAAAAGGTTAAAAAACGGACTAAGCAGCAAAATAGCAAAAACGGGGTTGAGCGGTCGCTCAGCCCAAGTGCTGGGTGACCGTGCAAAATCCAGAACCAGCCTTCGAAGATTACTTCACTGAGCGATCGCTCAGCCAAAGCCTGGGCGATCGCCCAACCCCAGAAACTGCTATGTGCTTGTCCAAAACCCGTATAGTCCGGAACTGGCCTGCTGCCTAGTTAATCGAGCCATCCCATTCTCAACAGAAGGAATCCCGTTTTTGCTTAGTTAGGTTTTTAATTTAAGTGCTTTACTGTAATAAAGTCCTAAACGGAGTATGGTTAGGGTTTCTTTTTGTTTACCTAGTTAATTAGGGTTTCCTTCTTGTAAGCCTTTTTAAAGGGCGTCTTCTTCATAGAATAGGCAGATTTTTCGGAATTAAGAAAAAAGGCAAAAGAACAAGTTTGTTCTTCAAAACTGATTTCATCAACCAAGGTGAGTGAAGCCGAGGGGAGTGGTTTCAAAACGGGATTCTTTACATTGGGTGTGTGAAACCTAACCGGTGAATCTGAGTCTATCTTTTCAGTTGTGTTAGTTTGAGTGTTATTTTTCATGGAGTGTACTGTGGACTGTTTGCGAGCCAAATCGGACAGCTTGTTGCTGTGTTAATTGGATTCGGGCCATTCGGCCAGTGCATAGTTTTTGGGTAGATTATCCACATCAAGAGGGAAGGTTTGGAGAGATTTCGGCCAGCACCTTACTGCGTTAACCTTGTTTGGACAGCTTGTGGCTTTAAAGTGGTTCGACACGCATCACTCTTGGTGTGAACATGGTACTAGCCTGGGGTTTGCCAAGGCTCATTGGTCAGCCTTTCTACTTTTTCTTATTTGACACTCTCTAAACAAGAGACCAACCTATTGCATTATGCTCCACGCTGGGACTAATCCTTTCTCTGAGTAGTGAAGATGCATTTTCTGTAGTTTGAACTCCTGAACCCCTGTTAATGAAGTAACCTTTCTTCTATGTTTGGCTAACTAATACTTCACATCCCAACCCAAAACCAATAGATTATCGGTTGAATAGATTATAAGTTAAGAAAATAATGTGGGAGGCTACACTTAATTGATGTTGAGCAAGCTCTTACAGAATTCATTCTAATTGAAGTGTTGATTATTTCCCCTGGATTTTCGTAATGTTTAGGTTCGGATTTAATGCTACGGTAGTCTACATACTGTCCATCAGACACAGCTTCTTGTTTAACTGAGATTGTTTCATTTTGTATTTTTATGAATATACTTTTTTTTTTAGATAAGTGTGATCCCTTGTTGGTATGGGGATTGGAACTAAGGACCTCAAGGTCTTTGCCCGAGTGCCCTTGCCATCTCTCCCACCCCTTGGAACCAAAGGGTAATTTTATTTATTTTTTTGGATTTTTAAGGTTTTTTCTTTCACAAGGAAACATGGTAATTTTATTTATTAGGTTTTTTGGATTTTATAAATATACTATTGATGAGTATAACTATTAGTTGTGTATCATATCATACCTTACAAATTGTTATCTTTTTGTAAGTAAGACTCAGCTTCTCGTCTAACTGAGATTGTTTCATTTTTTATTTTTAGAAATATTTTATTGACGAGTATATAGTTTATCATGCCTTACAAAATGTACACTTGGTATCTTTCTGCAGTAAGACACATCCAAATCTAACATGGTCAGCATGTAAAGATGGAATAAAACAAAATTTAACATGGCTATTAGCAATCACTAGTTAATTTGGATAATTACGGTTCCTGAAACAAACCGACCAGAAACTAAAAAAATTCAAACTTGACAATATACTCCCTGACTTGAGCTAAAATAAAGTGAGATAATTTCATGAGCTCCGACAGACGCATGATTCATTGCTGCTGTGATTTGGGGTTGTGACCTTGCACTTAGTCAATTAACTTCGAGAAGATCCTCCATCAATTCGCATCATGTGAATTCCAGCATCTCAGATTATCTTTGGCATATGAAACAGCGGCACACATCTTCAGATTATCTTTGGCATATGAAACAGCGGCTCACATCATGTGATAGTCTTTGTAAGACCCCTTCCTTGGTTCCAATCCCCATACCAAGGGGTCAAACTACCTATCAAAAATAAAATAAAATATCAGCACAATGAATGCTCTTTTTTTGGGGAATGAGTTAAATCTTCAAAAGTTAAGAAGTTGACTGATTTTGAAAGAGCAATCATTCTTTCTTCTTTTGCCACTCTCTGGTCTTTTGATCTCCCTTATTCTTTGAGCGGAACAGAACCCTGCCATGGGTGCTTTTTTCTTCTTTTTTCCTTGTCTTGTGAAAAAGAAAGTCAAACTGGCTACACTCACTGTGTGGTCAAGAGTCTTTATGGAGGCTATGCTGGCAATGTGTTCATGTGGAAGATTGGGGGTGGGGGTGGGGGAAGTCATTGGTTCTGCAGAAGGTTCTCGGTGAAGTTACAGAAGTTGCACTGCAGAATCTTGGATACATCTACTTATGAGTTATGACACGTGTTGAGCTGGGCTCTTATGGGGTGATGCCACAGGACATAGTTTTAGGAAGCACGGATTTTCTATGCCACATACTGGAATTGTTGTTGTATTCCTTGGGGGTTGAAGATCATCATTTATGCTAAGTTTCTGGTGCTTGTTGCAGATTGACCACAGGCGGGCATATAATTGTGAGATCATGCTTTCTAAGGTGAAGATACCGTTGCACGACTTAATGGTAAGCTGACTTATTACCTTCCCATGTTTATTGTATTTTTTAAGCATTCAGCATTTATGTCAGGTACTCCCTCCGTTCCAAAATAAATGTCCCTTATTGATTTTGCTCATGTTTTAAGAAAGTATTTGACTTTTTGTGCTTTTCCTTTAATATCCTGAAATTATCCGCTTGCAAGTCAATGGGATCCATTATTTTTAAAACAATTAAAGAGGGTACCACAGGCAATTGGTTTAAAATAACTTTCTAAAAAAAGGAAACGGGGCACTTATTTTTGGGATGTCCTAAACGGAACATGGGACACTTAGTTTGGGATGAAGGGAGTATATGATTATTAGTCCACTTGGTGTAATCCATTTATTTCGTGTTTCTGCCTATAAGATATGTTGTGAGTCCGAGTCCGCTGGATTGAATCCTTCGTCACTTCTGTTACATTATTGTCATGATTGTTCTTTCATTGCTAACATTTTGTGCGACTGACCAAGGGGGTGGGAGAGATGGCAAGGGTACTCAGACAAACACCTTGAGGTCCTTGGTTCCAATCCCCATACCAACAAAGGGTCACACTTACCTATAAAAAAACATTTTGTGTGACTGATCAATGCTATATGTCAGTACTGATTGGCCTGGAAGCATCTCTGCTTCAAGTGGACTTGCTTACTTTTTCTATTTTCTCAATGACTAGGTGCAGTAGAAAGGGTAGTCTTCCGAAACTTATTTGTTGTTATATATCACACTTACTTAAAGTCATAATCCTTATATTTCCCATGTTTCATTAGAATATGGGAATACCACCGTTTTGACCACCGTACAAATTGGGAAAATCCAATTTGACCAACGACGTTTCATAACGACCAAATTAACCAACCAACTTTTAATTTGGTTGCAATGTCGTCCTCGCCGTTTCATAAAGACCAAATTAACCAACCAACTTCTGTCAATATATTCCTTCCATGTCAATTTCTTGGCCCGATATTGACAGAAGTTGGTTGGTTAATTTGGTCGTTATGAAATGGCGAGGACGACATTGCAACCAAATTAAAAGTTGGTTGGTTAATTTGGTCGTTATGAAACATCGGTGGTCAAATTGGATTTCCCCAATTTGTACGGTGGTCAAAAAGGTGGTATTCCCTTAGAATATTAGTTCAGTAAAAAGGTAATGGATTTTAATGCATGGTTTTGGCAAATTGGTGTATCAGGATTTGATTACTTTTGGCTTTAGAATTTTCTTGATGCTACTTTACCTATCAAAAAAAAAAAAATTTCTTGATGCTACTTGTTGGTTCCTAAAGTGCAGACAATACAATGTAGTCATGCCTTTTATCAGTTCATGTGATAGTCTGGGATTTCAAGTAGGGTTATTTGCTTATGGTATTTTAATTTTGTTTGTCCTGGAACTTGACAGAGCTCAGTCCTTTCTTTGGAAGATTCAGCATTGGATGCTGATCAGGTGGATAACCTCATAAAGTTTTGTCCTACGAAAGAGGAGATGGAACTGCTTAAGGTGAGTGGTTTGAAGTAGTTATTACTGTAAATATAGGCATGACTAGGGATTGATTTAATTTCTGTCCCATTGTTTATAATTTACTCAATTGGTCGGTATTCTAGTAAGGTTTGCATTGTAGAATAGACTCTCAGCCCCTTTTGATTCGTAATTTGAGTAACCGTTTTTATGATCAGGGCTACAAAGGGGAGAAAGAAAAGTTAGGAAAATGTGAACAGGTTTGTGGTCTTTCTGTTTTTCAAGTTTTTCAAACTTAGTGTATACTATCCTTTTTGGTGAGACTAATCATTTCTAATTATATCAAATATTGCGTAGCTGTAACACCATATTTGTTTTCCAATTCTTCATTACAGTTCTTCTTGGAATTAATGCAAGTGCCACGTACAGAATCTAAGCTCAGAGTTTTTTCTTTTAAGATGCAGTTCCAGTCACAGGCAAGTATAACTCAAGACACTGCGTGCTTGCTTTGAAAGCTGGATTCGGTTTTAATGTTAAGCTGTTTGCATTTCAGGTTTCTGACCTCAGGAAAAGCCTGAGCATTGTAAATTCAGCAGTAGAACAGGCAAATACTCTACTTCGTCCATTACAGTTGCAGGAACTTTAATATTTGGATGACCCTTGTTGTCTCTTAATGATGTTTCTTATCAGATCAGGGGTTCTGCCAAATTGAAAAGAGTCATGCAAACAATTCTTTCACTGGGAAATGCTTTGAACCAGGGAACCGCGAGGGGTAAGAGTTGGTTTCTTTTGTATCTTGAAACTTTGCTGACTTTATGTGTGCAATCATTGTCATTAGTTGTTCCCATCATCTTTACTAGTATCAATATGCTAGTTTTATAATATTGTACTTGTAGGAAGTAATTAATATGATTCCGCTTGTAACAAATCATTAATTTGATGATTGTTCTTTGCTGGTTAATCTATCTATCAAACATGTTTTAGTTCATAAGAAATGGAATAGATACTGATTTGTAGAAGTTTGTGATGGGGTCGAAGAGGTTGTTATTATTGGGTTTGTGGAATGTGATCCTTTAATCATCAGTACTATGAAGTAAAATGGTAAATGGTGCCTTAATGGCACTCACTTTAAGAAGCTTTTTGCATAATTCATTGATGGTGTTGGAAATCATAAGAGTGGTTAATAAATGAAAATATTCCCAAAAAATGAGCGTGCAAGTGTGTGCCCTTCTGGCACATGTTAGCTTTTGCCATGTAAATTACTGGTAAAGCATAGTAATTCAATGAGATGTTTATGAGCGATGATGAAATTCTGTTGCTGTAAGCCAATGACATGATAAAGAACCAGTTTCAACTGTTTAAGCTATTGTGAGGTTCTAAAACTGCTGCAGATGCAGCCATGTTGATTGTCCTAATTCTGTCTGCTTGACGATCATCGTAGGTTTTTCCGTGTGATATAGTGATGGTCATGACTACATGCTGAGGTGACCCTAAGGGGTGGCCTAGTGGTAGAGTTGGGGCTTTACAAAATGTGAGGTCTCAAGTTCGATCCCTTCCCATATCCCCTTAGGGGAAAGGTCTACACAAAATAAAAATAAAAATGACTACATGCTCAGGTTGGACATTCTCACATTAGTGCATGCACTTTAACTTCATATCCGTTTATCAACATTGTGGATACCTCATCTAGATTTGATTAGATGCATGTATTTAGAATCTTGATCATAGTTTTGTCTCAAACCTTGTAGATTGTCTTCTTTATATGGAATTATATGTTATAATCTTTATGATGGAGGCAATTATGGTTAAGTGATATATTTTTGTGACTATGCTGAGACACACGAGTTATACTTCCTTGCAAGTTCTTTGGTGGACAGTATCTTACCAGTGTGAGGAACTTTGCATGCTTAGATCTAGATGACTTACCTTTTAGCATTTTAGTACTTACTGGAAATATAAATTTTTTGTCCTAGGGTCTGCTATTGGGTTCAGGTTGGATAGCCTCCTCAAACTCACAGATACGCGTGCGAGGAACAACAAGATGACTCTCATGCATTATCTTTGTAAGGTAACTTTTGAGATTATTTTGTCGTATTCCATTGTGTCAACACCCTAAATTTTCATAGTGTGACATTGCATGACTGGTGCATGAAATGCAGTAATTTCATACCCATTTGTGCTGATGAAAAGCAAGTTAGTGGATCCGAGAGTAGTGGAATGGCAATGCTTTATGGTATAATATACTAGTTCATCCAGAAGACGTGAATTTGCATTACGGTAAAATGAATATCCCTGGATATGGATAACTGAGGAGGATATTGCAGATGGTTTAGTAATACAAAACTAAGACTTAACATGGGACCAATAAAAATTGAAAAGTTTCAATGACAAACAAACATTGTGCACCAATTATGGGAGAAGACATTATGTTGCAAGTTTTACACAAGGTACAAAATTTAAGTATAAGAAATGCCATTAAGAATCTTTCTGTGGTTTGTACCCAAAATGAGGAACTAAAAGTTGATGGGTGAAAGCTGTGATTTTGCACAAGTTTGTGTATTCTCTATGGGGTCGATTTCTCTTCAATTTTTCTTGTCTGTGTTGAGTTTGTATCCTAAATTCGTATCAACCATAATTATTAAAGGCGGAAAAATGATTGGGATCCAAACTCTTTTATTTAAATTTCTCACACCAATCCAGGTGGCTAGCTGTGATGGATTAAAGGATGAGATCGCATGTTAAGTGATTTGATATCTAACCAATCTTATGATTACCAACTACATTGGAATGAAAAATTTGGATAAAATTACTGGAGCCCTATCATTCCTTTTAAAGGCATAAGGCTAGGCGGGTCAAAGGTACCTTCTGAGGCCAAGAGATGAGGTGAGAGGCAGGTGGATGAGGTGACAATTAAAGGAAAAGTAAATTACACCTCATCTGCCTCGTCGGCCTCAAAAGGTACCTCCGACCCGCCTAGCCTCATGCCCTTAAGAGGAATGATAGGGCTCCAAAAAATTTATCCTAAATTTCATCCCAATATATGTATAACATATATTCCTTAATTTTCTCTATAAATCCAAGAGAACCTCTTCAATTGGGAAGGGGTATATATATATATATATATATATATATATATATATATAGTCAAGAGCATGATAGCTTCACGAACAATCTCGTTATCATTCGACTTTCAAAATCCATACTTGGACTTAATGAGCAAATGAAGGAAATTGTTGAATAACCACAAACTTGTTAATATACCCTATCATTGTGTTGCAACAATTTCAAGCTGCTTTAGTTGATATGCATGATTATTCTTAACCACAAACACAAAGCTTATTGAAGATATCATTTTAGAATATAGTTTACCAATAGGGAAAGGTACCTCATCAATCGGGTCAAACTGAAAAGGCAAGTGTGCTGTGTGCCTATGTTACCTGACCAGCTACGAGGATAGGATACAAGTGTGGTTCTAGGTGTCAGATGCGCCAAATCTTTGCTTTAATTATACCGCATCCACACCCATCTCGTGTCGTGTTGACAGTGACACAGGTGTTTTGGCAAAAGTGAAAAGGCCAGTGTATTTTCAATTGAGACGTGAGTATAAGAATAATACAAGAAATCAAGTCCACATATAATAGCAATGAAAGATCAATAGTAGCTAGGATTCACAAAATCTGTCAATGCAGTTCGCAATGTAACTTGTTACTATAGCTACACTGGGAAGTGCATTGGTCAAAAAATCAAAAACAACAGAAGACTTAATAATTTAAAGCAAAAACAAACACCGATGTTTACCAAACAATCTACAAGCCTTATGCTTGTAGATCCAGCCTTATGGCAAAAAAGATTTCACTAAAAAGATGAAGTGTTTTACAAACCAATATGTGAAATCACCAATCCAAAGACTCTCACAAGACAACAAGTCTTGAAGAGCAAAACCCACAGAAACAAGAGGTAGAGAAAACGTGGGAATAAAAAATCAACTTCCTAGAAAGACTAGGAAGACAAACAACTACAACAGCCGATGTAGTTCTCAATGAAGCTACACTCGGAGCTTCATTCAGATCCAGGCAGCAACACTTCTTTCTGTATATTCTGCTTTCTTTGCTTCTCTCTTTTATTCTGCTCTCTGCGTTTCTTTGCCTCTGTGTCGTGCTCCTTATTTATACAATAGAGGAGACCTACAATATCATAACAAAAGACTCCAAGTATCTAAAGGATTAGGAGTTAGATTTCATAATCAAATCAATCACCTTTATTACTTAGATTTTGTTACCAATTATACAAGGACTCTTAAAAAAGATTTAGGAAGGGATTATTACCAAGATTTTGTTTCCAAGAATACACCTAAACTTTAGGACCAAGAAAACCAAAATATTATCAAGATTTTGTTTCCAAAAATACACCTAAACTTTAGGACCAAGAAAGGTTAGAACAAGACCAAAATAGGATATGCCTATTTTGCCTTTACAATCTCCCCATTTGTTAAACCTTTCTGGTCAAACCAAATGACAAGTGTTTATTCAACATCAATCAAACCATCTAACCTGCATTGGTTAGAAAATCTCATCTCCCCCTAAATTTGTGCAAGGTATAAAATCAGAAATCATTTACTAAGCACAAATCAGAATATACCAATGATGCAATCACATGCATACAAAACAAACATGAAACAGTTTATGGGAGAAACAATCACAATGATGAATCTACAAAGAATTAGATTCATCATCATCACCAGAAATAGGAACACTTGACCTCTCTCCCCCTATTTGACCGGAGAAGGAATAGTGAGAAACAATCTTTTAGGAATTCTAAAAAATCCAAGATTTTGAAAAACACAAGTAAGTGCTCACCATGACTTGATCACACCCCTAGCAATAACTGAGCACCTCATATCCAGTTTCAATACCTCTTAGTTCCACACAGAAATTAGACATCCACTAAATATTTTTCAACATGGAGATTTTTTGGAAATTGATTTGCACAGTTTGATTTTAGGACAAAATTTCACCAAGCTGATATCCTTACCAACAATGCATGTCCTAAAATTTTATTCCTAAAACATGATTACAAAAAGTTAGGCAAAAGAATAATGCAATCACACACAAGTGATAAAGACCAGATCAAAGCGATGTAGTTCCTGATGCAGCTGCATTGGGAGGTGCATTCATCAATAATAAATTTTGTGCAATTTTTGCATATTTTCTTTTCTCAAACATACTTCTCTCCCAAGATCAAAAAAATTTCTCATAACTAAAATCCATAGGTACTTTATTTCCCTAGGAGTATAGTTCTACTTTATTTTAAGCTATACAAAACATGCCACTTAGAACCTTTCACACTATTTACCAAAGGAAACCATTTTGCACATGATCAACCTATAAAATCCAAAAATTCATAGTCCCAAGAAAGAATGGCAACAAACCTTGTTCATAGGTAGCTCTTTTCCTTTAGGTAGCTTTCACACTTTTCCAAGGGTATTCATTTTTCTCAAGATCAACCTATGAGAACCAAAGTTCCATAGTATCAAGATTAGATGCTTTAACCCTTGTACTTTAGGTAGCTCTTTCCATTGTGGTCTTCAAATATGCTTAAGAACTGGGAGTGAGAGTGAGAATCATAAACCAATACCACAACTGAATTTAAATGCAATTTCCAAGCAACAACAAAAGATACAAACATGTGAGTCAATGATCTAGAGTGCCCTCTAAATACAAAATGCAATCATGCCTATTTTTTTTTCTTATAATTAACTAAGTGTAAAATCATATGGCACACATACCAAGAGATTTCCTTAGATTGGAAAATCTCTTCAAAATCAAGACTCTTAGTAAATATATCAGCAAATTGATTTTTTGTCCCAACATGTTTAGTGCAAATAATCTCTTATTCAACCATGTCTCTAATAAAATGGTGTCTTATATCAATGTGTTTTGTTCTAGAGTGTTGAAGTTAATTTTTTGCTATAGTGATTGCACTGGTGTTATTATAATACAAGTTTAACACATCACTGTGTAGTCCATAAATTTTGATCATTTGATTCATAAAAGTTGTCTCAACACAGTTCTGTTTTTTACTAAACCAAGAAACCAAATTATTTCTCAAGTAAAAACACCTACTAGATATACTTCTCATATCATCTATTTGTTGAACAGTAATATCTAGAAAGTAAGCTAATTTCATATAGTCAACCTTACCTTTCTTCCTAATAGACATACCATCATGTACATTACCCATCAATTGAGAAGAAGGATGAACTTTCTGAATACGGTTGAGAATATCTTGGTTGCGATCAGTCACACTAGAATGTGTTTTAGGTTGTTCAGCTTTTGTTTCACCATCCTCAGAATTTCTGACCAATGTAGCTTCCGGTGCAGCTTGTGATGCAGCTGCATCCGGAACTGCATTCTGAACTGCATCTTGAACCACATCCACTGAATTTCTGAATTTTTTGAAATTGACCCAAGATCACCAAAAACAAACAAACCCTTTTTACCTATGATGCATGGATACGGCTCCAAGATAGCGTTTCGCGTATCCGATACGCCCCGGATACGGATACGCCACGGATACGGCCGATACGCTCTTGGATACGTATAGGGATCGAATCTGCAATTTTCCAAACCTTGGATACGTGAGCTGGATACGCGTCCATTACCCATATACGTATAATTGAGGTCGAACTGTTCGCACTCACTGAGATCCGAGAGAGATGGACGAAGAGATGAAGAGAGGAAGAGATAAAGACGATTGACGAGAGATACCTGGCCACTGTCGTGAGTCCTCGACTCCTCTTCTTCACCTCTCGTTCAGCCGGCCGCCGCTGCTTGGCCTTCGTCTTCGACGCGAGGTAAGTCGTCTTTTCGAACCCTAGTTTACAAACTAGGGTTCGTCACTTTCCGCATCTTCTCCTCTGCTTCTGCTCTGCGTCTCTCCTTTGCGTTTGGGTTGTGAACGTGATTTGTCGGCTATTATACTGAGTATAGCCTTTATGCCTATATGTATATTATTATTAGTATTATATATATATATATATATATATATATATATATGTTGTTTTTGTATCTAAATAATATATGTATATTAATATTACTATATTAATATATGTATATTTATATTTTGGTCCTTTAAGTTTGAATATTTACATATTGGCCCTTATAGTTTGAATATTTACACTTTACCTCCCGTATCCGTATCCGGGATTTTTCAAAAAATCTTGTATCCCCGTATCTCGTATCCGCGTATCCGTATCCGTGCAACCTAGCTTTTTACGCAAAGTATTAGCACATTGAATAGCAAAATAACCAATCCCTTACAAGCCCTACATTGAATAAAATCAATATTTTTATCACTTGATGTAGACTGTTTAGCAAAAGGGTTGGTAAAATATTTTTCAGGGGTTTGGAAAGAATTTTCTTTGGGAACAACCTTAATAGACTCATATTTGAAAACAATTTTGGAGTTTGAAGATGGAGATCTATTTTGTCCTTTGGCTTTCAAAATATTTTTAAACTTGGTTGTTAAAAGAGCCATTGACTCTTCATTAAAATCAAATTCCTCATCATTCCAATTTGAGTAATTCGTATTCATTAATGTAGGAGGACGAATAAAATTCTCATATTGGGAATCCATCATGGCTACAACGAGAATCTTCTCTTAATGACGTCACGAGGAGACTCTGATACCAATTGAAAGATCAATAGTTGCTAGGATTCACAAAATCTGTCAATGTAGTTCGCGATGGAGCTTGCTACTGTAGCTACACTGGGAAGTGCATTGGTCAGAAAATAAAAAACTGCGGAAGACTTAATAATTTAAATAAAAAACAAACACTGATGTTTACCAAACAATTTACAAGCCTTATGTTTGTAGATCCAACCTTATGGTCAAAAAGATTTCACTAAAAAGATGAAGTGTTTTACAAACCAATACGTGAAATCACCAAACCAAGGACTCTCACAAGACAACACGTCTTGGAGAGCAAAACCCACAGAAACAAGGGGTAGAGAAAACGTGAGAATAAAAAATCAACTTCCTAGAAAGACTAGGAAGACAAACAGCTACAGCAGCCGATGTAGTTCTCAATGAAGCTACACTCGGAGCTTCATTCAGATTCAAGCAGCAGCACTTTTTTCTGTATATTTTGCTTTCTTTGCTTCTCTTTTTTATTCTGCTCTCTGCGTTTCTTCGCCTCTGTGCCGTGCTCCTTATTTATACAATGGAGGAGACCTACAATACCATAACAATGGACTCCAAGTATCTAAAGGATTAGGAGTTAGATTCCATAATCAAATCAATCACCTTTATTACTTAGATTTTGTTACCAATTATATAGGGACTCTTAGAGAAGATTTAGGAAGGAATTATTACCAAGATTTTGTTTCCAAGAATACACCTAAAATTTAGGAACAAGAAAACCAAAATATTATCAAGATTTTGTTTCCAAAAATACACCTAAACTTTAGGACCAAGAAAGGTTAGAACAAGACCAAAATAGGGCATGCCTATTTTGCCCTTACAAGCAATAAAGCAAATTTCAGCATCCAAATTTACAATTTGGAAGCAAAAGATGAACTTAAATAAAACTTCAAACAGGAAAAAAAATTATTGTTGAAATTTGTACGTGTTTCAAAGAGGTTTTCCTTTTCATATCATAGCTAAAAACAAATAGAGGTATCATTTTTCTTTTTAAAAAAGAACAAAAGAGTTGAGGTTTGCATGACTGAGATGATCGCTGAAGCTCTTCGGCATCTCATAGATGCTTGCCGGAGCTCGTCGGCAGCTCAGTGGTGGTTGCCAATAGTCGCGAGCTCACAGGAGATTGGAAGCTCAGTCGAGGTGAGAAGTCTGGTGGGCAATGCTGAATAGTTGAAGTTTGAGAGAGAGAGAGGTGTTTATTGTCTGATGTCGAGCAGATTTAGGGGTTTTTTCTTGTTTTATCCTTTTATTCGTGTTTTACAGCACACCATACCACATTGTCTCAATAAAAAGACAAGAGGGGGAGGTCAAATTGTGGTTAAGGAGACGCTTAAGAAGTTAGTTCACGCCTCAGCTTGCTTCTTCATCCCAGCCTCGCTTGGCCATAAAGAGGCGAATGACCCTTGCCTGAACTCGTCTCTTGTCGCCTTCAATAGCTATATAATCAGATTCTTTTAGAGAAAATGGGATAAGACTTGCTATTAAACAAGAAAAGAAACAAATTTCTTGCAGCGTGGAGTGCTTCTCGACCCACGAGTCGTATCTAACTTTGCAAGCAATATGTTGCTTGCACTACAAACATAATCTTTGTTTGTGTTTCTAATGGAACTATTCTGCATTGAAGTAATGATTCATCTATACTTAAAGTTATCATTCATGTCCAATTGTTCAGAAGGTTGGGCAACAGATGATAGCCGATTGACAACTTGTACAATTATGACTGGGGATGTTGGACAGCTATGAAGCCAGTTCACATAATGAGTATAGCCAAGGCGAGAATGTTAAAGATGGATGTGGGGTGATACTAGAAAACATAAACTCCTGAATGAGCACACTTGTGAGACTGTAGAAGTAGCTACGTGGGAGACAAATTGAGAGAAAATTGATTAAGATGGTTTGGACATGTAGAAGATATACAATTATGTGTGTGACTTAGGAAGAGACTGAAGAGTGATAATAGAAAAATCAACCACAGTGCTAGAGGTAGGGGAAGACCAAAGCTAACTTGCACTTCGGTTATTAAGAACAATCTGATCGAAGAGTAATCTTACTTGGGTTGAAATGAACGATAGAAAAGCATTTACGCAGATCACCTCAAGTAGTTGCCTTGAGCTTACACGTGAATGTGTTCCATTTATCTAATATGTGAAGAACCATCAGTGAGCTGTCAGTCAACAACACAATGCGATGGAAGTGTTTTTTACTTTAGATGACTTTAAACTAGAATAAAAGTATATATAAATTGACAGGAGTCAAAAGGTTAGTGAATTGACCATTTAGTAGCTAGTGTGCAGATATTGTATAGTGTATGTCGTATACAATAAGGTTATGGTACCTTTGGGGTGAGAATTATTCTCATCCTATGATCCTAACATATCATCTTATTTTTTGACATTTTCATTAATTTAGCAAGCCAGAGCATAATTGAGAATACCCTTGTCTGCTTGTTGTATTCTTGGACTTGCCAGGCAGGTCCCTTAAAGAAAAATGTTGAATAAATTTGTAAATTGTTGAAGCAAGGGGCTGGAATTATGGAAACATTCCTTTCGCTTGTAGCTGCCTTTGTGGATCCCATGGTGCTGGGAGCCTCTGAGCATTGGTCATTCCTTTTAATGAAATCCTATTTATCTTTTAGTGCTTCCAATAGATATCTTTTGTAGTTATCAAAAGAAGTTCAGCAATCATGATGATTTCTAACCTTTTGAAACTAGGACTGTATAATGTATGACGACGCCATACATATAATGGCGAAGCTACATGTAGGCCGGGGGCACAGTTTTCCCCATTTGAGTCAGAAAAATGTACCTTATAATCTTACCTCCCTTTCTGGATACCATGAGGAAGTTCCATTATCGGGGACTGTCTACTACTCATGCCCTCGGTTAAGTGTTATGTACTTGTTTGAGCTTTGGTTGTAATAGCTTCTTAGATTTTGTATTAGGGTCCTCTCCTTTATTTCTACCATTCAGTAGCAAATTCGTACTTCTTTTCATCTTTGTTCATACTAGATTACTGGATTATCTATAGGTGCTTGTTGATAAACTACCGGAACTTCTAGATTTTTCTAAAGATCTTGCCAGCTTGGAACCTGCGTCAAAGGTAATCTTGCTTTGATTAGCTAATATAGATTTGAACCCTCTAAAGAATTGGACTTTGTTGATTATACGTTGTAATTGCTATCCAGATTCAACTGAAATACCTGGCAGAGGAAATGCAAGCTATCAGCAAAGGGCTGGAGAAAGTTGTCCAGGAATTGTCCATGTCTGAAAATGATGGTCCCGTGTCGGTAGATTTCCGTAAGGTGTGCATGTGAAACTTTGATATAGTACTTGAATAATTATTTTTAGTTATAGTTTGTGTGATAAGACGTGGTTCCTCTATGTAAGAAATAGGCTGGCAGGCTTAATTGAACCTTGTTATTCTGAGTGAAAGCAGAAGATATTCTTACCACATTTGCTTTATGTTGAATATTGGATAAAGATGACGATTGAATCACCATGTATTGATATTTATTTATCAGTATATAACTGGTATGTTCGTGTGGGCAAGCTAGGGAAGGGGTCTGCCCCTTTATACTTGTAATTATTGAGAGTGCAAATAAATGATTTACTTATGGAAAAAAAAAATTCATATACTCAACCTCAAGTAGTTGACAGAAAGGTAAACTTGAGTTGAGTTGGGTTGTGTTGTGTTGTATATAATTGGATTCCTTATTCCTGCCCAGGCTTTGAAGGCGTTCCTTTGTTCTGCTGAAGGTGAAGTAAGGTCCTTGGCCTCGCTTTATTCTGGGGTGGTACGTCTCAAATTTGTCTTTCTTCATTGAAAATAAGTTCTTTACATCTCATATGTGTCAGCTATATGCTGGTGTTCAGATTCTCGTGTTTGTAATGCTGAACCTTTTACAGGGTAAAAATGTGGATGCTTTGATTCTGTACTTTGGAGAGGATCCAACTCGTTGTCCATATGAGCAAGGTAGATGTTTTCTATTATCAATTCGAAATGTTTTTGTTAATTTTGAAATTGTTAAAGGTTAACTAGAAAGAACATTCTTGCGCTCTTCATATAACATTGACCATGATAAACTTTGCTATTTTAACGTTCCTCTTCTCTGCTGCTAGGATTAATATTACATTTTCTGAATCCATTGCTGCACTAAAGTACATGTATGAACAAGGTCACTCTGCTTATACTCCATCCGATTCAATGCAAAGACTACACTATTCTATTCTATTTTAAGTTGTTTCACTTAAAGAGTCCGCTTTCAAAAACTATGTCTACAATCTTCATAATTTTTCAACTTTACCCTCACAAGTGGTATAAACATCTTGAATATATTCAAGTATTTTTGTAATTATAATTACATATCCCTTTATTTAGATTTTTCGAACACGAACCCTTTGGGTGGAATGGAGGGAGTACTATGCATCTCTTAGTAAAGGAAATAATTTGTTGTTTATTTCCTAATTTTGAAGCTTGGCTTTAAAGTAATTAGTTTGAAAAGAGTTGATTAAAAGTTGGTCTGTTTTTGAAGTAAACCATGGTTCTCACACTAGCCAAGCGGTTGAAGTTGAAATTATGATATTGGAAAAAGGAACGTGTGATTCAACAGAATGCAAATACTAGCAGTAGCAAATTATGCCCTACTTACTATGTCTAACAAATTTCTGGAGTGTACGCAATCTTTTAGTTTAGGCCAAACTATGATTAGCCCCCAAATGTATCCACTAAATCCCACTTTGCACCCCAACCTAAGTTTTGTCCCTTAGTCATACACCATGTTACAATTTGTCCCATATAACACCCGCACCCTAACGGATGTCAAAAATATTAACAGAAGTTAGTCATGTGTGGTACACATGACAAGTAATGTCTGAAAATACCATACTGCCCTTTAATATTGTTCAAAGTATGATAAAGGAAGGAATTTTTTTTGTGATTTATAATTTCTCTATATTATTCCTATTATTTCTCTCTCCAATATCTAACCTTATCTCTTTCTTTACCAGTCATTATCTATATCAAACAACAAATTATACAAAAATTGAAGTAGAAAAATCCAATAATAATGAAGATAATAAACCAAGTTAAATCTTTAACATATTAGCACATACTACAAAAAAAAAAGTATAAAGGGTATGTTTGGATACCCCAATTCCATAGCTTGGAATTGGAATTGGGGCCTCCAAAACCAATTCCATTGTTTGGCAACACATTTAAAATTTGAAATTGGAATTGAGTTGAAATTCCAAATGTCTCGATTCTATACAAAACTCAGAATTTAAATTCTAAATTTTGGTCAATTATTATAAACAATAACAACTCACCTTCCTTTTACCACCACAACTCCCGACCACCACCACCAGCCACCACCTCCGACCACCGCTACCAGCCACCTCCGACCTCAGCCTTCAGCCACCACCGTCCTCTGCCACCGCCACTTCCACCTCCGGCAACCACCACCTCTGGCAACCACCACTAGCCACCACCGGCCTCCGCCTCCGCCACCAGCCACCACCGGCCACCACCATCCGCCACCTCCATCATCCAACCACCTCTATATGCTAATTACTAATAAAAAAATAAATTCTCACAATTTTGTAACTAGAAAGGTTCGAACATTTATCATTCATTATCACCAACACTCGTTACCACTAGGCTAAACTAGATACTTGTAATGCAAATGCAATTTTATTTTAACTATAATGTAGAATTACAATTGAATTCCACAAATTATCCAAACTATGAAATTGCTACGATTTTGAAAGCAAATTCCAAGTTATTTAAATTCCATAGAATTCTAATATTTATTGAATTCAAAATCAATGCATCCAAACGGACCCTAAACATTTATTTAACAATAAACCTATAATCAGTCAATTTAGTTCCTTTTTCTCTGTGTATCTATCAAAACCCATAAGCTCATCGCACCTAGAACCAGCACACTACCGCTTCCCCACCACCCACCAAAACTCCATAACTCGATTTAAATGGAAAATCGACCCATTCCAACTTGCTCTTCGAAAGATACAAAATCTTAGTTCCACAGATCCAAAATCCTAGTTCCATATACCCAGCCAGAAAACTTCATCAAACTTGCACCAAAAGAACTCAAATGCAGATTGAACTACCAAAACCCAATTTTAGAAAATTCAAACATATTTCCTCCTAACTATTATTCCATCGAACAACGGGTGAGGAAAATGTTGGAGTCCCTATTAAATCCTCAGTACTTTTGAAGCTCCCTTCATATCGTTGCTTCTATTATAGCAATCCGCAAACCAAAACCTTACCGTATGTCTGGCCACCACTGAAGAATCAAAAAAATTGGTGGTAGGCTAATTTTTGTCTTTGGATCTATTTAGTGAATTATCCAACTGCAACTTGGAGTTAAGGATTGAAGAAAATTGGGCTGCAATTTTTGTTTTCAATGGAGGTGAGTGTTATGGGTTTAGAGAGAGAGAGAGAGAGAGAGGAGACCAGACTTGGAAAATGTTAGATTTCTCGGCAAACTCAAAGTGTGAGATTTCCAGAGCACAACTTAGAAAATATGAAAAGGGAGGGAGGGAGGGTACGAACTCAGAAAATCTGAGATTTCCAGAGCAGAAAAAGAGATGAAAAAAGAGAGAAGAGGGGCAGCGACGGCTTGGGGTGAAGGAGAAAGGTTTGGTTCTTTCTCTTTTTGGCCTTCTTCCTTTTTTAAATTAATAAATCCCACTTTGCACCTCCGATGTCAATAACCAAAATAACCTCACGTGACATGCACATGTCAATTTTTGTAACTTTTTCTAATGCCCGTCACGGCAAGGGGGCAATCTAGGACAGTAACATGATGTATGACTATGGGACAAAACTTAGGTTGGGGTGCAAAATGAGATTTGATGGATACATTGGGGGTGCTAATCATAGTTTGGCCTTTAGTTTATTATGCTGGGTTAGTCTTGACTATGGTTTATCTTTTATGTTTACACGAGCCCATATTTGATAATAAGCAACCGAATTCGCAGAACAAACCTGTCAAGTTTCATTTGTTAATTATAATTGCACAACTGAGTTAACTATAATAGTAATAAACAATCGGAAGAAAGCATTTAACAAGTTTATTGGGTTTCTTCGGATAGAAGTGTAAAAATAGCAGTGGGCTGCAACTTATGCAGCACTTGCTAGCATTTAAAAGTTTATTTTTGACAAATACTTCTTTCTGGGTACCTGAAGTCCTTGTTGGTTCAATAATCATGTCACTCAACCAAACTAGGGAGCGAGCTATGTTGATTGTGTAGTTTATCATAGCCTTGTTCAAGTATGGATCTTCCCGTGATCACTTTGTAAACATTTACTCGAACTACTCCTATCGTTTAACTATATCCGTTTCTTATGCAATTTTTGGTCTCATGCTAGTTTCGTGGTGTTATATGAGTTGATTTACAAACTAATGATGATGTGGTTAGTGTTCTTGGACAGCTGTGGGGTCTGATAAGAAGCACTGACATTGCCACGATGATTGATACCTCGACACAAATTCTCTATAATTTCTTACATGGCATGTTGGGGGACACGTCAGTATATATATTTTATATATGATTTTTATATTATATCATTTATATCCATAGATATTTAACAATAGAGTAAAAGAGGTAATATATTTTAAATAAATACAAACAATTAGCAATATTATTTAGCACCAAAACAACATAAGGAGTGTTATTATATTCCTACAATTTAAGGTTTGTACTGTTTTGTACTTCAATCATTATCTTGTAATGTCCCCATAGGTTTTCCTCAACTCCTTTCCAGAGTCTCTCAACAACGAAACATATAGATCCCTGGAATCCAGAAACATGACGGTTGCTCAGACCTCCCTTGGTGGCCTTTACCAGTTAATTTTAAATGCTCTGGAAAAACTCTGCAACCAGAGAAAATTCTTTGCAGAATTTGAAAGAACTGGCAAAAGACTAGGATCTGCTTGTGATGAAATGCATCTCCAGATCAAGTGTAAAGATAAGTCGTCCTGTGACTGCACTCACAAGAAAATGAAGTCCCATTCTAAGTCTCTCTCCAAATCCTTTGATTCCTCCCAACAAAGGAAAAGCTTTTCACGACGCCCCTTCGCGTCCAAGAAAAGATGGAGATTTATAAAGAAGAAGCCCCAACGTGGCCGCAATTACCAATATATAGAAAAGGCAATGTACATGCCCAATTGTTTTGGCCAAATTTATTTCATTTCCTTCTTTCTTTTTTGTCTTTCTTCGTCCTTGTACATCCTGGTGCATTTGGATTGCTTTAAAAATCAGTAGATATATTCCAACACCTCTAAGTACTCCCGGGATGTGTTGGAGGGTGTCAGGTGTCTAACATGCGCTGACACTTGACAAGTAGCTCTGGGGAGAGAGTTGTTGCTTCCTAGGTGGTCTGTAGTCCTGAGAATTCACACCATTGATAATGTCACATTAGGTGTAACGTACTTTGATGCTATAATTGTCCATAGTAGTCGATTATACTATTTCGCTACTAGGCGTAACGTAATTTGATGTTATAATTATCCATAATAGTCCATTATACCATTTCGGCACTAGGCGTAACGTATATTGGTGTTATAATGGTCCATAGTAGTCCATTATAGCATTGCGTAACATATTTTGATGTTATAATAGTTAATAGTAGTGTATTATACCATTTCGCCATTAGGTCTAACACATTTTGATGCTATAATGGTCCATAGTAGTTCATTATACAATTTTGGCATTAGGCGTAACGTATTTTCTTGTTATAATAGTTAATAGTTGTGTATTATACCATTTCACCATTAGGTGCAACACATTTTGTTGCTATAATGGTCCATAGAAATCCATTATACCATTTCACTGATGTGGAACAATCCGACAATTACTGGCTTTGACAATTCAAACGTTACTCAATTTTGCCATTAAGTTTTAAAGTAAACAGGGAATTCACGTATGTATGTGCTTTGCAATGTAAATAATCAAGATAAGTACACCTCTTATGCAGTGTAGAGATCTTTCTTGTCAATTTTGTGTTAGATACCGAGTGCCGCCAAATTTATTTTTCACCTATGGTTAACAACTTAACATTTTAGGAACTTGCAGCTTAGTGACTGCCCTGAATCCCTATGTAGTTTTCCCGATGACATCTAATGCCATGGTCTCATTTCATCTCTTTGTTTTTCCCCAGTTGTTTCAACGCTCCTGAACTTTGTGAGAATGTTCAATCAAGCACACGAGGAAAACTGCAAGCAACTAGACTTGGAGAGGAAAAAGGTAGAGAAGGAAGCAGCTAGTGAAAAGTTGAAAATAACTGCTTCCAAGAAGGACGCGGAGCACTTCCGAAATCATCCTGTCAAAAGCGTCACATAATTGAGGTTACATTTTCACTTTATCCATGTTCCACATTTGGAATGAAACGTAGCTTGGAAGGGATGTCCAAAACACTGCTTAATGGGGGTACGATGTATAGTTGATTTGTAGAGTTCTATAGCGCCACAAAGTTGCTGCAATTGACGATGTTGGAGGTTTTCTGTTTAGGTAAGCTTCTTATGGTCCACATTTTGTGGCAAACAAATTTTTTAGAAAGAAGAAAAGAACTTTTCTCTTCAATTTAGCTCTAGACAAAATTAACTCATTCGCTCATGTGCGCTGTTTTGAACAATTCAGTGGCATGGCTGCTATACCCTAACCAACTTATTATGCCAGTTCCTGCAGCGGAGATGTGTTGAAGCAAACTGGTTTGCAGCAAGGCGGCCTGTAAATATCTAGCAAGCAGGAGTTTAGTGTAAGAATTAAACTGGCCAGAATGGACCATTTTATTTATTTATTTGCTTATAGCTGATTTTGTTTCTCAAAAATAAAATAAGATGATAGTTTTAACTTTCTCCTTGTCATTTACTTTAGCAAATTCTGGATTGTTTATGCATGGATGCTGTTAGTGGGGGCAATGTCCTCCATTTCTTAGTGCTAGTTGGGTATGCAATGATCTTGATTCCATTTCGTGCTATTTTAAACTATTATTTTGGGACGATGGTGACTCCATGTTTTAGTTTTACTGTTTCTATTATAGGATATTTGCAGGTCATAATAATTTGGTTGCCTTCAAAACCTAATCTAAAGCTGCTGGACTATCGAACCCGGGAAGAGAGGATGATGGTCCTTCAAGGGCAAATTATACTGCCTATTCCCAATGCCAAACCATGTGGAGAGCCGAGAGGAGAGGGGTTTGAATTTACGAATGACCTTTAACTCAAAAGAATAATGCAGACAGCAGTGATTGCCTGATTGGGGAGGGCTTCTACCTTGTTTATTAATTTGGGGCATAACATAAGATTATGGGTGGAAGAGTGATTTGGTATTGGGTAAACAAACTTGTGATTCGGATATTACTCAAGTTAGATTGCCTCTTAGGAAATGGAACTTATTTACAGTTCTTCTTGGGGATCAAATGTAAATGGCGATCAAGGTTGTGTTTGGGGTAGAGACTAGAGATGCTGATGTACTTCTAGGCTTGAAACTTGAAAGTGATGCTTAGAGAAGTCCATCCACGGAAAGTTACCCGGAGCGACTTCTTGTAAAAGTAGTCAGCTTTATTATCTCTATTCATTTTCTATAAAGACTAGGTCTTCGGTAATACGGTTTTACGAATCTTAATTCGTACATCATAACTTTATTCTTTTACAATTTAATTTATCAATATATGGTGAATTGAGTAAAAAAGATTTATTTTATAAAAAATATTCATAATATCATTTTAATTAAGGTTTTGCCTTCGAAGAATAGAATATCCCCACTAATTAATAATGTGTACGGGCTTATAAAGTAGCTCATACTTGTCATTTGCTCATCTTCAACGTCAATGGTGCTGATTTTTATGGCATGGGTATCATTATTATCCTACTCACTAGTAGTTGACAAGTGTGGTTCTAGTGATTTCATTAGAAAATGGATATTCATATTGGGATTAAAATTAATTATTTAAGAAATGAAAACTCATTTGGAGATTTTTTAGTTTTTAATTAATTTTGTGTACAAGTAGATAGGCAAAGCCACTGTGGGAAAAAAGTACTCCATCGGCCCCTAAATTATTATAACGACCCGAGTCCGAGAGCCTGGTCCGTTACGTGTAGTTCATACATTGGCACACTGAGCACGCAGCACTTTGGGTCATCAGGCCTACCACAAGCCGACCCAAAAGTCTATGGATGATGTTGGTGCTCAGTAGTAGCGCATGATTATCTTATAAATCAAACACAAGTAAGAGGTGGCTCGTACGAAGATCAAGAGGTGGCTCCCATCACTTTGGCCCGCACAACACTTTGTTCCCACATTTCCGGTCGGGACCGCTCTGATACCATTTGTAACGATCCGAGCCCGAGAGTCCGGTCCGCTACGTGTAGCCCACACACCGGCACACTGAGCACGCAGCACCTTGGGTCATCAGGTCTACCACAAGCCGACCCAAAAGTCCATGGATGATGTTGGTGCCTAGTAGTAGCGCTCACTAGCGCATGGTTATCTTATAAATCAAGCACAAGTCTCACATCTACCCGATGTGGGATTGAGGGTATTATAATTATCGTCCTCCTTTCCTTTTTCATCTATCCCAAAATAATTGTCCACTTTGAAATTTATCTTTTTAGAACATCATTTTCACCATTTTACCCTTACTTTTTCGCCCTACTTTAATTATGGGTCACATATATATGAGTTTTAAAGGAAATTATACATTAAATTAATATTAATAATTCAATCAAATATATTTTTTTAAACAGTACGTCGGATCAACCAGGACAATAAATTAGGGACGGAGGGAATAATACTTATGATATACCTAATCATATTGTAAGCATGCCACCAAGTTAAACATTTTCTTAGCTGGTTGTGTACAACCTAACGATAAAAATATTGAAATGAAACCTACTAATAAGATGACCTGTCCCCCCCTTTTGTACTAGGTTGTAACAGTGTGCTGTAGCCTGTAAGGCTAAGGTATGCTCCAAAATGAAACCAAACGTTGGTTTGTTGAAGGCTTGACTTGGAATCGGTTTAACTAGAAAATTAATTGGGTTTGAGAAATTTTTTTGAGCTCATTTGCTAAATAAGCCAAGCTTGAACATTAAAATAAGGCTCTATTTGTTTTACAATAAATAACTTTTGGAAAATGTTTTCTTTATTTTTTTAGTGTTTTATAACCTTAAAAAAATAATAGTCCACGTAAAAGTTTTTCATAATCAACAGAAAATAAAGCTTTTTTTATTTTATTTAGAAAATGACTTACGGATTTATTTTCTGTAATTCATTTTTCAAACGTTCGAGCACCCCTCCGGCCTTTCTACAATTACACATATTTACATACACACGCAATGTTTTACTCAATAGATAAATTATTTAAAAATATAAATATATTTTGAACACATTATTTATAAATTATAATTTTAATAAATACTCACCACGTCTTAAGATTAGTGTCAATTATATTATTTAGGGATGTCCCAAAAATTGTCTATTTTCTTTTTTTTTAAACACTTTTTTATATCAATTATCAAAAAAATTATTTGTATTTGTGAGATGAAAAAATATGGAACTTATTAATTTGACACAACTAATGATAAATTGAATGTTATTAAATGAAAATTACTTAAAGTTCAAAACTATCTTATATTCAATATTAGTGATGCACCCGTGCGTTGCACAATTTGTACTTGAGTGTAAAACCATATACTCAATTAAAGTTGAATAATATATAATTAAAAAGTTTAATATGAACAAAATAAATAAAAAATGATAAACAATATAATTAAAAAAATCACATAATTTTTTTAAAAGTTATTATAAATTTTAAAATACTTCTTTATATACAACATTTTTCATTGAATATGTATGATTATTATAACTATTACTATCATATAAAAAATTCAAAAATCCTTAAGATTAGTAACTCTTGACAAAACGACATACTAATCATGACTAAAAATATGGCTTTTCAAAAGAAGTCTAACACTAGACACTTTTATTTATAGACATTTCGTAAAACACTCTATCAACGTAAATTGTCTTATTTGAAATTTGAATGAAATTCAATGATCAGATGGTGTCACTGATATTTTTGAAATAAAACAGTACCACCAGAATGACCATTTGAAAGAACTCGACCTTCTAAAACACGATTTCTTAACATTATAATAATTAATCGTGTGCTAATACATAACCTAAGGAAATGATCAATGTTACGAAGCAATATTAATGAAGTTCCAACCTTCAAATTCAACTCATGATTTAGGATTTCAGAACATGAAATTCTATTTAAAACTTTAGGAATATCTATATCATTCAAAAGATCAACTTTTCTATCAAAATTACACGAAAAATCTGAGCTCAAAAACAATATTCCTTTTGAATTGTTTTTCAATACCATATAATCATTTATTAAATTAATCACATCAAGAGTCAGATCTAGAATAACTTTCTTTTCCAAAAACTATGAATCATCGGGACTATTTCCAAATGAAATATATGTACTTTGTACAATTGGAGCAATTGGATCGTTGAATTCCTTAAGGAGCACTTGATTGAGAAAATCAACATAAGCACAATTATCATTTGGTTCACCAATTTTATCATCGCTAATCTTCGCAATCCAATCGATAAAAAGTTTCAATTATTCAGAACTCTCGTTGGACCCATACTTTGTATCTTTTATTCGTTGTCAACCTCAATACATGCGAATCTTTCCACAAATACAATGAATTAATAGTGAGATGAACTATATCTTGTGTACTTCCTTTTGGAATCACATGCAATATCTATCAAAAATCTCCACCAAACAAATATATTTGAAAAAAATGTTATAAATTTTAGAATACTATTTTATAAATAATATTTATCATTGAAAAAGCACGATTATTACTTTTAATTATATAAGGGGTGGTTTTAAAGTATGAAGTTGTATTTATCCTTACATACGACACTGTACTTTGAATTGCTAGTATTAAAACAACGAGATAATCTTTCTTGCTACCAAATAAAAGCACCACAAAAAATTACATTTAAATGTTGGGTTGATAATTTTCAAATAACCTTAAAAAAACACAAATGTTTATGTTATATATATATATATATATATATATATATATATATATATATATATATATATATATATATTAAATAGTCAAATATCAAACTATTTGGTATATCTAATACAAAAAGAATTGAAGTCGAAATAACAGATTTTAAACAGAACCTCAAACACAAAAATATTAGGAATAACATATTATACAATATAATTTTTATACAACTATTCAATAACAAAAGTTATTGAGTTTAGATTTTTAGTGTGTCTTGGGAAAAGTCCTATAACATATACTCTGTAGTTGATATTTCGCTAGGTCCCCTTCCCTTTTTCGAAATATGTAGCCACATCATCCTCCAATAAACTCTAACATTGAATACATTCAAACCATTTCACAACTAGGTTTCTTAGATTTCCTTTTTATTATTTTAAATAAAATTTTAAGAGAAATTTGAATGATAAAAATTTGAATTTCGATTATTATTAAAAAAATTGAGATTTTAATTTAAATAAGTATGAGAAATATATAGATCTTATAGTTAATTAATTATATCAAAGTACCTATCAATATGCATCTTTACTTTAATTATCATATCTGAGAAAAATTTTAAGCATATGATTTTTTTTTTCCAATTTGTTTTTCAAAATGGATTGAAAACAATCTGATCCCAACTTTTTATGTTGGAAATTTGTTTTATTAATTTAAGTTGAATAAATATATATCTTTTGTAAACTAACTTTAATAGGTTAAAGTTTTTTGCAAATATTAGACTTGAATTTTTAATTCATGTAGGCTGGACAAATATACTAAGATATTTATTTGTTAATTTAGGTTAATTTTTTTTTTTACATATATTAGACCTGAATTTTTAAACATGTAGGCTAGACAAATATATTAAGAATTTTATTTTTTAGCTTCAGATTTGATTAAAATGGAGTAGAAAAAATCTCATATATATATTGATAGGTAAGTGTGACCCATAGTCTTGCTATCTCTCCCACCCATTGGGTCAAATATATATTTATTTTCTTATAAATTTGTCAATTATTTGTTCAATCTAAACTTACGATCTATTGATTTCACACATAAAATTGCTTGAATTTTTATAAGTATTCGACAGTTAAACACAAAATATTTGAATGACTATAGGAGTAGTGTATATGCTGATACTTTATACAATAATTATTTTTCTGGACTATTCCCATTATCGGTGACAAGTAAATGTTAAGAGTAAATTTATTGTAGATAATTGGTTACTAATTTGTCTTTTCTATTTACTAATTTATATGAAATTGTCTATAAATTTCATAATATGTCATAATTATGTATGTTTATATTACTTTTGTATGGAGTAAATTATTTGAAATCTGGTTGTTATATAATTTATTGATATTATTGATATATAAACTTGTTATAAAATATAAAAAAACAAGTTTTTAGAATAATGAAAATACCTAAGCACCCCGAACAATAAAATGGTTCTAAAAATCTTTAAATTTTAGAACTATAAGAATCTAAAATTTATAAGAATGAAGAAGAATTAAACTTTTCATAAAACTACTCATATTACTCATAAATTAAGCTTCAAAACATCTAAACAAAATGATTTGTTTCAAAATATTTACTGTATTTAGTTTATATACTTCATACGGTTGCAAATAACTATGATTGATAAACATTGGATAAAATAATTTTTTGGTCCCTGAACTATACCAATTATATGCGTTTGGTCCCTGTGGTTTTTTTGTAATGTATTTGGTCCTTAAATTAGGGTTTTGTTAAGAGGTTACCCCCTGATGGGGTTACCGTCACTTTTGCCGTTAGACTTTTTTGAAAACCCAAATATACCCTTACGTTTTTAGCCGGGCGTATACAAACCGTAGATCGTTCATCCATTTTCTTCATTTCATCCATTCTATCATCTCACAACACTTCTCACTACACTATCTAAGCCCTAAATTCAGAGAAATTTCGCCTAGGGTTGAGTTCTTTCGATTTTAATTGTTTGTTTAGTTTCGATAACCTAAACGTTCTTCCCTTTCATCTACAAATTTAGTTCAATCGATCTCTGTAATTCGAAAAGGGGGTCATGACCTCGGCTTCCACATCTACAGGGCCAATCACAATCACGGGCTAGAGCGGCATTTACGTTCGTGGTGTGATTGCAATATTCCACCCCATTGAAAATTTCACGAACCGATAGTAATCCCGAAAGCTCTTCTATGGTTGTGCAAATTACGTTGTATGTTCTCAATTTATCACCAATTTTATGCAAAAATGAATCAATAAATAGTTTCTATGTGATTATGATCATTTTGTTTTTGTATTTTTTTTGCAGAAAACATGCAAAGGTTGTGGCTTTTTTGAATGGGCAAATGATACAAGTATAATGTGTGAAAATTGCACTGAAATGAAAGAGAAGTGGGCAAAAGCTGAAATGCAATTGCTTAAGCTAAAAGAGAGGAAAATGACACTTAAAAAGGAAGTGAAGAGGCTTGAAGTAGAACTGGTAAAGAAAGACATGGAAATTGGCATGTTGAAGTCTCAAGTGATAAGCAGTTGGAATGTGAGGAAGTGGGTTATTGTAATTTTTTTTTGTTTGATTGTATATCACATTTTTGGCTCAAATCATAGTGGTATGTTTATGTTGCCTATAAAGAGGTAAACTTTGTCAAACCATAGTGGTATGTGTATGGTGGTATGGTATCAGTTGTAAATGTTCTGTTATATGTTGGTTGATGAATTTGAGCAATTGGTTGGCTGTTGAGGTGTTCTGTAAATGTTTTGTTACATGGGTGTTGAATTTGAGCAATTGGTTGGTTGTTGATGAATTTTTTGCAATTGGTTTGTTAGTGTTCTGTAAATGTTTTGTTACATTTTCTAAAAATGTTTGTTACATGGTTGTTGAATTTGAGCAATTGGTTGGTTGTTGATGAATTTTTTGCAATTGGTTTGTTAGTAACACAATGGTAAGAGGTTTGCAATTGGTTTGTTGATGAATTGGTTTGCAATTGGAGATACATATTCATAACACAAGTCATAGCACAATTTACCCAACATGTCCAAAATCATAACACAATTAAGTTACATGCCCAAAAGCACAAGTTTACATGTTCAATTTGCCCAACATGTCCAAAATCATAACACAATGGTAAAAGGTTTCAGAACATTTACATTCCCAAATCATAACACAATTCAAAACACAATTTACCCAACATGTCCAAAAGCACAAGTTTACATGTTCAAAGCATACATGTTCTATCTTTGTCCAAAATTACATCACTTAACAACCTATCACTTTTTTCCAGTGTTAGATTTTGTCAGTACATGTCTTCCTCTCCAAACAAAAGGTGTATCACTACTCCTTGGTGACCCTACAGTATACATATTGCTGGTAAATTGGCTAGTTGATGTAGCTGGACTTGTTTCATATCCATATGAGGTAGTGAATTGAGTTGGTGGACTACTTGGTTGTCTTGGTCCTTGAACTGGAGGGGCTTGGCTTGGTCCTTGAACTGGAGGCTCTTGTCTTGGTCCTGGTGGAACATAAGTGTCCAAATTCACAGCTTTGGATGCCCCATGGGCCTACAAATAAACACAAGAAACAAAAATAAGTTGCATGTACATTATTTAAGCATGGGGACCAATTTAGACAACCAAAGTAACCAACATACCTTATAAAATGTATCTCCAGCTGGTGTGACATAAATTCCACAAAATGCATGGGTTGGTTCAGCAACAGTATGCTCCTTCCTAGGCCTTCCTCTCTTTCTCTTCTCACCTTCAGGTACTTGAGTTTTCTTCCTACCATCATTTCTTTGCTTAGTATAAACTCTCTCAACAACTGGAGTCTTTCCTTTTTCCTTGGGTGTCCTTTTTTTCCTTGATGTAGCACCAACCTAAAAGAAAAGTAATTAGTATTTGTTTATCAGTTGTAAAATAATACACATAAATACTACCTTAGTTGTAACTGCATCTGGTACTTCTTTATCAATTGCATCTGCTTGCACTGAAGTAGCACCAACCTTAAACCAATTGGATAGAAAGATGTTATGCAACAGTAAAGTACTACCTTTAAATGTTAAAAAATACTAACTTTAAAGTAAAGTATTACCTTGCATCCTTTCTTATTATGACCAAGTTGATTGCAAACACTACATGAAATATCTTGTCCTTGCCTACTACGTTTCTGTGTACCCCTGGCTTGCTTAGGTTGTTCCTCATCTGGTCCCTTCACTCTTTTTTTCTTAGGTCTCCCTGGCATTGCCTTGGACATAGGAGGCTTCAAAGGGTCATTTGTAGACTTTGCCCAATTGTTTTCACCTGAGATTGGCTGAATACTCCAAGCATATGTCTTCAAAAATTCCTCCTTCTTATAACAGTTAGGAACATACTCATCTACATTCTTCCCAATACTAAGCAGCCCAGAATGGCATGGCAACATGGAATTCCACTCAAATCCCATTCCCTACAACTGCATGTTCTTTTGGCTATGTCAACTATGTATCCCCATTTCATGTAGTCAACCTGAAACTTGTTATCTCCATTATAGGTTGCATCCACAATCTACATTCAGCGTTGTTTGCTTCTATTCTCTTTCTAATCCTAGGACATATGACATCCCAATGATTGGAAATCCATTCTCTTCTTTTGTGCAGCCTAGTCATTGTGGTCATTCTTAAATGTTCCAACAAGTAAATCAGTGGCTTACACCTAGCATCCAGTAAGCTCCCATTAAACCCCTCAGACATATTATTTTCACAACTATCACAAAAACTAAATGTTTCAAAGAAAGCCTTAGACCACTTATTTGGATTTCTTTTCATCAGATCATTATATGCTTCTTCATCTAACTCCTTTAATCTCTGACAATTATTGTTATACATGTCCATGTTAGTGGACCTGGCAATTGCCCAAAAAAAACCCTTGTATTCTGCCCCTCTGAATTGTTTTGCCCAATTAGCATGCACATGCCTAGCACATGCCCTATGTTCACACCAAGGCAAAGATCTCGACATAGATATGACAAGTCCCTGTGTTCAAATCACAAATTTTAAAAATTTTTAAACAAAATTTAACACATGTTATATAATATAAAAGACATGATATATACCTTTTGTTGATCTGAAATAATGGTCCAACCCCTTCCATCCTCCATTTGTAAGTCCTTGATAAGATGAGAAAGAAACCAGGTCCATGATCTTTTGTTTTCCACTTGTACAATACCCCAGGCAACTGGAAACATTTGATTGTTAGCATCCCTTCCCATAGCAATGAGTAACTCTCCTTTCATACACCCTTTGAGAAAACACCCATCCAAACCTAGTACCTTCCTACAACCAGCTAATAATCCTTTTTCGTGGCATCAAAACATACATAAAACATCTGAAAATATGGACCATATGATGGGTTGTTCATAGCATAATACACTTCTACAGTGCTCCCTTCATTAGTCCTCCTCAACTCATCTCTGTATTCCCAAATCTTACCATAGTGCTCTATCATTGAACAAGCTGCAGCACCTAATGCTTTTCTCCTAGCCTTAGAGCAAGTTGTCAAAGACACATCCAATTTATATTTTGCACTTATCTCAGCCTTCATATCTTTGATCTTCCAACAAGGATCATTTTTTATTCTTTGGTAGTATTGGGTGGCAATCCATTTTGTTGTCAGTTGTCTGCTTCTCACAACTTTACTACACATATGTTTTGGGTGAAATGTACTAATCCTAAAAGTCTTCATTCCCTTGCCTTCACTTGCCCAAATCCTCCAAGGGCATACATTGGAATTCACACAAATTACACAAACCCTCTTTTTTTCATTCTTCAGAAACTTGAAATCAAAACCCTTTTCAATTGCATATGCGCGCCTCTTTAAACTCTTTTGCATTTAAATTCCACCCTCTTGTGAATGTTATATCCTTTGGAGCAATCTTTGGATTAAATGATCCATATTTTTTCTTCTTCTTTTTCTTACTCCTTTTACCATTTTCCTCTCCTTCACTCTCTGCACTAAGTTCTGAATCAGTATCATCCATAAATTGCTTCTCAATTGCATCCATTTCCTGTTGGGTCAGATCTGGGTTATCATCAGCTGTTTTATGAGATTCTGCATTCTTTCTTGATTTACTTTGATCATGATCACTATCCTCCTCATCATCATAATCACTATATTCACAATCTACTTCTTCTTCACTTTCAATAATATACGTCTCATCATCACTACTATCATCACTATAACCATATCTCTTCTCTCCCTCATCATCATTAGCTTCACAACTTGCATCTCCCTCATCATTATTAGCTTCACAATCTTCCTCTCCCTCAGCATCATTAGCTTCACAATTTTCCTCTCCCTCAGAATCATTACCCTCACATCTCCCTCATCATCAGCCCTACTTTCTAGTGTACCAATTACGCAATCAACTACATCAGGCTTATCTATATCATGTTCAACATACATATCTATATCTATGAAACCAGTATCTAAATCACAGACACCAGACTTATCAGCTACATCACACATTATGTTCACTTCTGCATCACTATACATCCTCCTAAGTCCAGTATCTAAATCCTTTCCTGGAATCACATACCAAATACACTTAACATTCTTATAATTACATAATTCTTCAACCGCACTCTTTAAGCAAACAAAAGAGATATAATCTGTGTCAACTTCATTAATAACCTCAACACTATCCCCTGTGTATTTCAGCACATCATCTTTCACAAATCCACCCCCATGGTGCACATGTAAATTTAAGATACCCATTCTGCAAACAAATGGTATATACGTTAGAGAAATAGCCTAGGTGGTAGACATCATCAATTGTAAATAATGTTGGGGAACAATTTTTGTCCCCCACTGTCCCCCACTATACCTCTCACACATTACCCTTTATAAACTTACCCCATCTCCATGCTACACTACTACACATGCACATCAAGTGGTCCTAATAGAATATAAATGGGTAAGCATAAACAATAAGAAGGGGTCTACTTTTTGTCCCCCAAGTATGACTTTACAGACATATCACATTGGCAGAGTGACCACTTTCAATAACAAGATGACCATATCACATTAACATTAACAGGGAGACCATATATTTAGACAACAACAAAAGATAGTGACATCAGGACATCCAACAAAACCAATAAAATATGACCTAAAGTTCTATAAGATAACATATAGTATAAAAGCCCCCAAAAAAATTTGCATTATAGGTCGCCCAATTCGTACCAATTGACTTCTAAAACATAATTAGACATTGAAACAATAAAATGTAAGTTAAAAATCTAGTACAAATACCATAAAGCACAATCAAACTGAGAAAGAACTAAGCTTGACACAAAAATCAGAAACAACTCATGTTGAAATCGAAGGAAAACAGAAACTTTAATTCGTACCATAAAGCCATTAACAAGTTAAAATATTGTTGTAGATAAGCATAAACACTAATTAATTGCGTACCTTTTGTCTTCAATGCCTACGATTCTTCAGAAGACGACTGGATCATGATCTCTGAAATTAGGGTTCGCGTAGTGTAGTGAGACGATGATTTGGGTGAAATGGTGTTAGCCCTTAATTAAACGACATTGTCCCTCTTAGTATACGTCCCACTAAACGTAAGGGTATATTTGGGTTTTCAAAAAAAGTCTAACGGCAAAAGTGACGGTAACCCCATCAGGGGGTAATCTCTTAACAAAACCCTATATTAATGACCAAATACATTACAAAAAAAGTACAGGGACCAAACGCATATAATTGGTATAGTTCAGGGACCAAAAATTATTTTATTCATAAACATTTTATATACTTTTTGGAGAAACATTAATTTAATGCATGTGTTCTTTTACTAATTTGTTTTTGTCTATTAATAAATTTATCTGACATCCATCTTTTATATTTCTTATTATATCAATGAATAACTTCTAAATAAAGTTAGTTAAAATATTAAAACTTTAATGAGGTAATGATAGTATTCTATGTTGAACAATACATTATTTAGTAAAACTGTTAATGTAATTCGTTTTTTACTAAACGAAAAAAAATATTATCATTATTTTGAACTTTTACTAAAAATATTTCTTAAGTAAACCTTTAACTAATTCATTAGTGATGTGAAGTAACTATGTTACTTTGATTTATCGTTTTAAACTAATTTGAATAATACTACATTGTAATTATTTGTCAAAGCTATTATTAATAATGGTGGCAAATAATTTACACTGAATCGATTGTTTCATCATTTAATCTTATTTCTGAGAGTTTATACTACTGTGGTGATGATTTAGAAGCCAATATGCTAATTACAAATGCAAAAAATATTAAATTAAAAAAAGAAATGTGAAATCGGATATAAAATAAAGTATTCAATATTTAATATTATTTTGATATTGTATTTTTTGTCATTTCGTAAATCATAATGAACTATATTACTCCCTCCGTCCCTAAATTATCGTCCTCCTTTCCTTTTTCGTCCGTCCCAAAATAATTGTCCACTTTGAAACTTACCTTTTTAGAATATCACTTTTACCGCTTTACCCTTACTTTTTCACATTACTTCAATTATGAGCCACATACACATGGACTTTAAAAGAAACTACACATTAAACCAATATAAATAATCAAGTCAATTGTTTTTTCTTAATCTGTGCGCCGGGTCAACCAGGACAATAATTTAGGGACGGAGGGAGTACATGATATACAATTTGTTTACATTAAATGCACTAAAGATATTTGTAAAGTTATTTTAATATGAAGAGTTGTTGTCAACTTCATTAATTGATTTTCATTTCAATTTTAAAAAAAATGACAAATATACAAATTATAAATGCTTCTAAATTTGGAAAGTCACTTTTGGCGGGATATTTCCATTATTTGTTCATCTCCTTTTATATATTATAATATATTTTTTGTATTTATTCATATAATGTTTTCGGTAACATTTTCTGTGTGTTTGCCAAACACCAGAAAATGTTTTCTAGCATATTTTCAAAAGATTTACCAAACACCTGAAAATGAAATCTTTTCATTTTCTAAAAATCATTTTCCAGAAATAATTTTCTGAAAATAATTTTTCGTAAAACAAACGGAGCCTAAGGGTTGTAAATATAGTTGTGTAGGCTAATTTTATTACTCCCTCTGTTTTGAGCAAATATTCGACCATATTATTTTAGAATGTTTCACTTTAAAAGTTAATTTAAAAAAATTATGTTTACATTCATATTAACATATTAATTATGCTCAAATATTTTTATAATTATAACCAACTATAATGATTAGTTATATATCCATTAATAATTAGATTTTTCTAAAATAGACTCTTTGGGTGGAACCGATGAAGTGTTTTATTTACACATGTTTTAAGAAATATGTATTTCACGCATTAATCAAGTAAACCTTTTACATATCATACACATTTTAACATATTTAAACTTTATAAACAAATAAAAACCAAATTAACTCTCAAGTTTGTTTTGACATAGTGGCCATATACCTCTTTTGTCTTCATGATTTGCATACAATTGGGTCAAACCGAATCGAGCTCATTCATGAACAAGTTGGTCATGAGTTCGAGCCGAGCTGAGCTAAGCTTAGTTAGAGCTTAGTCTCGGCTTGGTTCGGGTGCCATGTATTTTTAGTGGTAAAGTGATCAAAGACTTTGAAATATTCAAAAATGAAAAATAGGATAATATATATGAAATGTCGGGAGTATTAATTATGAACGGTTTACACTTATTTATTTTTAGGATCTCGAATGTCTTTTACCAGTACATCTACAATATATACACACAGGTTTAGTGGACATCATTGTTTTTAGTGGAACGGCGGGATACTAGATCTTTTACAAAAAAATATATGGACATCATTTTTTTTTTTGGAGAAACAATTGTTAATTCCTTAGTATAATTACAATTTAAAGTGTAGGCATATTTACTAATTCGAGAAAATTATTACACTTGAAAAAAGAAAGGGAAAATAAGTATAACGAGCAAGACATCATGTGGCGCATACAGTGTCATTTGAACAAACTATCTTATCTTACTAATTAAAAAAAAAGGATGATGTGGCAAAAATATCAGTCATACCAGGGGTGACGAAAATCGTCGAAATCCGAGAGTCGTTTGTTGACCGAATTGATGATGAACTCGTCATCTTAGTGATGAAATCGTCGTTTGGGTCGGATATCTGGCTATATGTAGGTATCTGCAAAATGAACACCATGAGTGGTGGGCGATGCGCCCCCAAAATCCTTCGGCGTGAGAATCAGGTACAGTATAAAAATATAGGAGGGCGCGTAGCCCCCGTGTGTGGAGTGAGAACTGTAGAAGAGAAAGAACGTCTCCCTACTATGTGATAGTAGGGTTTATTTATACATGAGGGATTAGAGTTAGCTTGTCATGTATGGGCTAGGCCCATGGTGTTCAGTAGGCCTGTAATGAATAGTGGGCTGGTGTAGTGGAAAGCCTCCTCGACCAAGCGAGGCCCAAAAGTCTTTTAAGATAGATTAAATATAGACACTTCAGTAGCCCCCTGCTCCTTATTCCTTGTGATTTATCTCAAGGGTAAGGAATATAATTTTCTGTCAAGCATAACATCTACTCAACCGCGAGATACTCGAGCGGGAGGATAAAATAAAGCTAAGCCGCGAGTAAACTAGAGCGGGGAGCGTAAGCGCAAATAGGTGCGGTATACTACTCAACCGCGAGTAACACTCGAGCGGAAGGACAATGTAAAGCTCAGCCGCGAGTAGGCTTGAGCAGGGAGCGTAAGCGCAGATAAGCGCGGTGTACTATTCAACCGCGAGTAACACTCGAGCTGGAGGACAATGTAAAGCTCAACCGTGAGATGCCCAAATGGGGAGCGTAAGATAAAACTCGACCGCGAGATGCTCGAGCGGGAGGGTAAATAAAGGTCGACCGCGAGATGCTCCAGTGGGAGGGTAATGTACCTCTACGTAGTGATGGTCTTCAAAAGTCCGAGCAGCCTTACCGTGGTAAGAGTCCTCTAGAAATCCCTATGCTCAATCGAGAAGCTCAACCGTGGGATGCCCAAACGGGGAGCGTAAGCGCATAAAGGAAATCCAGAAGCCTCACTGTGGTAAGGGTCTTCGAGAATCCGAGCAGCCTCAACATGGTGAGGGTCTTCAAAAATCCAAGCAGCCTTACCGTGGTGAGAGTCCTCTAGAAATCCATATGCTCAATTGAGAAGCTCAACCGTGGGATGCCCAAACGGGGAGCGTATAAAGGAAATCTAGAAGCCTCACCATGGTGAGGGTCTTCGAGAAATCTAGCAGCCTCACCGTGGTGAAGGTCTTCAAAAATCCGAGCAGCCTTACCATGGTAAGAGTCCTCTAGATATCCCTATGCTCAATCGAGAAGCTCAACCGTGGGATGCCCAAACGGGGAGCGTAAGCGCATAAAGGAAATCCAGAAGCCTCACCGTGGTGAGGGTCTTCGAGAAATTCAGCAGCCTCACCCTGATGAGAGTCCTCCAGAAATCTGTATGCTCAAGCGAGAAGCTCAACCGTGGGATGCCCAAGCGGGGGCGTATAAAGAAATCGAAGCCTCGCCGTGGTGAGGGTCTTCAAAATCGGCGACCTCACCGTGAGAGTCCTCAGAAATCCATATGCTCAATCGTGGGATGCCCAAACGGGGAGCGTAAGCGCATAAAGGAAATCCAGAAGCCTCACCGTGGTGAGGGTCTTCAAGAGTTCGAGCAGCCTCATCGCGGTGAGGGTCTTGCGAGTGATAATAAGAAACTCGGGCTCTAGCGCGAGTGTAATCTGGCTTCGGCGTAAGCGTGGCGTAAGCGTGCACGCGATAATAATAACATGCGGCTCGGTCGTGACTCGGCATAGCGTATGCGGCAGACACGATAATAACAACATGAGAGGCTCGGTAGCCGGCAGCACGAATAGGCGTCTTGTGAACACGAAATAATGATCTGAAAGCTTGAGCGTGGCGTGAGTGTGGCGTGCTTGCACACGATAATGATAATCGGCTTCGAGCGTGGCGCGGCGTGGCGTCTGACACGATAATGATTATCTGGCTCGGGCTTTGGCGTGGTATAAGCGTGCAGACACGATAATCATGACATAAGGCTCGGGTTGTGGCTCGGCATAGCGTCTGTGAACACGATAATAATAATCTGGCTTCGGGATGTGGCGCGGCGTGGCGTCTGCACGGCATGATAATGATAATGGCTTCGGGCTATGGCGTGAGAGTGTGGCATGCGAATGCGATAATAATGACATGAGGCTCGGGCGTGGCTCGAGCATAGTGTCACGAACACGATGATAATAAGCCTCTAAAGGCTCCGTGGGCGTAGGCGCAACATAGCGTGCGCAACGCGATAATAATGACATGAGGCTGGCGTGGCTCGGCAAGCGTCTGAACACGATAATAATATCTGGCTTCGGGCGTAAGCGCGAGAGTGGGCTGCAGAGCACGATAATGATAATCTGGCTTCGGCGGCGTAAGCGCGGCGTGGCTTACGAGCACGATAATGATAACATGAGGCTCGGGCGTGGCGCGGCATAGCGTGCGTATGCACGATAATAATGACAGCGAGGCTCGGGCGTGGCTCGGCATAGCGTCGCACACGATTATAATAATCTGGCTTCGGTAAGCGCGGCGTGGCGTCTGAGCGCGATAATGATAATCTGAAGCTTCGGTAAGCGCGGCGTGGCGTCTGAGCGATAATGATAACATGAGGCTCGGGTTGTGGCGCGGCATAGCGTCTGCGACACGATAATAATGACATGAGGCTCGGGCGTGGCGGCATCGCGTCTAGTGCGATAATAATATCGGCTTCGGGCGTGGCGCGGCGTGGCGTCTATGAACGATAATGATAACGACGAGTCGTGATGTGGTTGGCGTGGCGTGGCGTGCGATAATGATAACATGAGGCTCGAGGCGTAGCGCGGCGTGGCGTGCGAGCACGATAATAATGCATGAGGCTCGGGCGTAAGCGCGCAGCATGAGCGTCAGCATACGATGATAATAATACGACTCGGCAGGCTCGATAATGCATGGCGTCGTGCGATAATATCGCAGCATGAAACGATAATAATTCGGGCGTAAGCGTGGCGGCGTCTGCCTAATAGCATATAATAGCTCGGGCTAAGCGTGGCCGCGAGCACGATACGCTATCGCACGTCTGTGAGCACGATAATAATCTGGCTTCGGGTTGTGGCGCGGCGTGGCGTGCATAATGATAATCTGAGGCGCGGCGTGGCGGCGAGCACGATAATGATAACATGAAAGCATGGCGTCTGCGAGATAATGACATGAGGCTCGGGCGTAATAAATAACATGATGCAGGCGTCTGTGAGCACGATAATAATCTGGCTTCGAGAATAATGATAACATGCTCGAGCATGGAGGCTCGCTCGGCATAGCAGATGAATGCGCCACGATAACATGAGGCTCGGGCGTGGCTCGAGCATGGCGTCCACGAAATAATGACATGAGGCTCGAGGCGTAGCGCGGCATAATGTGAGCCGGTGAAACACGAACTAGACTAAGTGCTTGGTTACGGCGAAGCTTTGGCGAGCGAGCCCCTATCACCTTGGCGAGCTTCAGGAAGATTGCGAGCGAGGCGGGGCCCACTACGGCGGCAACCAACAACCGGGCACAGCCCTTGTTCGATGTGGGTATCTCGAAGCGGTTGTTAGTATATCAACTGGGTGTAGAGATATATAACTAACAGTGTTGCTCGGTCACTATAGGAATCCGAGGTAGCTAGCCGCTATCTTATGGGCGTGGCCCCTACCGCCTGGCAGGCATCCTAGTATGTGAACCGGGCATGGCCGCGTCTCACCCACGGAGAGGATAAATTCACTAATACTCGGGTGTTTGAGGAAGGTTGACCGGGCAGGGCCCTATCTGCTCGCCTGGCGAGTAGATTTTGTCAAGCAATCCGAAAGCAATATGTATAAATAAACATATTAACAATTTTAATGAAAGAACTTGCCTTTCTGTTGATAAGATGATAGTGGCCCTAACAGGGTCTTGCTTGCTAGTGCATTAGGTCGTCCAAATAATTGTAAAGATATTTGGGCTTTTTCGTTTGCGGGCAGGCCCCCTATTTTCCGACTGTAAGTGTTTACCTTGAGGTCGGGAAGTAATTATGCTCGTTGTAGTTTTTCTTCAAAGGAAGTCTGGATTGGCACCAAGAGTGTGCCTAAGGTGCTCAGCGCGAGCGGAATCAACTCTAACAAGAACGTTGTCATGGTTCTCACGGTTACCAAGACTTAGTTGACTTGGTTTGAGTACCTGAAAGTTTAGTGCATTATTTGCGAAGCAAACATAGTTCCATTTTAAATAAAATTGGGGTATGGCATTACGCGTTAATTTAATGTCTAAATTGTGATATAAGATAAGGAGTATTTAAGAAAATGTGTTGAAGGTGTATATTACTTTAAGTGTTAGTTAAGGGGTGCAATTCAAACTTAAATTATAATTGCCCAAGTCGTTGGATCTTGTGAAAAGATTCAATCTCATCCGTCGAATAGCCTCTATCAATAAACCCATGACTATTGTAATATAGATTGGGGTATGTATTCTGCATTTAATTTTATGATAATAAGATGGTGTACATGCTAGCGATTTATGTAAATGACAATAAATAAATATTGTTATCAGCATGATTGGGGAAAATAACATCAGTATCGATATTATGTGTCACATGCGATCAAAACATAATTTGTTTAGAGAGTTCACGCGCAAATTTGGGCGTAGCGATGAATAAAACAGTTTCATTATCATTTGTCATGTGTGGGCAAATAAATAATAAAATATAGAGTTCAATTAACTCAATTGATATATCAAATTTGATAAGTGAGTGAGTATGTACTTTCTTTTTTCATGCGCGGCTGGGGATTAGTAAAATCATAAGGCGCATAAAGGTGGTGTCATATATATGGTCGCAGATGGAAAATATATTTAATTGCATGTCTTGATGTAGTATAATGTGACATGCATCATCATGGTGGACAATTTAATGTAAACATGACATAGTTATGAGCATAAATGTATTATAATAACTCTGATTTATGTCGCATAATAATTGTCACAGTTGAATTTAATGCATTATTCACCAATTAATAATAATTTGAATCGGTTACTATAGTTATCATGTCAAGTTGTCGTGTCATATGTATTTATCACATGACAATTTATTTGATGTTATAGCTATCTCGCATAGCGACGAGTTATTATTGTCATTTATTAATTTTTCACAATTAATAATTTCAAAGAAAATTAATTACATGCATATTCATGTAAGTTATAGTGTCTCATGTTAATTTGGAGCAATAAATTAATCATGCGAATCATTTATAAATGTTAATTCATGCTCCGTTAACTAATTATTTGCTAATAATAGCAAATCGAGGTCATATGATTAAAATATGCAAATATGGAGGGTAAAAATGGAAAGAGTCCACCTGAAATAGTTGGGAACCGGCTTAAATAGTGTCTGCACCGGTTTGGAAAGAGGTGAATCGGGTCATGGACCAATGCTGTGAACTGGGCTGGTCTGCTTGATCCATTTAGCTTCCCATTATCTTTTTTAACGGGATATAATGGCATCTGACGGAGATTGAGGGGAGTTGAGTGAAATTTGATGAAACAGAGGCGGTTGAAGTGTAAAACAGCTGGGCAATGATGTCATGGATGACGTCAGCCCTCCTGACTGTGCAGATAACCTGTCGGGGTTCAGATCCAGTTGCCGGCGCATGAGACGTCGTCCAAGAAAACCAGCCACTAAGCGGTGCGTGAGGGAGCGTTCCTGCTCCGTTGACTTGGATCTTTGGTGCGTCGGACTCGCCTCCTCAGGACGCAGATGCTAGGGGTCTTGAGTTTCTCTTCAGGTTCCGGAATGGTGCAGATCTAATATGCCGGAGATCAGTCGGCGCGTCACCGTGAATCACCGCCTCCAGCAACTATTGGCGGCACGTGGTGGAGATTGCAAGTTCAGATGGGAGTGATTTTTTCGCCATCATGATCGCCTGATAAAGACGCATCCAACGGTGTCCTCACTTTGCTACTCCGATTTCGTTTCCTTTGATTATCTTGTATGGACAGTGTGTTGTTTGTTTTGTTCAACTTTGTTCCGGCACCCATGAACGGAACTCCGCCGTGGCTGTTGGAGTTCGTGGCTAGAGTCGATTCCCGGCAACGGAACCAAACTGATGTGGCAAAAATATCAGTCATACCGGGGGTGCCGAAAGTCGTCGAAATTCGTGAGTCGTTCGTTGACCGAATTGATGATGAATTCGTCGTCTTGGTAATGAAATCGTCGTTTGGGTCGGATATCTGGATGTATGTAGGTATCTGCAAAATGAGCACCGTGAGTGGTGGGCGATGCCCCCTAAAACCCTCCGGCGTGAGAATCAGTAAAGTATAAAAATATAGAAGGATGCGTAGCCCCCGTGTGTGGAGTGAGAACTGTAGAATAGAAAGAGTGTTCCCCTACTATGTGATAGTATGATTTATTTATACCTGAGGGGTTAGGGTTAGCTTGTTATGCATGGGCCAGACCCATGATGTTCAGTAGGCCTGTAATGAATAGTGAGTTGGTGTAGTGGAAAGCCCCCTCGCCCAAACAAGGCCCAAAAATCTTTTAAGACAGATTAAATATAGGCACTTCAAAGGAAAATGAGCATAACGAGTTAGGCATTGCATGTTAGATACACATTTTATACTAAATACAGAGTAATAAAATTTGCTTGTAGAATAATAGAAAGGATACAAGCAATATAATATTTCGGCCGTCATTTTTTTTAAAATTGTACACATGGTTTATTTACTTATATTTTCTTCAAATCACACTATAATGATATACATGCGATTTTTTGTTGGGACGTACTTCTTTCATTTTAGATAAAAAAAATTATTATTTTATTTTGAAATGTTTTATAATTAAAAAAATCAAATAACAATCTCCTTTATCTTCTGATATAATCATATTGAGTACTCTATGTCTATCCGTTCCAAACAAAAAATCTATTATCCCAAAAATGAGAACAAATGTATTTCTTATTTGAGAATAAATGACGCCAAGGTTGCTAATTATCCAGTATGGTTGTTGTTATGTAGTAAAAGAACTAAAGAAGGGTGTCGGTGGAGTGAGGTGGGGAAGGGGCAATCTTTTGTCGCAATCCAAACAATGCCGTTGCATGATCACATGCTACACTTTGGGTTGGGTTGGCTAGGGAAGAAGAACCTAATGACCAGATTAATTCTGAAGGGGACCACCCAATCTATCAACCTAATTACCTTTTTCACCTTTTACTCTCAATTGCACACATTCCCCTTTAACTATTCCCGAACTAATCATAAAGCAACTGTTTCCTCCCGTTATCAACCCCGACTTGATTCTTGTGACATGTACATTGGAGGCAACTGTGACATATATAGATTGTTGAATTAAGTTAAGATGCATAAACGTTGGCTTTAATAAACTATTTTACCAACCGAAACAAAAAAAATAAGACTGTCACACTTTTAAATCTATTTTATATTGACATAAAGAGAAACACGATTATCCTTGAGCTAACACCGGAGTGGTGCATGCCAAGGTGTCTAAGAAAAGAGGGAAATAACATCTCTTAATTACCCAACTATATATATTTACTTTTACTTTGTTTGTACATTACTTTTGTATTTCTCTTTTTGGTGCAATCCAGTTTCAACTTTAATTTCAACATGAACATGTTGAGCTCATAATGTGCAAACTTAAGAATACCAAAACATCTTTAATTTCAACATGAACATGTTGAGCTCACAATGTGCAAACTTAAGAATACCAAAACATAACGTCTAGTTTGATATCCTCATTTAGGTTTCAATCACTTTGATGAACCAACCACATCTAACAATCATTGATCCAACTACTACCCCATATTCTCACTAATTTGAACTTGTTTGTTCAAGAAATCTTGGCCATCCGATTGTATCATTAAATCAACATAGCTTTCTACACTTTGAAACATAAAGAGAATTTGGAAACAAGTGCGGATTAATAAAATGACAAACAACTTAATAAAATAATTTTTGTAAAACAGATTCTTCTTATTTAGTTCATCGTATGTTGATAAATTGAGTAATAAGAAATTATAGTTTCATCTTACGAATTAAGATCTGAAAACTTACTCTAATAAAATTATTGTTCAAAGAACTTGTGATAAAGTTCGTCCTCATGGTGTTAAAATTCTTAACAATGAAAAAGTAATATAATTTACTTTAAGAAAATAATCTTAATAAATGATTTAGTTAAGGAAAGTAAAAGAAGGCTTATTCAGATTTATAAAGGTTTGATGCATGTGAGGTTAATGACTTTTAAGAGCCTCGGTTACAGGAATCATAGCTAGGAAATCCTTTTAAGACATAAAAATTGGGGAATAACCGAATAAGTGTGTGATCCAATCCGTCTCTCAGAGCATCTCCAATAATACCACCTTATATCACCTTAAGCTATCTCATTTTTTTGTTTTTTTTTACATTTTTTTAACGTTCTAAAAAAGTTTTCACTCCAATAATCATCCTTTATACAATTCTTTAAAAATCTCAAATTTCTTTCATCACAACTAACAAACCTAACTACCACCATATCTCTCATATTTTTTATTTCTATTTTTTCAACACAATTGAATTGAAATATTTATATTTTATATTATATATTCTATGGAAAAAATATTTTATTTTTTAAATTATTTGGATTACTTTAATCTAAATATATATGTCATTTTAAGAGTCAATTTATGTTTATAATAATAATAATTATTATTATTTTATCTTCTCATAGATTACGAACACAAAACAAATGATTTCTTTTGGTTAAAAAGAATTCACGATTAATACACACATTTCACCCCTTAATCTTATCTATAACACTTTTACAGCTAAAAGACTAAAAAATACAAAGTTAAACAAATAATACTCCGTCGTTCAAACAAAAAATCTACTATTTTATTTTTAAATATTTAAAATCTATTTCCGTAACTTTTTTACTTTACCTGTAATATAAACATTTTGACTATGTTCTAACATTTTAATACTCTTTCCGTCCATAAATTATTGTCATACTTGTTTTTTTTATTCGTTCTAAAATAATTATCTTATTTAAAACTTACTTTTTTAAAACATCATTTTATCACTTTATCCATACTTTTTCATCTTATTTTAATTATGGATCATATATACCTAGCTTTTAAAAGAAACTATACATTCAACCAATATAAATAATCCAGTTAATTTTTTTTAATCCGTATACTGGATAAATAATCAAGTCAATTATTTTTTCTTAATCCGTGTGCTAGTAAACTTGGACCATAATTGATAATTACTCTCTCTGTCCCTAAATAATCGTCCTGGATGACCCGGCGCACAGTTTAAGAAAAAGTAATTGATTTGATTATTTATATTAGTTTAATGTGTAGTTTCCTTTAATATCAATTTATATGTGGCTCATAATTAAAGTAGGGTAAAAAAGTAAGGATAAAGTGATAAAAGTAATGTTTTAAAAAGGTAAGTTTTAAAATGAATAATTATTTTGGGAGGAACGAAAAAAGAAACGAAGACGGAGGGATTATTTTAGAACGACCCAAAGGGAGTATAAGACTATAACTGAAAAAGGATCCCAATGTTTCATCAGAACAACCGCCATTTCTTCAGCTCAAAGCCTCTATCGATTACTACTCGCAATAACCTCTATACTCCGTAGAGGCTACTCAATTACAGTTTATAGTGGAGATGGATTTAGAAAGGAAAAAAGGGGACACAGCAAGAAATGGAGTAATAGCAGGCTCTGTTTGGGAGACAAGAATGAAGAATGATGATGTCAAGGGTGGCTTCAAAGTCTTCAATGGCGACCAAAACTCCCAAGAAAATGTTACTTTTGATCACAACAACAATAACAACAGTACTGCAAATAATAGTGAGATTCAAGTTTACAAAAGGTTGAGGCCCAAACAGAGTGCTCTTGCTGGGGCGAATGCGGGAAAGAGAAAGACGTGGAATTCAGAGAATTCCGATGGGGTTGAGAGAAGCCCAGTTCATATTTCGAAGCAGAGATCGGAAAAAGAGAAAATTGTGGATGGTAAGTGTGGGGAATTGAGTGTTTCCCCCGATGGAATCAAAAGAAGCCCTGTTCAGACAAAGAAAACGAGATCTGAGGCGGGTAAGGAGTTGAGTGTGTCGGTTGATGGGTTTGATACAATTACAAGCCCGATTCATCAAATGAGGACGCGGGCAATGTGGCAAAGACTGTCCGGTGAATACAGTGATGGGATTGGGAGGAATTCGATTTCTTTGCGGAAATTGAAATCTGATCCCAGTAAGGTTGTGGAGGAGGGGAGTGTTAGGTTGAGTAAATCGAAATCGGAAGGAAATGAGAGGAATTCAATTGGACCGGTGAAGGGAATTGGGAGGAATTCCGTTGAACATATCGAAGAATCTGTGCAGGAAACTGAGAAGAACCCAGTTGGAATCAAGGATAGTAGATCTGCAGAAAGCTTGGATGAATTTGATGTGTGTGATGAAAAGGTGATTACAACCGATTTGGATAATTCGGGTCAGGTCAAATTCGACGATGATGAAGAAGACGAAGATGATTGGGATGAGGAAATGGAGGAAGCAGTTGAGGAGAAGATTGAGAAAAATAGCATCGTTGTGAAGGAAATGAATGTATCATCAGAAGAAACGAAACCCATTTCCCCAGTCATTAAAAAACAGATTTCTACCCCTGTTGTGGTTGCAGAAAAGAAAATTCTTCAAAGAAATGAAAGAGCAGCACCCATTTCAACCCTTGTCAGAAAACAGTCTCCTTCTGTTGTGAATCATCCCAGATTCATTTCAAAGCCCACTAACACAAACCCAAGTAAGTTCATATGATTACAAACTCTGCTCTTTTGCATTATATATATATAGTCTAATCTAACTCTGTTTTGATTATTTGCGGAATTTTCAGCTCAAGAATCAGATGAATCTCAGAAAGTTCCTAGAACCCACAGTAAATTGCAGAGTCTGGGTTAGTTTTGTTCTCTGTGTTAATTAATTAAAGCCAATTGTACTTTTACATAATTAGGCACTAATGTTATTCATGGTTCTTAAATTAACAGTTGATTTAGTTATGTGGAGAGATGCATCGAAATCGGCATTTATATTTGGGATTGGGACATTTTCCATTATTTCATCCTCATATACCAAAGATCTTAATATCAGGTTAATATTTCATTTTCCTTTTATCATATAGATATTTTTTTAAATTTAGAATCACTAAAATTTTCTTTGTTTATGGGATTATACAGCTTAATTTCAGTAATTTCGTACCTGGGTCTTGTCTATCTTGCTGCAATCTTCATTTTCAGATCTATTATTAACAGGTAATTTGATGAATTAAATGCTTAATCACGTATCCGTAGATGGCTTTTGAACTTAAGAAATGCTATGTTAAAATTAAAAAAATGAACAGGGGTGCTGTAGATACAGATGATGAAAACCAAGATCATGTTGTTGGGGAAGAAGAAGCAATTTGGGTATTGAAGTTGATCCTTCCTTATATAAATGAGTTCCTCTTGAATGTTAGAGCCCTATTTTCTGGTGATCCCGCCACTACTATGAAGGTCAATTCCATTCTTGATTTTTCATTGTTTCATGTACCTTCGGTTATTTTATTTTTTTAAAATTTAACCCGATAAGATTACCCTAAAAGTTGAAAAAATGTGTCAATATTGACAGTTGGCAGTGCTGCTCTTTGTTTTGGCACGGTGTGGCAGCTCCATAACCATTTGGAAGATGGTCAAATTGGGTGAGTTTTTATTGTGTTTTTAAATAATGATTATTACAAAATTAAACAACAGTAATAACAATGGTAATATGGGAATGAATTTTTTTAGGGGGAGCTAAATGGTGGAAATAAAATAAAGAAAACTGCTAAATACAACTCACATGTCCGATGATGGCCTTACTTGGGCTATGGTTTTTTTTTTTTTTTTTTTTTTTTTAAAGAGGATCAATAGTGGTTCCCCACTTACCCCTTAAATATTCCCAGAGGCGCCTACTAGGGAGGGATAAACATCCCTCTAACCCCTGGGGGGGTTCGAACTCAGGACCTCCATGTGGTGTCCCAGCGCTCTGGCCATCAGGTCAAGTCCTGATGGTTTACTTGGGCTATGGTTTTGACTTCTGAGTGATGTGGCCACTCAATCATTATAAAGAAAAACACTCTTTTTTTATAATTAAAAGGGTCATTTAAAAAAATAATAACTTTCAAACGAAGAGTTTTCGCCCAGAATGGAGGGAGTAGATGATGAGAAAAATGGTTACGGAATGCTTCAAAAACTTGTACATTTGAAATATTATGCATCAATGGTATTACTATTATAGTATGAGTGGACTATATCTGTCATCTGAGCACAAAGACTTTTCCAAGTGATATATAAGCCAAATGGGCAATTTTGTAGAAGACATACTTTTGCCTTGTAATAATCATGTTAGGGTGGGGTGGGGTGGGGTTTTTACACAGTCAGTTGGTATAACAAGAAGAAGCACTTATTAGAGGAAAATTTCTCCCAATTTATCTTGGCTACCAAACAAGACATAACTGACTGTTAAAATTTCTGAACATTCTTCTAGAGCCTTTCTTTTGCTTCTGAGTTCTGACAGTGGTGTGTTTGTTCTTTTTATTTTTTTTGACAGGCTTTTTTGGGGTTTTCACGGTCCCAAAAGTTTGTTCCTCCTATTCCCCTCAGTTAACTGCATTTGGTAAACTGAACTCATAACTCTTCCACCTACTTCCATGCATATTCCTTCATTATTTGCTCTACTTTACTACATCTTCAGACTTCAGTTGAGCTGTGATTGTCAACTATACCGTTATGTTCATTTTTCTCTTGTTTAATTTAGCAACTTCTAACCACTTTACGTAACACTCTTCTTCAGTAATATGTATAATCCAGTAACTTACATGTAATTGGTAACAAAAATGAAATACAGGTACATTTTGGGTTCGACGCTTCAAAGATGCTTGGGAGTCATGCACTCACAAGAAAGGGGTAGCATTCGCCATATTTACGGTTGTGTGGAATCTTTCGTCCGTCGTTGCTCGAATATGGGCTGGTAAAGAGACCACTTTAATTTGATGCACACAAAAATGAAATATAGTTCAGGGTTTGTTAACAAAAAAATTCAACTCTGGATGCAGTTTTCATGCTATTTGTGGCCTTTAAGTATTATAAACAGTCCTTGATGATGAAAGAGGAATGGATGGATGAAGATGATGCTTCAGTAACAGGAGAAGTTCATCAAGATCCTTGGCAAGGACAAAGACAAAGAAGACCACCTGGTCCCACTTTCATGCTGAATTCTCAAAAACTAAAGAAAGGATCGTAAAATTTGGTGTTGGTGCCATGTGATATGAAAAGGTGAGGTTGGTCAATGTCATTATCAAATTTAAAGTAACTTTCTTTATATAATTTTGTTTGTTTTCCTATAATTTCAAGGGGTAAACAAGGTAGCTTTTATTAAAGGGTCATTGTACATGTTTTGTTTTGACATATGATATCATTACAATAAAATAGGCTCTTGTGAAGTTGATTCGTCTTTACGAAGACATGCATCAAAATTTAGAAAGAGGTGGTGCTCCGATTGTCCATGTTTTTTTTTTTGGGGGTAAATTTGGCCGTACCTTTTTCAAAAGTTTTCAACTGTTTCAGTCCATTATTATTTTTTAATCGAAAAAAACATTTTTGGAGGCGAAAAAATAACAATAACCTTAATGAATCGAACACACACGTAAAGTATTAGTTCATGCATAGATTTTGCATCGCGATGTATCAATTTAAATTACCTAATCTAAGTCAAGCAACCAATTGATGCATCGCAGTGCAAAATATTGATGCAACGCGATGAACATAATCATGCATCAAAATCATAATGAGGCATCGGGGATCCAAATCAATGTATCGTGATGCAAACTAGTTTTGATTGCATCTCGTCCGCCTTCTTCTTCCTCCTCTATCATAAGTCATCTTTTCGAACTAGGTCGATCCCTATTTCGTTGCACAACAATCTTGATTTTCGAATTCCAAATTGTTAGCCGGAGTTGTGGAAGGAGACGTATCTGGGCATTTCGGAACAAATTTATAAAAGTGACATATTCTGATTGAAAAAAAACAAGGGAGTAGAAGGATTAAAAGTTTGGGAAAAGAGATTGCCCATCAATTTCTCCTTATTTTTCTTTTATATGAAAAGATCGCGGGCGGGTATGCATCTTAGGAAGTAAAGTCAACTGAACCATAAGTTTCAAGTAGGCTCGGTGGATTGCTAATTGCTTCCATGAATGAAAGAATTGGGCCAGTGGAATTTTGTGTGGAATAATTGTGGGTCGGTACCTTTTGGTAGAAACTCTATCGTTTAACTACCTTTTTTTAAGCTGTAAAAATCCACTTTCATTGATTTTTTTCCAAAAATGCCCACCGCACCAAGTACCGTCCTCTCACTCTTACCTTCTCTCATCCGTTTACTCCCTATAATAATTCTCGCCGAGAGTTTTCCGGAACTAGTGCTTCAATACCATCCCCACTTGGAGTATCCATTAGAATGATGCCAAAATTTATACACTAGATACCCACACATATTGCTACACGTATAGTACTCAACATATTTACCTGTTACAATCTTAGAAGCCGCAACTAATTGGCTTTGCCATTGACTCAACTAAGAAATCGTCACGCCCGTTAGTTCTAACTTGGCCTTCTGGATTCAAGTAGTCAGTGAATTTAATGCTAACTCGCTCTCATTCATAGTTGGTATAATCATGCTCCATGAGAATTTTTTGTTAGTGGCCTGATTTGGTTACTGCAGTAAGCTGATTAGGGTTGAGGTTAAAGATCCACTGAGAATTGGAATCTCTGTCCTTAAGACAAAAACTGGCGTCGTAAAATGGAATGGACGGGTTTATGCCAGTGAGTCTCCGAGCGATATGAATCTTACGTGACTGAAGAGGCCAGACCTTCCAGCTTCAATCACCGGCGAATCAGCACGCTGTTGTATTCTCTGTTTTGGGCAGAAGGATATTGTACAAAAAAAAAGGTTTTTTTCGTGTCTGAAAAATAGGTTTCATGCAATATAAATAAGACGGTTGGGAGTTGGGAACGGTTGAGGTGTGTCCGAAATAGACACAACCGTTTCGGAAATAACTGCTCGTAACCGTTTTGTTTTTAAAGGGGCATAACAGTTACTGCTGTTGTAACCGTTAGACAGAACTGGTTCAAAAGGGTCACACTACTGCCTTGGATTTGAAATGAACTAGTAGCAAAAAAGAAAGGGTCTAACCCAAGCTGGGCCGGGCAGGCGGCGGCGGCGCGTGTGTGTGTGTGTGTTTGGACCTGCACATAGCTAGATCTTCCCTTCTACACAAAAGTGTAGTGGCCCAAGGGCCAATTGTTAAGCCTAAAAGCTTGCTTTATAAAGTAGAGTCTTTCCTTTTTATTCCCAATGTGGGATTCCCCACTACCTACTTACACAACTTCCTCATTCAACTTTTTATTAAAACAAGTTTCCAACAATCCCCCACATTGAATGAGATATCATGCAAGTTGATGACATGTTGATGATACAGAGATACAAGTGAGAGTAACTGTACCGGAATAGATGACTTTTGGCTTTAAACCTTTTCTTATGATATACGATCGGGATGACTTACTAATCAGTGACTTGAGTGTCTTGAACTGACTGGTATTTGATGTCAACCAAGACAATAGTAATCATACAGCTACCCTCAAACAGGGTGTGATTCTTCGTTTGTGTTCATTTTGGCACTGAACTGTACCTGGTTCTGCGAATGCTCTAGAGAATTATAACCTCTAAATTCTCATAAAATCGACCAGTTTTACATTCACACAGTTGACTTCCTATAAAGAGTATTCTGTCATTACTCTGCTTGAAAATCAAGTCATAGGAATCATTAAAAGCAAAGTTTACCCTACACCATGACAGATAACACTAGTGTGTTTCATCACAGGAATGGGTAGGAGTTAAATCCTTTAGTGTTAACATCGAGATTAATTTAGTTGGGTTGTCCCTTTGAACCTAGACCATGGGATCTCCAATCAGCTAGGTGGAGCTTTCCGCTAAATCATTATCTTATTTCATAGGCTTGAGGTCCATTTCCTTCGATGAGCTGCATACTTGCTCTCTTGACAGACCTTTAGTTAGTGGATCCGCTAGGTTGTCTTTTGACCAAATATAATCGATGGTGATCACTCAATTTGAGAGAAGTTTCCTAACGGTATTGTGACGCCTTCGTATGTATCGTGACTTACCCTTATACATATTGTTTTGTGCCTTTCCAATTGTGGCTTGGCTGTCGCAATGGATGCATATAGCTGGTACTGGTTGTGGCCAAACTGGAATATTTTCTAGAAAGTTTCGTAGCCATTCGGCTTCCTTCGCTGTTTTATCTAGAGCGATAAATTATGATTCCATTGTAGACCTTGCAATGCAAGTCTGTTTGGAAGATTTCCATACGATAACACCACCAACAAGTGTAAATACATATCCACTTGTGGATTTTGAGTCATTAGTATCGGATATCCAGTTGGCGTCACTGTAACCTTCTATTACCGTTGGATACCTTAAATAGTGCAACCCATAGTCTTTAGTGTATCGAAGATACCTAAGGACTCTTACAATAGCCTTCCAGTGATTATGTCCGAAATTACTATTAAATCTGCTCAGTCGATTAATTGTTTGAGCAATATCTGGTCGCGTACAATTCGTGAGATACATAAGACTTCCAATAACACGATAGTATTCAATTTGAGATACACTTTCGTGTTTATCTTGACGATCTTCTTGGATGATGTCCATGGGGGCCTCGTTCTCATCTTCGCTTGTGTTCCAAGGAAAATAACATTTTTCATTATTATTATTGTTATTTTTTAATGGAAATATGTTTTCAAAAAATGTGACATTTCTTAATTCTATTATTGTATTTACTTTAATATTTGGATTTTTAGATTTGTGCACTAAAAACCTATAGCCACTACTCTGAAGTGCATATTTTATAAAGATGCAATCCATGGTTTTTGGACCGATTTTTATCTTTTTAGGTAATGGTACTGCTACTTTTGCCGGGCACTCCCACACTTTGATTAATTTGTTTGAAGGTTTTCGAGCATTCCATAATTCATAAGGAGTTTGCTCCAATTTTTGGTGTGGTAGCTTATTGAGCAAGTAATTTGCTATGAGTACTACCTCCCCCTACATTTCGGCGGGTAGGCCTGATTGAATTAATAATGAATTCAGCATTTCTTTAAGTGTACGATTTTTTCTTTCAGCGATCCCATTGGATTGTGGAGTATAAGGAGGAGTAACTTGATGAATTATTCCATGTGCTGCACAAAAGTCCTTAAAAGGATATACGTACACACCTCCTCGATCTGATTTGAGAATTTTTAGCTTTTTTTTCAAGTTGATTCTCGACTTCGTTCTTGTACATTTTAAATGTCTCGAACGCTTCATCTTTACTATTTAACAAGTAGAGATGACAATATCGTGTACTATCATCAATAAAAGTGATGAAGTAATTTTTCCTGTCACATGATTCTATGGATTTAAATCACATAGGTCGCTATGAACTAGATCTAATGGTCTAGTGTCACATTGTATCGTTTGAAAGGATGTTCTTATTTGTTTGGCCTCAACGCATATTTGACATTTTTCCCTAGTATTTATTCGTGCTTTAGGAATTAATTCCATTTGCATTAATTTTCGTATAGATTCATGGTTAACATGACTTAATCTAAGGTGTCAAATATTAGAGTGCTCAAGCAAATAAGAAGAAAATGCAGTTGCCGTATTATTAATAATAGGGGTGTGCACGGGCCCTAAGCCCGCGGGCATTGACAATACCCAGTATAAGCCCATATGGCAGCGGACATCATTTTAAAAAAGCCCAGTACTGTGACATGCCCATGGCCATTAGTGAACGGGCTTTAGACGTGCATTGGGTGGGCACGGGCTTGATGGGCTCTCCGATTGATTTTCATGTTTTTAAATATTTTTAGTAAGAGAGAAGGAGAAAGAGAGGAATTCAACAACAATTTTCAGTAACATCAACATCAATCTATAAGAGAGAAATAAATTAATAAATTGAGAAAAATAAACGGTGTTGTATTTATAAACTACAAAATTTCAGCGACCATAACTTTTAATTTTTATACCAAAAATGTCTAGTACTAAGGTCAAGCTATGCATCACACGCCAATCAACTAACTACACCATTATCAAACCACGATCAAAGTCTTGTAGTGCTGCCTATGCTCTTAGAACATTTGATGCTTCGACTCAAAGGCTAAAAATTAGATTCTCTCCCCAAATGGAAACTAAAAAATAAGACAAAAATGAACCAAGCAGAGCTGCTTAATCCTGAAGTACACACATCAATACATCAAAATTGCAAAAGAATAAATATAAATTTCAGATATAGATATGCTAAACAGAAGAGAATAAAACACCAATCCATTCAATAAAAACAAACACATTTTGCTGGTAACTTATAAAGTTCACCAGTATAAAGTTCTGAGACCAAAGTGTTATAAAACTATCCAAAATTGGAATAGCGAAGAATACTACATGAGGGTCAACGTGAAGACGGTTGACAGCGATAGCGACAGCGTTACAACGACGTAATGGCGTCGACGTTGAAGTTGATTGCTGAAGCCTGAAGATCGAAAGTTAAGACTTGAAGATGAGGGTCAAACTTGACTGAGGGCGTAAGGGTGAGGCTGCGGCGGAGGAAATGGCTGAAGGCGGCTGAAGTCTTGAATGCGATGAGGTGAGGATATGAGAAATAGAATACAGAGACTAATCAGACTATTAGTATTAGGGTAATAAACTAATAGGGTTACTTTGTTTACTGTAGACTTTTAGTTTTAGGTTTTTTGTATAAATAATTAATATAATTTGTATATAACTATAATATATATATATATATATATATATATATAATAATAATAATAATAATAATAATAATAATAATAATGATAATAATAATAAATTAGTAATATAATATAAATAAATTAGACGGGTCGGGTCGGGCTTGACATGAATTAAAATTTGAAAGCCTGGGTCAGCCCATGACCACAGGCATCTAACCTCTCTAAATCCCAACGTTATGTATTAGCCCATAGGCACGGGCACTATGGGCCGGGCATAGGCGGGCACTGCTGGCTATACGGGTTCATGGGCTAGACTGCTCACCACTAATTAACAATACTATTGTTGGGTGGGGTTACCACCATTATATTGCATTTGAACAAGCTCTCATTGAGGTAACCCTTGCCCATCAAAACCCCGCTCTTACTAAGTACAAACTTTTCGGACTCAAAGACCAACTTAAATCCATGCTTTATTAAAAGAGAACCAGAGATTAGGTTTTTCCTAATATTTGAGACATGGAGGACATTGGTAAGCACCAATTCCTGACCACTGGTCATCTTTAAAGTAACCTACCATTTGCCTTCCACGCCAGAGGTGGAGGAGTTTCCCATAAACAGCTTCTCGCCGGTCATCATCTTTGAATAGGAAGAAAACATCTTCGCATCATCGCATATGTGACGTGTCGCCCAGGTGTCATCAACTATGTTGGCTTTGCGTCAGACCCGTTTCTTTCCACGGCACTCAGCAGCTTTGTGGCCTATCTTGTCGCAGTTAAGACATTTGCCTTTAAACTTGTACTGCTTGTGTTGTTTGGACGTCCCTTCACCAGAGCTTTTACGTTTCCTGTTCTTGGAGTCTTGTTCCACCACATGTGCCCCTTCAATCGGACGGATCTGCTTCTTGTCTAGCACCCGGTTGTTTTGCTCGATTAGTAACCTGGGAATCATGTCCTCCAATGACATGTCCTTACACTTGTGCTTCAGATAGTTCTTGAAGTCTTTCTAAGCGGGAGGTAGCTTCTCGATCATTGCAGCGACTTGGAATGCCTCAGAAATAGTCATGCCTTCGGCCGTTATTTCATGCATTATCAATTGGAGTTGCTGAACCTGTGTCATTACACTTTTGGAATCTATCATACCAAACTCAAGAAACCTAGCAACTACAAATTTCTTCGAGCCGGCATCCTTGGTTTTGTATTTTTTTCTCTAAGGATTCCGACAATTCTTTTGCCGTCTTAAATGGACTGTATACATCGTATAAGGAGTTATCGAGTCCATTTAAAATGTAGTTCCTGCAAAAAAAAAAAATCAAAATGCTTCCATGACTCGACAGCAACCACGGTGGTTCGGTCCGACTCCCCTTCTTTCAAAATAGGGGTTGTCTCTTTCAGGAATTTTGACAAATTCAGCGTCGTCAGGTAGAAGAGCATCTTTTGCTGCTAGCGCATGAATTCTGAGCCAACAAATTTTTCCGGGTGTTCACCATGAGTGTGGACGATCAGGTGCAACATTTGAGTTGTTGCCAGGGGTTGTTCTACAGCAGCGGGTTCTTTTCCAGAGTTAGAAGCCATACTGCACATTAAATAGTGATCAATAACACAAAAATTATAAAACAATTTGTTATTGATTACATTATGATACAATTAGTAAACTAAACTAGTAGTTTGATCTACACAGTTTTATTTCTGTGAAATAGAATAAAACTCTTATGAAGATGCTGATTACAGATTAATACAGATTAAGTAATAGAAGGTAATCATGATCATTTTCATAAAACAGGCTGATCAGTTTTGTAAAAATAGACTGATCAGTGTTGTAAAAAACATGCTGATTAGTTTGTTTAAACAGACTGTAGAAGCAGTATGGTTACAGAATGTGGCAGAGAACAAAAGTAGGAGAATAAGAAGATCAGCAACAGACTGCAGTAATCATCACACCAAAAATATCTTTGTCTTAAGATTGTTAGTGGCATGATTTGGTTCCTGTAGTAAGTTGATTAGGGTTGCGGTGGAGGATCCACCGAGATTTGGAATCTTTGTCCTTAAGACAAAAACTGGCGTCGTAAAATGGAATGGACGGGTTTAAGCCAGTGAGTCTCCCAGGGATATGAATCTTACATGACTGAAGAAGCCAGACCTTTCAGCTTCAATCACCGGTGAGTCAACACGCTGCTGTATTATCTGTTTTGGGCAGAAGGATATTGTACAGAAAGAAAGATTTTTTCGTGTCTGAAAAATAGGTTTCATGCAATATAAATAAGACGGTTGGGAGCTGGGAGTGGTTGAGGCGTGTTCGAAACAGACATAACCGTTTCGAACATAACTGCCCGTAACCGTTTTGTTTTTAAAGGGGCATAACCGCTACTGCTGTTGTAACCATTAGACAGAACTGGTTCAAAAGGGTCACACTACTGCCTTGGATTTGAAATGAACTGGTAGCTAAAAAGAAAGGGTCCAAGCTGGGTCGAGTGGGTGACAACGCGTGTTTGGACTTGCACTTAGCTAGGTCTTCCCTCCTACACAAAAGTGTAGTAGCCCAAGGGCCAATTGTTAAGCCTAAAAGCTCTTCTTTATAAAGTAGAGCTCGTTCCTTTTTATTCCCAATGTGGGATTCCCCACTACTTACTTACACAACCTCCTCATTCAATTTTTTATTGAAACAAGTTTCCAACAATTTCCCACAGCGATTGAAGAAAACAACAAACCCAGTTGCGATTCAAGCGTCAGTAATTGTAATGCAAGCGCGTCTTCGATGTGGGCGTCAGAATCTTCGATGTGAGCCCATCATTTCCAGTTGCGATTCAAGCGTGCCCATCATTTCTCCTTCGATTGGTAAAGATGGTAGGAGATAATGGAGACACCGCCTATGGTCGGAAGCTACAAAGATCGATATTAAGATGCAGTGGAGTTCCACTTCTATTTCTGCCTCTGTTTTTCCCTATCTAGTATCTACCTATATACTAGGTTGCAAATATACGACATATTTCCAAGTCGAGAGATGCAGAAATGATCAAATTGGTTTGACTGTTGAAAATCTAAAATTAGTGATTATCACGTGATTTGTCAGCCTTGAATATTAATGGCAAGTCAAGCAAAGTTGAGTAAAGAATCAAGTGCCTCGTGCGCTCACATATTTCAATTGTGTATTTTGATATCCAATTTATTCATTGTGATGCTCAAATTTGGACTGGGGTTTTTTGCATTGAGATACCAAAAATTTGACAAACTTTAATTATGTATTGCGATGCCCAAATTTGGGTGAAGATTTTTGCATTACGATATCCAAATTTGGATAGAGACTTTATTCGCGTACCTTTTCTTCATTAAGAGTATCTTCGTCATTCTATCACCAAAAATGTACTTTAATGATTGAAAACAAATATCATAAACTTTTCTGATTATAATTTCATGGCAGGGAACCGACCCGAATTTCTCTCATTTTGTGTTTGGATTTGTTTATTGGGCTTTCCCTTACAGCTAAGCTATGGATGTTTCATGAATTTGTGTTATTCGTGGTCTAATTTTTTTTAATGCTTTCATAAGTTTTGGAAAAATTACGGGTCAATTCTTTTTTTAAAGTTCACAATCGCTTTATATATCTATATTTTTTTGTAATCGGAAAAAGATACTCCATGTATCGCGATAATTGAAATCGCCCCATTACGTTAATGTTCATGCAGGAGTAAGTCAAATTGATATTAAGATATACTTTATTATACCTAGTTGATTGTGATTATATTGTAATTTTCGGATTTATATTTATTAGGGTAGTATTTTTATATTTGGAAGTAGATTTAAGCATTTAATTGATGTATTTAAGTTTCATTAGGTTATTATATAGGTTAGGCAAGTTTTTAGGAAGTTTTAGCTTATTTCCTAAGCTTTATGAGTCATATAAATATAATACTCGATGTAATTCCAAATTTAGCTTGAATTTTAATGAGAATTGATTTCCTTTCGTTCATTTTTTGGTATTCTTTGTGAATCAACGAAATTGATGCCTAAATTGTGGTAGGTTTTAAACCTCAACTGGATTTGGGTGCTTAGATCGTGATAGGTTTAGGAACTTCAACAAGATTTAGAAGATCATTGCTAGTAGTCGTACGTGATCTCAACAGTTTTGATAATTATTGTTACTTTTTAGTATCTTGAGCTACATGACGTTCTCAAACTTTTTGTAACAAAAGATTGAGAGGTTTGACTTTTTAATAAAGTTGACCAAAAGATGTAAAATATAGTTTTTTGGTTAAAGTTTAATCAAGTGACTAAATAAAGTTAAAAAAATTTAAAAAGTTTAATCAAGTGACTAAATAAAGTTGACAAAAGTTTAATCAAGTGATTAAATAAAGTTGAAAAAAAAAGCCAGTTTATTTTGCAAAAAAAGAAAAAAAACTTTTAAAAAAAGTTTCAAAAAAGTCGCCAGTTATTTTTAAAAAAATTCAAAAAAGTCGCCACATTTTAAAATTTTTTGACAAGAATCGCCATGTTTTTAAAAAATTTTGAAAAAAGTCGCCACATTTTATTTAAAAATCTGACAAAAATCGCCAGGTTTTTTAAAAAATTATGAAAAAAATCGCCATGGTGTCTTAATTTTTTTTAAAAAAATTCGCTAGGTTTGTAATAAAAAATTTAACAAAAATCGCTAGGTTTTTTATAAAATAATGCAAAAAATCGCCAAGTTAGTCTGAAAAAAACGTCATTACAGTTTTTCTTCTGTTTTTTTTATTCTTTAAACATGGTTTTTAATATCAATATATATATATATATATATATATTGAGTACAATGTATGTAACAACTTACCGTAAAAGAAGAATTCGAAGAATCATCATGAACGTTGTTATTCAGATCGAAATTCATTAAATAAATTGTTGGAAAGGAACAAGTTTATGGTTTATAGTTAATTGTGAACGAGGATTTGACATATATTTATAGAAGGATTAATCGAAACTCATTTATATAAAAGGATAAGGATTAATTAGTAATTAGATTTTAAGGTTAATTGTAACTCATTTTTATAAAAGGATTAATTAGTAATTAAGCATTTTAATGAATGTGGTATTTAGTGCTTCTTGTGTGACATTTATGACCACTCTTTTTTAATAGATAAGTTTAATTAAGTTTACTAGAAAAAACAAAATGAGTCCTAAAAATGCTTCATAATATGATTTCTTATAAAGAAGACTGAACCAGTGAAGATTGCATGGGTTGGTTTTGGTGCGGTTGGAAGGGAAAATCTTTGGACTTGGGGTCAAATCGTAACTGTACCGGGGACATTTCAGTTCTGGTTTGAGAGCTCATTACAAAACACCAACATGGGCCTCAACCGACGATTCAAAAGCCTACAGATGAAATATTCCTTGAATTTTTCTTCTTATGTCAATTATTGCGAAGGAAAGTGACTTAGTTGTTGCAAATAAGAGCTAGGATGAAAAAAAAAAAAAAAAAATGCATGACTCTAGGTTTAACGAAGGGTACTGCAGACAATTGTAAAGATGAAAACTTAGGATCTGTTTGCTTACAGGGCTAGTTTCTTGAAAGTCTTTTATGAGGTTTCATCTTCTCACCCATCAGATTCACTATTTTTCTCTTGATTTCTCTTTTACTTTTTAATTCAACTAGTAAAATTCATCCACAAAACATTAAAGATCAGGGGTGGTGCTATCATTGTCCCAAAGTTTACAATTCATACCCCATTTTTTTTTACAATTTATAGCATAAGGTACAACACCTTAATACAGAAAATGAGGTGTGGAGGGCAAATTATAGGATGTGGATAGCCCCGCATTTCCATTTTCGAGAATTTGTTCCTAAAATGCCTAAATCGACTTCTTTCACAACTATGGTCAACATTTGTTGCGCCAACGAAACGAGGTTCAACTTGGACTGTGTTGGATAATTTTTCAATAGGAACGAAGGCAGAGGAGGTGGAGGAAGAAGAAGACAAAGCATATGAAGGTCTGATTCATTATAATTTTACAGATGATGTATATTAAGTGCTTAACTTGGTGTAGCGCAATACATACATTGAATTAAATAATTTAATTGATGCATCACCGTACATGAATTTGGTGCAGAGCAATGAAAATTTCGATTATGTAATTTAAATTGGTGCATCGCTGTACGAAAATTGATGCAGTGCAATGCATTGAGTGAGTGATCCGTAGCGCGCCTTTGGTTCATTAACGGGTATCATAGTTTTCTCACCCAAAAAATACCTTTTTCGGGAATAAAAAACATGATAAATTGTAGCGGTTATAAACTTGGGAGAAATTCAGGCGGTCCACTATAATGAAATTATAACCTAAAAAGTCCCTTATATTTGTTTTAAATCACTAAAATACACTTTTGAGGGAAAATGATGATGATACATTAATGAAGGAAAGACGCGTGGATAAAGCAACTGCCTAAATTTTGACATCAGAATGAAAACATTGGGCATTGCAATGCACACTTGAAATCTGTAAAAATTTGGACATCGAAATTCAAAAAGCCACTACCCAAATTTGTGCATTGGAATGAAAACATTGGGCATCACAATGTATAATTGAAAATCTGTCAAAAACTTGGCAACAAAATGAAAAAATCTTAGCTCAAATATGGGCATCGCAATGCAAAAATTGGGCATTAGAAAACTTCTGAAGCCCAAAATAGTGTTTAAACTACATTTTCTGGCCTCAAAACACAAACAGTACGGGGTTAACCTCATGAGTTTTGTAGATTTCGTTGAAAGTTTCGATTTGATATGATGTGGGTCTCACGGTTCATCCAGGATCAATAATTATGTCATGCCGACGAATTTTTCCTAAACTTTTTGATTTCTACTATATTAGTTTCAAAACTGACAACTAACACCTTTAATCTCTATTTTCTTCCCAAAGCTTTTTGAAGCTAGATGGCGAGCATATCTGATAAGGAAGAAGAGGGATAAGAAGAGAGAGAGAGAGAGAGAGAGAGAGAGAGAGAGAGAGAGAATGAAGAGAACTATGAGAAAATAACGAAGTAGCCGGTCGCAGACAATTTTGGAATAAAATTATGAAAATGAACTTTTACGGTTTAAAAAAAGAGGGTACTGGAGCGGTTACAATTCCAACAAATGATACCGGACCACAATTATTCTTATAAACTTTGAAAAATTGACCCATGACAATGGAGATAATTTCTTAGGTAAAATTCTTCCGGTCCATTTTTTAAAGTTTCTAACTCCAAAAGTCAATCATTTTTTTTCAAACGCAAAAGACCATTTTTCGAAATATTGTTCCAAAATGCCATCGTCGTCTTTAAACTCCGACAACACATTTTGGATTCGAAAACACGATTGTGCGCAATGAAATAAGGATTTTTGATTCATGAAATACAAAACTATAACATATATGTGCTGGGTTGAAGGATTTTTCAGTTGAGACGAAGACGGAGAAAGAGGGGGAAAAAGAAGACTTACAACGAGGGAGATTGAAAAAGGTGAAAGACGTAAACTGGTTTTTTATACTTTTGTACCGCGATTCATAAATTTCATTGCATTATTTTTCCACCGCGGTTCAAAAGTTTTATTCATGTAAAATTTTGGCACCGCGATATATTTGCACTTTATACTGTAATTTATTGAAAATTAATTACTTTTTTGCACTTTAATAACATTTTCAAACCGTGATTCATAAATCTTTGCACTGCGATTCACAAATTTATAAGCTAGCATAGTTTTGTACCGCGATTCACAAATTCAAAAAGCTAGCATAGTTTTGCACCGCGATTCTTTTCTTAAAATTGTTGCACTGCGATATATTTGCACTTTATACGGTAATTTATTGAAAATTAATTATTTTTTTGCACTTTAACAATTTTTTTTCAAAAGTTGTACCGCGATTCACAAATTCAAAAATTTAGCATAGTTTTGCACCGCAGTTCTTTTCTTTAATTTTTTGCACCGCAATATATTTGCATTTTATACTGTAATTTTATTGAAAATTAATTAATTTTTTACATTTTAACAAATTTTTCAAAAGTTGTATCGTGGTTCAAAAGTTTGAATCATGTAAAATTGTTGAACTACGATTCATAAAGTTTAATTGTACTGCGGTGCAAAAATAATAACCTCCGTAACGCGCATACAGTTCATTAAGGGTATCGTAGCCACCAAAAGTGACTTTTTTCGGTTGAAAATAAAAAGTGTATTGTAGCGATTAAATACTTTAAAAAGTGGACTGGTCCGCAATTTTTCCTAATTTCTTGGATGAAATTGGGGCCGGTCCACTTTTCAAGTGTCTAACCTCTCCAGTCAAGGTTTTTTTAGAATAATTGCAGGTCGGTCCACTTTCCAAAATCTTTAATCGCTTTAGTCTCATTTTTTTTTTTCAAACCGGAAAACGACACTTTTGGGGCAAAAAAACTACGATATCCTTAATGAGCATAAGATGCACTATGAAAATTAATCGCGTGAATTGATTATTGAACCGCGAACCATCGATTTTATTACATTAATTTTTTTACAGCGATTCATCAATTTAATTGTCTAATTTATTTTTGCACCGCGATACATCAATGTTTGAACCACGATTCATCAGTTTAATTAGATGCATTGATAATTAAACCGCGATGTATCAAATTTATTGCATTAATTTTTACATTGCGTTCATCAATTTAATTGTCTAGTCTATTTTTACTATGCGATATATTAATTATAAAGAACCATATCACGTCCTCCACCTTCTTCTCTCTCATCTTCTCCGTCGTAAGTCTTCTTCTTCCCCCTTCTCATCCGCCTTCGTCTCTACTGAAAAATCTCAACCCAGCACAGATCCATTACAGTTTTGTATTTCATAAATAAAAAAAAACGATGACTAAAGAGGTTATAATATTTCAGAATAATAATTCGAAAAATGATGACTAAAGAGGTTATAAAATTTAGAAAAGGGATCGGCTAGAATTTTACCATTTTTTTCAATAGAAAAATACCACTTTTCGAAATATTGTTCCAAAAATATCATTGTCTCCTTCAACAACTCCAGCAACACACTTTAAATTCGAAAATCACCGTTGTTTGCAAACGAAATGAGGATCGACATGCCCAGTCAGGTTGCGAGGGTCGAGGGGGTAAACAAGTTTTTGAATTATTAACTATGAAACTTTAATGAAAATATGTTGAGTTGAAGAATTTTTACAGTAGGGACGAAGGCGAATGAGGAGGAATAAGAAGGCTTACGACGAAAGAGAAGGAAGAGGAAGACTAAGGAAGGACATGGTCTTTTTCATTACAATTTTGAACCACAGTGCAATTAGAATATACAGTTAAACTATTGAACAGCAGTGTAAAATTAATGCAATAAAATTGATGAACCATAGTGCAATTAGACTAGATAGTTAAACTATTGAACCATTGTGCAAAAATTAATGCAATAAAATTGATGAAGCACGATACAATTAGATTAGATAGTTAAACTATTGAACCGCTGTGCAAAATTTAATGCAATAAAATTGATGAACCACGATATAAAAATTAATGAATTGTGGATTCAATAGTCAATGTACCGTGATTCATTTATGTAGCGCACTTCATGCTCATTAAGACATCGTAGTCTTTTTTACCTCAAAAATATCCTTTTTCGGTTTGAAAAAAAATAATGACTGTAGCGATTGGAAACTTTGAAAAATAGATCGGCCCACAATTTTTTCTAATTTCTTGGCAGACAATATGGCAAATCCACTTTGAAAATTTTCAATCGCTTTATATCATATTTTTCAATATCAAAAAAAGACTAAACAAATATTGCGATGCATAAACACATACATCGTGATGTAAAAATGCGTCCATAGTTATATCAATGAATGCATCAAAACTCAAAAGTGTCTTTTTACAATTTCAAAAAAATATTAAGATGCAAAATGATTGAAAACTTTTAAAAATGAAATAGCTTGCAATTTTTCCTAATTTCTTTTAGGTTGTGGGCATTGTAACCTTATATAACCAATATTGATTGATGAAATAGGACATTCTATTTTTAATATGACGATGGATGGTACAATAGAGATGTGTTGATATGTTTACATTTAAGTTGGAGGATCACTAATGAAATCGTAAATTTAATTATATTTGACTATTGGTAATTAACATCCTCAATTATATGTGATAATTTTTCTTTATTTATCCACATTCAATTAAAATGAACCTCTCAAATGGAAATGTGGATTTGATCTAGTGACATGCATTTCACCACTAAAATAAAATTTTATAAAAAAAAGTGAACAATCAATAAAAGTTTTTAAAAAGAAAAATGATGACTAAGATATAGTTACACCATCAAGTAAAATGAGAAATTTGATTGACACGTCATCTTCCACATCCCTCATCCACAATTTCATTAAGGAGGATTTTTTAAAAAACTATAAATCCTAGATGGCACCCAATTTCTTTCACATTCACAATAACATTCATGATGCTTTAAACTATTGACCGACTGAGATTAAACTATTTTAATTAAAACAATTAACAATTGAGATTAATTCACCACATGTGAAGGCTAGTTATCCCAACTTTCTCCTTTTCTCTTCTAATGCCCCACTTCTCTCTTTTTGTCCCAATTACAAAGTCATCACCTACCATTAATATTATGAAGAGTCGCACCCTATAAAACCTTGAACCTTATCGATCCCGTCCTTGTTATCGTGTCATAGACACAAGCACGTAAACCTAGTTTCTAATAATTTTTACAGCCACTAAATAAAAAAAATAAATCATTCACAAATCACAAATAATAGCCTTGATACAAAATCTAAAATGAAAAATCTATTAACTATAACTAAAACAGAAGCCGCTGCTGCCACGTGGCGGCTTTCTGTTAAGTGCTTAATTTTTTAAAGTAATTTGGTACTGCCACGTGTCACTATCTATGAATTATTAAAAAAAATTATTTTTGATAAAAATTACCGCTTTTGCAATTTTTTTAAAAAAAAATTCTAATCTTAATTTTAAAAATGTGATAAATTTTAAAATTTTACTTTTTGATAACTACAAATGTGATAACTAAATTTTAAAATATTTTCAAAACATATTCTAATCTTACTTTTTGATGATAAATTTCTAATCAAAATTTTAAAGTAGATTTCTTTTTACTTTTTGATAACTACAAATGTGATAACTAAATTTTAAAATATTTTCAAAAATATTCTAATCTTATTTTTGATAACTACAATTGTGATAAAATTTCTAATCAAAATTTAAAGTAGATAAAATTTGATAACGATAACTACAAATGTGATAAATTTCTAAATTTTAAAATATTTTCACAATCTTAATTTTGATAAAATTTCTTGATAAATTTTATCACATTTGTAGTTATTAAGTAGATTTTATCACATTATCAAGTAGGTTGAGATAAATTTTATCACATTTGTAGTTATCAAATAGATTTTATCACATTCTTAGTTATGAAATAGTTAACCCTTTTTTTCACTCTTTTTTTTATATGTACTATCTCTTTTTCTCTCCATATGAATTAATTATTGTTATTATTTTTTCAAGCAAACCTGGGCTTCTTAATCATTTGAGTCAACAATTGAAGCGGCAAGAACAAGACTTGTGCATGTAATTTTGTCACTCTTTTTTTATACGTACTCTCTCTTTTTCTCTCTCTTTTGGAGCGTGTAATTGACTATTTTGTGTCGATGAACCTCGAATTTTTGGGTCATCCAATTGAGAAGATGGATTAATCGCTCCAAAGATTTTTATACCGCATATCCGCCCCATGACCAAAGATATACCGTAGCTTCTTGTCTAGATGAGCTTTGATCTTTTGGCTCATCCAAGTTATGGGAGCTCCAACATTGCTCTTGTGCTCATCTGACCTTCGACCAATTCTTGCATCAGAAAATCAAGTAAGGATTAGCTCAAAGCAATAGGACAAAAAAATTATAAAAAACTTGTTCGAACCAACAATCACCTAAATATTCTCACTTGGTTAATGCCACTAAAATGGCTTGCATTGGCATTTATGGTTATTTCAGTACATGGACATATGATCTCATGTTCAATTTACCCATGCTATGTAATGTCAAATCTGCCCACGAAAATTTGAACAGCCCAATGGCTGAACCAAACTCTACCAAAACAGCCAAAGAACTCGCCACTTAGTCTCTAAAATCTTACTTCTTTTTTGCGTTATAGGTTCACAGAGCTCTTCAAGCTCCGTGGAGGACCATCTCGCTTAGCCTCTAGATTGAAGGTACATGCTTTGTATTTGAATACTCTTTGAGGTTTATAATGGACTTATGATGCTTTGGAGAACTATATACTGGATTAAGTTTTAGGGAACCCTGTGGCACTTGCAATGTCATTGTTTGCCATCTGAAACTAAGTAAACTACGGAAGATGTTTTCAGCTATGCAGATGCATACATAAGTCGTGCCTTTGTGTTTGGATGGTTGGAGTGGGGTACAGGACAAGTTGTGGTTCTTTGGGCAAGCTGGGCAGCATTCTCTAGCTTTGACTTATTAATGGAGAGAGAAAGTGAGGTGGGGGGAACTTGTTTCGTTCTAATCTTTAACTAAACCTATTTGTGTAAGTATTGCAGGATAAACTAGAGGATTCAACATACAAGATCTTAGAGGACTACCATGGTGCAACAATGACTCTTTTAACACTAATGTCTCGCAATCGGAGATGTAAGCTTACATACTAAATTTTGTCTGACTAGGTGCAATAGGAACTTTTGTCAATTTGTTATTCGAGCTCAAATTTCATTTTCTTGGAAGCCCTGAATAATGAAACAAATGCTCGATCAGTCTTTTCTTAGGCTTACACCTGCCTTCGTCCCTTGAATTGTCCATCTTTGGGCCTTTGATGTCCAGAATGTCTAACATAACTCCTTTGTGTAACCATTTTCTACTGGTATGCAGATCACCCTTTATCAAGATGGGTGTATACAATTTTGATGGAATTCTTCATGTGCTTTGCCCATTACAATTTATAGTAGGAAAAGATAATTTTGCCTCCAATGGTGATTTACAAGTCAAATGCAAAAGTGAAAAATAGAAAAGTATGTACTTTCTCTCCATCACTCCCTCCAATGGTGACCGATCTAGAAAGGGAAAACTACTTTTTTTTTTTACGATTGTGCTATTTGGGCAATATCAATTTGACAATCTTACTTTTTGGTTTGCAAATTTGAACATCATACTTGTAATTGAGCTTAAAACTCAATCTAAATCGTTAACGCACATTTAAAACATAATAAAGGCTTTCTAAACATGCTGACGTGGACTTTGGGAGTGGGACCCAAATTTTGGACAAAAATAGATCCATGATGTAGGAAAAGTTGAAATTTCAGTAAAAGATTTATTTCATTTGGGTTCCAAAAAGTTCAAGTCTATGTTTGGAGCGCCTCCTTTAAGTTTTAATTAAGCATTTATGATTTATGTTCAATTTTAAGCAAAATTACGAGCACGATGATCACATTAGCAAACTGAAAAGTACGAGTGTCTAATTTATATTTTCCAAATAGTATGATGGTTAGAAAGGTAGTTTTTCATAAAGAAAATAGTCGATACTTGCAAGGTCCAGTATGTGATTAAGTCCATACAATTAGAGCCACTATCTTCAAAGAAAGAAAAAAGTATAAAATGAATACCTTTTTCACTACTTTGAGATGATATTTTGGCCAAAACAATTCCGCAGCAAACTTCGCTTGCTAATGGGTAATTGTTTGTAATACCCTCCCGAATAACGTTTTAGATATCCTTCTGAGTAAGGCTACTTTGAGTTTAATTTGCTTGTATACATCTTACTTGTATGTATGTATGTATGGATGGATTTCCATAAATACACTTGCATTAAGGATTAAAACCGTTCTCTTGATATTAAATCCGATGGAACAAAGTTAATTTTGGAACCTCGTCAAATTTATGAACTCGATTTTTCAAAAATAGGAATCTTTGAGTGGAACGCTCCCAGAAGAAAGTTGGAGTTTTTGAGCAGAACAAGTATTAGGCTTAGTCTTTTGTATGAATTCTTTTATTTGCGGATAGATTTTATCACATTTGATTTTAACATGTTTCACTTCATTAGTACTCATCAATTCTCATGGTAAAAGATTTTTTTATTTACCATTTTTTGTTTACAAAATCAGTTTGTACCCGATAGATTTTATCACATTTGATTTAGACAAGTTTAATTTGATTTGGACTCCTTAATTCTCATGGTAGAAAATTTTTAATTTTTATTATTTTACAAAAACTCGGTTAATTTAAAATAGATTTTATCCAATTTGATTAAACGTGTTCCACCAACACCACAAACAACCACTACGAAAAAGCTTGCAAATTAAATCTACAAAATTCGCATGAATTTTCGGTTTGATGATTTAGTGTGATCTCACGTTATTTATTTATTTATTAATTATGTGGATATCTTGATGTTGTTGGTTCATTCAAATAGTTTGCAAATTCTATTTACAAAATTAAGTTTCATAAATAAATACTAAGTCAACCGTACATCGCACGGTAATAACCTAGTAAATAAATAAAATTATTTCCATGATTTGACACGTCGAAGACAAGCAATTTTTCCCCCAAAATTACCAAAACCAGCCAAATCATCAGAATGTGTCCTTTGTAGAATGTGTCTTCATATACTCCGTATTTAACTTGATGTGTAATGGAAGCCCTAATTTTTAGGGGAAGCAAAATATTTGACAGCTCAATTACGATTTACGAGCTGTGAGTTTGGAAGTGAAAGAAGAAAGTAGGTTTTAATTACAATTTAACATCTTAAAATTGAGTTGTCAAAAATTACGTAGCAATCATAATATAGGAAAGGAAAGTGACTTGTATTGTATCTATATGAATAATGAATTTATGATTTATGATAGGAAGTAGCTAGAAGTAAAGCAACCTGTGACTGAATTTATATTAGGTAAGAGTTGAATTGAATGGTCATTACATTATTGACTATTCTTATCTAAATAAGGACATAAGACATACAATAACTCCTTTCAAAAACATATCTATATCAACAATAGCTTCATCCATTGTCCTTAATTCGTACCAAATAATTAGTATTATGGAACCGCGAATGAAGGTTAGTTTGTGACACAAAAGATCTGTGTTCAGTTTGGTGAACTCAGATCTCCTGTGCGACAAATTGTATACCACTTAGGAGCCACTTCATCCCATCAAATTACTGCATTTCAACTCATGATTGTGATGAAGTAACACGTAAATAGTACATAATTTGTGGTAAAGGAAATCTAGGTTTGAGTTTTGTGGCCATCATTTGAAACGTAATTATAAAATGTACATGTCCAGTGGATTTAAGCAAGATCAAATGAATCATGTTAGCAGACAACAAATAAAAATAATAATACTAATACAAACATGGTATGGTACAACGAATTCGTGTCGGGTGACATAGTCATCTGAATACAACTAAATCTATATATTCAATCATTTTTAGAAAATTCAACTATCTTTAACTAGCCAAAAAAAAAAAAAAATCTTTGAAAACCGACAAGACTCTACAAGTTAGTGCATGGTTGGCCTTTCTTACAATTATTTGTGTCTTATTTTGACCTTTTGAGTTAAATAAGGTGTTTTTTTAAATAAAAAATTGGTATACAATTTAAAAAAAATTAAATTATAAAACACGTAATTAGTAATACTTATAAAAAAATAAAAAATTTGATGTTATGTGGAGTAACTTTGATATTTTAATTGCATAATTTGACGTTAATTCTTTCGGAAAATTAATTCTTCGGAAGAAATTCCTATTTTTGTTGAATGGTTCATGAATCATGAACCCAACTGTTCAAAAATATTATTAATTCTGTAATTAATTACAAAATATTATCAAAGCGTCTCCTGTATTTTTGTAGCTCAAAGCATGACGCTGACGCACCCGTATAAGCCAAAGTCGCACGGCATTGCTCTACTTCTCAATACTGTATCCAAATAGTCAATCATTTGTTTCTATTATAAGTATTTCATTCATAGTTGAATATTTTCAATTTTCTTTGTCCAGGTGTCCAAAACTTCACTATAGCAATTATTTATGATAACAACTACTCCCCCGTCTCAAAATTATTATCTTTTTTTTTGTTTATTTTAAAATAATTATTTTTTTTAAAAGTTTTCATTTTAAAACATCATTTTTACTACTTTATCTTTATTATTTCTTTTTACTTTAATTTTGGGCTACAAATTTATGAGTTTTAAAGAAAAACCACACTATTTCAATATTAATAATAATTCATTCAAATATATTTTCTTAAAATATACGTCAAGTTATTACCTAAAACCCTTTTTACGATAATTTTGAAACGGAGGAAATACATATTACTTAATTTAAGGGAATAAAAAAATTTGGCCCAGAGATGTGCTCCATAGATACTTTCCATTTTTCTATTTTTCAATTAATTTAGTATTTTTTGCAAATCCTAAAATAAATAAAAATAATTGATATAATCAAAACATATAATATATTTTTCATAAAATATAAAATTTAAAAGTATAAACATTTTATTTCAGAAAAATAAAAAATAAAAAATAAAAATATTGGTAATTAGGTTTGTTAATTAAGATGTCACCAATTCAAATGGTTATATAGTGGTGTTCATTGAGTTAAAACTTTTTAAAGGGCCTCTAAAAAGGTTTAGGGGTTATATAAAGAAAGGTGTTTTAAACATCTACACTTGGCCAAGGTGTCCAATTTTGAATAAATAGTGATACCCTAGAAATTTCCAAGGACTCAAAATTGTGGTTTCATTTAATTAGCGATGGATGTAGTAGGAAAGAGGATAGAAGCATCTTGTTTGTAATGCTTAGTGGACAGGTAGGCGGCCAAGTCAGTATCGCGGGCAAGAACCGTGTACTCATTGTCATTGTTCGAGTAAAGAGTGACAATGATGATTTTAAAATAATTTTCAACAAATGCTTTGAAGCGGAGAAAGATGGTGGCAACCTCAGATTTTCGTTTGAGCGGATAGAGGCATATATAGTAAGTGTAGTGATCGACAAAAATAACATTTTTTTTTATCGACAAAAATAACATAATATTTAAATCATCAACAAAATGAATGAGTGAGGTCCAGACATCAGAATAAATAATTTGAAGCGGGGAAGAAGACACTACGGTAGATTGCAAGAAATGAATTTTTTGACTTTTATTGTATAAACAATCATTACAATGCATTTTTTTTTAATACGAGTAGTGTCTAAAGCTACACCTAAACTAGATAACGCTGGACGTGTTTAGAGGGATGACCAAGCCGTTGATGTTAGTCGTGGTGAGAAACTTTAGCGCCCATAAATGTAGAGGGACGAGGAGGAGGGTTTGTGGTCGGCCATTCATACACACCATCTTTAGAGTGTCTGGTTAGCAGTATGCTCCATGTCCGAAGATCCTTCACATGAAAAGAATATGGTAAGAACTTCATAGATGTTTTATTGGATATGCAAAATTGAGATATGAATACGAGATTACGTTTCATGTTGGGTACTTAGAGAACATTATACAATGCAAATGTGTGTGAGGGTGTGTTAAGAGAAGAATGAACCAGTTTTGTAGATAGTTAACCATGTACCATCACTAATGACCATGTCGTCGGTGCCTGCATAGTCAGAGTGCAGAGAGAGGTTGCCAAGGTCGCTAGTGACATGGTGGGAGGCACCAATGTCAAGAAGCCAACTCGGTGTCCCTGTGTCAGATGTTGTCGCAAGATGTGCCTGTGGTTTGTAGCCATTTACCGGGGACGAAGTAGCAGCTTGGGGCGTGGTGGCCACCAGTTGGTAATTTGAGCAGTGAGCAACAATGTGACCATATTTTCGGCAGCCTTGACACTTGCTGAGATAAGGTCGTTGTGGCCGAGGAGTTGGTGTCGTGGTCTGTAGAGAAGGTTGCCAATGTTGCAAGGATACTTGTCCAGCATGCGAGGAAGGATGCCAAGCATGTGAGTTGTTGTTCCTTGGAACAACAGGATTGGCAGAAGCAGGGTGTGAGAAAGACGTGGACTGAAACTGCTTTAAGAGCAGCTTGTGGTTGATGAGTTTTTCATGAAATTCATCAAACGATATGAGAGTGTCCTGGCCTTTGACCACATCAACAATATGACGGTAGTCATCGTCCAAACCCGCGAGGATGATCTCGATGAGATCCTCATGATCGAGGGGTTTGTCGAGGGTAGCAAGCTGATCAGAACAACCTTTGACGGACTGCATGTGGTCGGATATCGTCTGACTACCTTTAGAGACTCGCTTAAGGTAGTCTTTGATCTACTTGATATGACCTTGTGTCGGGTGAGCATATGAGTGTTGTACAAAAAACATTTACAAGGAATGAATCATAATAAGGAAAGAACTATACAAGGTAATAATTACTAAACACTAATTGCAATAATTAATTAATAAATATATTATTCTCTAATATTTAATACTTTAATTAATTTTTAATTAATTAAGCACTTCACAATATATTTAAAATACATAGCATACAAATAAAATAAAATGGTTTGCACCAAATGCGTAGATCAGTTGCTATAACTTGTTATTCTATAGTTCTATTCTAGCTTTAACCAAAAGTGTAGGGTTCGAGCAATAAGAATTAATGCAACTACTTTAAAAATTGGCTAGGAAAGTTTTATTACTCTCGTGGTCCTACCCAACTCACATATTAGTCTAGCATTTTTTAACTTTTGGGAATACCTTGAAAAAATAAAACAGTTAATAGTATAGCCCAACTTACATTTTGTTTCTAGATATTATTAGGCTTGGTCGAGGGGTACTTGGAAACAAATAATTTTCTTTTTGTTGGAAAACTAATAAAAACTTATAAATTAAATTAAAAGATAAGATCTTGTTTTGGGACAAACTAATTAAGAAGCACGGTGATTCTTTTTGAGGGCCAGATGGAGTAATTTGTCGAAAATCATGTGATAGTATTAATTTGAATATATAATATAAATAAATAAATATTTGATTCATAACTGAATTATTTAATCATGAATAATATATATATATATATATATATATATTAATTTATAATTGAATGATTCTAAAAAATAAAAAATGGTATGGGCTATAAAGTATCTTTATGCCTTCAATAATTGGTTACTGGTTAGCAGAGGATCGACCTCACTAGCTATGCCCTCCCCTTAGACACTCCAAAAAAACATATATATAATCATTTCATTTCTTTTTATATATTATAATCACAATAATATGATCAAGTAGGCCACCCCCGACTCCGAGGCCAATAATAGAATAGAAAACACATGACGGGACCCAACAGAATATTCTTCCATATATATGTTATCATAACTAACCACTCCTCAACAGTCAACATTCATTCCGCCTACCTCCTTTTCTTAATCTTTAATTCATCATAATTTTTGTTATCTCCCATTCTAAACCTTTGTAATAATGTTTAGCTCGATGAAATCAAGATCCTAAAAAGTTTAACATGTCAAATAAAACTACTCCCTCCATTTTGGGCAAAAGTTTTCGTTTGAAAATTAATTTTTTTATTAAAAATAACAATTTTAATAATTTATTAATAATAAAATAATATTAATAATAAATAATGAACTCTTTACCCAGAGTAAAGGGAATATATATTTAAGGTGGAGGAACCATAAGTTTTGAAAGCCATTGTGTTGATATGGTTTCCAAAACTTGAAGTTAACATATATACTTTCATTGCCTCTGACATCAAAAAAAAATAATCTTGTAGAGTAGTAAACTATTGTTTCAATATTTTTATTAGCGTTGGTTTCGCTTAATTATTTCGATTAGGGAAAATAAATAATTTTTGGAAAAAAAACATTTCAAATATGATTTTGGGTTTGGAAACATTAATTTTATTCTAAACAGATAGAATAATTGCTCCTCAATTTCAGCATTATAACCAACTTCCAAATTGAGTCCAAAATTTAGTGTTGACCTCCACCTGGTAGGTTGTAAATTGTAATGGAAATTTATAATGCAAAGGGGGGAGGGAGTAGGGACCATGGAGTCATGGCATGTTGACAAGAGCTGAAAAATAATTTACTCTTATGGAAATAATAGCCACACACGTACAGAGTCGTGATTATGAGGGGATGGAAAGAAAACGATCAAATAAAGTTATCTGTTACCTCTTAAAATGTCACTCTCCTCTCTATCTGTTGTCCCTAATGAATACACAATTATTTCACAATTGAAATATTTATTATTTCATCACAATTCGATATAATATAATTACACACACATCTTGATCAATTATTGCAAGTATTAATAGAAAGAAAGGAAAAATAATGAGTTCCGATCTTTTGTACCACTAATATGTACTCATTTATGTACCACCACATAAATTATAACACTTCATTTATTTGTAGTATGAACTAATTAAGGCTCCGTTTGTTTAACGGAAAATATTCTTTGAAAAATAATTTATTTAAAATAACTTCTGGAAAATAAAATTATTCAAATTTTAAATATTTGGTAAATCATTTAAAAATATCTCGAAAAACATTTTATGATGTTTGGAAAACACAAGGAATATGTTACTAATACATACAAAAAGTATATTCTAATATTCATATCCTTATTTATGTTAATTACATTTTCCAAAGTTAACAAACACTAAAAAAAAAAAACTTTTTCGTAAAATAAAAGAGCCTAAGTTATGAGATTTAGTTGGTAGTACATGGCACTAGTGATATATAAGATGTGGTCAGAAAATGGAATGCACAAAGTATTACTACGTACTAGTTGTAATATAATACTCTATTAGAGATCCTCCAATTTTATGGCAATTAACTAAACCATTGTCCGTAACGTTTACTATCCCTTGCAAATCATATGAGTACTCATTGTTGGTTCATGTAATTGTTGCTCACATTCCTCTGATGGAATATTAGCAAGGATTACTCACTCTGTTTTAAAATAAGTATCGTTTTAGAAAAAAAAATTATTTCAAATTAAGTGACATTATTGAATTTAAAAAAATATTTGTTTATGATATTTTATCAAAAATGTCCTTATTTATTATTTTTAAATTAAATAATATTAAAAAGGGGATTATTAAGAGAAAATAGAAAATTCTAGCATAACTTAACTACATTAAATAAACTTAATTAAGGGTATATCAATCTTTATATAAGTTTTCTTAATTTGTGTGCAAATTATTAAAATAATACTTATTTTGAAACGGAAGAAATATTATTATTATTGCGGGTAGTATAATTTCATGTATAGTTTCAAATTTGTAATTGATCAGTGAACTCTCAAATCTCAAATTAATTAGACAATCTTTCAATTTCCAACAGGACGCATACCCATGAACATGATTGAAAAGGTGTATTTAATTTTCGATAATTAGGGAGGAATTTCATAAATACCAAGCGATTGAAAAGGTGTATTTAATTTTCGATAATTAGAGAGGAATTTCATAAATACCAGGGTACCATTCTGGCAATCTCCATAGTAGCTAATTTGAAAAGTAAAAATTTAGGTAAGTTACGAATATATTTTTTTTAAAATGGATCATTTTTACCCAACTCATTATGTATTGATAAATTAAACTGTAAGAGAATAAAACTACGTCTTCTTAATAAGAATTCGTAAGACAAACTTGTAAAAGACTTGCTCAATTTAAAAATGCAGTACCACTCTAATCATAGCCAAACGGTATAAACCAGGCCCCGGCCCCATATAACACCAAAATGAAGGTCCATCTTTATGACCAGAGTTGATTTTACAAGTAATTATCATTGCAAAGAGTATTAGGATTTGATATTTCATCCCCTAAAAGAATCTCTTTATTACTAATTATTTTTGAAAAACATTTTCCTCATTTTTTGGTATTTGATAACATTAAAAAATATAGTCAACGTAATTTTTTTCCAAGTCAATGGAAAATCAAGCCGTCATTTCTGAAAAATGACTTACAGATTTATTTTCCATAAGTTATTTTTCAAATGTCGAGAACTCCTCCGCCCCATTTCACAATTACACATATTTACATACACACACAATATTTCACACAACAAATAAATTGTTTAGAGATATAAATTGAGTTTTTGTGCACTATTTATAAATTATAATTTTAATAAATATTCACTACGTCCTAAAATTAGTGTCAATTATATTATTTAGGAAAAAAACAATCGTTCTCTTTGATTAGGCACACGTTAAAAAAAATTGATTGTATTACAAATATTATTGTAATGTGTGATTTTTTTTAATGCTTTTGAACATGTAGTCATAATTAAAGTGATAGAAAAAATAATATTGATAAAATGATAAAAGTGTTTTCATAAAAAGGAAAGTTTTGAAAGATGACACAATCACTTAGAAATTGAGGGAATATTCAATATGTGCATTAATATTATAATATATTTTTTGTATTTATTCATATATTGTTTTCTGAGCATTTTCCGTGTGTTTGTCAAACATCCGAAAATGTTTTCTGGCATATTTTCAAAAAAATTACCAAACACCTTTAAATGAAATCTCTTAATTTTCCAGAAAACATTTTCCATTAAACAAATGGAGCCTTAGATCACTTATTACTCGTTTATTACAATTTTGTTTTGAGTGACTTTTGGTTATTAGCTTAAAATAAGTCATTTTTGAAGTATTTGTTTCAGTTTATAAGCAAAAAGCCAATAAGTTAGGTACAATACTCTTTATGCATTAAAAGACCAAAGCCAAAAATTCAAAATTTTAAACTTCTTTAATTTTTTGAAAACACAAAGACAACTATTCATTAATAAACTTTTTATTACTACAATTTTACATATTTCTCATAAATACATAAAAAGGCTATGAATATTAATTTCAAAAAAAATTTAAAAAAATAAATATTTAATGCGGGATAAGGAGTATTATAAATTATAAATTTATTTTTTATGATAAATATTTTTAACCTCCGCATATTTGACTACTCACATTAAAAATGACAAAGAAATAATAGAAGTTAAATGTAGAAGACTATACGTACTAATGGTGTAGAAAATAGCTACATATTAACTTATTGTTTTAAGTATAATTAAGTAAATAAATATTAATTAAATATTACCTCATGTTGAGTTTTTAAGATAAATGTGAGATTTTTTTCCTTAATCGGGAACTAGTTGATTTGGAAATTTATGATTTATGATCAATTTGTAGTAAATAGATAATTTTCAGCTTATTTAATAAATATATACGCATAAGACATTTTTCAACGACTGCAACATATAGTTTATCATCAAATCAATCATAAGTCATTCGGTCAACAGTCTAAGCTATCAACCACCAACCACCAGCCATCAGCCACGACAAAGAACTTTACTATCATAGCCTATCTTTCTATTACCTTAATAAACACAAATTTGGAGTACCAATCTTTCCATTTAGTGTATCAGTTAGTCGAATGAATCTCAAGAATAAATTAAGTAATTCTTCATTAAGGAATCATGATCAAAGCCCTGACATTTGGAACAATGTCATACACATGGCATATTGTTATTCATTTTAGGGGTGTGTACGTAAGCCACTGGGTATTGGTAATGCCCAATATAGATCCATATAGCAGCGGTTATTATTTTAAAAAGTCTAGTACTGTAGACAAGCCCACGGGCATCAGTGAGTGAACGGGCTTTGAACAGGCATTAGACGAGCATTGGACGGGCACGGACTTAAATGGGCTCTCCGACGATAAGGGGTGCAGCGGCGAATGGCGATGGCGTTGATTGCTCCCCCCTTCAGTTCATTCGATTGTCTATAATGTAACGGAACTATGAAGAACCAAAATTCAACTAATACAAAGTATTTTCATTATTTCATTAGCTCCCAAACAAAACTACATATGATCAAAAACCTTGAAATCATTCATTTGACTTGCAAAATCAACATACATATGACAATTAACCCCTAATCAAACATCATGAACACCTAATATTTGAAACATATATGCTATTTTCAAATTAAAGAAGAAAGAAAACAAACTCAAATCAGAACAAACTTACATGCACACCAGATAACATTATCTGCAATGTCTCGTAAAAAGAAAAAAAATATCGAGTGGGTAGCGGGCCTAGCGGTGAAGTGAGGACTGTGAACGGGAAGTCACAATTCTGCCAAAGGATCACGATTTCGTCAAGGTACTGAAGAACCGAAGGTAGCAGACTAGCAATCAATTTGATTTAGGGTTTCACACTTTCACTTTCTCTTTTGAGTTTTGACCTTTTGTATTTGACCTATTGGTATATCACTAATTCATTTCACTATATTGACTAATCTGGATAGTAAATTCTGTCAGTGTAATAATAAAGTAATGATATAATTATAATATATTTAAAATTTAAAAAATTAATGTGATGATGGACCAGGCCGGGCTTAGTGGGCATCAGAACTTGAAGGCCCGGGTGTGCCGGAGCCCGCTGGCATCTAACATTTCTAAAGCCCAACACTATGTATCAACCTATGGGCACGAGCACTTTGTGCTAAGCACAGTGGGCTGCACGGGTTCATGGTCTGGGCTGCTCGCCCTTAAATTTCATTTTATAGTAAGCTACTCCCTTCTGGGCAAAGAGTCGGTTGGAAATTAATTTTTTTAAGAAATGAGACTTTTTATACCTCATTGGTAATAAAATGACATTTTTATATTTTAATTTTTGAAAATGAATAATTTAAATTAATCATCCCAAAAATTACAATATACTTTTTACCCGTAATTTACAAGAATTGTTATTGATTCCTACCAACAAATTTTGAGGCTAAGAAATACTGATCAATAACTCGTACAAAGTTAGGTCGTACAAACTTACATATAGGTGGTCCAAAAACACGGACAAGAACTGATTCGAAGTTAGTATGATATTGAATGTTATGTGACACGGATAAATAGTACTAAATTGGACCTGTTTGACCACAATTTTTTTAATTACAATTTACTTATAAGTTATAACCCGTCATATTAAATGTAATTTCAAGTTTAGATAAAAAAAAATATGGTGGAATGATTATAGATACGACAACATAATATTTTATGTATGCAATAAACACAAGTCATAAAATATTTAGTCAGTTGAAGAAAATAGTGTAAAAATTAGTTAGGGGTCATTTGTTGCAATTTATTTGGAGTGATTTTTGGTTTTTAGTTTTTGAAAAATCATATTTAAAGTGTTTGTTTCAGTTTATAAACCAAAAACTAATAAGTAAGATATAACACCCTTTATGCATTAAAAAGCCAAAGCCAAAATTTTAAGTTTTTTGGTTTTTAAAACATGAAGATAACTATTCATTAATAAATATTTGATTATCCCTATTTCATCATTTTACTAAATATACATAACAATATGAATAATAATTTTCAAGTTTTTTTTAATAAATAATTATAACAACTCATAAACAACTTTTCAACATCTGTAACAAACAGTCTACCATGCAATCAGTCGGATAAGTTTATTGATAATGAACAAATATATAATGGATTTTGCAATCAAACCAAAGGAGAAATGGAGAATAACATATCTCGATCGTTATCAGTTGTGTGAATGTAGCACTTCGTGTCAATAGTTTGAGACTTTGAGTACTTGTTTTCGGTGTTCAAATCACATCAACACATCCCTTGTGTAACGTTCTAATTCTGATTAGACTCAGAAGTTGATTGTTAGAGATGTGACCTTTGATCTCCTTATTGAGACAAACATACACGATGTCCTGCCTATTAATTATTGCTTCTTCTTTTTTTTCTGTAGTTTTAATTTCTCTTTTTAAGTGTATATGCTAAATAACAGTTGGAAAATTACAATATATTCTCTTCAATTGGGACGGATGTAGTAAATTATTATTGGTCCTATAAGGTTTTTCTTTTCTTAAAACAAACTTACATCATGTAATGAAAAGTATTCTTTATGTATTAATTAATTATTAGTATCACTTTTTTATTAATAACAACTAGTTTTGTTTACTCGTTATTTTTCTTTTTCAACTAAATCGTACATAAACAAAATAAAGAGGATAAAAAATCTTAAAAAATAAAATAAAAAGAATCGGTTTATTAATAAATACACATCAGTATATCAATAATCATTATAAATTCTAAAAAAATTCCTTATACACAACATTTGTTGTTTTATTAGTTGGTTTTTCATCTTCACCACATTTCAATATCTTTAAATCAAAATTATTTTGTTACTCTAGAAGCTGCGATATATAACTACACATGACTAAATACTGGTTTGCATTGTGCAATGGAACTTGTTAATTGTTATTACATATGAAACCATCAATGAAAATTGTCTTCTTTGGAACTTGAAAGTCAGTCTTACATTCGATAACGTTTTTTTTTAAGTTTTTTTTTTTTTTGTAAACATTTTCTCTAAGGGGGCATGAGAAGTGATTGAACCTGAGACCTCACATTTTGTAAGGTCTCAACTCTACCACTAGACCACCCCTTGGGGTCTATATCGGATGGAGTTAATGACTATATTGGGATGAAAAACATTTTCTCCAATATTCCTTCCTTTCAAAAAAATTTGTTTCAACAATGTGATTCCCAAGATTTGTGATGATTAGTCTTGTTTCATTGCACAATGCAGCATAGTCAATGTTTCTTAATAGCATTACTGGAACAACAATTTTAAGTGTCAATCCATGGCTTAGCAACCCCGAACACTTTATACTATTCAAAAACTATCTAGAATGAATGTTTTTCAAACAAACTTGAATTTTTTCTACCATACAAATAGAATCTGAACTCAAATAAATTCTTCATTTTGAATGATTAATTTTATTAAATTATATTTGTATTTTATGAATAAAAGAATTTCTTATAAGAAAATAAGCTAAAATCAAAGTAACGAAATTATTTTTACTGTTAACTATTATTTTTGTTCCGTAAATTATTTTGATTTTACTAACTTCAATTATATTTTTTGTTTTATTGACTTCGTAACTATTATTTTTGTTTTATTTTTAAGAATTAGTTTTACGAAATACTTTTGTTCCGTAAATTACTTTTATTATTTTACTAAACTCAGTTTAAATTGTTTTTTTGTTTTATTGACTCTGTAACTATTATTTTTGTTCTATCCAGTATTTTTATTTTACTAACGTATTTTTGTTTTACATAACTATTTTTAAGAATTTGTTTTAAACTTTTGTTCCGAAAATTATTTTTATAATTTTACTAACCCCAGTTTAAATTATTTTTTTATTGATTCTGTAACTATTATTTTTGTTCCATCAAATAATTTTATTTTACTAATGTATGTTTGTTTTACATAACTATTCTTAAGAATTTGTTTTAAAATTTTGTTCCGTAAATTATTTTTATTATTTTAGTAACCTCAGTTTAAATTGTTTTTTTTATTGACTCTGTAACTATTATTTTTGTTCCATCAAATAATTTTATTTTACTAGGGTATTTTTGTTTTACATATATATTTTTAAGAATTTGTTTTAAACTTTTATTCCGTAAATTATTTTATTTTACTAACCTCCGCATTAAATTATTTTTGTTTTGTTGATTCTATAATTTTTATTTTATTAATGACGTTGAGCTGCCTGGCCCAAAAGGCCCAATCCATGAGCCACGTGTCAGGCGTGTGTATCCTCCGAGCAAGCGAGCAAACGTATTACACGAGCAATCGGGCAAAACTTTAGTTTTGGTTAGGTCAGTCACTTGCGAGATGGGGGCTCAGCTAAACGAGCAACATCAATAAACGAGCATTATTGCTCGTTTTCGTCAGAAAGAGCTATTACCAGTTGAGGACATTCATGTCCGGGAAAGATCAAGTTATTAGTTGAGGGTGGTCACACCCGAACAAGAATCTTAGCTAGTGATAGCGTCCAGCAAATTCTTTGGATAATCCGTTGTCATTAGTGGGCTAGTTAAATGCGCTCTCATTAAAGACCATGACCGTTAGTGGGGAAGTTAATGACATTTATGGGTGGTTAATGGAGATCATGGGCAGTTAATGCCAATCATGGGTGGTTATTCATGGTTATCGGCGGTTATGCCTTCCGGTGCGTATAAAAGCTTGGGAAAATTTGGAGAGAGGTATGCGCAATCTAATTCTCTAGCCAAAACTCTGTCAAATTACTTACTCAACTGCTTATTTGTGTACTGATTTACACGCCGGAGGGCCTTTGCAGGGAGTGCCCCTGCCCAGTTCACGTTGAAAGCCAGGTGTTTGGATTGGGCTTACTCAGTGCATCCAAATTATTTGGGATGCATCAGCCAGGTATTTGGATTGGGCTTACTAAGTGCATCCAAATTATTTGGGACGCATCAGTTGGTTCCATTGCCGGGAAAGTTTTTACGGCATTAACATTCGGTTCGATACTTTTGGTTTTGGAAGTTTTTATCCATGGCGGAGAACGGGATTGATGGCGGTAGCGGCAGTCGCAGAGAGGAGGTACACCAGAATCCCAGCCTCAATCAGGCTGTTGGAAATAATGTCCCTCCGCCCCATGATGCACGCCACCAGCTAAATCAGAGGCGTGAGGTTGATTCATTGGCCAGAAGCGCTGAAGCTGCAGTGGGGTTAGCCCATGAGTTTCGTGAGGAGGCTTTACGACAGAGAGCCATTTATCTGGGTCAGATGCATCAACTTAACCTACAACTGATTGCCATGGGCAAGCCGCCATTGCCCATCGAGGTTGATCCGTTACCAGCCTTGACGGCTCCTAGCCAGGGGGCAGGTGTTTCTCGCACAGGAGGTAACCCAGTGAACTAGGAGCGTAAGTGGTTCGATTTGGTTTGGTTTATGCCAAAATCACAAACCAAACCGCCTCCTAGTGGTTTCAAAAATCTCAAACCGAACCGAACCGAGTAAGACTTGGAACCGAACCGAACCACTCGGTTTGGTTTGGTTTGGTTCGGTTTTGTGATTTATATAAATTATTTTTAATGAAATTAACCAACATTAAAAATAACAATAAAAATAAGATTTTAATTTGGAATTAACATCAAAATTAGGAAATAACCTACTAACAACAAATTATCATAAATAAAACAATATAAATTCTAAAATAAACACAAACAACAGAAGAAATAATAGTTCTCCAACAATCAAGATTTTTTTTGATTTAGTATCCATCTATATACATATATATATATATATACATATATATATATATATATATATATATATATATATATATATATATACATATATATATATATATATATATTATGAATAAATCAAAGGTTCAAAATAGTTAATAAATGTAATATAATATATATTATATAATAAATAAATAAAAATATGTAGGGTGGTTTGGTTCGGTTCGGTTTGGTTTGGTTTGATACCAAAAACCGAGAACCGAACCGAACCGCGTGGTTTTTTAATTTTAGAAACCGAAACCGAACCGTATTCGACCAAAACCGAACAAAACCGACTGGTTTGGTTTGGTTCGGTTCGGTTCGGTGGTTCGGTGGTTCCAATTTACACCCCTACAGTGAACCCTCTGATTGTTCATTCTCAACCGCAAGCACAAGGCTCTAAACAGCGCGAGAAACCGGAGGGAAGCAAGGCCAGTCATCGGGTTGTTCCTAGTGTTCACTCAAGGCTGGGACCGCGAGTTGGCGAGGATTCGGCTCAGTCACGTCGTCGCCGGCATTCGCCTTCACCACAAAGGTCACATGCTCGCCGATTCCGTTCACCTTCACCGCGGCGATCTCGTGCCTATAGTCGCCGTTCGCGATCACCAAGGGGTTCTTACGTTCGAAGGCGTAGAACTCCCTCTCCTAAACGGTCTCATCAGTCAGTTGCACCTAGTGCACAGCTCGCTGGGGCACCTCAGGGACAGGTGGCGCAGGCCGTGGGGGTTCCGCAAGCCGTTGTGATTATGGGACCCCCACAGGCCCCTCCTCTGCCTGTGGTACAGCCTCAGCTTGGGGGTGGTTTGCTTGAGGATGAGATTCAATCTTTGCATCCTGGAGTCATGATCGAGCATTTGGAAGTTCCTGTCATTGAGAAGGAAGTAGTTATGGACATAGAGCCGGCTGCAAAATGTTGGATAGATGATCTTCGGGCCTACATCGAGCATGGGGTATTACCCGAAGACAAAAAGGAGGCTAGAACCATTCAAAAACGATCATGCCGTTACATTGTCTTGGATAACATTTTGTATCGGAGATCTTACACTCGACCTCTATTGAGGTGTGTTCGACCAGAGATGACAGAAGGAATCTTGGGCGAAGTGCATGAAGGCAAGTGTGGAGGTCACCCTGGTCAACGATCACTAGCCGAGAAAGTGTTAGCAGCTGGATTTTATTGGATAACATTGCGACGGGATGCCGAGATGTATGTTCGTCGGTGTGACAAGTGTCAGCGTTATGCGGATATTCCACGTTTGCCATCCACCGAGCAGACCCCTGTTATAGCATCGTGGCCGTTTGATATGTGGGGAATAGACTTGATTGGTCCTTTTCCCATTGCTCGGACGAAATTCAAGTATGCAGTAGTCGCTGTGGATTACTTTACGAAATGGGTGGAAGCGAAGCCATTGGCAACCATAAGTGAGGTAAACGTTATCGACTTTGTACACGAGCACATATGGTGTCGGTTTGGAGTTCCGCGAGCAATTGTGTCTGATCATGGGACCCAGTTTTCAGAAAAGTTTACCAAGGCATGCGAGCAGATGAGGGTAAAACATTGGCAATCATCTGTGGCATATCCACAAGGCAATGGGCAGGCTGAAGCTGCGAATAAACAAATCTTGCATGTGTTGAAGAGGAATTTGGAAGAAAAAGATGGAAGATGGGTAGACGAGCTGCCTTCAGCCTTGTGGGCAGTTAGAAAAACAGTCAGGGGTCCAACAGGAGAGACCGCTTTTTCTTTAGCTTATGGGTCTGATGCTATGGCTCCGGTGGAGATGTACTTGCCCACTCACAGAGTCTTAAACTATAGTGACGAGTCTAATAACACAGCTCGAGCAGCAGATTTGGATTTATTAGAGGAAAAGCGGCTGGAAGCCAAAATGAGAATGGCCAACTATAAGCAACGAGCAAAGGCTCACCACGATAAGAGGGTTCGTGGTCGATCGTTTGCTGTGGGGGATTGGGTTCTCCGTAAGATTGAGGCAACGGGCCATCGAGCTGAATGGGGAAAGCTGTCACCAAACTGGGAAGGTCCTTTTCAGATTTCGAGAATCATTAAGGAAGGCACTTACATGTTGCGAACAGAGGATGGTGACGAGTTAAAGCATCCATGGCATGCGGATCATTTGAAGAAGTACTATTGGTAATTGATTTGCAATATGTAATTCTTTGATCCTTTTTCTCATGATAATTAGTAATGGTGAAACTCGATTGTCTTTTCAACCTTGTGTTTGGAAAGTGGGTCGTCGAGTTGGCTTTTGTTGTTTCCTCGATTTTCTCTACCGAGCATGAGTTTTTTCTTGCTCGGTTAAAGAGTTGGTGTTCGAGTTGAATCTCCTTTAAATCTTTGTTCGAGCATAAAGGGCTTTATGTTCGAAAAGATTTGAGGAGAGGTTTCGGTTCTCGAATTAGTTTCTTTTTACGAGCATAGAGGGCTTTATGCTCGCAAGAAGAGTTGATGTTCGAGTGGGACTTGGCTAAATAGTGATCGCCTTAGAGCGAGTGAAAGACGGTTTTGTTTGAGAAAAACTTATGTAATGCAGTCATTCAAGGATAAAGGAAAGCAAGTTAAAATATTACAGACATAAGAATTTAAATTGTTTTGGGACAAGGCACGGAGGCCAGAAAGGCACGCAGGCCATTGTTATAAGTTCAAGCACAAGGGGCAGCGTTGTTCTCGGTTGAAGCAGAAGCAGGTTCCTCGGTACCCTCAGCAGTATCCAAGATGGTAACTTCGTCATCGGCTTGGACTTGAGCATTATCGCTGGTGGATGGGGGAGCTTGAGATGCCCAGATTTGTGTCATGAGGTCAGTAACAGTGGGGCTGGCGACAGGAGGTGGATTCCAGGGTAGCAAGTCCTTCTCAGCATCTGTCACGGCCAACGATTCCAATTCGTCTTCATTAAAGGGCACGAGGGAGTGGCCGACGCGAGCAGACGAACAAAATAATGAATTGGCTCCCCATTCAGCGAGTTGCTCGGGGCGAATTTCCAACCCGCTGCAAGCTATCTGCCTCAAGACGTGGTTCATGCCCTGTACGAAGAACGGATAAGCTTCACTTTCCACACTGTTGGCGAAGTCGTTTGAACTCTTGTAATCTTCAATAATTTGTTGTTTCTGCTCCTCATTGGACAAAGAGTCGGCCTCCAATAGCATTTGCTCGAGCTTGGTGACGGTGGCATTAGCAGCTTCCAAATCATTTTGGCAAGCTCGCAGCTCTCGGCGCACCCCAGTTATGTTGTTTAAGGCCGTTTCTTCAGATTTTTTAGAGAGGGTCAGTTGGGCTTCTAGAGCTGTTTTCTCGGCTTCGATTTTGGAGAGCTCGGTCACCTTGCTTGTGAGGGATTCCTCGGTATTCTTGAGGTCGGCTCGGATGCAGTTGATTTTCTCTTCCAAAGCATTCTTCTCGGTAGTCAAGGTATCCTTCTCGGTGGTAAGTGTGTTGTTCTTGTTGAGGTTGGTGATTAAGCGTTCATACATCAAAATGGATTTGTTGGCGATCTGTTAGAAAAGTTGCGGGTTAAAAGTGAGGAAAGAGGAAAGAAAGTAAGTAATAAGAGGAATGCGTTACCTCAGTCATGCACATGCCCATCTCGCCGATCAAGACGGAACTCGCTTGGTCGGCATATTTCTTTTGGATGCCACTATGGTGCAGCCGTTTCATCAAGCCCAATCCGGCAGTGACCTGGAAACCACTTCTCTTGTGTACGGCGATATTGTGGAGATCCGGTACGTTGGCGAGCTCCCTGATGAGGGCAGCGGCTTTGGGTTGATCGTCGGGCATGACGAAATCATCTTTTTGCCAAGACGGGACTGGTGGAGTACTTTCTTCCACGATAGCTTTTTCGGCCCGGCGTTTGTGTCTCCTCGGGCTTTCAGTTTGCTCGATGTTGATGGTTGGTGGGGAGATGTTTACCATTTCACGAACAGCAGGTACTGGGATAAAAGTTGATGCAGGTTGACTGGTTTCGGGCTGCTGGCGCTTTGTTCCTCGGCTTGAAGTAGTGGCCGGGACCATGGGAAGACTGATGGCTGGCTGGGTTGACAAGTGCTTAGCTCGCTTGTTGGAGCTCTTTTTGGCAGCCTGCATGAACTTGGTAACGTCCGTCAACTGCCTCATATCTGCATAAGGTCAAGAGAATGTTAGCATCGGGAAAAGCATAAGTATGTAAAATTATCAAAAAAGATGACAAAGTAAACAGCTGAGATATAACCAGAGAGTGAGAAATAGGGTCGGCAAAGAGTTCCAGCACGAGCACAATCCTCGCATTCACTAGGGAATTTCTTCCTATGGCAAGAACCCCAGTATGGATGAGGAGTTTCTGGATCGATTACAACTCGGGGTTCAACTCCTTCAATGTGAAGGTAAGAGATCCCAGCAGATCGTAGAAGGCCGAGGTCGGAAGTGAGAACTCGCCAATCCAGTACAAAATCTTGTCCAGCTCGCCCTTCCCTTACACCTAGTAACTTCCTAAAAGCTTTAACTATTTTGGGTTCCCCAGCTCGGTAGGCGTTTTTGTCATTCTCGGGAAGACCGTAGTCGCTGATATAGGGCGCAAAGGGCCAGCCAATGCTCGATTCAATAAGCAAAGCCTTCCCGTCCCAGCTATCGACTTTGTTGGGACCGTCAGTGAGAAGTTTGAAGAAGCCATGGTTTGATCGGCTATTGATGCGACCAGATTTCTTATCAAGAGAGAGAAGGAAAAATTTGCGAAATAAAGTCATATCGGGCTCAAACCCGAGTGATCGGCAGGCTACGGTGAATGATACTAAGAACCTAACAGTGGTTAAAGCGAGGTCGCAGGGAAGAGTGTTGGAGGCATTCATTAGCTCGACAATGAATGGGTCGAGAGGGAGACGGAGCCCAACTTGAAAGAAGTCGAAGTAAAACACCATTTTGTCTCCTTGAAAATTATGGCCTTCCTTCTCTATGTCTAAGTCAAAGGCGCGGACGCGGTAAAGCTTGGGGTCCATTCCTAGCGAATAGAACCAGGTACTAACCTCGTCTTCGGAGTTCAAATCTTCCCATTTAATTGAGGGAGAAGAATATGAAGATGTAGGAACGAACGAGGTTTGGCTTGTCCCGGGTAATTGGTCGTTTGGGCGAGGAAGATCATCTGCTCGCTCGGTTCCGTCAGAGATTTGGGGACCGCTGTTGGCTTGTAGCTCACTCAGTTGTGAGGGTTTTCGTCGGCGAGTAATTAGTGGAATCACATCTTGCTCGCTTTCTTCGGAAGTTGAGGGCGAGGACGGAGGCATTTCTCTTGGAGCTCCATGGTCATAGCTCCGGCCTTCAATTTCTGACATTGTGTCCTCGCTAGACATCCTACAGGAAAGGGAATCGAGAAATGCGGGTTAAACATCGGCCAATTGGGATACAATGGCAAAAAGTGAAATTGAGACTGGTGAGTAGGTTGGAAGAACAGTGAGCAGGGCACTGATCATAGATTTCTCGATTCCTCGATTTGGATGGAAAAGGGTTGATAATTCAAGAAGAGCAAAAGGGATTGGAGTTTGGTTCCTTACATCAATTGAACGAGCAGTTCGTAAAAAACAGAAAAGGAAGGGGGTTTATGCAGCATGAACCCTAACTCAGAAATTGAAAAAAGACAATGCAATGGAATAATGAAAAAGGGAAGCATGAAATACCTGGAAGTTGGGGAAAATCTTGATTCTGCTTTCGAAAGATGGAGAGGATTGAACCCAGGAATTAGTTCTTGAGGAAAATCTGCAAAAGGCTTTGTCCGCCTCGTTTTTCTAGTAAGGAATCACTTTGAACTGTTTGAGGCGTAAAGTCATAGAAAGAGGGGAATTCCGCTTTTTATACCTAGCAGAGCCGACGATTGAGGGATCGAATCATTGGGCCCGAAGCACGAGGCGCGGTGAACGAGGTAGCATTTAATGGGCATATGGAATTGGGCCAGCTTTTTCAGACTGGCGGCTGGCGGCTGACGTTTCGTACTTTCAAGAAACGCTTGTTTGAGACGCCTCATGAAATTGCCGCCCATTCAGTTTTTAGTTCCAAGATTATTTGAAGAAAGGGTGCTCGGAATTTTTTGTGCTCCTCCTTGTCACGAGCATGAATACTCGGTAAGACAAGGAGTTGGGGGCTACTGAGCTGCCTGGCCCAAAAGGCCCAATCCATGAGCCACGTGTCAGGCGTGTGTATCCTCCGAGCAAGCGAGCAAACGTATTACACGAGCAACCGGGCAAAACTTTAGTTTTGGTTAGGTCAGTCACTTGCGAGATGGGGGCTCAGCTAAACGAGCAACATCAATAAACGAACATTATTGCTCGTTTTCGTCAGAAAGAGCTATTACCAGTTGAGGACATTCATGTCCGGGAAAGATCAAGTTATTAGTTGAGGGTGGTCACACCCGAACAAAAATCTTAGCTAGTGATAGCGTCCAGCAAATTCTTTGGATAATCCGTTGTCATTAGTGGGCTAGTTAAATGCGCTCTCATTAAAGATCATGACCGTTAGTGGGGAAGTTAATGACATTTATGGGTGGTTAATGGAGATCATGGGCAGTTAATGCCAATCATGGGTGGTTATTCATGGTTATCGGCGGTTATGTCTTCCGGTGCGTATAAAAGCTTGGGAAAATTTGGAGAGAGGTATGCGCAATCTAATTCTCTAGCCAAAACTCTGTCAAATTACTTACTCAACTGCTTATTTGTGTCTTGATTTACACGCAGGAGGCCTTTGCGGAGTGCCCGCCCCGCCACGTTGCTCTTCCTTATTACAGAGTTGGGCTAAGAGGATTCACAGACACGTTGAAAGCCAGGTGTTTGGATTGGGCTTACTCAGTGCATCCAAATTATTTGGGACGCATCAGACGTGTTCCATAATTTTTTTAAAAATTTTATTAACCTCTTATATTTTTATTTTCTTGATTCCGGAACTATTATTTTTGTTTTAATTACTCATTTTTATGTTTGAAGAGAGAAAAATATTCAAATATAATTAAAAGAGAGGAAATGGTGGTGATGGAATGGAAAATTGGGAGGAGACGGGAGAGAGAAAGAGAAAGAAGGAAAATATGGAGAGGATATAAGAGAGAAAAAGTGAAATGATAACTCAAAAGTGAGATTTTGAAGGGAAAAATATACTTTTGTCATTATATATATATATATATATGTTTGGTAAGTAGCTAGTAAATAGTAGTAATTTGTAATTCAGAAGTTGTAAATTTAAATATCGCAAAACGCAAAATGTGTGTTTATTTTATTAATTATAATGATAATGGAAAAAGGGGAAGGAAATTATTTATTGTAAGGGAAAAAGTGAAAGAAAATTATATGTATAAATTATAAAGAGATTTGAAGATCAATGAAACCTGTGATCCAGCCACATGGTGGTCCGGACCCCGGTTATGAAGAAAAGAAGATGACAAAAAGCTGAAAAAGTATTGTGAGTTTGGGTGGGAGGGTATGAAATTGAAGACATGCAATTAAATGATTGTGAGTTGTGAAAGGGAACGAAGGATCACACTAATTTCTATCCAAACAGCTAGCTAATGTTTCTTGGAGTGGCTTGAAAGAATCTTGACAACCATGAATGCATCTATACATATATACTGGTGGTGATTTGATTTATTTCATGTCATCCATACTAACTTGCAATAGTAAATTGGAACTACTACTACATACATGTTGTTTGTACTCTTTCAAATGAAAAGGTATTGCCAATTAATATTTGGGAATCCTCTTACATAAGTACTAATATATTCTAGCGAATCCTTTTTAAAATTAAAAAAGAAATCCCTAGTTTGTACTAAGTTCCAAGATAATAAAACTAAACAAATATGTTGGTTATCAGGTGTTCAGGTTTAATTTCTTCTCACACCCATTTAATTAGAACTAAAAACACAAAAATAGTTGGTAATCAACATCATAAGTGGTATTTTTGGTTTATTACGATTACACATGGTGGATATTGGAATAAAAATTGTGATTTCCCGACTACCCCACTAAGTTAACTGTCCATCTTGGCCATCAAATTTCTATTTAACCCGAAATAATTAAACAACTGAATATCCGAAGTTATTCCATGGACACTTTCAATAACAGCTTGGATTGTTGGTTTTGAATTCTGATACTTTATTCATTAATGATTAATGCTTTAGATATTCAATGAGTACTTAAATTTATCCACCAAATAATTTGACATTTTATTTGCTCCGTATATTTTACAATGGATGTGCACTACTCCTTGTATCAAATATCAATAAACTAAATTTGTTGGGACGAGAGGGAGTTTGTGGTTAGAGTTATTTGAGGAGATAACAAAACAAACATAATCAACTTGAGTAGTTCATGGGGGTCCGGTCAGGGTATGCACCCTGACCCAGCAGGCCAGCACACTAAACAAACAAAACCTAACAGACAGCAGGTCAAGTGGCAACCAATCAAAAAATGGGAGATATTTTGGCCCATTCATTTTGTTATTAAGTCACTGAAACAGGGAACATACTTTAACCGGTTATGTCTCGTTTGCTTTTTAAAACTTAATTTTTTTTAAATGCAGTTTTTTTCTTGAAAATATGTTTAAGAAATTATTTTAAAAATACTATTTTTATAAATAAGGTAGTTGTAAATAGATCATATTTTTAAAACACTCAAAATTAGAGTATTTTAAAACGCTACATATTTTTAAAACACCGTATTGATTCTGATCAAAACATTCTACCAAACAAACATTTAATACTTTAAAATTTTATTTGCATACGTCTCTATACCAATAATTCATAAACCTGCCAACATGTACTAATTCGTACTCTCTTTTTCCCACATAAATACATAAAAGAGTAATGAAGATTTGTAGGTTATATATATATATATATATATATATATATATATATATATATATATATATATATATACCTACAAATCTTCATTACTCTTTTATGTATTCAAAATTTCAAAAAGTATGATATTCAAAATTGATAGTCAAATAGCACAATGGTAAAATAATTACTTAAAAGGATAATATTTGACATTTTTTTCAAAACAGAGCCGCCCTTCTGCGGCGTAGCTCTATCCATGTTTATGGCTACCTGGAATCAACGCCTTTAAGGGTAAAGCGGCTAAAGCTAGGGCTTCAGGGCTTAAAAAAATTACTGCTTATTTTAATGAAAAAATTATGTTAAGAGTAATTCTTAGTTTTCCTCAATCACTCATTAATAGTCATTATTATAATAGTTAATAACGTTTCAATTTTTTGATTCAAAACAAATAACATTACAATTTTTTGGTTCAAAAAAGAAATAATTTTACAATTTTTTTTAAATATTTCTATCTCTCCTTGAGGCCTCCTTCATAATTTTTTATCTAAAGTTTCAACAAAGATTAATTGAACTAGCTTTATTATCAACCGTAGGTTATACTCGTGCAATGCACGGTTTTAAGATTAATTTTTTTGTGAAAATTGTTTATAATAAGATAATTTTTTAAACTCGTTATAATTAGAATCTTTTGAACAAATCTAAATTAGGGTAAATATTAAAATTAATATATGAATATTTTATACAATATAAAAAAAGTTTAATTAAATGAATCTATTATCCTATGAAATTATTACAGAGACGGACGGGTAATAAGAATAAAATTAAAAAAATGAACATTAGAAATATCTTTTGTTTTTTTATAAAATCTTGTGGAAAATTTCATTATAATCAAGAAATTATACAAACTAAATATGCTAAAAAAGTAAATAAATGAAATCCTAAGTGATATATGTATGTCCAATTGTCCATAGTTGGCACAACATTCAATCTACCCTTACTTTTATGCATAGTCTGTTGAAAGAAAACTTTAGGCATGATGACTTAAACACACACACACACATTAACCATATAGCAACATTAAAGAAGTCTAAAACATGCTATAATTAGTAAGTTAATTCATTATATTTGAAAAAAAAAAAAAACACACACACAAACATCTACGTCCCTTAATTTTCTCATTCACTTTTAGCATGTATGTGTATTATATTGTAAAACGTGAAAAAGAAAAAAACGCAATTAAACAATTTGAAAACTAAGAAATTTGAGAGAGATAAGTTCAAATTTAAGAGGAATTGATTACATGATTAAACTCTCTTACAAATGATGATGGAGTAGCCCCTAAGGGGGTGGCCCAGTGGTAGACATGACACTTCATAAAGTGTGAGGTCTCAGGTTCGATCCATTCTCATGCCCCCCCTTAGGAAAAAAAAAATGGTAGAGTAAGCATTTCAATTGTCTATTATTATTTATAGATATTGGAACAACGGTTGTTTGGATGAGATAAAGATAATTTGAATTTGAAAGATATTGTTTAGTAAATTTGAATTTGAAAAAGATTTGTTTGTTAAAATTTCATTATTAATAATTAATAAAATAAAAAAAACCACAAAAAGATATTTTATAGTATTTGATTTGCACAGTTTATCGAAAACCGGTAGAAAATAGAATAGTCATAGTACTCCACAAGTTCTAGTCATAGTAGGGAAGTGAAAATGGTGAGAATTGAGAAGTCTTAATCAAGTGAAATACATATAAAATTGAATGTGATAAAATTTATCATAAACTAACCTTATAAAATCAAATGTGATAAAAAAAAATATTATCTGTAACCAATTTTGGCAACACAAATATGTAAAAAAAATTACCATGAGAAATTGAGAATTAAGGAGTTCTAATCAATTAATCAATTAAATACATCTAAAGCAAATGTAATAACATTTATTCACAAAAAAAACTTATCCTAAAGTAACCTTATAAAATCAGATGTGGTCAAATTTATCATAAACTAACCGTATAAAATCAAATGTGATAAAAACTTTTATCTGTAGCTTTTTATATGTAAAACTTTTATCTCATGTATAAACTATTATCAGAAGGTGAAACGTGAAAATATAAAATTCCTTTAAAACTTTAAACATTTAACAGAAAGCCGCCACGTGCAGCAGTGACTTATATTTTAGTAATAGTTAATAAATTTAAAAAGAATTGAAGGACGAAATGGATTATAATAATTTAATAAGAATATAATAATATTAATAAAAAATGATTATTTGGATTTAAAAGGGCTAATTGCAAAAAAAAAAAAACCAAAAAAAAAAAACCTGAGCTATTTTAGTTTTGTCGTTTTGAACCATTTGTTGTTGTTTTTTGGCATGAAAAACCTCAACCTAAGATTTTTTTTTTTTTCAAATAAAACTTTCCGTCCAAAACTCGTTAGTTTTGTAACGAGAGTGGCTGCCTACGTGAATTGTTTAACTAATAAGGGCCTATTTGACAAATCTATAGGTTGAGGTATATTTTTGAAAATTAGAAACAACAATAATAAAGGTCTTAAAGTCAAGGGGGGTAAGTGCAGACACCCCAATTTCGTACCCCTGGCATGTGATATGACATGCGATATCAAGACCTGTTTAAACTTAACAAATGTCAAGTTAAATGGGTTTGAAAATGCAAAAGGAAAAGTATGATGCGTAAAACAGTGAAATACAAGGGCCAAAGTATTAAAAAGCATGCTAAAAATGGATCCAGGGCTACCACCATGCAAACATGGCGCGGCGCCCAGGGCCTAATAGTGCACTTTCGTTTTGACATTTTGTACAAGCTCTCAAGCGCATGATACAAGTTGACGAAACACAGAGAAGAAAATTTAAAGACAACGAGGTCCCTTTTTCAGCCTATAAATAGAAGGCTTCGGCTTCAGAATTGAGGGTCGAGAAATCATTCTCACTCATAGCGCACAGAGTTCACACACAGCGTTGAGTTTACGCAGTGAGAGCGATCGTGAAAAAGAGAGTACCCCTCCTCCTATAAGCCTTGAAGCTCCGTCAAATCTCCTCCAAACACAAATCCAACCGGTCAAAGTGAACCTTAGCCTTCCAGATAGGATTCCACCCTATTTTTCGGGTCCAAAAATCCCAAAAAGAGCAGTTGCTCTGCCCGAATCCAGAGGCCAAATCCGCCAGAAGTAAACAGTTGTTCTTCCCGATTTCCGCCAGCAGCAAGCAAGCAACAGCAAAAACGCAAGCAGTTGCTCCGCCCGTTTTACGGTGCCTAAAGGCAACTTTTGGAAGCAGTTACTTTACCCGAATCTCCATAACAGCAAAAGACTCCCTTTCCCGGAAGGACAGAGCGAGCACAACCTACGCTTTTAAAGGTAAGCCTCAAGAGATTTTTATATAAAAGTATTATTTTTATCCGGCCCAATGTAAAAAATATAAGCAGTTATGCTGCCCAGATTTATATAGAAAATAGTGCTAAAAAGAGCCATTATTATGGCCAAATATTTTTAAATGTATTTGTAATTACTGGAAGGAGGCGGCTGCAAGTCTGTAAATAATATAGATGCATATATATCAGTTTTAATGCTTTATTTTATTTGCTGAATAAATATAATAAAAGCATATTTTAGCCAAAAACTATTTTTGAGACCGAAATGGCGAGTTGAGTGTCTAACACCTTCCCACCTCGTAACTTAGCCCCCGAACCCTTTTTTTACAAACTCTAGTTATTTTTTGTTTTTCTTTATTTCTCCTTAAAATAAAGATGACGACTCTGTTACAACATTTTGGATCACAGCGAGGCCTGTAACATCTTTTTCTTGCACTTTTCCGTTTTCCCCTAAACAAGGGACGATGAGAATGAAAAGGGTGATGCACTTTCTGTATCTTGTTTTCCTCTAAACAAGGGAGAATGAGACACGGGAAACCCAAAGCACTCATAGTGACCCATAATGTACAACAGTCCATAATGAGGCAGGGCATGTTCTCACGCGCCTTCGCAACATACTTTTTTTGCACTTTTCCGTTTTCACGTAAACATGGGACGATGAGAATGAAAAGGGTGATGCGTTTTCTATATTTTGTTTTCCCTAAACAAGGGAGGATGAGATACAGAGAATCAAAAACACTCATAATGGACTAAAGCACACTCGGTGACCAAGGCGCATTCAACGCGTTTTTTGACAACACTCTTTCTGTACTTTTAATTTCGTCTTCCCCTAAACAAGGGAGAATGAAATGGAAAGCGTGATGTCATTCCGCATGCCGCACTCCCCTAAAAAAGGGCACACGGGGTCCGGGAGCACTCTGGGGCACCCACAGTGGCGACTCTGCTGGGGAAGTCGTTTTTATTTTAAAGAAAATAAAAATGGAGGACTAGACTTAGTTTTCACAAAAATAGAAAAAATCAGTGTTCTTTAGTTTCTAGCTAAAATATGCTTATTATATTTCTTTAGCATTTTAAATATTGCATTCTTATATATCTGTGTATATATTTGTGAATATGATCATCCTTCTGCAGCAGTTTCATTCTAGTTATCGTTACATGTATATTTAAAAACAAAAAACAAAAAAAAGAATAAAATAGATTTCCGGACATCATAACAAAAGGGTTGAGGCTTTATTTTATTATTGTTTTATCTTGTTTTATATTTTTATTCTGCGTACTTATTTTTTTTATCGCACAAAAATATGTTTGCCTTAGGAAGCTTTTTCACAGTTTTGAGCAGTCTTCGTTTTAGTCCTTTTGTTACTTTTCGTTCAGGTCATTTCTTTCCTGCACTCTGAAAATTCTACAAAACTACTACACTAAAATATTATAAAACATATAAATAGAACACTAAGATGCTTTTCTCTCCCAAACTTAAATTACGTCAATACTGGAAAACATTTAATTTAAATGCTCATAATCAAATAAGATGGAGAACAACATATTTAAATTACACTACGAAAGGAAAATAAAATTTCATCAAAGTGGGTTGCCTCCCACCTAGTGCACTTGTTTAACGTCTTTGGCTCGATCTAACTGCAAACCTAATCTTTTGGGGGCTCGATGTCAGAGAGACAAATAATTTCAATTGCTCTCTCTATTGACATGGGTTCAAAATAAAGTTTGAGTCGGTGACCAATAACTTTAAAAATCTCATTAGTCTTTCGATTTTTAATGTCAACTGCTCCATGTGGGTAAATTCGTATTATAATGAAAGGGCCAGACCATTTCGATTTCAACTTTCCTGTGAATAATCTGAGTCTAGAATTAAAAAGAAGCACTTTTAAATAAGGACATAACACTTTTTCAGAGATTCTCATATCATGGCATCTTTTGGTCTTTTCTTTATAAAATTTCACATTCTCATACGAATTTAGCCTATGCTCTTCTAACTCATGTAGCTGATAAAGCCGTTCTAGATCAAAATTAAGAGTTTTAATGGCCTAATATGCCTTATGTTCAATTTCTATTAGGAGATGGCGTGCTTTGCCATACATCATTCTAAAAGGACTCATGCCTATTGGGGTCTTATAAGCAGTTTGGTAGGCCCAAAGAGCCTCTTTCAGTTTTGGTTCCCAATCCTTTCGGTTTGGTATAACAGATTTTTCAAGGACTACCTTTATCTGTCTATTATATACTTCTACTTGGCTAGAAGTCTGAGGATAATATGGTGTAGCCAACTTGTGAGTCACACCATGTTTCCTAAGGCACGCATTTATCAAACGATTGGTGAAGTACGTTCCTTGATCACTAATTATTGCCTTCGGTACTCCATACCGAGTAAATATATAATCATCCCAAAACTTGACAATAGTTTGGCCATCATTGTTTCGGGTAGCAATGACTTCTATCCATTTTGACACGTAGTCAACAACGACCAGGATATATTCACAACCATTTGAGACTGAGAAAGGACCTATAAAGTCAACACCCCATACATAAAAGATTTCAACAACTAAATTGTTATGCAAAGGTATCTCATTCCTTTTACTAATCCCGCCAGTCATTTGACATTTATCGCATGTTTTGCAAAACATTTCAGAATCTCTAAAAATGGTAGGCTAGTATAAACCAGATTACATGATTTTCCTAGCAGTTTTACTACTACTAAAATGACCACCACAAGAGTATTCATGACAAAAGGCCAAAATACTTTGTTGTTCTTGACCAGGAATACATCTTCTAATTAAGGAGTCTGAACATATTTTGAATAAATGAGGTTCTTCTCAATAATACTTTTTATCATCTGTAAAAAAATTCTTTCTTTGATAAGAATCAAATTCAGGATTAATAATATCCGCGACATGGTAATTGACAAAATCAGCATACCAAGGTTCAAAATTTTTAATTGCTAACAATTGTTCATCAGGGAAATCTTCATTCATAGGGATTTTATTATCAAGAAGTTGACATTCAAGCAAAGGTAAAAATTTCAACCTAGACAAATGGTCGGCAACAACATTTTATGTTCCCTTTTTATCTTTAATAGTAATATTAAATTCTTGTAATAATAACATCCATCTAATGAGCCTAGGCTTGGCCTCTTTCTTACTCAATAGATATTTTAGGGCTGCATGGTCAAAAAAATATAATGACTTTAGACCCTAATAGGTAGGATCGAAATTTTTCTAATGCAAACACAACATCTAAAAATTCTATTTCAGTGGTTGTATAATTGAGTTTTGCATCATTCAATATCCTACTCGCATAATGAATAACATGGGGTTTCTTATCTACCATTTGTCCTAACACAGCTCCAACTGCAAAATCTGATGCATCACACATGATCTCGAAAGGGAGAGACCAATCAGGGCTGGTTAAAATATGAGGTGTTGGTAATTGATCTTTTAACATATTAAATGCATTCAAGTTTTTTGATCAAAAATGAATTCGATATCTTTTGCCAAAAGGTTGCATAAAGGTTTACAAATTTTTGAAAAGTCTTTTATAAATCTTTTGTAAAAACCTGCATGACCTAGAAAACTTCTAACACCCTTAACTGTAGTTAGGGGAGGTAGTTGTGATATAACTTCAATTTTGACTTTATCAACCTCAATTCCTTTGTTAGACACAATATGACCTAAAACTATCTCATGTTTAACCATGAAATGACTTTTCTCCCAACTTAGGGTCAAATTAGTCTCACAACATCTTTTAAGAACCGATGTTAGGTTTTCTAAACAATTATCAAAAGAGTTTCCGACTACTGAGAAATCGTCCATAAATACTTCCACACATCTTTCAACTAAATCCGAAAAACATAGAAATCATGAATCTTTGAAAAATGGCAGGTGCATTACATAATCCAAAGGGCGTCCTTCTAAATGCAAAGGCACCAAGGGGACATGTAAATATAGTCTTTTCTTGATCTTCCGGTACAAGTGAAATTTGATTATAACCGGAAAAACCATCAAGAAAACAATAGTAATCATGGCCAGCTAGTCTTTCAAGGATTTGGTCAATGAAGGGCAAAGAAAAGTGATCTTTCTTTGTAGCCGCATTTAGTTTCCTCAAATCAATGCATATTCTATCGCCAGTTATGGTTCTTGTGGGAACTAACTCATCTTTCTCATTCTTCACAACAGTAATTCCTGATTTCTTATGAACTACTTAAACTGGACTAACCCATTTACTATCAGATATTGGGTAAATTATACCCACATCAAGAAGCTTAAGCACTTCTTTCCTAACTGCTTCTTCCATGTGAGGGTTAAGTCTTCTTTGTCGTTCTTTAGAAGGTTTGGTACCTTCTTCCAAATGAATTCTATGCATACACATAAAAGGATTAATACCTTTCATGTCTGCTAAGGACCAACCTATAGCTTCTCTTTGTGTCCATAATACTTTTAACAAGCTTTTCTCTTGTTCTTTCGTTAAATCCACATCGATTATAACATGTAAAGTTTTGCCTTCCCCAAGAAACGCATATTTCAAGTGGGATGGTAATGACTTTAAGTCAACTTCAGGAGGAGATTTAATAGATGGGATAAACTTAGGAATTTCCAGTTTAACTTTTTCTTTTTCTTCCTTCTTAGGAATTTCTTCTTTATCTAGATCTGTGAGTGCCCCGGGAAAAGATTCCCCCGGATCGCGCGCTCCCTTGTTTAGGGGAACACGAGATTCAGGGAAGACACCACTCTTTTCATTCTATCTTCTCTTGTTTAGGGGAAAACGAAATTAAAAATACAAAAAGAGTGTTGTATATAGCGCGTTGAATACACCCCGGTCACTGAGTGTGCTTTGGTCCACTATGAGTGCTTTGGGTTTATCTGTATCTCATCCTCCCTTGTGTAAGGGAAAACAAGATGCAGAAAATGCAACGTCCTTTTTATTCCATCTTCCCCTGTTTAGGGGAAAATGAAATTAAAAATGCAAAAATGATGTTGTAAGGGCTCGTGGGAATACGCATGTCCTCACTGTGGACTTGGGTTCATTTTGGATCACTATGAGTGCTTTTGGTTTTTCTATATCTCATCCTCCCTTGTTTAGGGGAAAACAAGATGCAGAAAATGCAACGCCCTTTTCATTCCATCTTCCCTTGTTTAGGGGAAAACGAAATTAAAAGTGCAAAAAGGATGTTGCAAAGAGCGCGTGGGAATACGTCTTGCCTCACTGTAGATCCAAAATGTTGTAACAGAGTCGCCATCTTTATTTTAAGGAGAAATAAAGAGAAACAAAAAATAACCAAATTTTGTAAAGGGTTCGGAGGCTAAGTTACGAGGTGGGAAGGTGTTAAGCACCCAACTCTCCCTTTCGGTCTCAAAATAGTTTTTGACTAAAATATGCTTTTATTATATTTATTTAGCAAATGAAATAAAGCATTTAAACATATATACCTGTATCTACATTATTACAAACTTGCAACAGCCTCCTTCTAGGAATTACAAATATATTTATAAATATTTGGCAATAATAATGGCTCTTTTTAGTGCTATTTTCTATAGAAATCCGGGCAGTATAACTGCTTATATTTTTACATTGGACCGACTGAAAATAGTACTTTTTTAATTAAACCTCTTAAAGGCTTACCTTTAAGAGCGTGGGGTGTGCTCGTCCTGTCCTTCTGGGATAGGGAATCTTTTGTTGTTGCAGAGACTCGGGCAGAATAACTGCTTCCGAAATTTAGGCCTCGGGAAACGGGCGGAGCAATTGCTTGTTTTTTGTTGTTGTTTGCTTGCTAACATCGGAAATCGGGCAGAGCAAGGTGCTTGTTTTTTGCGGATTTGGCGTTTGGATTCGGGCAGAGCAACTGCTCTTTTTTGGGATTTTTGGACCGGGGAAATAGGGTGGAATCCTAGTAGGGAGGCTAAGGTTCACTTTGACCGGTTGGTTTTGTGTTTCTGAGGAGATTTGACGGAGCTTCGAGGCTTAGAGGAGGGGAACTCTCACAACGCTCTCTCAGAACTCACTGCGGGAGAAAGTTTAACTGCGTGTTCGTGGTGTGTGAATTGTGTTCACTTCTGAAGCCAGGGCCTTCTATTTATAGGTCGAGATGGGGACTCATTCGTCATTAAGTTTTCTCTTTTGTGCTTCATCAGCTTGTACCGCGCGTTGAGAGATTTGTACCAAAAGCAAAGTGCTACAGTGCTGGAAGCACTGTTGGGCGCCACCCATGGGGGGAGTGGGCGTCGCGCCAAGTGTGGCTATGGGTGGTGCCATGGGCCTTTTTCCTGCCTCTCTTTGACACTTTGGCCCCTTGCATTTCACTGTTTGCGCATCCTGTTTTTTCCTTTGCATTTTTAAACCCTGTAACTTGACATTTGTTAAGTTTTAACAGTTCTTGATATCGCATGTCATGTTACATACCAGGGGTACGAAATTGGGGTGTCTACAAGATCCTCCTTAGGAATTTCTTCTTCTAAATTTTCATTAATTTATATTTTAGGACTTTCTATTTCTTTTTTACTTTCACTTTCATTTTTAGGAGCTTCTAGTTTCTCCTTTTCTTTTTTCTGGCATCTTCCTCGAAGTGTTCGCTTTTTATTTCTTTTATATCAGTTGCTAGATCGGGGAAGTCTCTATGAACATAATCTTCTCAAAACATATCTTTCTCTAACTCATCATCATTTAGATTTGCTTCAAAATTTTGGGCTATAAGATTTTCAATTTCGTCAAATGAAAAACATGCATTCATGTCACTCGGTCTGTCTAATCCTGCCTCTTGCTCTTTTTCTTTATCTTGATTTTCTTTTTCTTTATCATTATCTTTTTCTTTTTCTTTTTCTTTTGTTTGGATTTCTTCACCAGAGTTATTATCAGGAACATCCGTAGAATGAGTAGGATCACTTACCTCTTCTCTAATGACTCTACCACTTCGTAGAGTAATGATAGATTTTGCTTGTTCTATTTGACTAGGGAATTTCTCTTCTTCTCTTCCTTGTAAGGCTTGAGTAAGGTCTTTCCTAAAACCTTCAATGGTTTCCAATAAATTTCTATTAAGAGCAGTCTGTCTACCTTCAAATCCTTCGGATTTTGGTGCTTCTTCAATCTGTAACTGTCCTTGCTTAGGAAATTGTTGAGGCTGCAAAGGCTTATTTCCTCCCCATGAAAAGTTAGGGTGATTCCTCCAACCAGGATTGTATGTGTTGGAACATGGATCATTCCTTTATCTTAGAGGGTACGTATTCATCACATTAGCCTGTTCAGGATACAAAGCACTAGATGGACAAAAGTTAGTAGCATGAGAATTTAATCCACAAATAGTACATGCTTCTTGAATTTGTGCTCTATTTTGATATAGGACTTCTATTTGTGCCTTCAATTGTTCTATCTTTGATTGACTATTTGAACTTTCTTTAACTTGAAACAAACTTCTACTTTTACCTCTTGTACTTTTCTGTTGGGAATTTGCACTTAATATCTCAAACAAACTTTCTAACTCAACTCGTGTCATTCTATTAATAGAACCACCGGCTGTACTATCAATCATAGTTTACAAAGCAGGTGAAAGAGCATGGTAAAATTGAAATACTAACACATTTTGAGATAGATTATGATGGGGACACATGATAAGTAAATTTTTAAATCTATCACATGCTTCATGGAGCGTCTCTCATGGTTCTGTTTGAAAAACTATAATTTGCTTCATATAGTCCGAAAGAGATGCATGTTGATAGAATTTTCCCATAAACAAATCATATAATTGAGCTCAAGTATAAACACTTCTAGGTGCTAAGTTCATAAACCATCTTTTAGCTACATCTTTTAATGCACATTGAAAGTATCTCATTTTTTATTGATTTTCCGTCAGATCTCCTAACGCAAAATTATCAGTCATAAAATTGTACTCTTAAACAAAAGTTACTGGGTCTTCATATGGCAATCCATGGAATGAAGGCAACATATTATAAAAATGACCTTTAAGTTCAAAATTTCTTACCGCTTCCGGTAATACTAGACATGATGGTGTTGCATTCAACATGGGTCGATCATAATCATTTATAGTTCTGTGATTGATTACTACTTCCATATTTCGATCAACTGGTTCGTCCCTTCTTTGATTTATATTTACCAGAGGAACCGAATTTTCATGATTTTGATTGTTGTTATTATCCATTGGAGGATCAACCAGAGGATCCTCTCTATTTATTTGTTTTTGATTAACAGACGGATTTTCCAAATTATCAGGGTCTTCCTGGTTCTTACCAAGATTATTTATATTTTGATTTAAATCTGCCAGCTTGGGATTTAGAGATCTACGACCGTGCATAAAATGTAGAAATTAAAAGCAAATAAACAATTAAACTAAAGATAAAATAAAAAACTTTTTTTGTATTTTTCTTTTTATAAAAACCGAATTTAAAAACACTACCAATAAACTAACTAGAAAACTAGCTTGTCCCCGATAAATGCGCCAAAAACTTGATCGTGTCTTAAATTTATACCTTGTAAGTGCGCAAGACAATTGCAGAATAGTTTGGTAGCAAGGGTCGAACCACAGAGACAAGAAAAATTCAGATAGCAGGTAAATCGGTAGCAATTAAAGTAAGGGGTTTTTAATTTATTTAATCTAATTTATTCTACTAAAACAGAAAATCTAATTACTAATCTAAACAGTAATCACAGTTATGAAGATCTTATGGAGGAGAGAAATCTAGGATTGGGGATTCACTTATATCTACTCTATTGCTCTTTTAAATAAAGTATTGATCAATACCTTAGGTTCGTTCATAAAAGATTGATATAGATTGTCAAATTATAATTCAGTCTCCATCCTAAATAATTCATCCAATCTATATCCTAAGAACAAGAACATATGAAATTCATATCTGTCACTTAGGATCATATATATGAACATGACCCTAACTTATCACTCCCGTGCATCGATAAGGTCAATTTATCACAATGGTGAGTAAGTGTACGACATATGTATTTGGTCGTGCAGCTATCCGCACCTTTAGGTCTTTACTACTCGCGATTCCATTCCTTTGGTCAAAGATAGACAGTAAAGAGGTTGATAAACATCATGATCAACAAGAATTAATTGAATAAAAATATATTGAGCAATAGATTCGATACAAGTTACCTCCTAATTTATAGATTAATGAACGATTAGTTCATCCTTGAAGATGAACCAATCAGCAGGATGAAAGAATACATGAATCGATCTTCGAAACTATAATTACAAATACTAAACTATGTATTACACACTAGAATCGGTGTTAAAACCGTTTACAAACTTTTTCCGAACATCTTTGGCTTGAGGCTACATGTCTTCTATATATACCAAAGTGTTTGGGGAGAATGAGGTGATTCAATCAGGGACAAACTCCCATAAGTCGGTTGCTGGGAGGCTTGCGGGGGCAAGGTCTTAAAGGAATGCAGCCGCAAGGCCCTTCACCTGGCTGAGCATGCACGCTGGAGACCTTGCAGGGGCAAGGTCCCCTACCCTTGCGTCCGCAAAGGGTTTCAGAATCCTATTCATTCTTCTTTTCAATAATTGCATTTTGCACCCTTCCTCAAAATCTTTAATAAAAGCCTTGTAAATCTCATAATTTCACGTAAAACCCTGAAACTCACAGTATAGCTCAAAAACACATATTAGTAGCTAAAAGTCTCGTGAAATTGTTATTTCTAAGTTATAGAAGTTACCAATAGAGACGTATAAAATACATCTATCAATACTCCATAATTTTTTAAATTGTCTAAAGAGAAGATGAGGATGGTCGGCGGTTGTGGGTTAGAAAAAGCGAGCTCAGTCGGCTCTATTGAGGGGGTAGAAATTGGAGAAGAAAGATGAAGCGATGTTACAACTTACCCCCTGGACTTTAGGACCTTTATTATTATTGTTTCTAATTTTCAGAAAAATACTCCATCTTGTAGATTTGTTAAATAGACCTTATCAGTTAAACAATCCACGTAGGCAGCTCACTCCCGTCACAAAACAAACGAGTTTTGAGTAGAAGGTTTTATCTGGAAAAAAAAACTTACGTTGAGGTTTTTCATGCAACAAAAAAAAAATACATGATTCAAAACGAAAAAATTAAAATAGGTTAGGATTTTTTTTTATAATTAACCTGATTTTAAATGTTTAAAATTCACTTAAGGCCTCCATATATATTGAACTGACTCACCCTCGAATGGAATGAATGTGTGAATGGGCTCCAAGAATGGCTATTGAGTTGGAATCTCCAAAAATCAAGTTCAATAGAATATTTCAATTCATTAAAAACAAATAAAAAAATGCATTTGATATTTATAAGTTACTTAAATAAAAAATTATTTTAATAATTTGATACAAACTCTAATAATTTTACGTACCTTACTAACGTGAAATACTATAAATATTGGAGTTCAATGTGTTTATAATTGATTAAGATACGAAATTAACAAAGCCATTATTATTATTATTTGTGGGGTTTGGCCGCCAAATTTGAGGTGGGGGCTGTCTTTTTTGAGTTTGGGCCGACATAAATAAAATAATGCTCCTTTCTCAATCTGTAGAATGTAGTCTGTACTCTGTACTATGTAGTAGTGGAGCGGTGGTACCAAAATTGAGCCTTCTATAGTTCTATTTCCTTGTAACTTCTGATTGACTAGCGCTATACATACATATATCACATGGAACAAATGATCGATATTAAGAAAGCAGTTTAATCTTGACTATGTATGGACCATACCTATCTCAATATTCATTTCCATTTATTACATAATGAATTTGATAATTAAGGGCTTGGTATCTCGATTCAACGTATCATTAAAATTTGCGTCTAAACGAGTAGAGTTACATAAATAATAATTATATTAAGTCGTAGTTGTTGGCTTAAACCTATGCAAATATGAAAAGTAGAACCACAAACCTATTTAAATGAATTTTTAATTAATACTTAAATATGAAAATTATTTAAAAACATTGATGTTTCCAATTGATTATTGGAAGTAAAGTTCAATTTCGACTTTGAATAGATGAAATTTGAGTTCCACTAGTGTCGCACGTTTTATGACTAAATTTGAAATTGATTGGATAAATCTCAAAACAACAAGAGAAAAGGAAAAGTAATTGATGATAAGATATTAAGATGTGTACTTTCTTTAAGGATTAAAGTAAACTTTACGATAAGATTTAATGATCATGTTATAGTGATAGCGTTTGTCCAACCCAACTGAGTATGTCAATTATAGCATTAAATTATTGCATTTAACGTTTAATCAACTACAGTAAAAAGTTTAGCAACTCCAAGGACAAGGACCCGTGGGTCGTGGTGGTGGTGGTCCGGTTGAGAGGCAAAACTAAAATAGGACTAATATTTAAAGAGACGAAAATATAATACGTACAAGAATGTACGGTTATAAAACATTCTCTTCCTTCTTAAATAATTATTTTTTTATTATTTTTTTCATTTGTTGTAAAATAATTTTTTTTAATCAAAATTTTATTTGTTTTGGAAAACACGTTTACCAACTTATTATTTTTATACTTGTTTTAATTATGATTATATGCTTAAGGGTATTAAAGAAAATTACACATTATTTAAAAACGAAGGAAGTAAATTTAATAAACTTTTGATTATAAACTTATTATCATTCTAAAGTATGCAAAAAACAATATAAACTACGTGTCTTATGGCTTAGAAAAACTACAAATAAAAGTTCCATTATTATTTTAAAAATTATTTTTAATTTTAAGAAATCGAAAGAATACATTTTTTGTTGTAAAGGAAGAACAATGAAAAAAAAAAAGACGATTTTTCTATAAAAAAGTCAAAGTTTGATCAAATTAATCAAAATTATATATTAAATTGGGGCATTTTTTTAATTGGACAGAATTTGAGTTTTTTTAGTTCAAGATGTGTTCGGGCTGCACCCCTCAGCAATTTAGTGGCTTAGTTTATGATTTTGGAGTTTTCTCTTTTTCCTAATCAGTTTTCTCTCCCTCTCTCTATCCCACTTTTTTTTTTTTTCTCAATGGGTACTAAGAAAAATACAACTTCTTTTTGTGATGTTTTAAGTGTTTTCCCATTCTGTTTCTTTTTGTCTCACTCCTCTTTATCTGTTTTGAATGAATTTCAATATTATTGATAAGATAACATTTGTGTGATATTGTTAATTGATTTTGAGCTTAATTATTGACTAAATATAACACTTTTGATTATTTTGTAATTGTTTAATGATTATATGTGTGAAGGGAGCTGACAAAAGAAAATTGAAGCAAAAGAGCTCGATTGTAAGAAAAATGAATTATCGCGTAGGCACGTGCTAGTTAATATCTCGAGATCAAAGTTGATTTTCAACTTACTGAAGAATTGTCCAGCAGATATTCTGAGAAATTAGGGAATTATTTAAAGTTCCTAATTTATTTCTTGTAAAGAGGAAAAACTTATAGAGTAATTATTAAATAGTTTTAGGAAGTTGAAGGCGATTTCTTTTTGGTAAAAACTACCGAGTAGTGGTGTAAGTGGGGGAAAAGGAGATCATATAGAAGGCGGGGCAGGCTGGAGAAAGGGAGTCACACAGGCAGGAGAGTAACACATATTTTGTAGAGAAAGTTAAGAGAAAAATTGTAGTCTTCTTTAGTTCAAAAACATCTGCTGGAACAACTTACTTTTGGTATTTGTAAGTTAATTTAATTATGTTTAGTAGCTAATCAATTTATTCTAGTCAATGAACACTTAAGTCTCAAACATTTCTACGGCTGTGAGATCTAATAGAATTAATCATTGTTTAGTTACAAATATTTGTTCATTCTCCATTTAACACGTTGTATGATTATTGTGTTTAATTGATGTTTGTGGCCAGAATATTAATTAACATATTAGTTTATTGCTAGTTTGAATTGTTGATCTGTAATTGTCATCAGTTTTAACAAAGTGGCGAGTAATACACCTTTTAGGCATCACAAACATAATCAGATAGTGTTATGAGAACAAATAATCAAAGTTAAATAATGTTGTTTCAATATGCACTGTTTTGAATCGGGTCTCTCTCTTCTTAAGACAATCAGAATTACTAAATCTTACAAGCGTATCGGGGGTTGTATTTTTAGTTAGACGATAGTTAACGAGCTTCTCTTAATTATCAACACAGTAAGGAAAGATTGAGGATTAGGCGTTTATCAACAACTATAACCGGTTTATTCCTCACTAAATGAGACATTTTTGCATCGATGATCACTAGTAAAATGCGAGATGGAAATCGGTTCATTGACTGAACTTTTATTTACTGCATTTTATCAAGTATAAATATGCTTAGTTTAATTAAAATCTTTAATTTTTAACTTAATTAATCTGTTAGTTAATTAAAGACCTCCATTCAAGTTTTTTATTACTTAGTAAAAATTTTAAAATGAATAAGTACAACGTTCTATGTGAATACGATATCGACTTACCTTAGACTCATTATTTGGGAATTAGGAGAATTAATTTTGACGATTTGACACACGTCAAATTTTGGCGTCGTTGCCATGAAAACGATTTTGTTATTTTTTTCTTTTCGAGAATTTTACTTTACTGTTGTGTTCTCTTTTTATACCTCGTTCTTCTTGTACATGAAAGTTAATTTACGATCTGAAGATTGAGAAGACATCAAGAAGGTTAACGAAGCAAACTAAGCTCATTAGACAAACAAGCATCTCTTCACCAGGTATAAAGTCGGCATTCGAGCTGGTGAGTTCTAGTGAATCAAGCGGGGAAGAGCATGAAGAAATTACAAAAGAGCATGAAGAAATGAAAGTTGAAAATAATACAGTTGAATAGGAAGAAGTCATGGCAGCCCTTCAACAAACGTTGAGGGAAATGGCAACTCCGGATGTGCACCAACCACCACTAGGCATTATATTTCCTGAAGTAAATGTCCCTTTTGAATTGAAGCCAGTACTGATCCAGTTGTTGCCCAAGTTCCATGGTTTGTCGGGTGAAGACGCTCACAAGCACTTAATGGTGTTTCATTAAGCGTGCTCGAGTCAGTGAGGACAGGGATTGACTGAGGACAACATGAAGTTGTGAACCTTTCCTTTCACTTTAGTCGACAAGGCTAAAGACTGGATATTTGATTTGTATCAAGGTGCTGTCAACACTTGGCCCGAAATGAAAAAAACGATTCCTTGAACGTTTTTTCCCAGTTTCACGTGCAGCAAATATTCGGAAGGAAATTTGCGCGATAAGGCAGTTTGTAGGGGAAACCTTGTATGAATATTGAGAGCGATTTAAGCAGTTGTGTGCAAGCTGCCCGTAGCGCCAAATATCTGATCAATTGCTCATTCAATATTTTTACGAAGGATTATTCATCGCTGACAGAAATATGATTGATACAGCCAATGGGGGAGCTTTTATGAACAACACTTTGGAAGAAGCTAAGCGACTGATTGTTGATATGGCTGAAAATGTATAACAGTTCGAGACAAGACATGATGTTCCGAGCAAGGCAAATGAGGTGAATGTGTTCTCTATTGATCAACGGTTGAACACAATAATCTATGTTCTGGAAAGAATTGTCTCATGCCATGTTCACAAAGGAAAGCTTATGGAATCTGTGCAAATGTGGGGCACCCACCTGATGCATGTCCAACTTTACAAGAAGATCCTAATGCATAAGTGAATGCAGTGGGAGGTTTCCAATAGCATGGTTTCTAAGAGGCAACCACAAAGAAAATATGATCCCTATTCCAGTACTTATAACCTAGGATGGCATGATCATCCGAATTTTAGTTACATGAATAGAAATCAGAATTTTCCACAGCAACAAATGCGACCACCATTCTCATCACCTCCTCCAGTTCAGCCCACTACTAGTTCCAGCACATCATTTGAGGGTATAATCAAAAGTTTAGCTGAATCAGTTCAACAAGATAAACAAACTCAACAACAAGAAAGATTAGAGACCAAGGCCAGTATTAATCTCTGGAAATGTGTCTGTAGTGAAGATGGAAGCAAATCAAGGAAGACTGCCTTCTCAAGTTGAGAAGAATCCTTGAGAGAATGCATGTACAGTAACTCTTAGGAATGGAAAAGAGTTACAGGAAATTGCACAGGACAAAAGGTCAGTTCATAGCAGCAACAATGAAGAAAATGTACAGCAGGGCGATTCGTCGAAGAAGAAAGTGAGGAATTAGGTGCACAAAATCAGAAAATAGTCGTTCCTCCACCTTTTCTGGGTAGATTGACACGGGAAAAGAAAGAACTGGATAAGAAAGCAATTCTGGATAATTCCAATAAGGTGGAAATTAATATACCTTTTTTGGAGGCTATTAAGCATGTGCCTCGGTATGCCAAGTTTCTCAAAGAACTGTGCACGAAGAAAATAAAGTTGCGATTGGATGAGAAAGTGTTGGTAAGTGAGAATATTTCAGCAATGATTCAACGGGAATTACCTCATAAATGCAAGGATCCATGTATGTATATTATTCGTTGGGTAATTGGTATAAAAATAGTTGAAAAAGTCTTGCTTGATCTAGAAGCATCCATAAATGTCATGCCTTTATCCGTGTATAAAGAATTGAATTTAGGCCTAACGCGAGAAACCCGGGTGATCATATAACTAGCAGATAAGTCTAATTTTTATCCCGAAGGTGTAGTAGAAGATGTTTTAGTGAAGGTAAATGACTTAAGTTTTTCGGTGGATTTTTATGACATAGATATGGATGATTCATGTTCTCCTCACCCATCTCTTATTTTGTTAGGAAGACCATTCATGAAAACATCAAAAACAAAGATTGATGTAGATAAGGGTACTTTGACTGTTTGACACTTGAATTTGATGGTAGTGTGATGACTTTTAATGTTTTTGATGCCATGAAGTATCCACATGATTCAGAGTCTGTTTTTCATGTTAGTGTCATTGATTATATCGTGCATGATGAATTTGAGTCCAATGTTCTCGATGATAAATTGGAATTGGTTCTTGTGAAGAGTTTGACTGATAAGGATGTTCTTTGTCAAAGCAATGTAGAAGTGCAGGAAAGTATTATGGCTCTTTATTCCATGCCTGAGGTAGCACCAAAGTTTGATTTTCAGTTTTTTTGCATTACCATTGTCAAGTAAAAAAATTATCCCTTCTACAATTCAAGCACCTAAGTTGGAATTAAAGAAATTACTTGAGCATTTGAAATATGTGTACTTAGGTGAGAATGAAACTTTGCCAGTCATTATTGCTAATAATTTGAATGAGTTACAGGAAGAAAATTTGCTGAGAATTTTGAAAGAATGCATGGGAGGAATTGGGTGGACACTCGCAGACATAAAAGGAATTAGTCCTTCATTGTGCATGCACCGCATTTTGCTTGAAACTGATTTGAAACATATGCGAGATCCATAACGGAAATTGAATCCTCCTATGAAGAAAGTTGTTCTCAATGAAATCCTAAAGCTTTTTGATTTAGGAATTATTTTTCATATTTCTGACAACAAATGGGTAAGTCTTGTTCATCTTGTTCATAAGAATACAGGTTTTACTTTGTTGGCAAATGAGAAGAATGAGCTGGTACCTATGAGATTGCAAAATGGGTGGATAATGTGCATTGATTTCTGAAAATTAAATGCAGCCACTCGGAAGGATCACTTCCCTCTCCCATTCATTGATTAGATGTTAGAAAGGTTGGCAGGTAAAAAATATTTTTGTTTTTTAGATGGTTATTTAGGATACTATAAGATTTTAGTTGCACCTGAAGACCAAGAAAAAACAACTTTCATGTTCCCATTCGGTACTTTCGCTTTTCGTCGTATGCCTTTTGGCCTATGTAATGCTCCTCGTACATTCCAAAGATGCATGATGAGCATTTTTTCTGATATGATTGAGTATTGCATATAGATTTTTATGGATGATTTTACGGTGTATGGTAATTCGTTTGATCAATATTTAGATCATTTGTCTAAAGTCATGAAGCGTTGCATGGACACTAACTTGGTTCTTAATTATGAGAAATGTCATTTTATGGTACAAGAGGGTATAATGTTGGGTCATGTAGTGACTTCAAGGGCAATTGAAGTATACAAAGCCAATGTTGATTTAATTGCTAAATTGCCCTATCCTGTTAATGTGAAAGATATTCGAAGTGTTCTTGATCATGTAAGATTTTACAGGCGATTTATCCAAGATTTCTCTAAGATTGCTCAACCTTTAACAAGGTTGCTGCAACATGATGTTCCTTTCAAATTTGGGGAAGATTGTAGGAAGGCTTTTGATCTGTTGAAGGAGAAGTTGATTTCAGCTCCTATCATTCAGCCATCGAAGTGGGATTCACCGTTTGAACTCATGTGCAATGCGAGTCATTATGCAGTCGAAGCAGTTTTTGGACAAAGGGAAGGGAAACAGAGTCATGTGATATATTATGCTTCAAAAACTCTTAATTTAGTTCAATACAATTACACTACATCAGAAAAGGAGTTGTTGGTCATAGTTTTTGCTTTTGAAAAGTTCAGATCTTATTTGCTGGGATCGAAGGTTGTGGTTTTCTCGGATCATGCAGTGCTCAAGTATCTTTTGGCAAAGAATGAGTCTAAACCTAGGTTGATGAGATGGATCCTCCTGTTGCGAGAATTCAAGTGGGAGATCAAGGATTGCAAGGGGAAGGATAATTCAGTAGCAGATCACTTAAGTAGGTTGGTGCGTGAAGAGGAATCCATTCATATTTCTGAAATGTTCCCGGATGAACAACTCTTTTTGATGCAAGGTAAGAAAGGTATAGAACCTTGGTATGCGGATGTAGTTAATTTTTTAGTGATTGGAATTTTTCTACAAGACATGAGCAGTGCAAAAAAGAATAAAATAAGAAGTGATTCCAAATACTATATATGGGATGAACCTTATCTTTGGAGGAACAGTTTTGATCAAGTCATTTGTAAGTGTGTGCCTAATGACGAGATTCATTCCATATTAGCATATTGTCATAATTATGGTTGTGGATGACATTTTGGTCCGAAAAGAACATCAAGAAAAATTTTAGACATTGGTTTTTATTGAGAAACTCTTTTTAAAGATGCCTATGTTTTTTGTAAAAGTTGTGATAGATGTCAAAATATTATAAATTTAACCTTGAGAGATGAGATGCCATAAATTCTAATTTTAATATGTGGATTTTTTATGTTTGGGGCATGGATTTTATGGGACCGTTTCCAAGTTCTTTTGGCAATTTGTAGATTTTGCTTGCGGTAGATTATGTGTCTAAATGGGTAGAAGCGAAAGCTACCCGAGCTAATGATTCAAATGTTGTTATGAGTTTTCTCAGGTCTAATATATTCAGTAGAGAGATTCCAAGAGATGTGATTAGTGATCAAGGAACTTATTTTTACAATCGTGGAGTGAAAGCATTGATGCTGAAGTATGGTGTTTATCATAGGGTAGCCACCACATATCACCCGCAAACAAATTGACAAGATGAGGTCTTGAACAGAGAAATTAAAAGTATTCTGGAGAAGATGGTCAATCCTAACCGGAAAGATTAGAGTTCAAGGTTGGACTATGCACTGTGGGCTTATCGTACGGCAAATAAAACGCCAATTGGTATGTCACCGTATCGATTGGTATTTAGTAAGATGTGCCATTTGCAGGTTGCTGTTGATTATAAGGCTTATTAGGCTGTGAAGGAGTGTAATTTGAATTTTACATTAGCTGGTCTTAAAAGGAATTTGCAGTTGCAAGAGTTGGATAAGTTGAGGTTGGAGGCTTATGATAATGCAAGATTCTATAAGAAGAGGACTAAAAAGTTTCATGACAGCTTGATTCGAAGGAAAGATTTTGTAGTGGGCCAGAAAGTTCTCCTTTTCAACTCGCAGTTGAAATTGATACCGGGAAAATTGAAGTCTCGCTAGACTGGTCCATATATAGTGGTAAATGTTCTGTCGAATGGTTTCTTTGAAATACAAAGTTCACAAACGCAGAAAGTGTTCAAGGTCAACAGTACTCTGTTGAAGCCATATTATGAAAGTTTTAATGTTATTGAAATCGTTGAGGAAATCAATTTGGTCTATCTTGTTTACGAGTATTGTTGAGGGTGGGCATTGGGTCTAGCTACAGACGTTAAATAGTGGCGCTAATTGGGAGGCAACCCAAAGTTTTGTTTTATGCTTTAATTTCCTGTTTTTCTATGATTAATTTTATTTCCTTGTTGTTTTTCATTATGTTTTTAGTTTTATTTTGTAGCAACAGATGTATGATTTATATGAGTAAAGATGCACAAAGTATCTGGTTAGTGACTGAGAACAGGGCTTTTGAAGTCCAGGCATGACAATAGGCATAATTGCAGTTTGAAACTACATGGGTCAATTGTAAAAAGAAAAAAATGAACAAAAAGAGCGGATGAATAGTGGACTGGGGAAATCGACCAAGGGGTTAAAAATCCTCAAATTTCACAATGCAAGTTCATTTTTCACAGCTTAAATTGCGATGCATCAGGTTTGATTTCGAAACGCATCGCGTGTCTAATGCAATGCATGTTCAAATTGTGATGTACCAGCTTTAGATTTACAATACACAGTGTGTCTGATGCACGTGTTTTAATGTCACTAATGGTATATTCATTTTTTCGTCCAAGACACACTTTTTTCGGGTTAAAAAGAGAAGATAATGTTGGGGTTGAAAATTATTAGAAGATGACCGACTGAATTTCTCCCATTAATCTATTGGGATAATGGACTTGACCATAGAGACATCTAACTATGGGCTGTCAGCTTTCTACTATTTACAATTCCAATGTTCCAATTTCTAGGCGTTGTTAGCATCTCTAATGGTAATATGGATGAGAAAGAAATTTAATATCATTCAGGATTTATATTTTTTTGAAAAAAAATTCATACAATTAAATAAATTAGATATAAATAAAATATGATATATAACAATAAGATTTGTCACATTATAGGAAAATTAATCATTTTCTACAACATTTTATATATGATTATTCAATTGAAAAAAAGCAAACACCAAAATGATCATTTAGTAACACTATGATTTTGACATAGATCAAATAATTCAAACTTTAACATTACTACATCCGTAAGAAAGGATGACGATAATTTAAAATTGATGAAGATTTCATTTCAATAATTTTTGGATGAATAATAATAATTTTTGGTCGAAAGAAGTATATATTTGCCGATTAAATATTATCTAATAGAAAAAGGCAATAATATGTTTGGCAAAAAAAATCATTAAATACCATGTTAATTACGAAAAAGTCATTGTTTGAAAGTCATACTTTTGAAAAAAATTATACTTTTAGTAGTCCATTAGTAATAAAATGAATAATTGCATTTGAAAATTATAACCTCTCTGGTGCACTATTTTTTATCCAACCTCGTAAGTCCTTTTTTTCTTCCTAAAATGCCCCTCCTCCTGTTGATGAATATCAATCACCGAGTTGACAAATTCAAAAAAAATAGATCTAAAAATATAGGACTTAACATTTTAATTAGTTCTGTTTCAATTTTTTTTCATAGATCTGGATAATTTGAGCTTGTTAATTTTAGAGTTGGAACTTTTCTAAATTATATATTGAAAAATTATTTTGATTTTGTTAATTTATTTTTACATCCTCTAATTTTTCAGACCTGCTTACTTAAAGCACAGATGTAGATCCGAAATTTTTAGATATGTAATCTATGAGAAGTACATAACTTTATTTTTAAGAAAATAAAATTATAAATATAGATCCTAACTTTCTAGATCGATTTAATTTATTTTTTTAAAGATCTGGGTAATCACTAAGTCAAAGTATTTTAACAGCGAATGAAGAATTTTTTTTGAAATAAAATGCAAAAACTAAACCATATATATTGGGCAAAGAATACAATATATATTTCTCATGTACAATAGGACTTTTGAAATGTGAATGATGCTCACAAGCATGATTGACACAAGTATCAAGGAATGTAAAAGGTCATTTTATATGGATTAGTGTGAAGTGTAATGACACATTTAATTTTTTTAGATAGCATGCAAAGTTGTACCTATATTAATAAATGAAGAACATTCTATTTTTAGAAAGAAAGTTTTGGCGGGATATTTCCTTTTATAGATGCATTTGCCTTTATATATATATAGATATGGATGAGAAAGAAATTTAATATCATTCAGGATTTATATTTCTTTTGAAAGAAAAAATCTCATCAATGTAAATATAAATGATAAATATAAATATGATATGATAACTAAATTTGTTCACATTATGAATAATAATGTGAAGTTTTCACATTTTACTTGATAATATGAATACATCATAGACATCATTATTCTTTTTAAAAATCTTTTTATTCGTTGTTATATTTTATTTTATTTTTTTTATTTTTTTGTAAAATGTTATTTTAGTGGTAGGATGCATACCACATAAGATTACATTCACATTTACATTTGAGATATCTATTTTGATTGAATGTAAATAAAGAAAGAAAAAATAACACATATAATTAAGGGTATGAATTACCCACCGCCACATAAAATCAAATCCACTGTTGAATTGGTGCTACCTTAAGACCCATATATAATAAGACCGAACGGAAGCCACTAATCTCTTGACACCTCACTATCGATGGAGTAAATTATTAACGGTGACTAAGCAAAAGCATTACTCGTCCCAAAAATTTAATAAATACGGTTTTACGGTGAATTTATTAGGACTAATTAAGATATCTAAGACAGTCTCAATGAGATTTACTTTATATATATATATATATATATATAAACACACACACTTTCACATAAATACTTATGTTTGATATATTTAATAAGAAAAAACATATAAAGTAAGCAACACATTGGATCAATATTTATAATACATTAAATTATTTTTCTTAAACTGTGTGCAGGATCAAAGAAACGATTATTTAGGAGCTGAGGGAGTATTAGAATTTGTCATATTTATATATAAATTCTTGAGCATAATCGAGATAATTATATCGCAGAGGGTGAAGTTGATTTTATTTTTTTGGAAATTATAGCTATCATTTTTTAAAGTTGATTCCTTAAGTAAAATATTTTTTAAAAAAAATAAGAAGAGTACACTCCCCCCACAAAATTTTAGGATGTTTTGTTTTTAAATTATGTCTACAATATTCATAAAATTTCAACTTTACCCAATGAATTTGATATTATAACACTGATTTAGCTTAAACATTTTTATAATCATAAAACTCTAATGTCTGTTATACATTATTTACTTATAAATTCCAAATTTTAATTTATTTTTATATAAAATGTTTTTAAATTATACTCCCTCCGTCCAAACTAAATGATGAATTAAAATTTTTGCACACATATTAAAGAAGCTTATAAAAAATTGATCTAATCTTATTTAAATGCAATTATTAATAACAAGTTGCATGATTATTTTTTCCATTCTTCTTAGCATGCCTTTTTAAATCATCCTACTTTTTTTTTCTCAAAGTTTGAACAATTATCTTTACTCATCTCACTTTCTCTCAAAATCCTTAGATTTTGAAGACAAATGTTTTTCATTCCCTACAACACTTAATTAAATAGTAATTAATAAGAGCAACTTTGGTAAAATGTGTACATTTTTTTATTGAAATCCTATAACGTTACTCCTTCTGTAATCAAATTATTTTTGATCCGATACACCGTTTAAGAAAAAAATTAATTGACTATATTATAATTTTTGTGTGAAATGAGTGATTTCATTTAATTCTTTTGAACATGTGGTCATAATTATAAAGTAGTAAAAGTATTTTTCTAAAAAAAGTTTTGAAAGAGAACAATTATTATAGAACGGACGAAAAAAAAAAGATGACCATGATTTAAAAACAGATGGAATATTTATTTTGGAACAATTTTTTTTTCCTAAAACATCATTTATTTTGGGAGATTGTGAATATTATGGAATATTTTGATTATTTTTTTGAACTCTATGGAATATTTTGATTAAAATTTTAATTTCCAACTGTTGATAAGCACAACATTAATTTTTCTACTTGCCATGTTTTCCGGATAAAATCCAAGAATCACATGAAACTAATCTCACTAAAATTGGAAATAAAGAGATTGCACAATAAATTATTTTCTCATTTAAGAAGACTGTTTAAATTGAACGTAAAAATGTATTACTCTAACCGTCCTTAAATTATTATTTTCTTTTCCTTTTTTGTTTGTCATAAAATAATTATCTAATTTGAAATTTATATTTTTAAAACATCACTTTTATCATTTTATATTTACTTTTTTATCTTACTTTAATTATAGACCACATACATATAAACTTTAAAAAATACTGTATAATAAATTAATATAAATAATCAAATTAATTTATTTTTTCTTCATCTGCGCCTATTCAATTAAAACGAAAATTTAAGGACTGCCCCAAGTGGATGGTAGAACTGACAAAAAACGAATAATTTTAGCCCTATAGTTTCGTTTCCATTTAAGTTTGACACGTTTCTGTGAAAGACAGGAACCCGATTAAAATTTCTATTTCAGGACGCAGCAGATCTTGACACGCGTCCAAACGCAGAACCGACTTCAACCGTCCGATTATCTTATCCCCATGGGGAAAATGGTACTTTACATCCCCGAAACCGACTATAAAGTGACGGCCCTGGTTCGGAGTCGAAAGGATTTGAGAAACCAGTAAGCCTCCTGTTTAGTTGCAAACCCTAAGCCAAAAGCTCCGTTTGATTTTCTCATCTCATTATAGAGAGGGAGATAGAAGCTCCAATTAGGGAATGCAGAGAGATGAGGGGAGCTTCGCTTTCTAATCGAGGTAGGATTAAAAAACCCATCGGCGGCAGAACTTGCCACCGCAAACACGTCGAAGACGGGTGAACCTCAAATCAAACACTTCCCCACTATTTTCCGTCACTACTACCCTTCTAGTGAAAGAAAAAGTTAATTCCTGTTTTTGTTGTTAAGAGTCGAAAGCTTATGGCGGTGGAGGATAGGAGCGGCGTGTTGCACGGCAAGTACGAGCTGGGGCGGCAATTAGGCCACGGCACGTTCGCAAAGGTGTACCACGCGCGCAACTTGAGTAGCGGAAAGAGCGTGGCGATGAAGGTTGTTGGGAAAGAGAAGGTGATTAAGGTTGGAATGATGGAGCAAATCAAGCGCGAAATCTCCGTGATGAAGATGGTGCGGCATCCTAACATCGTTGAGCTTCACGAGGTAATGGCGAGCAAATCGAAGATTTACTTCGCTATGGAGCTCGTTCGAGGCGGCGAATTGTTCTCGAAAATCGCGAAAGGACGGCTTCGTGAAGACGCAGCCAGAGCTTACTTCCAACAGCTTATCTCGGCCGTCGATTTCTGCCATAGCCGAGGCGTCTATCACCGCGATTTGAAGCCTGAAAATCTCTTGCTAGACGACGAAGGTAATTTGAAGGTAACGGATTTCGGACTGAGCGCGTTTGCCGATCATCTTCGGCAGGATGGGTTGTTGCATACCACATGCGGTACGCCGGCGTACGTTGCGCCAGAGGTGATAGGAAAGAAAGGATACGACGGAGCAAAAGCCGATTTGTGGTCATGCGGTGTCATTCTGTATGTTCTCTTAGCTGGATTTTTACCATTTCAGGATGATAATCTTGTCGCTATGTATCGTAAGATTTACAGAGGCGATTTCAAGTGTCCGCCTTGGTTTTCTTCGGAGGCTCGCCGGCTAATTACCAAACTGTTAGATCCGAATCCAAGCTCTCGAATCACAACCTCGAAAATTATGGAGTCCACGTGGTTTAAGAAGGCGCTGCCGAAGAATCTCAAGACGAAAGAGGAACAAACTTTTTTGGTTGAAGAAGATGGTGCTAATTGGAAAGGGAAGGCGGCGGAGAGTCTGAATGCGTTCCATATTATCTCTCTATCGGAAGGATTCGATTTATCGCCGCTGTTCGAGGAGAAGAAGAGGGAGGAAAGAGAAGAGCTGAGATTCGCAACGACGCGGACGGCTGGGGCAGTAATATCGAAACTGGAGGAGGTGGCGAAGGCCGTGAAATTTAACCTACGGAAGAGCGGAGACGAAAGTTGCGTGAGGCTGCAAGGGCAAGAGAATGGACGGAAAGGGAAGTTGGGGATTGCGGCGGATATTTTCGCCGTTACTCCGTCGTTTTTGGTGGTGGAAGTGAAAAAACAAAGCGGTGATACCCTGGAGTACAACCAGTTCTGCAATAAAGAGCTACGACCGGCGCTTAAGGACATAGTCTGGACGTCGCCTGCCGAACAATCGACCCCGGCTTAACTGTTGTGATTTATGTTTTTCTTGTTTATATTGTTGTATTAGTTCAGGAATTTGTTGGGTTTCAATTTGTGAAATTGTTCTTGTCATCTGGATTCTATTGTTCTTTTTTTTTTCTTATCGGGTGTGCTTTGAATGATTCGAGGATCTGAATTTGATCGAATGTTTTATTTGCATGTGCGGCTGCAGGATTTTTCATTTCTTATACTGTATTTATTTTTTTATTTTTTTATTTTTTAGAGTTGGTCTGCGGTCATCATCGGTAAGATTGGACCCAATCTCTCCTTCAATCCACCAATACAAACGGTGAGTCGGTAAAGAGTTGATCCGTAATCAAATCTCTTCGTTTCAACCCATCATCAATACCATGTTTGATGATAAGGGTAATGGTTGGGTCATTTTTATTTTAGACCAAAATATGTTTACTATATGATGTGATATATTCTTATTAATTGGAGTGCTTTTGACTTACAAAATGTTCAAATAAGAGTATGTCACATCATAGAGTATCTATATTTTGGTATAAAATAAGAGTGATCCTAAAATTGTCCATATATTTTAGGACAATGCTAGGGCTACTTTTATTTTATACCAAAATATGTGTACTCTATGACATGGTATACTCTCATTGATTTGAGTGTTGAAACCCACAAAATGTCCAACCAATGACAGTGTATCATGTCATAGAGTATCCATATTTTGGTGCAAAATAAGAATGATCCAAACATTATACTTTATTTTATGCATGGTTAACCATTTGGTTATGCTTCCAACCATCGAATATATAGTTGACGTTCATGTTATCCTCCCAACCCACTGATTGTTTATTGTTCAAGTGACGGCCTCAATTAATCTAGGGGCAATTTTAGGGTCACTTTCATTTTATACCAAAATATGGGTATTTTATGATATGGTATATTCTCATTCGTTAGATATTTTGTGGGTCCCAACACTCCAGCCAATGAGAGTATGTCATATCACAGAGTACCCATATTTTGATGCAAAATAAGAATGGGTCAAGCATTACCCAAAATATATCTTCTCATTACTCTGAAGTCAGAGCAGGTGTTTCGTGATCATAGAGTGTCCTCTCATCGCTTGAATAGGGAAGACATAATTCGTAAAATATATCTTGTTATACTGAGGTTTAAGGAAAGTAGCTAGAAGAGACGATGCCTTTGGGCACAACCGACCGAGTTGTCTTCATTCAGCCATGTTGGTGCAGGGTGTTTGACAGGGCCAATCTTCCTATTAATCAACATGTATATGCTCTCTATCTATATGAGACAACTACTTGGATATGCTACGTACAACAAGTCTATAACCGAATGGATCGGAGGCAGATTTATACCTTGGTCTCTTAATAGCACCGTCACTGCATCCTATATAATATATATCTGCCCTAAGGCAAGCAAGTTAGACCCAAGAAGGAAGGGATAAGGGATATCGCATGGACACCACCAGTTGGTTCTTTAGTTATTTTCTTGATCTAGGCGAGGACGCAGGACTGAGCAGTTCACTTAAATCCTCAGAAGTAAAGGGCGAGGGTGCATATAATTTGTGGAAATTAAGGTTCAGGAGTATATAGATTAAGAGAGTACGTAGCATGGTGTCTGTGCATGACACAATCCATGATAAATCAGCTCGTTTTAACCTTGGTAAATCACTTGATGTTGAGACATGTATTTCAGTATTTGTGATAGGTTGGTTCCCTGTTAATAGATTTCTGAGCTATTCGCCAGATTCCTCCATCTTCCTTTCTTTAAACTCTCCATCGCCAATTGAATTAAAACAATGTTGCTAATGCTATCAACATCAACATCATTCTCTTTCTTCCAGCTCCAAGATTGTCTACGTACAATGACCATCTTAATTTTCATTAGACACCCATTTATTGATTATTGAAGAAGCTAGCAATAATCGAATTGAGGTGACTTGAATTTTGCAAAAAATGCGTACGGGTAGGTGATTGTAAGTTATATTGAAAGAAAAAATCAAAATTATTTTATGGAGAGTAGCTCCCAAATCATTATCTATGGATTATATTTATGGATATGCAAGTTAGCATTTTGAGTTGCGTTGATGATATGATATCTCTAGCCTCTAGCTATCTGCATGGAAAGAAAAGAAGCAAGACTACAACCCAAACCAACTTCAATCCCGCGTCTTGCATAGAGATTGTCTCAGTGTCTTAACCATTTTACAGTCTTTCGTCTTAATATACGTGTTTCCAATATTATATTCTTAACATCTTAATCTTGTCGAATATTATCCTTTAATGAAAAATTTGGCGTAAGGATACGTGAACGGGAACAATATCTATTCACATTTGTACAAATATAGAACGAATATGATTCAATTATACGAGACAATAAATACATCATATTTTATATAGATATCTTTATGTTTTTTTTATCTTTAATTTTATATATCTTAATATTTTCAATTTTATACACTCTCAAAATGTTTTTTTCTTCATATTATTACCTATTTATATATATATATATATAATTTAAGCATATATGCTCTCGTGTGAAAGATAACTATGTGTTAGAGCATGTACAATCCCCCAAGCTACCCACATCATTAAAAAACATCATTAAACTACTTTAAGCTATCTAACAAAAAATTTTCTTTTAATGGTGGCACAAACTCTAATAACTTTATAATTCATCATTTTTATTTCAATAATAAATATTATTATTTATGTAATTGTAGAAAAATTAATTTGATATTCAAATGAAACAAACCAACTTTTATTTATAGATAAAAATGTGTATATTTTAAAAAGATAAAAAAATTATTTTTTATTAAAATTGACCAAAAACAAGAAAAAATACAGTTTTTGGGGGGGAAAAAGGAGCTTGTTGCTCCCGTGGCATTACAAGCTACCAAAATGTAAAAAACTCATTCTAAGCTACCCCTTGCTCCCTCGTTGGATAAAAGAATCCCACTTGGCTCCCCCATGCACCTCCATTGTAGGTGTTCTTAGTGATTAAAAGTATGAGCAATATCAAACATGTTTGTTAGAATTCATGATTAGTATTTTTCATATTAGATAGCTTATTTGATCATTTGTGAAAGATAACTAACATAAATCAAATAATTGAAGTAATGAAATTATATCAAACTCTTGTATATATTAGAGTTTTATATGTGAAGTACAATAAGTTTAAAGTTTTTTATGTGTATTAAACAGTTCAATTTAAAAGTACGTTTATTTTAATTAAGTTTAGTTCAAAGTACAGTAAACGAAAATATTTTTAATTATTCACACACACAGATATATATATTTCTTTTTGGGCAAAGAGTTGATTATTTCATTTTTTAATGTTTCATTTAAAGAGTATTTAAAAATTAAAGCATAAAAATATTATTTTATTACTAATATGTTACCACAAATGTTATTTTTCTAAAAAAATTAATTTTCAAACGAAGATTTTTTAACTAAAACGAAAAAAAATATATGATACATGCATTATACGCATATTTACTAACAACGATGTGTGGTCTTCAAAAGTCGCATTCATCTAACATAAAAAGGTAAGACAAGGCTAGCATAATTCAGTGGTACGGTCACTCTGCCATGTCACTATGACGCTATCGGATGAAGTTTCAATAATTTTTGTGTACGAGTATAAATTTTATTTGTTTAATTTATTATTATTAGACATTAGTAGTAGTAATAATAGTAGCAGTAGTATTGCGCAAAAGGGAATGATTATTAGTAATAAAATGTCCATACCGGGTAACTTAAGTAACCAACGACTAGTCACAGGTTGATGAGAATAAATTACTTTATAGCAATTATCAAATAAAAAATAGATGAATAAATATTATAATAAATCCCCCAAAAAAATAAATAAATAAATATATATATATATATATATATATATATATATATATATATATATATATATATATATAAAAGCCTAGCTTTTAGGCTCTCTATCGCCGCGACTTTCTTAGTCGCCGCCTAATCGACTAAGTCGGCACCTATGTTACCGGTCTGCCAGATAGATAGAAAAAAGATGAAGACAAGTGTTTGTATATTTTTGTTGACTGGTTTATTGCTTTGGGGTTGTTGAGAATTGAGATTAAAAGTAAGTTTGTATATTTTTGTTCATTTTACAAATATAGACAAGTGTTTGATAAAATGACAAACATAAAAAAATTAAAATTTTAATCAATGTGTTTGATCTTTGATGTAAATTATCAAAAAAATGGTAATTATGTCTTAATTCTAGGCCCCGATTACGCCCCGACTAGTCCCTTAGGCGCTAGGCGCTAGTGTGACGCCTAGCGACCGCCTAACGATTTTTAGAGCCTTATATATATATATATATATATATATATATATATATATATATATATAAAGTTGTTGAGAAGTACTATGCCTATGTCACCTCATCCCTCTTTTGTTATATCTCTATGTGAAGGTATAACTCTTGAATTCATGAAAATTATTTGTTTTTCAACCATTAACTAATAATAATACTAAGTAATAATTTATATAATAAGGGGTATTAATCTCTTCTATTGTTAATAATAGAAGTCTTATATATATATATAAAATTATAACCAACATTACTATGATCAAACCAATGTGAAATACAACTCTTCTATTGTTAATAAAAAATGAGATTAAATCTAACATTTTTTTTTAAAATCAAAATCAATTTATAACTAATATGAAATACATCTCTACTAATATTACCAATAGAAGAGATGTATCTTATAATGGTTATAAATTGATGTTAGTTTTGAAAGTCTTTTGATAAAGACTTCTAGTTTTATCACCTCACCATAGCAGAGATAAGAATTGTTTAGAAAGAGATGCTAGTTTTAAAAGTCTTATATTCAAAACATCTGCTCTTATTATCAATAAAAGATATGTATCTCACATTGATTAAAAAGAAATGTTGGTTTAAAAAGTCTTTTGATTAAACACTTCTTATTACAAATAGAATAGATGGTTACAAAGTATTTTACTATTGTTACCAATAGTAGACATATATCTCACATTGGTTAGAAATTGATATTGGTTTTAACAATATTATTATTACCAATAGAAGAGATGTATCATACATTGGTTGGAAAGTGATGCTAGCTTTCTAAGTCTTTAGATAGAAAGACTTCTATCATTATTATCAATAGAAAATGTATATCTCACATTGGTTAGAGTGATGTTGATTTTAATTTTAGATAAAAACTTTTACTATTATTACCAATAAAAAATATATATCTTACATTTGATTATTATTACTAATAAAATAGATATATCCTACATTGGTTAAAAAGTTATATTGGTTTTAAAAGTATTTAGATGAAAGACTTTTATTTTATCATCAATAGAAGCGAATAAATGTATCTCATATTGGTTAAGGAGTGATGTTGGTTTAAAAAGTCTACTATTATTATCAATAGAATAGAAGTATTTTACATTGGTTAGAAAAATGATATTGGTTTAAAAACTTTTTAGATAATATCTTACATTTGTTATAAAGACATGTAACCCACATTATTTAGAAATAAGTATTGGTTATAAAAGTTATCAGATAAGAAAACTTTTATGTTATTACATGTGACGACCCGACCCGCATCCTAATACAGAATGCCTAAGGCGAGCCGTTAGAAGCACAACAAATAAGTAAATGGTAATGCTATAACAGTGATACGCCGACAACTCACACAAATAAGGAAGCAAATAATGCAATGGTGCCCGAGTTAACAAACTCCAAACTAAAAGACAACCAAAGAGATAGTACTTCTCTCGATCAAAAAATTCAAAGCACGTAACACAATATTATAGATGTAAAAACTCACACACCTTAGATTTACTTAAAATCATTAAGTTAAAAATAGTCGGTATAAATACTTTTTCCAAAATCCTTAAAATCGGCCTTTTAATTTAAACTTTGTATCAAATCTAAATCTATCTATTGAAACATTCAGCAGATAAGATGTCATTTGTTGTTTATACTGCAGATACCTTTTGACTTTTCTTGGTAGCCTACTTTTAATTCTAGTATATCTGCCTAAAAGCTTTAGTCATCAGCAGCTGCTAGCTGCTGATACACTTTGTCAGCATCTGCTTATACTCTAAGTTTCTTCCTGCTGAAATCACTGTAGTTATCTGGAAAAGAATCTAACCCTCACGCGCTTAGTATAATATATTATTTAGGTAAACTTTTTCAAACAAAATGACTATTCACATGTCACTTCAATAGAAGATTTTCGTGCATGCTATAAATGTTCTTTGTATATCCATACCTAGCTAACCACTCTCTTTAATATTTCATGCTAGGAAATCTTCTTTGTCTCTTACAGTCTTCCTAGATTTCTGGGCATTCAATGGAACATCAATTTATCAAGAAATTCAAGACTCAACTTCGTTTTCTCAAACAGCTAAAATTCTGGATTCATCTATAAAACGTTTGAAGTAAAGATTGAAGAAGAAACTCCTTACAATTTAAATGCTCAAGCTTTCAAAAATCAATCTCTCTCTACGTAGTCGAAGCTCTCACTCACATCAAGAACTTAAAATCTTTATTTGAAGAGCTTCCTTTCCAAAACATTACTAAGACAGTTTCACTCATAGTTATTTTCTTCTAGTTTCTGTTTTGAGCAATCTCTGATTCTCTGTTCTTTTATTTCTTTCAAATCCTTAAGGTTTAAATCTCAATTTGGTCACCCTACTTTCGACCAAAAGTCATTAAGCTCACTCTACTTTTTTTTCCTCAATTTAATCACTCTACTTGGCTTCGACATTCAATAAGGTCACTCGAGTCATTTCTGCCCGTTATGTTGGATGGAAATCACTAAAAAGACCAAAATGTCCTTATTAAGTTGAAGGGTTTTACTCTCAATGTTAAAAGTTGAGGGTTCAAACTAAAAAATAAAAACTAAACCTTACAAAATAGAGCAAAAAAATAAAAAAACTAAACCTTACAAAAATAAAAACTTCAACTTCCTTTCAAGATACCCTTCCGATGAAGGAATTAGTGGGGAAAGATCAAACATTTAGTTAACTAAACAAACTCATAAATTCATCAAAACATCTTGAACAGACCTCTGCATTTTAACTTCTACTAGTTCTAATATCCTATATCTATAATCTCATATGTAGTATAGGAGCAGATCGGAAGCTCTTTACTAGGAGTGGAAGAAGGGAAGAAGGAGTGACCATAAGCTCCGTTTAAGCCCTCGACATGAAGTTAGCTCAAAGATCTTTGTTATGTGGGCGAGCGGAGGGTGAAGCATCCTAGCATCGCGGAAGAGAATGGATAACTTAGAATTTCAAGAAAGTTCTCCGGATCGAGATCTCGTAGGCCGTAATGGAGATCTTGGTCTAGATCCGGTCGTTCGCAGAATTAGGGATCGACGGATCTTAGGCCCTGGCTCCAGCCTTTGCTTCGGAGCACCGTGAGACCTCACCTTCCCTTTGAAAGATTGTGTGTTTGCCATGTAACTTGGATAGTTAGAGTACGGCCTGAAGTAGTTGTCGCCGCACACACTCTTGGCCGGAGTCCTGGGTAAATGTGAGCGACCATAGTTTGCAAATTGAGGAGTGCTCTGAGCAGTGGGAAATTTACAGTCATCGCCCACGAAGCCCCATTCATAATCATGGAGGTGTCGACATTCAGGAATGGAGAGACGTGCAGGGACCGGGCATGGGAGAGGCGACGACATGTTGTAATGGTAATGTGATTCCTCACCGGAATCAGATGTACAAGTGTGGATGCGACGGGATCTCGAATTGGGCTTGTATGTGTCAATTTCAACTATTTTTGGGCTCTCATCAAAGGAATTTGTTGTCGATTCATATGAAGCTGAAAGTCTCTTGCTATGGAATTCACTTCGTGGATTTTCAATGTTTTTGTGCTATTTTTGTGGAAGGTTGACAATGGTGCCATGGGGATGGTTTGTCGGCTGGGAAGCTCACAACTTTGGAGTTGGTATCGGCGATGGAGCTTCGCCGGAGAAGAGAGAGGACGCATCGCTGAAATGCTGCTGGGTTTGAAAATTGAAAATTAAAAATTATATTAAAAATATTAATAAGGGTATTTTTGGATATTCAGAAATTTTTAAAGTTTTCAACAAAAAAATTGAACGGGGTGATGAACTTGATATTTATGTCCAAGTAGAGTGATTAAATTGAGGAAAAAAAAGTAGAGTGAGCTTAATGACTTTTGGCCGAAAGTAGGGTGACCAAATTGAGATTTAAACCAATCCTTAAAGGATCACATATTGTTGCACGAGTTTGATTCTTGCTAGATCAAACTCCTCAAACACTAGTTTTTGTTGTACACTGATCAGTTAGTGATCATTTAGCTTTACATACCCTTAGTGCATTTCAAAATCCAAGTTTGACCAACTTGGTTATGGATGTAGAAGTTTTAACACTGTGAACCACTCTAAATATCGTATTCTGTCTACCTGCTGTTTTTCACTGTTCATACATTTATGCAGTTCATATCTACTTAAGTGTCTAACAGTTACAATCCTTAGTTCTTTACTATTTGATCTTATAATTTATACTTCAATTATGTCCTTATACTCAAGTGATTAAAAGAAACCAAATCAAACCTTTTTTTAATTCAACAGCTGTTATCTGTTGATTTATCAATCAGCTGCTGACAACTTCTATTTTTCGCTGCATCTTTTAAAGGTTTTAAAAAACTAGCTAGTTATTACTAATAGAAGATATGTTTCACATATTTGTTAGAAATTGGTGTGATTTTAAAATATTATTATTACTAATAGAAAATATGTATACCACATGGTTAAAAAGTGATATTGATTTTAAAAGTCTTTAGATAAAACACATAAACTTTTGTTACTAATAGAAATAGAAAACAAGTACTGTATAACACATTGTTTAAAAATGAATAATGATTTTAAAAATTTTTAACAAAAAAACTTATGTTATTATTATCAAGTTATATGTTAGTTTTAAAAATATTTTATCTAAATATTTTTAAAAACTATTACTTTTATTACAGTACTTGTTTTTTATTTCACGTTAGTTAAAAAATTATATTGATTTTAAAAGTATTTAGATAAAAACAAACGTTTAATTTTATTAGTAATATTATAGAAGAAATTGAATTATTATAACCCTTGAAAAAGGTTTAACAATCTAATTATAATGTCGATAAATTATATTATTATTACAAAAAAATATGTATCTCACATTATACCAGTGCTCCTCATGAACTAAATAACTAATATATTTAAAAGAGATAAATAAGTGACAGGTTTTCGATTATTTATATAAGTTGCTTCACAATGGACAGTAGTACCTCGTACTAACCAATAACAAGAACATAGAAGCTTGAATAAATTATTATTATCATAAAATAATGTCTACATATTTAATTATTTTAGTAAATTGATATACCTCCATTCCAAGCAAAGAGTCTATTTTGAGATGTTTCACTTAAAGAATTTATTTTTTCAAAAATTAAGACATAAAAGTGTCATTTTATTATTAATAGACTACTAAAAATGTTATTTTATTAAAAAATTGATTTTCAAATGAGGACTATTTAAAGTCGTAACAAAAAAGTATTAAGTTTGTGCATTCCTAACATTCGTTGTTTCCGACAATGCCTTGCTTCTTCTTTTTTGTCTAAAAATTAAGCCATTTGGGGAAGGTACTTAGGTACTCTTCGTTTGCAACTAGAAATATAAATATTTAATTTAAAAAATCGAATAATTGAGACACATTATTAAGGTCGACAATTTCCTAATCATGGTGTATTATGTGTCAATCAGACTAAGACATTACACCAAACACTAGGGATGACAATGAGACTAATAAATCACACCTAAAAACAAATGAGCGACTTTTAAGTTGAAAGTCTCTTTTTATTTTTCTTTTTCTTTTTCTTCTCTTTTTTTCTCAGAAAAATTCATAAACAGAAGAGGACACTGAATGAAGACTCGTATAAAGCATCAAGTATATATATGGTAAATTAACTACTAATGAAACCTCTTGATTGGAAACTGAAGTGCTACTAATAATGCACGCTTTTTTACTTTGCTCTAATAAGTTGGCGAGGGAAATGCCGGCCATGAAGACGTCTACCAATAGGTAGTTTTCTTGAGATATATTCTCTCTGTTCCGGTTAAAGAGCCTATTATTTTATTTTTTGAATGTTTTACTTAAAGAGTCAATTTTTAAAAAATTAAGTCATAAAATTATCATTTTATTATTAATGAACTACTAAAATTTTTATTTTATTAAAAAGTTTGATTTTCAAATAAAAACTTTTTACCTCCAACGGATGAAGTATATACAAAGACTCTATCAATAGGTTGTTCGGTTGGATCAACACAACTCTACTAAGAGACAAGTTATTCGGTGGAACGATCACACCATATATGTCACTACGATGATTGGTATAATAAAAAAAGAGCCCAAAAAAAAAGTTTCTCGAGAGTTATATATTATCTATTGGAATAATTTTTTTGGCGCAAAAAGGAATGATCAGTAGTAAAATGTCCATGGTGGGTACCTTAAGTAACTAAGGACTAGTCTCCCATTAATGGTAAAAATAAATACTTAGACTCGGACAAATCACCTTCTCAAGCAAATATACTCGAAAGCAGTGGCGGATGCTGAGATTTTCTCAGTCGAGTGCACAAATTTAATAAAGTTTGTAAATCATAATTGTCTCTTACGCGTTTTCATACTTTGAAAATGTTTAATTATATCATCATTTATAACGTTCTTAAGGAAATCTTTTTCAATAAAACATACAAGATAATCATTTAAAAATTGATCACAGAGAAACATCTTTGGAAATAGACATTTCCTACCACAATTTGGAAATCTACACAAAATTTAAAAAAAAAACATAAATCAACTACTTCAACCCCAAATTAAGATGCTCTAATTTCATATTTTTTAAATAGACATTTCATACCAAGATATTGTCAAATTGAACAAACAAATTTAGGAAATAAAACAATATTATCATAATATCATCTATCACAAATTCACAATTCACAAAAATTACATAAATTAAATACTCAATTAGGGTTATTTTAAAATTTAAATCACAATTACAATTAAAAAATTTATACAATCATAGAGGAGGAAAAAGATTGGAAGGAAATTCACAAAAAATACATAAATTAAATACTTAGAGAGAAGGAAGAACCAAAGAATACATGTTTGTCGTGGACTGCCAGACTCATGGTGTTGCCGCCGCCTGTCGGAGAGTGAGAGAGGTGCTGGATGGCTGGAGGCTAGAGAACACGCAGGCGGTAGGTCGCAGAGGCTGGAGACTGGAGTGGAGCGACGGCTAGGGCTGGGAACTGGGAAGGGCCGAAGGAAATGGAGTGGAGAGGGAGACGGGAATTGAGGAATTTCCAGAAAGAGAATGACACTGAACGAGAGTTACATTTTTTTTACTCGACTGGGGCAAATTGTAAAATTTGATAACATGTGGGGGCAACTTGTATAATTTGACAGATTATTATTTAAAGAAATTCCTTATAAAAAGAAAACACAGGTGGGGGAAACTGCCCCAAAACCCTTCTTGTTGTGTCCGCTAGTGCTTAAAAGCTAAAAAAATTGGTCCATTTGTTTCAGACAAATAATCTATTATACTATTTTGGGATATGTCACTTTAGTCCACTTTTAAAAAACTATATTTATTGTCTGCATAACATTTCTACTTGACCATTTACATTTTATATCAGGCCAAAACTTAGGAAAGACGGTCTTACAGATATTTTCTGTAAGACGGATTCCCTTAATCCGTGTGTTGGTAGATTGAGTTGTGAGAGAGAATGACTCCGTGTTCTAGACTAAGATCCGTAAAACAGCCTTACACTTAATATAATTTAACGTATTGATTATGTTCAAGTATTGTTGTAATTATAACTAACTTTAATGTTACTTATATATCTCTTAATTATTAGGCTACGTTTAAAACATGAATTTAGGTGAAACGGATGGAGTATTAATAAATGATAAATCTATTTCAATTTTTATAAGTCTCCTTCACGTGGGACAATAATACCTCGTGCTAACCAATAACTAGCACATAGATACTTGCATAAATTAATCTATTATCATAAAGCAATGTCTATATATTCAATTATTTTAGTACATCCTTCACTTACAACTAGAAATATAAATATTAAATACAGAAAAAAAATCGAATAATAAAGACGCATTATTAAGGTCACAATTTCCTAATTATCATTTTGTATATATATATATATGCTTAAGTATTCTAAATATCGATGTTTGATGTCGTAATCAATATCTAAAAGTGACAAAACTTACGAACTGCATGTCGGAAATAATCAAAATTAAAATCAGTGATGGATAATTTCAATAATAACTCTTCATTATTACTCAGTTGATGTGACCTAACAATGAGAGAAGGACAATAAAATTCGGACACAGAATATGAACCACAATCTTCAGATTTAGACTTGGTATATACAAGGATAAGACTTTTAATGCTTAAATTCAATTAGATTTTTTAGTCACTTTTTATGACTCAAGGTAATTGAAATAAGTAAATTAAAATATTTGGAATATGTAAAAAAAATAAGTTATTCGTCAAGAAGCATATTTCAACACACATATTTTTAGCTTGGTCCCACTAAACAAATATTTCATTTTACCCCCTCCCCAAATTGGTCACACACGTGTTAGGAAGATTTTTTTTTATTCTTATCTAGCATATCTGTTAGTGTTAGTGCATATGAATCGCTAGTCTGTTGATCATCATTAAGAAGTAGGACTAGATCAGGAAATATCTAATCTAAGACCTATGTGATGTCAAACAAGCTGTCACATTAACCGGTACGCAGACCTTTTAGCCACTTGTTATGACTCACAGTAATGGGAACAAGCAAATCAAAATATTCAGAATATAAAAAAAGATAAGTTACTCATCAACAAACATATTCCAACACACATCTTCTTAACTCGATCTCATTAAAAAAAATATTTCATTTTACCCCCTTCCCAAATTAGTCACACACATGTATTAGGAAGATTCTTTTTTTTTTATTCTTATCTAAGAAGAAAAAACTTTTTCTCTCTCTCTCTCATAGTTAACTAGTTGGCCTCCTAATAAGTTGACTCCCCCATTGTGTATTCCCTCTTCTTAGCTAAGAAAAAATGCTAAGAATTGGAAAAACCCAACAATTGGGATACTCTTATAACATTATAAATTATAGACATCATTTAACTAACAACATAACTATCAATATATTTTCCTATTTTTCATTTCTATTTTCCTACCGCAATCGGAATAAAATATATTTACTTTAAATTTTATATTTTTTTCAAAAAATATTATGTCTACTTTTATTTAAATGATGTCGTATCACGCTTTTTAATATTACCAATATACTTGTAATTTAAGTTATAAATAATAGGAAAGAGGAATGATAAGTGCAAAACACACACACACCCTAATTTAATAGAAATTAGGAATGGAAAAAGATTATCAAAGAAAATCATCAAATGAGATTGTCATATTATCATGTACATAAAGATCCACCAATATGAAGAATCCAGTGTTCGGTAAAACTCACACAATATTTTGGGGGTTAATTAGCTAATTTTGGGAATAAGATGTTTGATAGGGTGTCCACTGTGGGTATCAAGAGATGTGAAAAACTCTAAAAAAAAGTTTTAGGTTGGTGTTAAAGAGAACCACTATGGATGCTCTTAGCTAATTTAGGGATATAATGAGGCACTATGAATACTTCTACGGATCATAATATGTAAACGAAGTATTACATAAAATACTCGTAAAACCGTCTTTCATAAATTTTTGTCTTAAAATTGTCACACATCAATCAACGACTTGAAAAGATTCAAGAAAAATTAACAAAGGATAGTAAAAAAGATCGACCGAAGAGCCAGAGTCTTCCAAGAAGGTCGGCACAGAGACCTGGGTAGGGCAGAAATCCAGAGAGAAAGATGGGGGTGCGACTCCAAGGAAGGAAGACGGAGTGAGAGAGAGAGAAATAGCGTGAGACATTGAGACTCCAAGATGTTCTGTTTTGGATTTTGAAGTTACTGGGTTTCAAATTTGTAGAGGTGGAAGACGAACTCATAAGATTTACTTCATTATTACATAGTTAACCCTTTGTATTAAAATTTTATGATAGAAACCCCTAAAGATCCACGCAAGTAGTCACGTTGTGCCTACGTCATCGCTCATTGACAGCTTGCAAACAACCGTTACGTATTTGATTTCATTTACCTTCAAAATATAATACATTAGTTAAATTTGTCTTATACAAACTACGTGATCAATTGTGTCATCCCCAATTAGTACGTTAGCTAAAAAAGAAAATTTTCCACTATAATTAGGCTTGTCAATTATAACATGAAACTCATTACCCACCCAACCCAACCTAAAAATTACGTGACTCAGCCCAACTCGTTAATATTTTTTGGTAAAAACAAGTAGCCTGTTTCAATCTAAAAATATTAACTTGTCGAGTCAGGTTGAAGTGGATCGGCCATTACCCATTTTTACCCAATAGATTTTACTCTACAAATGTATGAATTTGGCGGGAGGGGGGGGGAATCCAGGCTAAGACAAGTCGACATGTTTTAACCCTACCCGAATCAACCTGATCTATTTCGTCCCGTTTGATATTCGGGTTCGAATGGATTCGACTCGTTTCGATTAGTTATACGTCTCAACCCGACCTAATCCACCCAATTGTCAGACCTAACTATAATTAATACTCCCCCGTTACTGGCAAAGAGTTCTTGTTTGAAAGTCAAATGTCAAACCTTTTAAGAAATGACACTTTTAGTAGCTTATTAGTAATAAAATGATACTTTTATGGTTTAATTATTTAAAGTAAACTCTTTAAGTGAAATATTGCAAAAAGAAATAATGAATTATTTGCTCGGAACTGAGGGAGTGATAGCTATTAAAAAAAGGAAAAATGGTTAATTTTGTCATTGTACTTTGGCCAATCGTTACATTTTGTCACTGTACTATTTTTCGAGCAAAATTGTTATTGTACTAAAAAAGAGAGATGCAATTTCGCCATTATCACTAACTGTCATCCAATTTTTAACGAAATTAATTTCAGTTGTCTTCCCTAAGGTTTTTAAAAATGTATAAAGATACTTAATAATAGTTGAAGTTTAAAAATAAATGATTTTATGGTTCTAAAATTATCAGTTTTATTTTTCTTTTAGAGATTAAAAATATATAATTTATGAACAAAAAAAAGGAAATAATGAATGAAATATAAAAATGCAAATAAGAAGGAAGCATATATTGTCAAAGTAAAAAATTAAGAGAAGAGTATCAATAATACAATAACGCTCAATAGTTCACTTACAATTGACAAAAGCTATTTGCTGACTGAGTTTAAATCTTTTTAAAATATTAAACGGTTGGGATTCATCACATGTGTGGAGGTGGTTATCATTTTTATTAATAAATTATTTACTAAAATATTAAAGAATTACTTAAAAATTATTTAAAAAATTCATGAATAAATTATTTAACTCAATTTTAATAAATTATTAATTTTAAAAAAAATAATCATTTTTAAATAAAATATTAAAAATATTTAATAAATTAATAACTATTATTAAATAAAACATATTAGACATAAAATCATTAAATAACATTAAAAAAATTTCTTATAAAAAAGAGTATTATTCATAAAAGAAATTTACACATCACAATTTTCATGGTTGCTATTATAGGTTTAATTAAATGTTTTATTTTTTTTATAATATTATATTTATAATTCTTAATTATAATGAATTTTGAAAAACGTTAATAAAAAAATAAGCTATACTTTTAGTCAATTCTCTTTACGAATTAAATTACATTTAATGAATGAGTGTTGGCAACTAAATTTAATGAATTAAAATTTTCAAAATTTATTAACTATTATATTTCTTTTAAAATTATTATGTTTTATTATTATTATATTTTTATTATACCATTCATTAAGATAAACTGAATATATTAATTAATTTAAATATTTTCTCTTATTTTTTATTCAAGCAATATATCTTTTCTTATTATTTGTATTTTTATAGTTCATTGATTGTTTCATTTTAAAAAAAATAGTATCTTTTTTAAAACCCTTAAAAGTCAAAAAAAAAAAAAAAAAAAAAGAGACCCCCTTATAATTTTAAAACCAAAAAACCATCTAGTTTTAACATCAACAATTTTCAACATTTTAAAAACCTTTAGGGGAGGCAACTAAAAATAATTCTATTAAATTTTTATGAAAGTTAGGGATAGTGGTGAAATTACATCTATTTTTAAAAGTATAATGATAATTTCGTTCGAAAAATAATATTGTGACAAAATGTAAAAATTCGTAAAAATACAATAACAAAATTAACCATTTTTTCTTTATATATATATATATATATATATATATATATATATATATATCCACTTTTCATTTTCCACCGTCCCCACCTAAAATCTCAATACGGATCACCTTGCCAAAATCAAATCCGGGAGTAGGAGGGCCATACATTTTTAACAAGATGAATTAAGCAAATCCTTACCCATGTTCCACTTACCCAGATCGAACCCACAACCAACCTTTCCCTTCATCACATCATATCGATTTTCTCTCTTATTAAACATTTACATCACCCAACCATCTGTTACCACCAAAACAAGGAAGAGGTGGTTTCTAAGACAGATCATATGGATCGTTATCCGTAAGATGGTTCTATCCATATTGAATGAGGTAAAAATTAAAAATATCAATGTAATTTTTTAATTTTTAAAAATTATAGCGTCATACATCATGTTTATATATGCAAAATGTTATTTTTTGCTATTAACAATATCACTTTGTAGTATAAAATGTGTCACTCTTGGCATTAGAAGTGTCACTTTGTATTTTTAACGAAATTTATAATTTTTTCCCTAAAAAAATATTACTTTTTGGGCTTAAATGTCACTTTTAGCATTAAATGTGTTATTTTTTACTTTGAAAAGTATCTCATTTTTTGATAAATGAAAACTATTACTTTTGGCATTAAAGTGTCACTTTATAGAATTAAAAGTATCACTTTTTAGCATTAAATGTGTTACTTTTGACCTAAAAGTGTCATTTTACCTTATAAATAAATATCGTTGTTATTAACCTTAAAAGTGTCACTTTTTAGCATTGAAAGTGTTATATTTTAATATTAAATGTGTCACTTTTGACAATCCCCGTTAATTTTAAAGTGACATTTTTTATTATTAAATATATCACTTTTTAATATTAAGAGTGTTACTTTGTATTTTAATCAAAATTATAATAAATTTCTCTTTATAGTCACTTTTAACCTTAAAATGTGTCACTTTTGACTTTTAAATATGTCACGTTTGGTTTTAGATTTGTCACTTAGCATTTCGTCAAAGTCCGTTAAGGTCAACTTCTCATTATTGAGCAATAAAATTGAATTCCGTGGCGTGGGGGACTTAAAGCCAAAACCTCCCCAACAAATCTTAAGTGCTAGCTCTGGGCCATTTTGGCTAACTCATTATTAGACTTATTAGGAACATGTTGTTTATTTATTATGACTTGTGAATTTCTAAATAGGTGCTCCGTCCTACGTATTTAAGATTCGTAAGATCGTCCTACACAATTTTTTACTAATAAGGAATGATATATATCTAATTTATGATCGTAAAATTGAAAAATCGAGTGATTTTCATTGGTTAAGGAAAACTCGACTAATTGCATATATGTGAAAGTAGGATATTCCAAATTTGGGGATCAAAAAGTTTAAAAAAACGTTCTTGGTCCACAAAAATGTGAATGAAAGATCTCACCAAATTGAATTGGTTCCATGAAGAGACTAAAGATTGAGAATTTTTTATCTCTCTCAATTCTAAAAATAAAGAATTTGACTTATAGATTAATAATAGTTTAGTCCTCCAAAAATTAAATTTTATTGGTTTGAAGAAAAGATTTGTAATGATATATATCTGATTTAGCATTAGTCGAATTGATCGCTTCTAACATCGTCTTACTGATCTTAATTTATAAAACGAAATATTAATCTCACATAGCTCAACCAATCAACGCACGGTGAACGGAGTCAAAAAAAATTTATTTTGCAAAAAATACCCGTAAAACGATTTTTCTTAAAAAATTTCGTCACTCTAAAAGAAAACAAGATCATCCCCCTCCTATTGTATGACCCTAACTAGACCTAGCAATTATAACCCAAAACCCGCCAACTCACCCAACAAGACTTGAAAATTACTCGACTCAATCCGACCCGTTAATTTTTTAGGTTGAAACAGGTTACCCATTTTGATCCAAAAAAATAGTAAATCGATTTGAATCGACCGACCCGTTTGACAAAACATTTCTAATAACTTTCATCAGCCCTAACCCTAACCCTAACCTAGTCTCAAAACATTTCTACAACTTTCATCTATTTGGCAAATTGAGGTTGAGAGCCCCACAGACTATATTGTCGCAAAAAAAAAAAAAAAAAAACTTAGGCACATGCAATTGCCATCCCTGTGGTCCATAGCAACCACTCATATTCTAGGACAATGAAACATACCATTGTACCAAACTTGCATAGGAAAGGAGTTACAATCAAATGATGAAAGAATTCCACTCCACAATAATAACATTAACATGTAATGTAATCAATTCCACTTCACTAAAAACTAGCCCTAGTACCTAACAAGATAAAACCAGTTATCACTTATCAGTATAACTATTAAATTATACCCATCGCCATCAAAATTCTGGAGCATAAAATGAAATGGTAAGACAAAAAATTACCATATACCCCCTCTTCAAATTATTTGTATGCCAAAAAGCCTAAGGCCTTTCTTCTTAGAGGGAGAGGAAACAGAATCAACACCTACTGATTCCTTCACTCGGTCAGGTTCCTTGTGTTCCTCAGTGACATCAGAAGATCTCCGGGGCTCTGGTAGCTGTGCCTGTTCCTCAAATTCTTCCTTAACATTTTCCTCAAATCCACCTGAACCCCTGGCACTTTCAGTGTTGTTTTCCATTCCATCATAGAAGCTCACATCAATTAAGTTGAATGACAATACGTCATTTACCCGATCACTCTCAATGTGTCGACAAAGAGAAAAAATTATTGTGTCCTTCGCCTTCAATCCCTTTGCCTTCACAAACTTATTCCAACCCCTGGTGAAAGCATAACTCCTACTACTCTTCCAATAACAATAACGAAATTCCCACAACCTCATTGACTTGTCGTAAAACACCAGCTGCACATCATCAATCTGTCCACCTCTTTCCACGACGCTCTCTGAAGCATGAGGGAAATACGTTAGGGCATTCTTCTTTGGAATAACAAGTCTGTTCAACTTTCCAACATCACTAGGCGTAAGTTCCTTTCGAAAAAGTTTTCGACACGAATAAGCTTCCTTCCCAGGCCCCACAACTGAATCACGACCGAACCCAAATCCCTGAATTTGGACGTTACAGTTCAAATACTCTGCAAACTTTGATGCATAAGAACCGTCCTTAATCATATTCACTACTACTTCTGCGCTGAACTGACTTTGAAAATTCAGCTCTTGAGCGGTAATGCTTGACCATGGAAAGTTCCTAACGGAATCCCCATTCCGGAGTTTGATGGCTGCAGAATCATATGCCATTGCAGCCTCCTTCTCTGACTTGAAAGTCCCTAGCCAAATCCGCTGATGGTTGGCATATATTTGTGCACCCCAATGCCCATTCAATTGACATACCACTCCCTTCCATTTTGAAGCAGAGACATTTGACTCGTGCCTCTGACGCTTGGCTTGAGAGGATGGGTAATTGCTACCATTTGAATCCTTGGAGTCATCATGCCTGGAGCGCTTGGTTTTGGTTGGGTAATTACTAGGGGTTGAAGATGATGAAGCTTCCCCAGTCACATTTGTTATGGCATTCAAACTTGAACCCATTTCTTTGTAAACTGCACATTGCACAAAAACTAGTCAAATAATTATCTGAGGATACCAATGCTTCCAGAACCTGCTTTCATCATCATTCATTATAGAGTATAAAGTGTAAACTGAATGTTCAAACATGTCAACTAGCATCAGGAATTATGCAAACAGTCTCATTGTGAAAAAAGCTATAACATTCTTCTACCAAATCTTATATGTTCTCAAAATCGCACCCAATATACGACATCTCATGTTTACCAATTTCTAATTTTATTTTGTTTAACATTAATATTGGTTTTCCTTTTCTATCTTTTACCCTACTGTCATACAAGATGCCAGCTGCACCATCACCACCACCCCCTCCCCAAACAAAATTTGTGTTCATATTACGTGAATTAACTATCAAATATATAGCGTATTAGCAAAATTAGTTATCAAGTATAAGTATAACATTACTTTCCCCTTTTGTGCACAGCATCTACTGCAAATGAATAATTACCTGTAGGGCCTCAAGTCTCCTTCCTCATAAGGTACTAGAATATTTTTTACGCTATTCAACTTATGATAGATATCCATCCATTAATCAAATTACATCCACCAATAAATTTAACTGGTACTCAGACCTACTGGAAGATAGATGTCAAACCCTGAGAAACCCTCAGCTACATTTAAGCATACAACATTATATTTACATTTTACACTGATGAAAAAGATTAATCAAACAAAAAAACAGAATACAGAAATTATAGGGAGCTCCAGATATGTTATAAACCTAGCTGTTCTAAAATTGCATATCAGGTTTTGCATAGGCACGGCAAACAGATAGAACATGAGAAAAACCACAATAAAAAAAAATTGGCACAAAATCTAATCAAGTGAAAAACGGAATTTTTTTAAAAAACAGATAAGTAGCTGTAGCACACATAGAAATCGAAATAAAAGGAAATGGTCAATCTCTTCAATTATGTATTTAGAAAATTAAATTTTAATTCATTTTATAGCATCAGATCTCAGATGTGAATCAGAAGAGATATGTCAAGAAACGGCAGATTTGTCACTCTAGCATCAGATCTAGTGTTTCCATAAGGGATTTACCTTTTCAATTGACACCTAGGGATTTGAACCAAAACAATTCCTGAATGAGGTATTGAACTCCTGAGATTTTGTTGAAATTTCGCTCCGAAGGGTCTTCAACGATATTGACGTCCACGTCAGTTTATCACTTCCTTACCACAATCCAAATGTCCAATGATTCTGCCCTTTGTTCAGATGATATACCAAAGGGAATGGGTGGAATATGTTATCGATGCCCAAACCTAAACTGGAGGCCCAAAAACTTTTTCCAACGATGAGAGAAAGTTAGGGCTCGGTTAATGTACTGCATTAATGATTTGTCAACCGAGATAAATAAGACCCTCTATCCTCACATTTCAGTTACTTCCCTTAGGACGACTAATATCAACTATAACATAACCCGGTCAGAATTTAAGACATGTATCTCTATCGCACTACTGGATTTCATATCCCCACAACCATAACAAAGTGCTTTAGAAGTAGGTGCTAGGACGCACCTCATGTTCTCTCAAGTAACATCGTCATAATCTACTATTCATCCAAAGCAATATTTGAATAAAGTGTGGATACTTCTCAAGCTGGACTTATTCCGGAAGGTATTCGGTGGATGGAACCACGTTTCAACCAAGGTCAATTTGATACTAATACAAAACCCTGATTGTGCCAATAGTTAATTTGACTAGATGAGAATATTAGGGAAAACAACAATGAACGCAATTTCAAAAAGTACTTCAAAAATCCCAAAAATATATGAAAGATGTCAACATTTTCAAGAACAAATCAAAATATGATACTTAAAGTTGCATCAACATAACAATGGCGATCTAGAGCTTAGGAGTTAGGAACCATGACCATAGGTCATAACACAAAATGATCTCCTCAAAAGATAGAGCACAACGAAAAAACTTTAACCACGATTTCAAGCTTTTTAATAGCGAAATATGTCGGGATAGAGCAGCCTAAAAGCTACAGACTATGTTCCTAAGTCTCATTCCCACGGTTCAAAACCTACCAACTCAGCACACAACCATTCCCTCAAGAATGTTTGTATTTCTTCTGCGTTTCGAGCTGCAATTTACCAGCAAGGCAGCAAGCATAAAAGATGCAAAAACCTTTAATGAGTAACAAGAATTTTTTTTTTTGTTTCTTTTAAATTTCAGTGTCGATGTGAAGCAGTGACAACTTTACATATGAACAAAGGCCCAGCACATTTTCACTTCTGCAAAGGCCACAATAAGGTTGTGCTGTTACTGAAATTTTGCAGGTTTATGTTCATTGAATCAGAATCACCATTTCATTCTCTTTGGTATATTTGAATCAAAGAATGTTTTGAATAACTTTAGAAATCTGAACCCTGGCAAACTAAATTAACTCTATGCATCACTGAACATACACCCATACCAAACCCCAAAACAATCATTTTCTTGTACAAAAATACATCCAGAGACGGAAAACTTGAGCAATCAACAAAACTGAACATCAAAAGCTAAAGACGAAGTGTAGTTCGATGGCCATTTTTCAATTTGAAATCCAGGACCATCGTACCATCTTCATTCACCATAAACTACACACGATATTACAAGGAGTAATTATTTCCCAAGTTGGCGATTATTTAAGATTGGAGATGCAAGCCCAAACAATCCACCCTGCATTGCTAACTTAGCAACTTGTCTGTGAACATGTGTAGTGTGATGAAATAGCAGTTCTTAACTGTATGTGTCTGTGCTAGTCAGCGAGAAGAACACACACAGAGATCTCCAAAAAAACAGAAGAAACGCAACAACAGACTCACAGCAGGTATTTTTGGGTCATAATCGTGATAAATAACACGGGATCTAATATGATGAGGTCACATCAATTAAACCATCAGAAAGGGAGCCAGAGCAAATAAAATTTTATGTCAATAATTCTTTCCATTGATTACTTCAACAATTTTCACACTTAGCTAAAGCAAAACGAAATGGAGAGGGGAACCCATATATACACCATAAAATCTGCTCCGCTCAAATCTGCCAACAAAAAATAACATAAAGTCGAAGACTAGCGAATCAACAAAAATATAGCAAGTTAAAAACCTTTGTGCATCAATTTCATAAGAAAGAACAGATTATTACATGGCAATCACGACGCGACACTACCATGCAAACATGATTCTAGAAAAATAATTCCAAAACAATCCAAGAAGAAAATCCCAAGTGCAATCCATGCAAAATACAAGCTACCCACAAGTGCATTTCATATCATTTTCCCAGGCTTAATAAAAGGGCGAATCAATAAACTTCTCCCGACTTATGGACCGAGTGTCAAGTTTGTCCCTGCCATACAAGAATTCTCGTATTTGCTCCAAAATCTTTTAACAAGTTAATCCTATCAGGTCAATGTGGACAGAAACGTGCTCACTTGGCTCACATGCGCACTATTTTGTGGGAAAATTAATCAGTTCACTTAATAAAATAAAAAAGTACGTGCATTCTTTCTTTTTTTTTGATAAGTAAACGTAATATAAACACATATGTGCATTCATTATATATATAAATATATAGATATATAGGTGAGCGTTGTTGGTATGAGGATTGGAACCAAAGACGTCAAAGTCTTTTGCGTGAGAGCCCTTGCCATCATATTATTCTATTCTTTATATTATTACTTCTACAATTCGGAAAAATAAATAAAACAGAAGAAAAAACTCTATTTCATCGACTGCAAAGTCAATGTTGATTCTAGTTCACCTTCTTCAAAAATGATTTGATTAAAAATAATTAAGAATCTGATATAATATAATTTCATTTTTTTATTATTTATTTCAATTAATGAAAAATGCTTCTCCCTTCGTTCCTAAAACAGTGTCGTATTTGACTCGACACACAGATTGAGAAACGATAAGTGACTCTACTACAAATATTAGGATAGTGTGCATCATACGAGGGTGGGGGCCAATCAATAACATGGGACTCAAATCATGGGTAAAATGGCAAGGGTTACTTCCAAAAAAATAATCATTTTCTTGAAACGGCCTAAAAGGGAAAGATAGGCTCTTAGGATTAGAGGGAGTGGAGTAATGTTTATCCTAATCTAAATATAAATAACAAAAATTAAGAAATACCCAATAATGTAAATTTAACTACGGAAAAAAAATTACCAAAAGGAAGAACCCAGTTCATCTGGGTTTACCTCCGCCATCGCTACCATGCAAAGCAGCGACTTGAGCTGCTTGATTCCTATACCGCACATAGATTCTTTGTGTCTAGGGTTCAATTGTCGTTGGTGGCAACTGAGCCTCAAAACCTTCCAATCAGCCACTAAAACCCAGACAATCCAACCAATCCAATGCTCAAGGACTACCCGATTGAGCTCATCAAGTTTGAGAACACGGTCGAGTTGACCCTAAGGGTCAGTCGCACGTGCCGGTAGGGGATCAGGGCTTTAGGCGATGAACATAATAACTAGGTTAATTTTAAACTCTAGAACAGCTTTATCAACAGATATGACATCAGTGTTTTATGGGTTCTAATCAGTTCTTGGAGCCCAAATCAGACACCAAACCCCAGAAAATCTTGAATTCAATGCAGCACGTTCTTGATTTGAAATGGATATTCCTGGATTTTGCATACATTCGAATTAGGTTCAATTGTTGATTATCTGTTGCATTGTCCCTATCAGGGTTTGGTTTTGTGGTACTGCGGGGTAAGAAAGACTGCACCTTTTCTAATTCTAGGGTTAGGGTTTGGGGTTCTGAGTGTAAAGGAATGGATTACATGCATAAAGATCGGGAAAAAAATTATCAGGGAGAGGCCAGGATGGGCTTAAGCAAATTAGGTTGGTGGTAATTTGGGTGGTGGGAGTTGCAGTGGTATTAACAGTTTTCTAGGTGGGAACTATAGATGCTGCTAGTACAGTTTCCATGCTAGCAGAGAATTGAGAAATGTGAAGATATCAGAATGAAAGAACGGCTGAGACTTGAGAGGTGAAATATCATAAAGGGAAAGAAGTGTGCTCTTCAATGACCATATTACCCATATTAGTAAGTGACCATGCTATTTCCATCCACATTTTCAACAGTCCATCTAAATACAAAGCACTCTTAATAGAAACTAGAAATTGATCCACACCAGAATTCAAGTTTTGTTAAAGAGGATGAATAACAAAACACAGGCAAGGAGAAATAATCACATAAAGTTAAAATCCCACATTGCATTCCCCATAATGGCAACATTTGGAAGCACATAGATGACAGAAAAGCTACATCTCGGGATGAATACTAACTTGGATAAAGCATTGGGATAGATCATAGTGACTTCTTGCCGCGTAACAACTTCTTCACCATCACATCTCAGAATTTTCTGAAGAACATGTCTCGACAATGATGGTAGAAAGTCTCAAGAACTGTTTTGAGCACTAAAATAACCTTTTGATCTGTGAAAAACGATTCAGTCAGCACTGGGCTATTGGCAATAACTCAGTTGAATTTCAAGGGGAAAAAATAGAAATAAACATTAACAATGTGAATGATATGGAAAAGTCAAATACTGCCATTACTCAAAAGGATGAGCAACAAGATAGTCAAGAATGAATAATTGAAAATAAGTAGATCATAAAAATAACAAGAAATACTCAAAATTATTACGCCAGTCAAAAACATCTGTGATCAGTTTGAAAATTCTCGGAAAGTTAAACAGCCTGCTATTATGGAGAGGCCTCCAATAAGTTTTCGAAGGAACTCCCTACAGGTCTGTGCAAGGATGATGGGGAACATGAAAGTAATTGTTTTGCAAATATGTTCCAACCCTTACCAGATATTATCAAGGGTTATAAGGCCTTAATTTCAGGGCTGATGTGAGTGAAACAGCTAACTTTCAAGTCATAGATAAGTGTTATGCTGAGGTGAGTGGTAATTGTGAATATGAGAGCAGAAAAAAGTGTGTGGCGAAGTATCTGGGAGTGTCCAATCATAAAGAAAGAAGAAAAGTAAAGACAGCAGGGTGAAAAATGTGTGTATAAATATATACACATAGATATCACTTTCTGATAGATGACGAGGATTGGAGGCAAGTGAAGAAAAGAATAGAGTGCAGAAACATGCTTCACTTGCCCACGTCTACAAGTAAAGATCATGCACAGCTCTATCACAATTTTCAGAACTTAACCTAAGAAATTATGTGTCAGTAATTTCACTAAACAAAAAATTATAGTACGACAATCATGATAAGACCGCACAAACGAACTACCAACAGAAAGTCAGAAACACAAACTTCAAATACATAAAACTATAGAGAAAATCACATCTACCACAGGTTAAATAATTTGTAAATATATACCGCGTAAAATCCAGGCCACATTCCATACTTTTCAGTAAGAGTGTCCCAATCACTGAGTATTTAGTGTTAGAAGTTTCTACATACAGGTAGCTCTAACCATACAGCATGCTCCTGAAAGCAGGAGATTCTTCGCTTGGCGTAAAACACGTCTAATGATTCAACTTCCACTTCCACGCCTCCCCCCCCCACAACAAAAAAAAAACATAACCAAGACTTCATTGTACTCGAGCAGAACCTAAAATTGCTATTTAAAAAAAACAAACAATGAAAGTAAAAACGAAAAAAGTCTTCCATCAACAAGACTTCTATACCCAAGTAGACTGCCTAAGCTCAATTCCAAAGTGATTTTTCAAATTTATGAACAAAATTGATCAATCAGATAATCATTATCTCTTGAAATCTTCACCTTCTTCTTAACCGATATTCATATGCGTTGCATACCTTTCTAATTACTCATTAAGAAGAAGTTTGAATCGCTCAATAAAAAGGCATTGAAGTTTCTCGGACCTATAAAAATAGTAGATTCTCCAGATAGATCAAAGACAATTTTACTTGCATTTGTACACCGCGATACTGTGGCATTTGTACACCGCGATACTGTGACATTTTGTATATAAAATGTAGATGGAAGAGCCTCTATCTAAAGCTTGATGGGTGTGTGCATGCAAATAACGATCTAGTTCTTATTCTAGCAAAGGCCCTTATAATTAAAAGCGTCACAAGCCAGGACAGTGGTTATTAATGCAGGCAAATACCAACATCATGCTAAACTTTATATTGATAAGCATCATTTCAACCAATCAAAACAAACAAAACACATCTGTACAAGATAGAATTGCAGGCTAGCTTTGATTGAACGATAATCAGCATGTTGCAAAAGGATGGCACAACCCTAAGTTTAGGCGAACCAAAAGCAAAAAGACAAGAACGGACATAGGATAATGTTAGTGCTTCAATAAAGGCACACAGTTCACCTGATACTGATAGTGTTTCCTTGTAAGAGCTCAAAAAAGAAAGACTGCAGACATCAACAGTTAACAGCAAGACATCAAGAAGAAACCAGTGCACAAAGTAATTAAAATAGTTGTTGTGCTTAACAGCATTATTCTCTCATATAACATGGGGCACTATGTTGAGCAAGAGTAAAACAGTCTCGCTCAGTGGCGGATCTATGCCTTAGACTTGGGGGGCAAGTGCCCCGCTGAAGTTTTTTTTTTTTTTTTAATTTATACACTACAAAACGACATTGTTTTAATTTTAATTTTATTTTTAAGTAAAAGTTAACATTAGTGACACCGCTGAGATTTATTTTTGGATCCGCCACTGGTCTCGCTTCTTCTTTAGGTGATGTTCTTCAACGGTTCAACCCATAGAAAACAAGGTCGTGAACTCGAACAAAGCCAAGACCATCTTTAGAACAGGAATTCTTTCGAAAAAGGTGTGTATGTGTTCATAACATCACTAAAAAGGTATGATGTTCCACAAACTATGATGGCAAACCCTACAATTAACACAACTCAGCTCAGCTCAGCATTTGACCTAACCACTTGGGATCAGCTACATGAGTCATTTTCTCCATTTTGTACTGTTCAAATTAGGGTATCATGACCCACACTCATATCCTTCAAAGCTGTGAACCTCCATGTTAATTTTGGTCTTCCTTACCAATATTGAAGTTGTTTACATAGATATTGTCACATTTCCTAACTCGCAGGTTAAGAGTTAGGAGTATAATGTTTGTCCAAACCATCTCAAGTGATTTTTTCACATTTATCTTCTATCCTTGTACATTTTCAAGAACATTTTCATTTCAAATTTTATCTTTATAAGTTATATCCAGCATCCATCTTAAGCATTCTCATTTCAGCCACACTCCTTTTATTGAAAGTAAATCACACCAACACTCATCAGGGTGCAGCTTGGTTGAAAAGTAAACATCAATAACACATGAAAACATGCCAGAGATGTAACGAAACCCCCTAAAAGTAAGTATTGATGCATTCTCCATTTAAACAATAGTCTCCTTGTCCTTGTTGAAAGCAATATTCCTTAGGAAATTGGATATTATGTTTATGAAAGGTGTTTTTTTTAATTTGTGTCCCAAATACAAAGGTCTCAAAACAACTTAAGTCCATATGTACGACTTAGATCTTAATCCGGGACAGGTGTTAACACGCATAAATCACACCACTAAAAAAACACCACCAACTAACATTCGGCAAAAAATATTATTCGGGCGTGTTAATTTTGACTACAAGTATAAGTTCATATGTTATAAAGAAATAATTTAAAATAGAAGTAGGATCTCCTATTAAAAAAGTCAAGATAACTTTAATAAATAAATAAAAAACAATCCTTTGAGCCTAAAAACCTCATACATTTTCAATCTAAAGCATATCGTAAAACTCCCATTGCAACCATTCCTCAAATGGCACTCAACAATAATTCTTGTATTTGATTAAACATCCAGCACCAATTAGCTTTCTAATAGTTTAAGCTTCTCGTAAGGGAGGAGTATCCTGTAACAATATACCCCCAAATGAAGTAACAGCTCCACAAATGTCAAAATGAAAAAAGATGGATCTTGAGAACCGCTAGTCTAAGGCTAATCAACTTATATTCCTTTCCTACACATTAGCTCATTAGCTTACACCAAATATAGCTACATACCCTTGAATCCAAAGAAACATAATATTTGGTAGACGAGAATTCCTTATTCTAGATAGCCTAAGCTTGATTTGATGGAAAAGCAAGGTTTTCTCACAGCGCTTGCACTAAAACTATATCTCAACGTATCATTCAACTTTCTGCAACCAACATTCCTATTTCTCTCCACAGCCTTGCTTATTTGTTAGATTAAATGGTGACTTTGTAGTATGAACTTTGACGACTATGATGACAAAGTTCTCTGCACGTATCACGTATGCATACCATGATTGTCATGACACAATAAGTTGAAAGTGAAGCCTACACCTACATTGTCTGGACAATATGCAAAGCAACTCCAGCCATTGAGCACCCACTAAATAATATGATTATAGTGGGAAATAAGTACTATTTCAACCCATAGAGCCAATACTTTGCAGCTAGAACGGATTCAATTATGTTGCTTCCACGCTAATAATAAAACACGCTTACCAACAGTCAACCAAAGGGACAAGACTAAAAACAAATAAATTAAACAACATTGGTCACCTTGTGGTAAAAGGATGGAAAGAACCATACATCATTCTGGAGGTGGTTGAAGGCAAGAACATCGTATGGTTATAAGCAACGCATATGAAGATGACAGTGCCACAATTGCAGAAAAGATACCACCACCCTAACTCCTCTCCTAGTGGAAAAACTTGATGACCGCAAAGAATACTACGTGTACGTACAATAAGAAGAAAACACAGACACATGAGATAACAACTATGATGCACCTACAATTTACGAAGGTTTCCATGTCGCTGCTTGTCCAGACATCTTAGAACTCTTTTCAAACACGCTGCAAAGCCTCATATCATTTAGTTTCTTTGGATATGCAGTATTTGGACTCGTCAATTTTAACATTCTAGATAAAAGCAAAACACTTCTCCCAGCAATTAAGTAATAAAGGAAATCATAAATAACAATCTAAAACGAGGCATATGCTTCCTCAAATAGCCTTTAGCAATTGACTGAAATACTATTTAGAAACTCTATCTGCAACATATTTAATTCTGTATCAATTATCCATTGTCCCTCATCACCCCAAAAACATAAAGATTATTTTCCAGTTGTAGGTCCCAATAGAAGATATAACTATTTCCATTTCTAGTATTGAAAGATCTTTGCATTTCATGCTTTTCAGCAATAGGCTATAAAAGTTCCCATTGCAAATTATACAACCACTTACAAAGTAACTAAGAAAACATCATTCTATAGGTCCTTACTTCCTGTACCCAATCCTCTCTACAAGAACATATCAAGCATATCTCGTCCTTGTACCAATCCAGGCACACCCATACACGCGCAATACCAAATCCTACAAACTGCATCCCAACATTAACATAAACTAACTTGACTGAGATACAAGACCATGTGATATAATCGTGCAAAGTAATACTCCCTCCGTTCCTAAATTACCATCCTCCTTTCTTTTTTCGTCCGTCCCAAAATAATTATCCAGTTTGAAACTTACCTTTTTAGAACATCACTTTTACCACTTTACCCTTACTTTTTCACACTACTTTAATTATGGGCCACATACGCATGGGCTTTAAAGGAAACTACACATTAAACCAATATAAATAATCAAGTCAATTGTTTTTTCTTAAACTGTACACCAGGTCAACCAGAACGATTATTTAGGGACGGAGGGAGTATAACATTACCACATTCAGAAACAGTTGACTTCTAACTAAAATATCGGGTTCATCATTCAAACAATAAAGAGCATGAAAAACTGAAACATCAACCCAGAACCGGCTTATAGACTTCTTTAATGTAACTAGGACAAAATAATTTTGCCTGTATTAAATCTAACAACCATACTTCATGTTCCATTCGAGGAATAAATGGCAATAAATCCGCGTGAACCCAGATAACAAAAGTTAAAAACACAAATCTACGAGCATAGGATCAACACCATGAAAGAAAATCAAATTTAATTACCTGCTAACAAAAGTTTCTGAAAAAGAAGCTATATTTTGCCCCCCCAAAACCAAACAGCAAATACCTGTGAATAACAAAACACTACAGTGTAATGAGAGATAAAGAGTTGGGCGTGCAAAGGAAGAAAGTCAAGAAACTAGTTAACAATGGTATGAAAATACGATTTAAGGACATAAGTAGGCGAAGTTCCTGACCTGAGTAGCCGGAAATTTACATGGGTGATCAGCGACGTGATTGTGTGCCAGGAAAGGAAACAAAGGATGTTGCCATAAATAGCTGCATGCATAGTCATGATCTGTACTATCTCTTGCCTTCCACGGTCAGTCAAACAGTCAAATGGTACAAAAACACACCCCATCCCAGTTGAGATGAGACAACACTCAACACAAGCTGTACCACCAGTCTATACATGAATATATCTGCATCCACTTAGCTTTACAAAGTAAATATTTATAGATGTATTTAAGATGAAAATTCTTGAGACCCCTTTATGAAGAGTGCTCTTTTTCAATTTTGATTTATTTTTGGTAACAATCAATCAGACCCAGATTGTTATTTGGTGAAATCAATCATAAAATTAAAGTATATCTCCTGGGTTTTCAAAATCAAAAAGAAAAAAAAATAAAAAGGAAAATCAGACCCAAATCATATAGAAGCCAGGGAAATAGACATGGTTAGGGAATCAAAGCCCAAATTAAGGAGTAAATGAAAAAGGAAGAAGATAAGAGAAGAGAAGAGAGAGTAAGGCAGGGAAAGAGTATAAAAAAGAACATGAAATAAGAATGATCAGAAATCAAAAAAGTAGAAAAGGCGTACCTTTGTTTGTTAATCAAAACACTTGGTCCTTCTCCCAACAGAATTAGTACATCAACAAGAAAGTACAAGTTTCAAACTCCAAAGCGATAATCATCTCAAATATAATAATAATATTTTTTTCTAAGGGTTTTGGATAGAGGGGAACAAATTAATGATAAGAATATTAAACCCAAAAAAAAAACTCGGTTTATATTTATTGGGACTAACTAATTGCAAGTTACACACTGACCCGATCCAGTTTTCTTTTCTTCTTCATCTTGGAAATGAATATGGAGTAAAAGCCCTCTTGAGAGAGAGAGTGTGTGTTGTGTGTGTGGTGGTGGTGGTAAGGCATTTGGCGGTGCAGCTTTTTCAAAGTGTGGGTACAGTAGGTGGTCTGTCTGGCTTCGTATCCTGCGTCCATCTGTCTCCGCCTCCCTCCTTCAGTAATATAATATATACATGTACGAGAGAGAGAGAGACAGATAGATGATGAGTGAGAGGGAGGAAGGGAGGAGAAATAGATAAGGGAGGGAGGGATTGAGGGAAAGCTGACAGCAAGAGAAGTGAGCACACGCACATCCAGCAAAGGTATAACAACATTTTGCTTCTATCCTTTCATCACAGTCTTCTCTTCTCTTCTCTTCTCTTCTCTATACAGTTTTGCCTGCGTGCGTGTGCTCACTCTCTTCTGTCAGTTTGACTCCTTCGCCACCTCTCTCTCTCCCTCTCCCTCTCTTTCTCACCACCCCTCCCTCTATAACTCCTCTCCTTCCATACATAGTAAGTATTCTATTATTAGTGAGGAGGTCAGACTCAGATCTGGGCAAACAAATCCGCCTTACCCAAAACAAGAAGAAGATGAATAAGAAGAAAACTGAATTAGATCCAAAAACCCAATACATACCTTTTCAAGGATGGATGAATGAATAAAAATATAAAAAAAAACACTCAATTAGGGTTATATATATATAAAAAGAAGCTGAATGGTTCCCATCTCCCAGTCTCTCTCGCATGATTTTGTCCGTCGTAGTCAAAATTTGCGACAGCCGACCGACAGAAGAAGTGGGAGGATTGACGAAGAGAAGGGTGCGGTCCTTTTAACCTTTATATTAACTATTTGATTTGATTTGATTATTTTACACACACACACAGCCATCCATCATTGTTGTTTGATTTGTATGCAGCAAAGGATAGTTACTGGTTAGTGTATGTGTATTACAGTATTAGCATAGCAATTACTAATTGCCCAATAGAAAGTACAATCCAACACCCTCCTCCACACCTAGTGCCTCTTTTTCGGTTTAATTATAATTATAATTATAATTATATAAACCACTAACCTAATAACTAAAAACTCTGAACCAACCCAAATTTGAAATTCCTACCTCCTTCCTTAATTAAATAAATTTATAATCATTAATTTATTTTTTAAGTGAAATGTTCACCTTCTAATATTTTATTTTTTAGAAATTAATTTCACAATTTGCTCTTGATTTTATTTTCACTTTTATTGATGAGACATATTCTCAATTGATCTCATTGGAAAATATCTAGTATATTTTCTTTAATTTGTGGATCAGGTTAAACAAAATAAAATTTAAGAATACAAGGGGTGGTAAATATGGGTTGCATATATTTTTCCAAGTATTATTTATTTAAAATATACTATTATTTTTATAATTCATTATACTTATTTTATTTTATTTTATTTTGTAAAGAGGAACCCGCTTTAAAGGTAGGAATGAGATCAAGGATAAGTTCAACTACAAATACGAAAGGTAGCTCCTAAGACTTAAGATGCACCCAATTTCGCAATAAAATTGACACATTTGTTTTCCCTCTCTAAATGTATGTTTAATATTCCCATCAATTTTTTTATCAACTTCTTAATGTCTTCAATCAAAGTCATCATCAGATAGCTTCTCTCACTTTCGCTTTGGATTAAGGCACATGACATCTTGGAGTTTGTTTCATTATTCTTATTTTATGGTTACAATTAGAATTGTGGAACCATGGATGGTTATTGCTTAGTCGGATGCCATTTTAAAAGGTATTTATTAAAAAAACGTTGGTAATTGATAATAAAATCTTGGAAAAATTACAGTCTAATATCCTTTTCAAAATTTTCAACCATTTTAGTTCCTTATATTTTTCTAAACCGAAAAAAGACTGTTTTATAAAAAAATAATCTAAAATACTCGTGTAACAACCTTTATATTGCTTTTTTCCTATAATATTTTCGTGAAATCCTTCTTTCTATTTCAATGTGATTTCTTTCCAAAATGTTATCATTCTATTGTGATAGCATTTCCCTTTAAATGTGATTGACAATCAGGCTATTAATGAAAACACTGTTAAAGGAAATGGATTTGTTTTTATATGTGATTGACAATCAACGTGTAATGAAGCAAAACGTGAAGAATTATGCATTGAAGCGTGACTAACATCTAGTGCATGATGGAAATAATTGTGGATCAAGAAATTGATCAACCATTAATTGTAGGATTGCAGAATCTCTGTATCCCTATAATAGTACTACTAAATATGTGTATATGTATTAACTAGTTTGTAAAACCAACTTTGCTAGGTTTACTACCAGGATTATCACTATGGTGACAACTATACTTTGAAGATGCTCATGCACCTCACATGCACTTTGTCTTCAAGGCAAAGTTGTCATTATAGTGGTAATCCTGGTGGTAAACTTAGTATTTTCCTTGTAAAACATATGGATCAAATTCGGGAAAGAGAAAGGTAAATTGTTCGCTATAGATGAATATATCTTTCTTTTTGTTTTTGTGTGTTGTTATGTTTGTAAACTATTTGAATGTCCGAGAAAGAAACTTGTTGGTTCTCGGGAAAATTTTGAATCGTGATACATCTATTTTGATTCCTGATTCATCAATTTTGAATAGCGATGCATCAATTTAAAATCGTGATGCATTGCAATGTAATAGAAATGATAGTTACAAAAATGAATTGTGATGCATGATTATGTGCATCGAGATGCATGAATTCGAATCAGGATGTATGATTATGTGCATCACGATGCATGATTTTGAATCGTTATGCATGGCGTGTCTTTTTGTGCACGTGCTCGCTTTATTAAAGGCATAGTCGACATTTCGCTATAAAATTGTCTTTTCCTAATTTTAAAAAAAGTATAGGAGAGTAAAGCATTGAAAATTGTCCAAAAGGAACACACCTGAATTTCACTCTAAAATTTTAGGGTAAAAAGTGTCACGACTCTTAACAGTATTAGCAGAGTATTTTATTTTATTTTTTTCCATATATAGTAATAGTTGATAGATTAATGCTCCCTTTGTTCTAATATATACTCCTTCCATTCTAGGTAGATAGTCAACTATACTGTGTTTGGATATTTCATTTGATTAGTTCACTTTTAACAATTATGTGTCCAATTTTCATAATATTTCAAATTTACCATCCACATTAAATACTTGAGCATATTGAATATGCTCAAATATTCTATAATTATGATCGACTTCAATGCTAATTATATACTTCTTAATAATTAAAATTTTCAAACATAGACTATTTAGGTAGAACGAGAGGAGTAAGTGTTCCGTACTTACTTTACACGGGTTTTAAGAACTCAATTAGGAACATAATTTTACCAGTTTACCTTTAGTTTCTTTTCTTTTTTTAATTATGATCACATGAATAACGGTGTTAAAGGAAAACACAAATTATATCAATATTACTAATACATCAATTACTTTTTATTAAATGGTGTATTAGGTCAAACATGATGATTATTTAGAAACTGAGGAAACGCTTATTATGGGAGTCCAAATTTTTACCTCTTACTTTCATAATATACCTAGAGTCTCCAATCTTCTTTAGAAACATTTATAATTTGTATATTTTTCATTTTTTTTTTGAAATTGAAATGAAAATCAATTAATGAAGTTGACAACAACTCTTCATATTCAAATGGTTTTACAAATATCTTTAGTGTATTTAATATAAACAAATTGTATATCATTTAATATAGTTCAATATGATTTACGAAATGACAAGAAATACAATATCAAAATAATATCAAATATTGAATAATTTATTATATATCCGATTTCACATTTATTTTTTTATCTTAATATTTTTTTTTGCATTTGTAATTGGCATATTGGCTTCTAAATCTTCACCACAGTAATATAAACTCCCAGAAATAAGACTAAATGATGAAACAATCAATTTATATAAATTATTTGCTACCATTATTAATAATAGTCTTTACAGATAATTACAATGCAGTATTATTCAAACCAGTTTAAAATCATAAATCAAAGTAACATAGTTACTTCTCATCACTAATGAATTAGTTAATGGTTTACTAAAGAAATATTTTTAGTAAATATCCAAAATAATGATAATATTTTTTTCGTTTAGTAACAAAAGAATTACATTAACAGGCATACTAAATAATGTATTGTTCAACATAAAATATTTTTTCATTACCTCATGAAAGCTTTAATATTTTAACTAACTTTATTTAAAAGTTATTCATCGATGTAATAAGAAATATAAAAGATGGATGTCAGATAAATTTGTTAATAGACAAAGACAAATTAGTAAAAGAATACATGCATTAAATTAATATTTATCCAAGGAGTATATAAAATGATTGTCAACCATAGTTATTTGCAACCGTATAAAGTATATAAACTAAATGCAATAAATATTTTGAAACAAATCATTTTGTTTAGATGTTTTGAAGCTTAATTTATGAGTAATATGAGTAGTTTTATGAAAAGTTTAATTTTTCTTCACTCTTATAAATTTTAGATTCTTATAGTTCTAAAATTTAAAGATATTTTAGAACCAATTTGTTGTTCGTGGTGCTTAGGTATTTTCATTATTCTAAAAAATTGTTTTATATAATTTATAACAAGTTTATATATCAATAAATTATATAACATCCAGATTTCAAATAATTTACGACATACAACAGTAATATAAACATATATAATTATGACATATTATGAAATTTACATACAATTTCATATAAATTAATAAATAGAAAGAAAAAAACAAATTAGTAACCTCATCTACAATAAATTTACTCTTAACATTTACTTGTCACCAATAATGGTAATAGTCCAGAAAAATAACTATTGTATAAAGTATCAGCATATGCACTACTCTATTGTCATTCAAATATTTTGTGTTTAACCGTCGAATACTTATAAAAATTCAAGCAATTTTATATTTGAAATCTATAAATCAGACATATGCTAAGGTTAGATTGAACAAATAATTAATAAATCTATAAGAAAATAAATATATATCTGACCCAAGCGGTGTGAGATATGGCAAGACTAGGGGCCACACTTACCTATCAAAAAATAGATAAATAAATAAATATATACATATACATGAGATTTTTTCTACTCCATTTTAATCAAATATGAAGTTAAAAAATAAAATTATTAATATATTTGTCTAGCCTGCATGTTTAAAAATTCAGATCTAATATATGCAATAAAAAATTAACCTAAATTAATAAAAATAAAAATTTTAGTATATTTGTCCAGCCTACACGTTTAAAAATTCAGGTCTAATATTTGCAAAAAACTTTAACCTATTAAAGTTAGTTTACAAAATATATATATTTATTCAACATAATCGGTAATAGGTCAAGGTTCATTTGAACTTTAATTTTACAAATATTTACTAAAATATACAGATCTATGATGTTTTTCTTCATTTTCATCAGATCTGAAGTCAAAAAGTGCATAACTGATGTTTATTTTTCCATTTTTGTCAAAACTAGATTTATAAAACAAATGTCCAACATAAAAGGTTGGGATAAGAATTTTTTTTATCCATTTTGAAAAACAAATTGGAAAAAAAATCATATGCTTAAAAATTTATGATGCATATTGATATGTACTTGGATATAATTAATTAACTATAAGATCTGTATATTTTTCATTCTTAGTTAAATTAAAATCTCAATTTGTTAATAATAATCGAAATTCAAATTTGTATCATACAAATTTCTCTCAAAATTTTATTTAAAAAAAATAAAAATGAAATCTAAGAAACCTAGCTGTGAAATGGTTTGAAGGTATTCAATGTTAGAGTTTATTGGGGGATGATATGGCTACATATTTCGAAAAAAGAAATGGGACCTAGCGAAATATCAACTATCTGTTATAGAACTTCTCCCAAGGCACACTAAAAATCTAGACTCAATAACTTTTGTTATTTAAATAGTTGTATTAAAATTATGTTGCATAATATATTACTCCTAACACTTTAGTGTTGGAGGTTTTGTTTAAAGTCTATTATTTCGACTTCAATTCTTTTTTTTAGATATAACAAACAGTTTGATATTAGACTATTTAATATTTATTTATATATGTAACATAAACATTTGTGCTTTTTTAAGGTTATTTGAAAATTATCAATCCAGCATTTAAATGTAATTTTTTGTGGTGCTTTCATTTGTTAGCAAAAATGATTATCTCACTGTTTTAATATTAGTAATTCAAAGTGCAATCTCGTATTCAAGGATAAATGCAACTTCATACTTTAAAACCACCCTTTATAGAATTAAAAGTAATAATCGTACGTTTTTAATGATAAATATAATATATAAAGCAGTATTCCAAATTTTATAATATTTTTTTCAAACATATGTGTTTTGTGGAAATTTTTGACAAATATTGCATGTGATTCCAAAAGAAAGTACCCGAGATATAGTTCATCCCACTATAAATTTATTGTATTTATGGAGAGATTCACACGTATTGAGGTTGACAACGAATATGAGATACAAAGTGTGGGTCCAACTGCGGCTTAAGGAATTCAATGATCCAATCGTTCTAATTGTACAAAGCATATATCCTTCATTTAGAAGCAGTCTCGATGATTCATCGTTTTTTGAAAAGAAAGTTATTGTAGATCCGACTCTTGATGTGATTAATTCAGTAAATGATTACGTGGTATTAAAGAACAATTCAAAAGGAAGATTGTTTTTGAGCTGAGATTTTTCGTGTTATTTTGATAGAAATGTTGATCTTTTGAACGATATAGATATCCTACAGTTTTAAATGGAATTTTATGTTCTGGAATCCTAAATCATGAGTTGAATTTGAAGGTTGAAGCTTCATTAATGTTGCTTTGTAACATTGATTATTTCATTGAGTTATGTATTAGCACGCAATTAATTATTACAAGGTTAAGAAACCATGTTTTAAAATGTTGAGTTATTTCAAATAGTCATTCTGGTGGTACTGTTTTATTTCAAAAATATCACTGACATCATATGATAATTGAATTTCATCCAAATTTCAAAGAAGACAATTTACGTTGATGGTGTCTTATGAAATGTCTATAAATAAAAGTGTCTAGCGTCAGACTTCTTTTTGAAAAACCTTATTTTTAGTCATGATCAGTATGTCGCTTTGTCTAGAGTTACTAATTTTAAGGGTCTTTGATTTTTGTATGTGATAATAATAGTTGTAATAATCGTACATCTTCAATGAAAAATATTATATATAAAGAAGTATTTTAAATTTTATAATATCTTTTTTTTAAAATTATGTGATTTTATTTGATTATACTGTTTATAAATTTTTATTTATTTTATTTATATTAAACTTTTTAATTATATATTATTTAACTTTAATTAAGTATATAATTTTACACTCAAATACAAATCGTGCGCACGGGTGCATCACTTGTAGGTAAATATTGAATAGGTAGAATACAATTTGTGGAGTTTGTTTTAAGAGGTTTTATGTTGAAACGGTTAACAGTTATATCTGATCAAGGCTAAGCCCACACCAACACAAAGCTTCTCCTGACTTCGTGATTTTACAATAAACCCTTAACACTCAAGCAAAAGTTACACAAATGCTTAAGCTTCTTGATTTTACATTAATCACATACTTTTCTTGATTTATCACCTTTTCTAATTATGTTACAATTCATTTTAATTAATATTTTTATTTATATATTTTTAATAAATTAATATATTTGAAGTTTAATAAATATATCTAAATTTATATATTTTATATAAGCAATAGATATTGTTAAACAAATTATTATTATCACAAGGTAATTTAATAGAGATAAAATATTGTAAAAATCAAAAAGCAATCATGACACGAATAAGTATGTGCATGTGTGTATACATACATACATACATATATATATATATATATATATATATATATATATATATATATATATATATATATATATATATATTTATACCCTGGTTATAAATTCAAGTTTTTCAAAAAAAAAAAATTCACCGAATAGTTTAATGAGGATTATTTTAGATGATGGATTATATTTTGTAGTTCTGGGGAAGTTAGTAAATAGGTGGTTATTAAAAGGTGAAATAGGAGAAATTGAAGAGGAAAATAAAGTTTGTGTTTGGTAACATTTTTATTTCTTCTTTTTGTTTCACATGTTTCTGTTTTACTTTGTTTATATTTATTTTTTAGTTTTGACAAGAAACAAAAACACATTTTATAGTTGTTACTATTTCTATTATGAAAAAAAAAACAAAATCTAATCATTTTTACAAGCATTTTTATTACCTTTCATAACGTTATATTATTTTTCAAAAAAATTAACGCATTACAACTTTCATAATAATATATTATATCTAATTCGAAACAGGTCAAAACTCATTAGAACCTGAATATCAAACTGGTCGAAATGTGTCGGATTAAATCGGGTCGAGTTATAACGGGTCATCTCGTCTTACTCTGAATTTTTACTCAAAAAATCATACATTAATAGAGTTAAACTATCTGGTCAAAAAGGATAACGGGTCCGACCCGTTGTAACTCGACACCTACCCAATCTATTAAAAAAAAATTGGTCCAAAACAGGTTGTGTTGGATAATTTTCAAGTTGGGTAGGTGGGTTAACGGGTTCCAAGTTATAATTGTAAGGCCTAGTGGTGGTGGGAGACATCCCTAGTGTAACGAAGTTTGTTATGTGTCGGAGATGACAGTGGTGGTTCTTTATTACGTCATTATTGAAGGTGTTCATATATATATATATATATACACACACACACACACACACACACGGTACCAGTATATATCTAATTTCGTCAATTGAAATGATAGTGTCTAAATAGAATATGTGATTTTAAAAAAAATGTTGCAGTTGAGGGACACATTGCTTCAAGTGAAAGTTGAGGATTGATGTTTTATAACAGGTGACTATTCGCCCCTAAGGGGGTGGCCCAGTGGTAGACATGGGGCTTCACAAAGTGTGAGGTCTCAGGTTCGATCCCTTCTCATGCCCCCTTAAGAGGAAAATAAAATAAAATAAAATAAAATAATAATAATAATAATAATAACAGATGACTATTCATAAGAGTAATCGCATGGTGTGACTTTGTAATATAAAGATAAAATATAGGGAGAAAAAAAATGACTGCTCATAATATTAATTGTAGGGGGTAACTTGTAATAGGGAAAGAAAAAATAAGGAGTTAAAAATAGATAAGTACTCACACAAGTGAATGTGATGGTGAATCTCAACCGTTAAAATTTTAAGATAATTTAATCTCAACCTCTGAATAGCCCTAATCAATTACCTAGTTGTTTTATAATATATATCTTCATGCACGTGCCTATGACACGGTGTCAGTTTACCTGATTTCGTCAATTGAAATGACAGTGCCTAAATAGAAGGAGCGATTTTAAAAATGTTACAGTTGAAGAATACATTGCTTCAAATGAAAGTTGAGGAATTGATGTTTTATAAGGGGTGATTGTTCAGAAGATTAATAGCATTGTGTGCCTTTGTAATATGAAGATAAAATATAGGGAAAAGAAAAAGGGGTAACTGCTCATAATATTAATTGTAGGGGGTAACTTGTAATAGAGGAAAAAAAAGAGTTAAAAATGGATAATTACTCACACATGTGAATGTGAGGGTGAATCTCAATTGTTAAATTTTTTAAAATAATTTAATTTCAACCTTTAATAGCCATAATCAATTACCTAGTTGCTTTATAATATAGACTAGATCTTCATGCCCGTGCCTATGGCACGATGCCAGTATATATGATTCCGTTAATTGAAATGACAGTACCTAAATAGAAGGTACGATTTTAAAAAAATTACAGTTGAAGGATACATTACTTCAAATGAAAGTTGGGGGATTAATGTTTTATAGGGGGTGACTGTTCAGAAAATTAATTGTAGGTTGTGACTTTGTAATATGAAGATAAAATATAGGGAGAAGAAAAAATGGTGACTGCTCATAATATTAATTGTAGGGGGTGACTTATAATAGGGAAATAAAAAATAGGAGTTAAAAATGGATAACTACTCACACATGTGAATGCGATGATGAATCTCAACCGCTAATTTTTTAAAGATAATTGAATCTCAACCTCTGAATAGCCCTAATCAATTATCTAGTTGTTTTATAGTATATATATATATATATATATATATATATATATATATATATATATATATATATATATATATATATATATACATATACATGGAGAAAAAATTGGGGTTGAAAAGTTACGATGTCAAAGTTCGAAGGTCTGATCGACTGATCTCATTTAAGTTGATCGACCTTGATCTTTACAAGTTTCGAAAAAGAATTATTTCTCTTAAAAGAGAAACAATTTTTTTTCATTTCTAAATTTTGAGGAATAATGAGAAACGTTTCTATTTTCTCAGAAATAAAAATGATTATCAAACGTATTTTTATTTATATTTTTCATAAAAATTTTGAAATAAAAACAAAAAATATTATAAACGAAATAGTTATCAAACACCCCCAAAGAGTTTAACAAAGTAATCCCCCACCCAAGTACACCTTGTGAAAAAAATTAGTCTCATAGAAAATTACAAATTAACTTCTTAATATCGTACTTTCCATGTTTTATATTTTATTAATAGATTTTTTTCTTATGACATGTCAGAGATATCATAGAAATTTAAAATATAAAGAAAACATGGATTTCTAGCTGAAATTCTGAAATAAGAAATAAAAGCAAGACTATATTTTGTATTTATTAAAAGCAAGACTATATTTTTTGAACCGGTAGATTTTACTTCCATTGCCAAATTTAAGAATTTATTTAATAAATTCAACTTATTGATTGATATTTAACTATTATAATAAATAATACAACCATTCTTTAGTACTCTCAAATAATCGAGCTTTAAGAAAAAGTAATTGACGATTATTTATATTGGTTTAATGTGTAGTGTCCATATATGTAATTAAAGTAGTAGTGAAAAAGTAAGGGTAAAGTGGTAAAAGTGATGTTCTAAAGTGGACGAATTTTTTGGGAAAAAAAGGAAAGGAGGATGATAATTTAGGGACGGAAGGAGTATTGTTTAATTTGCAGTAGAAGAAAAGGTTGATTTACTTTACCATAAATATTACTCCCTCCGTCCCTAAATTATCGTCCTCCTTTCCTTTTTCGTCCGTCCCAAAATAATTGTCCATTTTAAAACTTACTTTTTTAGAACATCACTTTTACCACTTTACCCTTACTTTTTCACTATACTTTAATTACGCCACATATACATGGATTAAAGAAACTACACATTAAACCAATATAAATAATCGTCAATTACTTTTTCTTAAACTCACGGCCAACCTGCACGATTATTTGTGACTTTATGAGTAAAGACTTTTGTATTTATTAAAGATATTCATACGAAAGGAAGACCAATTAGTTATAATACTAATATATATGCTGATTATGTAACCTGATAAATATAACATCTAAAAATTAAAAAAAATTAAAAAAAAAACTTGTAAAACTACTTAAAAATTAGTTAATCATTTTTAAGACCGATGAGTACAGTCTAGAACGACATTTATGATAAGGAAATCATTGACCGAAATCTGTCTCTTTCTAAATTGGAGATGGTTGTCGAAAAGGGATTGGTTGGACACTTGGACAGGAGTATTTTTGGACCCAACAAAGTGGGTTTGTTGGACAGGAGTATTTTCGGACCCATAACGTGGGATGGTTGGACTGAATTTTTTCCGGACCCACAAGGTGGGTTGGAGCGACTTGTAAACATATCCAACCTTTCCGGAAAAATGACAAAATTTTAAATTATTGTTCTATTTTTCTTTTTTATTTATAAAAAAAAACTTGTTATTTAAAACTCCTAATAATTTACTCTTATTTTCTTTTCCTATTTTAATTATAGTGTAATTTTTAAAAATACAAGCATATAAGACAACATTCTCAAACAATCTAACCTGTCAAATTAGACTATTTTATGAAACAAAAGATTATGATAAATATTTGTGTAAAACAGTTTTATGGATATTTTTTGTAAGATAGATCATTTTTACTCAACTCACCTTGTGTTGATGAATTGAATTATGAAAAAATTCCTTCTTACGAATTAAGATTTGTATTTTTTATAAAAATATATTTAACTTGAAATATTATAACGTTTTCACTAAATTGTAAATAGCTACCAACTATCTTCAATATACGAACATATAATTAATCACTTTAAACTATTACAGTTTGAGTTTTTTTTTTTTGTTTTTTTGTTGAAGGAATTAACTTTTAAATATAAGCAAAATTTTATTGGGTACGTCTAACATGGTTGTATTGAGGTTAATTTTTAAATTGAATTTTGTTTTATAATAATTGAAGAACAATTAAGAGAATAATAATGAGAACCCACCACCACCAAAGGGAGAAAAAGCTTTTTAAAAAAATCAATGTCTCTAAGTGATTGTTTAGTGTAGCGTTTTGGTCAAAACGCTTGGTAAAAAACGTTAAGTTTTCTCTTTAAAAGTGTTTAAATGTAGCGATTTAAAACGCAATGTTTTAAAAATGTGGAGCGTTTTAAAACGCTCCAATTTGTAGCGTTTTAAAAATATGCTACGTTTACAACTACTCTATTTATGAAAAATAACGTTTTGAAATAGTTTTCCAAACGTGTTCACAAAAATAAAATTACGTTTTGAAAAAGCTGCGTTTTCAAAAATTACGTTTTCAAAACGCTGTATCAAACAAGGTCTTGCAAGAGAATAGACCCATTAAATTTTTATTAAAATTTAAATAGGTCTTATGTGAGTCAATTTTATGAATCTTAATTTATAAGATTGAATATCACTTTATCGCAACTCATAACTCAATCCATTAATATGGAATAAGTCGAGTTCAGAGAATATAGCTTACAAAAAAACACGTATAACCGTATTTACTAAATTCATGCCTTAAAATTTAATGAGTTTGTTAAGCGTGGTAGTTTTAAACCTGAAAAATATATTGAAAAACAGTTGAGCCGAAGAAAATTAAATGAAAACCAAAAAGGTAAGATTTATAATGTTGTACAGTAGTACGCCAATAATATTAAACATAAAAAAAGTTGATGTTAATCGATTTCTTTGGTACGGAGGAAGAATGCGGAAGACGCTGCTTTTATGATGATTTAACAGCAAGACAAAGAGTACCGGTTGGATGAGGTTATTATGGGGTGGTCCCACCGGTTTAGTTGACAAGCGTCATCAAAGTTTTGGGAAATGGCTGTATCAGTCTACTGAGTACTGACATGTTTTTAAAATTTTAATTGAAATTTTTTTAAAAAGAGATAATTGTAAAAAAGACCTAACCTATTTTACGATTTACAAAATTAACCTCATGTAATGATTTTCATCATTGATATATCCAAAAGATTAAGATGCACTGGGTTTTACGAATTATGATATCTGGCCTTGTATTTCTTCAACCCAAACTTGTCAAACAATGCAAATCTCATGAATTAAACATGGACATACCCTATAAATGCACTCCCGTATAAAAGTTAGCTAACACACATGTAAGATACCAATTTGAGAGAGTTTAGGCCTATAAAAGTGAACGTACCTTTCCCTTTTTCTGAGACGAGTTTATTAAGGCCCATCTGTTGTTTCTCATTTGTATCTTGATTTACATATGTTCATTTATTACATTAGGTTCTATGCTTAGTGGTTAATTGGGTTGCGTATCAATTAACGTGGCAACTGTGTATAGAACGTTGCCTTAGAATAGTTTTTATAGGCTTCACAGGTTCAGCGGAAGACTTCAGCTGAAAGCTTCACCGGAAGACTTCATACAGTATCCAGCGGCAGACCTTGTCTGCACCTACTCAAGCATGGCGTGTCCAGTCATCAATCTTTTAGTGGATTAATTAAATTCGACATTTATTAGTTTGAATTTGAATTAAACAAATCTTCTATCAACTCTTGACTTCTCAGACACGTCTGTCCAGCTTTCCGAAAAGCATGAAGACTTTCGCCTCTGAAAAGTGACGAGCAGTGACGACACTTACGATGCAGTACCAACTATTGCAGTGCAGAACTCGATTGCTCACTGCTAGTTGCCGCAATGACTCTTCACCATTCCACTCGCTCATATCAGTGAAGACGAAATCTACAAAGTCAGCTCCATGCATTTAATGTATTCAACCTAATAGAGTTGTTACTCTTTGTCTTCTCCAAACGGTCTCAAGAACACCCCAGCTATAAATATTGTCATTAAAGACTGAAGAAAATAATGCTCTGAATCTCTCCAACAACATAAAGTCTTATATACTCAGTGCATTCAAGAGAACTTAAACTGATCAACGAAGTCCTCAACAACAACAAGAAGATCTTTTGATTCTTATTGTTGTTTCTTTAACTATTCTTCTGCACCATTAAATATTCTATTTGTCAAGATATTCAATTCCCAACCTCCAAACACAAGTAAAATATTTTGTACACGATCCATTGGAATTCTTTGTAATAGAACTAGTGGAAAACATAGTGCACATTTAAATCCAAGGTTGACTGCCTTAGTGGTGGACGTAGCACTCTTTATAGTGCGAACCATCTCAAAATACTTGTGTTCTTTCCTTACTGCTTTATACTGCTTCATATCTCTTTACTTATCACTTCAAACAACATACTTGAGTATTCAGCAAAGTCTACCGGTAGTGCTTCACCGGCAGACTTGAACTGTCTTCCTTACAAGACTTCCGCTACTTCAATCTCTTCAATAGATTGCAAGTGCTTGTTTTAGGAATTTATACAAAAAAATTTAAGTGTCTAATAAGCTATTCAACCCCCCCCCCTTCTAGCTTATTATTGTGCCCTTTGGGACTAACAATTGGTATCAGAGCTTAACTCTTCGAAAACTAGTTTTTCCAAGATTAAACTCTTGAGAGACACGATCCAATGGCACAAACACACTACATGCTTACCTACTTCAAATGCGAACCACGTCCCAATATTGGACGAAGGTCATTTCGATGTTTGGAAGGAATAAGGTAATACATTTTATGAATTCTATTGACAACATGTTATGAAAATACGTACTAGCAGGACGTCATGTACCAATGAAGGCAAATCTTCTGGCATCCATCACTGGAAATCCTGCTGAAGTACCCAAAGAAGAATCTGAATGGACAGAGGACGATAAAAAACTTGTAAAGCTAGATAGCAAAGCCATCAACATCATAACTAGCTCACTAGACACCAGCACTTACCAACAAGTGATCCGGTGTACTTCTGCAAAAGAAATGTGGAAGGCTCTTGTCGAAAGGAGACCAAAACACAAGAGACAACAGAAAATACACCTTCATCCAACAATTCGACTCTTTCAAGAAGGATCCCAAGGAAACCTTGAGACAAGCATACAATCGCTTCAGTGAGGTAATAAATAGCTACTTTTCTCTTGGTAAAACTTATGACAAAAAGGAAATGAATATGAGATTTCTAGGCTCTCTAGGTAGTCTGTGGCATGTTAAGACCACTGCTATGAAAGAATCTAAAAACTTAAACGAAATGACTCTCCGTAGTCTTTACGCAAGTTTAAAGGTTCTGGCCTTGAAGTTAATCAAGCTCTAGAGCGGGACAAACAGAAGCGTGTCCTCGCTACCATGGTACAAGAAGAAACTCCGGTTGATAACAAACCTTACTTCTTCTAGTGAAAAGCGATTTTCTTTCGGATGAACAATTTGCTATGTTTGTAAAACGCGTTTCAAAAGTTTGCAAAATATGGAAGGAAGAACACACAGCCAGACCTTTTAGAAAAATTCTTTGAAAGCTCATCTAACAAAGAGCTTGTGTGTTATCCTTGTAGAAAACACAGTCACTTCGCCTCTAAATGTCCAAAGCCAAAATTCGAAGCATACAAAAGCCTCAGGTATAAGAAATTTAAAAACATAAAGGTATGTTGGTGAAGATACATGGTTTGAGGCCGATTCGAGAAGAGAAGAAGACGATTGTGAGCAAGCTAACATATGCTTAATAGCTCATGATTCGAGGTCCCACCTATGACTCACGACATGAAGTCAAATCTCACCAAGTCCCCGATAAAGGTGAGATCAAGCGTGAAAATTTCGAAAGGAAGAAGCTGTTCAAGGATAATCAAGAAATGCTTGAAGAGTTCAATTCTTTTAGAGTAGCCTATGTAAAACTCGCTAAGAACTATGAGAAGCTTCTTTTGAGAAATCTCTATTTGGCGGTGAGATTCAAACTCTCGATAGTGTCAGGAAAGTATCAAGCTAAAGGAGAAAACAAATTCCTTTGTGACAAAGTTGGTATCTTCTTGAGCACGTCAAAGGGCTTGACACGGAGAAGATTGCCTTGCAAAAGACAATTGACTTGGAGCGACTCGAGGAAACCTTTGAAGGAATCCTTTCAAGCCAAAAGTCTAATGGATAATAAATCGCTTAGGCTATAATGATGAGCCCGATTCGGCATACTCTTACATCCGAGAAAGGTGAAACCTTCGAGACTACATATGATATCTCATTCTCCAAACAGACTTTCGGAAACAAGGGTAAACATGGACTTGGTTATACAATTGTACCATACGTTTACCCAAGGGTCATAAAGGAAAGCCAAATAAATTGCTTCTAATGAGAAGCTTGAGAAATGGCAGTAGAGAAATCAAAGTCTACCGACAACAGCTCTGCCAAGGCAAAATCTGCTGGCGGTAGACCTACGAAATCTCTGCTGATACCTGTTAAGTTTGTCTATGAAATGGCTAAGGCACCTAAATTAGTTGACAATAAACTTAAAGGTATTCTACCAAATCCTCCTAAAAGGGTTAACAACAGACCAGCCAAGGCTAAGTCTGCTGGTAACAAAACAAGGAAGGTTCAATAGAAACCAATTAAGTCTACCGTCAACAAGCTAGCTGAACCCAAGACTGTTGTTGAGAACAAGGAAAGTCACAAGCACTCTACAGTTAAAGCTAATCACATTCCTCCGTGGAACTTTCATCTTTGTCATTCTTGCAAGGACATCGACCCCGCATGCATGCTAAGGTTCACACCAAAATCGAGAGACCTAGTTCTCTCAAGGTTAGCGTATGGGTTCCAAAAGGTTGCTAATCCTCATGACCCAAAAGAAAATAAAGGGGACCTTGTTTCTTTGATCTTTTTCATGTCTGCTTCATGGCTATAGATTCGGAAGATAAGGACATTTGGTACCTTGATAGTGGTTGTTCAAGACACATGACAGGGAACAGAAGTCTACTCTCAGATATAGCTGAAGCTAAAGGTCCTATGGTGATTTTCGGCGACAATGCAAGAGGAAAAACAATTGGGTATGGCTCAATCACTAGAGGAAGTCTCTCCATCAACAAAGTTTCTTTAGTGAACGGCTTAAAGCATAATCTTCTGAGTATATCCCAATTCTGCGACAAAGGACTCATCTGCCAATTCTCCTCCAACCAATGTCTCATCAAAGATCGTGAATCTGCTCAGCGATCTTGGCCAAGCAATAGACAAGGAAACGTCTATGTTGTGGACTTAAACCTTCTAGGGAGATTCTCCAGCCTTTTCCTAGTTGCTAACAACATTCGCGACAACAGTTGGCTTTGGCAAAATGTCTCAATCACCTCAAATTCAAGTACCTCTCTAAGCTCTCCAAAGATGGGCTTGTCAAAGGTCTACCTACGGTATCTGACGACCATGACAGAAGTTGCAAAGCTTGCCAATTAAGAAAACTTTCCAAGTCTTCCTTCAAAAGAAAGTATGTCATGTCTACGACCAGACCTCTTCAACTTCTGCATATGGATCTCTTTGGACCAATCACTACCGTCAGTATCTCTGGAGACAAATATACACTTGTAGTAGTTGATGACTACTCTAGGTTCACTTGGATCGAAACAATGACCTCAAAAGATGAGACATATGATCTAGTCACCGCTCTTTTCAGAAGACTTCAAACCCAAAAGCTTGAAGACATTAGTGACATCAGATCAGACAACGGCACTAAATTCAAGAACAACGGTGTGGGAAAGATATTGTGATGACCACGGGATCGGTCACAACTTCTCTGCTGCCGGAACTCCTCAACAAAATGGTGTAGTTGAACAAAAGAACAGAACACTCATTGAAGTAAAGAAGAACTATCTTTGGCGAAGCAAGACTTAGAAATACTACAAGGCGTAAGTCGAACTCTGTATGTTTTACCCAGAATAGATCCATGGTAAACAAATTTCATAACAAAACTCCATATGAAATATGGAGAGGAAGAGCCCCAAACATAGGATTTTTCAAAATCTTCGGCTGTAAATGTTTTATTTTATATAATGGAAAAGAATATAGAGGTAAATTTGATTCAAAATCGAGACGAAATGAATTTTTAAGGCTATTCCAAACATTTAAAAGCATTTCGCATATTTAACAAAACTTCTTTGAAAATCTTAGAATCAGCATGTTACTTTTGATGAATATGATTTATTAGAGCCTCGAAAGGCTCAGAATGTTCTTGAATGATTCGATGATGTTGAGACATGTACAAATAAAGCTTCTACTTCTACTCCACCTCGAATCCTCCAACTGCACCCTTCCAGCTCGCTAACCTGCCGCACCTAAGCAGACTTCAACTCTTGGTACCGGCTTCAACCCTTTGTTGACCTGAACCCATCTCTTCTGTTCTACCCCAAACACCTTTGCAGATCACTCACCCTTCCTGTTCACCAGAAAATGAAGGTTTTGAAGACCCTATCTCTTCTGAACCCGATTTTGGTGAATTGCCTTCTCTACCTTCTCCAGATTCGTTAAGGGAAGAACTCACCAGAAGTGATCTTCCTCCAGTTATTATTGAAACAAGAGATCACCCCATCTCTCAAATCATTGGTGATCTCAACTCAGGAGTTCGTACGAGAAATAGAGTTCGAAATGAGACTATGTTTGCATTTGCATTCGTGTTTGAAATTGAGCCAAAGAAGATTGATGAAGCTATCGAAGACCATTACTGGATTGAAGCTATGCAAGAAGAGCTGAACTAGTTTGAAAGATGTAAAGTGTGGAGCTTAGTTCAAAGACCTACTGGCCATCCAATTATAGGCACCAAGTGGGTATTCAGGAACAAGAGAGATCCCCTAAGGGGGTGGCCCAGTGGTAGACATGGGGCTTCACAAAGTGTGAGGTCTCAGGTTCGATCCCTTCCCATGCCCCCCTTAGGAGGAAAAAAAAATGAACAAGAGAAATGAAGATGGAAACGTCAACAGAAACAAAGCTAGATTGGTTGCTCAAGGCTACCGACAGGAAGAAGGAATTGACTTCGATGAAACATTTGCTCATGTTGCCAGATTAGAGGCAATCGCCAATCAGACTCTTTCTAGTCTATTCTTCGTTCATGGATTTCAAAGTATATCAGATGGATGTGAAGAGTGTCTTTCTCAATGATGATCTTCAAGAAACGATATATGTTGAACAACCTCCAGGTTTTGTCATCCAAGACAAACAGGATCAAGTGTACCGACTCAAGAAAGCACTCTACGGCCTAAAACAAGCTCCCAGAGCTTGGTATGAAACTCTATCCAAGTTCTTAATTGAACAAGGATTTGTGAGAGGAATAATGGACACAACTCTGTTCATCCTATAGCACAAAGGTCATTCTCTTCTGGTACAAATCTACGTGGACGACATTATCTTTGGATCTACAAATCAAAGCATGTGCAAAAGATTCGAGAAGCTGATGCAAAGCAAGTTCGAGATGAGCATGATGGGAGAGCTCACCTACTTTCTAGAGATTCAATAGACTTCGATCTGATCTTCACCAAACCAAATATGCAAAGGAACTCATCAAGAAATTTGGTCTTGATTCAGCAAAAGGATTCGAGACTCCAATGTCTACCTACTGCCATCTTGACAAAGATGAAAAGGAAAAGCAAGAGAACGTGACCAAGTATCGAGGAATCATAGGTCACTTCTTTACCTTACTGCCAGTAGACCTCATATAATGTTTGTTGTTTGTGTTTGTGCTAGATTTCAGGCAGATCCAAAGGAATCACATTTGCTTGCTGCCAAACATATCATCAGATATGTTTCAACAACTACAAATCTGGGTATCTGGTATTCAAAACACAACAACTTTGATCTAGTTGGGTACTCAGATGCAGATTATCCAGCCTGCAAAGTGAGCAGAAGAAGCACCAGTGGGACCTGTCAATTTCTTGGAAATAGATTTGTTTCATGGTCATGCAAGAAGCAAAGGTCGGTTGCAAACTCTACCACTGAGGTAGAATACATTGCTGCCAATAGTTGTTGCTCTCAACTACTATGGATGAAGCAGCAACTAGTGGACTACAACATCAAGACTACAAATTGTCCCATTATGTGTGACAACACTTCTGCAATTTTAGTCTCAAAGAATCCAGTGATGCACTCAAAGACAAAACACATTGATATCTGTTATCACTTCCTCAAAGATCATGTAGAAAAAGGTAACATCAGTCTGAATACGTTCCAACTGAACATCAATGGACTGATATTCTCACCAAGCCACTGGATGCAACCAAGTTTGCTTATTTAAGGAGAAATCTTGGTATGATTGATCCTACAGCTTGATTTCTATTTTTTAAAGTTTTCTTTCATACCTGCAGACTTAAACTACTACTAACCAGCAGACTTAATTTGCTATCTAACAGCAGACTTAAGCTCTTCGTTTTCACCAGGTTAGTACTTCAACTGTTTAGTCTATTAAAGCGGAAAAGGTTTTCTAAAAAGGCAAAGGGGTTAAAAGTCATTTTATTAATTACTTTGAAAATATCTTAAGTTACAACTTTTCGCTAAAGATATTTTTCCTTTAAATAGACTTTGAACCGCCCTTTCCAACACTTTACGAACCATCTCTCTTTCAGATTTTCTCTCTCTACTCAAGCCCTTCTCTCTTCTCTGCAACTGCTTCTCTCTCTCTACAACTATTATATGCTTCTTCTTCCTTATAGCAACAATGGTAAGATTTTCATCACTCTCTAGTTTACTATCTATTGATTTATGCTTAGTATTTCTTCTTTTAAGTCACTTTATTGAGGAATCCGAAAGGACGCTTTGCGTATCTGGACGGTTTCCGCCATTGTTGTTCATTTCAAAACTATAAACTAACAGTTTTCTCTATACTTTGGATAATCATTCTTCTGAGAAATCTTATGTTTCTCTGTTTTATCTATCCAAACATTCAAGGGTTTCAAATTTTTCATCTGAAATTTTATTTTACTTCTTAAAAATGAAATATTTGGTTGTTTGTTCTGTCAGGAGAAAAGCCCTAATTCCTGAAAATGTCTTTGTAGGTGAAAACATCTGCAAAATCCAACACCAGCAAAACGAAGGTGCTTGACCCAGAAAGCGTCATTCACCCTAGCCCCTCCGTCAACGTCCCTGAGTTTCCTCTGTTTACGGCTGCTCATGATATCATTCAACCTCTGGAACGCAAGATGTATCTGCCCGGCATGTGTATTGACCTACAGACGGTTCGCACATTCGCTGCCGGAGCCAAGATGTGTGATGACATGAACGAGTCCGAGATTCTCCCCTGTTGGTCCACAATTATGCTCAAATAGGCTAAAGGGGGGTGAATAGCCTATGATGTCATTTTAAAAACTTTTCTTTTGGATACATTTAAAACGTAGTTTTAGTGGCATCTGCAGTTTAGCGTATTGAGCATGTTTGCCGATAGAGGCTAACGACAGACTTGTTCTAAGCAGAAATATCAACTCTGCCGATAAACTACCAGTTAAATCAAAAGTCAGTTATAAAAAGTTTAAGCAATGGAAAATAGAGAGGCTTTAGATTCAGAGAAGTCTTAAGTGGTTGTACACGAATATAAGATTAGAACAATAGCTCACTTAATACTTCTTTCAAATGCAAATTTAAGGAGATCAATTAAAGTATAACTTTTCTAAAGATAAATCAATTTATAAAAGCTCGTAGATATATAAAGACTGAGGGATAAAGTATTTGTAAGAACATATGAATTTATTCAAAGATAAATTACATATTACATCAGCCTAAATATTCTATGTACAGTTTCTGTCCTTATCCTCCCAAGCCTTAATCTTTACTTAATTATCCATAAATGAATTATTAGGCAAAAAGGGCAATAGGAGACCAGAATGAGAAACTGTTATGAGAAGAGAATTTTCAAGGTCGTTCAGATAGGAAATATCTAAAAGATTGAGTGCAGAGCACTCAGCCTTCCATGATGAATGATTATTGCACAATCAACATCATTTGTATAGGAATACAAATCTGAAAATATGAATGCAATATCTATAGACAACTCTTTATTTTCGTTAGACATTATCTAACATCAATCTTCAGATCGATTCACGATCTTGATCTCTGTCATATGAAGTTTCTGATCTATCTCTTTTCTTCTCCAAGATTTTCTTCCCAGAAATCCACTGAAAGTGTCTTGCTAAGATCTGGATAGATTCACTGCGATCTTGTGTTGAGATCTGAGATGCGTTGGTAAAGACGATCTCGTTGTAGATCTCTTTGTTTCTTTGAAGCTCTTTGAGTGACTCCTTGTTTTCGACTTTGCTTTGTGTATTTTATTTTTCGCACTCTGTCGTCTTGGGGAAGAGAAATGATTTATATAGACTGGAGTCAATGTGATCGTTGAGAGATAAAGATTTGATGTTTCTATCCGTTTAGAGATATAGTTGTTGAAGTATATTAGATAGAGATTTTTTGTTCAAAAGGTCTTTGACTGTTTGCATGAAGATTTAGTCCTGTAGATCTTGGAACTTGTTGTCTGTCAGATTGTGTTGATAAGTCTCTGAAAAGTAGGTCTGATGTCTGATGCACTATCAGGTGGTCTGTTCAATAAAGTAGTTTCTTTTGACTTTATCAGACCACGTGAGAGAGAGAAAGTCTTGTAGCTTTAACTATGTCAGGTTTTCTGAGGCTTGAACATATTTGTCTTGATTTGAACTACTTTAGTCTTTTCTCTGTAGCACGTGCAGAATTAGGCCTGCCGGTAGAATGTTCGGGCCAGTGGAGCAGGTCTTCTGTTTCAAGAGAACTGATGTCTGCTGGTACGAACAGTCAACTTGTAGCATGTCTGCCGGTGCTTAGTGCATATGAAGTAATGGTCTGTTTGATCATCATGTAGGAAGGTAGGACTCGATCATGTTGTACCTAATCTAAGACCTATGTGATGTCACACGAGTTGCCACGCTAACCGGTACGCAGACCTTTTAGCCACTCGTGATGACTCACTGTAATGGGAACAAACAAATCAACATATATAGAATATGAAAGGTGATAAGTAAATTATCAAGAAGCATATTCCAACAATCTCCTTCTATTTGCTTGAAACCATTACAAAATAACATATACAAAGCATTAAAGCATTTACCAAGACATAGTAATAACATGTCCACAATGAATAATCATTTTATCACAAGACATGTCCTATGTTTGATAATTACATAAGCGATGGCTTTTGTATAGTCTACTATTGCTATTACAGACTCGATAAATCAAAGTACTGAATAGGTAAAGCAATAGTAAAAACAATTTAGATCACTTAGTATTTTTGAAAGAGTTTTAAACAGGATCTAAAAGGTTTTAGGGTTCTTACTTGCTCATAGATTTTTATAAACTGAAAGAATGTTTTGGCAAGCAAGAGTAGCAAATCCCTAAGTAAGTATATGTTTTTTAGGGTAGTTCAATAAGGATTGCTTATGATACCATTTTGGAAAAAGTTTTATGGTTTTGTTGAAAGTAAAGGATCTTTGTTGAAAGTAAGACTCAACAAAGAGTTTTTATCAAAGAGTGGTTTCTACACTCCATCGTGGTTTCATCGGAGCAAAATTCTTCGTCTAGCCAATTGGTCTGGTTGTACCCACCACTCTTTTCCTATGAAATATTTGGGCCTTCCTTTATTTCGTGGCAGGGTTAAACGAAGTTATTTTGAAGAGTTGGAGTTTCGGGTCTTAAAAAGGATAGAAGGATGGAAAACTCGGTTGCTCTTCTTTGGTGGCAAAATTATTCTTCTTAAATCCGTTCTTTCTAGCATCCCTATATATGCTCTTGCGGCTATTAAAGTTCCTGCTTCAGTTCTAAATCGCATTGAAAGGGCCATGTCCAATTTTCTTTGGGGGAATGCAGGAGAGAGCCGAATTCATTGGGTCTCTTGGAGTAAAATTTGTCCGGCCAACATCGGAGGGAGGTTTAGGCATTCGTTCTCTTGTCCAAGTGCGGGATTCTATACATGCCAAACTTGCATGGAGTGTTATGATCGGCAAAAGTTTACGGGCCAGATTTATTAAATCTAAATATCAGTCTTCGGGAGGCTTTTCTGTTCCAGTTTCTTCATCTCATGTTTGGAAGTATATCCATTCTTATATTTCGGAGCTCATGAATCTTAGTAGATGGGTCATTGGCAAGGGTAAAGTCTCTTTTTGGAATGACAACTGGCTCGGTTATCGTCTCGAAGGACCCCTCCCAATTGACGTTAAGCTTACAGTTAGACAAGCTTTCCAACAACTCTCGTCGTTTCTGCTCTTAATTGACTCGCAGCAGCATAGCGATTTAAATCGAATCTCTATTCAGGATGATCTTCCTGATAGGCTTGTGTTCAGTTTAACGTCTTCTGGGGATTTTGACTCCAAGGCTTATTGGAATCATCGTAGAATTCACTATGCTAATCTTCCTTGGGCTAAGAAAATCTGGAAGGATTGGCTTCCTACTACCATTAGCGCATTTGTGTGGAAGCTTATCTTTGGTGCTCTTCCGGTGGATCTTCGGTTACATTCTCGTCACGTTCCTATTGTCTCCCGTTGTGTTTGCTGCGTTAATTCTCCGGTGCAAGAGTCTATTGTCCATCTTTTTCTGCACTCTGAGATTGCTCGTGAGCTGTGGCGTAGACTCTCTCGGCCTTTCCATAAAATTGATTTGTATACTTCTATTGATCATTTGTTTCATATCTGGTTATCGAATGCTTCTTCCCGAACTCAGTTGGGGAGTTGCCAGATTGGTATTGTTTTGTACACTTGCTGGGCTATATGGACTGGGAGATGCCGCGCTATTTTTGACAATATTCCCATGGACATAGACACTATATATAACCAAATATTGGGCTATCTTCGCTCAAAACTGCAGAACTTTGTTCCTAAGTCTCAATCTTCTTCTTTGGGTGTGCGTGGTCTGGGCATGCTTGGTTTATCCATCCTTCGTCCTAGATTAAAAAAGGTTGTTTGGCTTCGTTGGATTGCCCCTCCAGCCCCTTTCTTCAAGCTCAATGTTGATGGTTTGGATGCGAGGGGTGTTGCTACTGGCGGAGGTGTTATTCGTGATTCAAATGGGCATTTTGTTTCGGGTTTCTTATGCCCTTATGGCCATGGTTCTAACACACAGGCTGAATTCCTTGCTCTTCGAGATGGTCTTATCCTTTGTCGTAAGTTACAGCTTGTTAATGTAGTGGTTAAGTCTGATTTTATGATTGTGGTGTCCGCTATTAAGGGGCATCAAAGTTGTCTGTGGATGTTTTCCTAGGAGCTTCGACAATGTCTTTCTTTGCTTGGTGATTATGATATAACGCACATTTTCAGGGAGAAGAATTATGTTGCGAATAGGTTGGCCAATGCAGCTCACTCCATTGCTTATCGAGAGTTCAGCTTGGTTTCTCAACTCCCGAAAGAAGTCCTTCGGGCCTTACAACAAGATGCTATGGGATTATTTAATTATCGCACTTTATAATTTGGCTCTTTTTCATGCTTAGTCTTTTGATTTTATTTTCCTTTCGAGGTTAGGCTCCTTCTTTCCTCTTTTCGGGTTGTTGGTTGTCCCCCTCTGTTTGTATCTCCTTTTTTATTTATATAATCCGCAGGTGCCGTCCTGCTTCCCAAAAAAAAAAAAGAGTTTTTGTTCCGAGCAAATTTTTCAACAGAAGTGCCACAAAGGCTGAGCATGATTCACTAAGAATCAGCTTAGGGTGAATTTTTTTACATTATGTGTGTCTTCCTTTGAACATGGGAGATTTGGGTCTGTACCCTTGTTTTAGTTTATGAACATCTTTAGTTTATGAACTCTCCTCCTAAGAAGATGCATTCTTCTAGGTCTTTTGGTCGTTATGGATATGTTTATAGATTTCCTTTTGAACTAAAGGTTTTCTCATGACTTTAGATATATGTCATAACACTTCTCCTCCTAAAGAATAACTTCTCCTCCTTAACTTCTCCTTAGTAAAGAATTTAGATATGTCATGACATTTCTTTGATATATGTCATAACACTTCTCCTCCTTAATGATTGCAAGCATAAGCAAGAGATATCAAGGAAAAGTAGAAACAAAAGTAATAAAATAGAAAAACAGTGGGCAAAGAAGATGTTTAATATATATTGAGAAAAGAGAGAGAGTACAGATAAACAACCATAAAAAGTACCACCTAGTTGGAATCTCCGAAACTACCAGTACTAGAGTCTAAAGTATATTCTCTATTTTGATCAGAGAAGCTTCTATTGCCGAATAACTCTCGAGTTATCAGCAGGTCTCCAGTGATGGGAAGGCGTTCATCTTCATGGACTGTTGAGAGAATGGTCTGAAAAGAGCAAAGAAAATGACTGATAATTCTAGCGTATTTTCTAATGCAGAGTCCATTCGTCTGTCTTCGTAGGATAGATTGGCGTATGAGAGAGAAGACGACTTCAGACCAGTTGATGGTATGAGAATCTAGAACAGCAATGATGAAGTTCCAAAGTCTTCTGGTGTCACTACCTGAGCCTGCTTCATGAAATAGAAGACATCGACTCAGAATTTCGCCAATACAATACATGTCTAAGGGATAGTTGTTAATATCCCATGTACTGTAGTCATCCCAAGAAGTGTAGCCAGTTCGTAAGAGCCATGATTCATTGAGGATCGAATCATCGAGAGCGCTGGGTCCTATAGAGGGAAGATGGAAGATGCGAGGCAGACTCTCGGCACTGAGGACGACATTGGTACCTCGAATACGACCAAAGAAGTGGTTACCATCTCTTGTCATTATCATCCTGGAGTAAAATTCATCAACCAACCTAAGGCTGTAGAATTCTTCACGAAATGAAAAGAGTGAGACTAGTCCAGAGCTGTGGAGAAGATCGATAATCTTTCCTCCAACAGTGTTGTCGATGAGAAATTGTTCTCCTTGAATCGTATGACCTAGGATATATGAGTGGGAGCCTATTCTGGTCACGAAAGATGATTCTGGTGGAACAAAACGACTAGAGATGCTCGAAGAAGATGAAGTGCCCATGAGAATATCTCTGATTTAGAGAAGAGATGTACTGATAGGGAATAAGATATCAATTGATGAAATAAGATCAAGCAATTGTTGGAAATTCTCAGTTTAGGAAGATTTTAATGGGAAGAATTAAAGATTGAGTATTTTCGGAGGATTTATAATGGAAGAACACACTTATCACGAATCGTTGATTGGTTGTCCATTGAAGAGCTGTAATGACAAGAATACAAAGCGACGAGGTAATCAAGTCACTAAGCTATAGAATTTGAATGGACATTCATCGTGAAAAGTCGGCGATTCATGATTTCGACATTAAGTCATTCTTGGGAATGTTTTTGATACAGATTGTGACTTAAATCGAGATATCTCAATATCCAGATGATAGAAATCAATTATGGTAGAGAGTACTGGATGAAGAGAAGAAAATTTGTGTTGACATTGATAACTCTTTAGAAAAATAATACGAGTTCAAAATACGAACCTTTGAAGAAATGTGATATGTTTTGAAATTCTAAAATTTTCAAAAGATAATTTACGAGGCATTCTGAATCATCTACACAATCGTCATCAATCTCTCAAATCTTTAGAAGGTTTTAGAATTTTAAATCAATGTTTAAAGAAGTATTTTAAAAAGTAGAATATGTTTTTCAAAATAGTAAGGAATTTTGTGTTCTTTTGTTTTTAGAAGATAATTGAATGGGGCTTTCTGAATCATCTACACAATCCTCAGCAATCTCCCAAATTTCTTATAAGAACATAGAATAGTAAAAAGACATTTTTGGAATTGATACCAATTATGAAAACATTTCTTGAATCGATATTGAATGTTTGAATACTTCTTGTAGTTAAACATTTTGAAAAGTAATCAATAATTTCAAAGGATGTTTTAAGTCATAAATGTCTTCACAAGGGAAAGAACAACAGAGATTGAAGACTGTTGTTTATGAGATTGTGAACGGCAGAGGTGAAAGTCTATTGTTCAAGTTTAACCAGCAGAGATTGAAGTCTGTTGTTTCAACTGATAACCTTAAGGATGTATGTAGCAGTAATGAAAGTATGCTGATACCGATTGATACCAATTGTTGATGGCGGAAAGAAAAGGAAGGTGAGTAATTATGGACATATCTGGTATCAATTCTTGGATATGCGTGGTTATCAGTCTTTTGAACACACGGACGATGGTAGCCATAAAATAGCTATTATACCAATTGAGTTTTGTGTTCAAGAAAGATGAAAGTCTACTGATATTAATAGTTGAAAGATAGGTGATCAGTAAACTAGAGATTGAGGCATGCCGTTGTCGATTTAATGGATGACAAGGGAGTCGACATAGATGAGGGTCCGCTGATGAAAGTGATCAGCATGAATAAATTCTGCTAATACAGGGTGTATTTAGATAAGTTTCGCAGACAAGAAGGTTTGCTGAATAAAGATGGAACAACAGACATTGAGGTCTACCGATACCAAATGAATGAATAGTTTTTCAGCAAGCTTTTCCTTTGGGATGCCTTGGCTTCTGGAAGGAAGGACCATAGGCTTCATCGGCAGGGATTAACTGATGACTATGCTTCTTTTCAAAAGAATCCCAATTGAATGATAAGAGCATTTAGAAGCAAAACGAAAGACAACAACCATTTTAGTTAAAGCACTTGAATCACAAAGAAGAAAGTAGCTCATACTTAGTTTGGTTGAAGGTTCTGAAGTAGAAGAATGAATTTTGCTTCAAGGTCAACAGCTAAGATGATGACTAACCTTTTTAAGGAAGGGAAGTCATTATTGTTCAAGATAAAGGAAAGAAGAAAGAGAGAAGAGCAGAGTTGTCTTAGAACAGAGGAAACAACAAATAAGAAAAAGAATTGTAGAGACTGCTTGTTCCTCAGAAGGTCGCCCTTCCAATAGCAGATGTAAAGTCTACTGTTGAAGCTAATGAGACTAGGAATTTTGGATGGGAATTAAGATTCACCAGAACATCATGGGTTGGGATGAGGTCTTCAATTCCTGATGAAGTAGTTGCAAGGTATGCAGTTCCTTCTAAGAAATCCAAAACTGAAGTTATCCATATTCCAACACTAATTCTTCTGATGAGATTTCTACTAGTAATCATTGAAGTTTTTACTTGAAATAAAACTATTATTTAAAAATTGATCATGGGAAAGTCTCATCATATTTATTATGTTTAATAGGAATACTTATGGTTAAGGATTGGTTTGTTGTTGGGTTAACAACAGAGTTATATTTGCTGTTTTGAATTCGGAACAAAATTTTCATAACAAGAAGTACAGATACCGAAATCATAAGCAAATATAAGATTTCATGTTATCAAGGAATGTTCATACAAAAGCAGATAGACATGAAGTAAAGATGCTTTGAACAAGTTCTCATTTAGATCAAAATATACTCGAATACAAAGAGGATCTAAAGATTACAAGATTCAATACAACTTCCAATGACTTAACTACTCCTTTTAAACAACTAATCTAAACACATGATACATTTCTAAAGATAAAAAAAATGTTACGAGGAGATGTCTATGAAGACCATGGACCCAGATCCGTTTAACCGGTTGGCAAACAGAGTACAGGTCCATATCAAGGAATCAAGATGACCCAAGGAGAGAACGGACTCTCCTTATTCTCCTCTTTAGCAGGTTTTCTCTATCCTAGATGCGCTGCATAAACATCTTCTAGATTTTCTAGATATCAGTTCAAGTGCAGGCACACATCCTCGGGGGTTTGAGAGGGGAAATCTGAGGGGAATCACATTTGGCTCGCTGAAGATAGGAGGATCTTCTAAACGAAAAGGAACAATCAAATGTGTACTAAGATAGAGAGAAACAGGAGATATATGCTAAATGGTTGTTGAGGAAAATCTTCATACAAGAGGAATCCTCGAAACTAACCAAACAACTTTTGATGGATAGGAAGAATAATTCCAAGTTGTTGAGAAGGAGCCTTGATCTAGTGCTAAGAATTCTCCTAAGTAACATATTTGAAGAAAGGGATTTTGTATCAGTGTCTATCATAGTGTTTGGGGTAGTCTGCAGTGATAGAGAAGAAGGAAGGAATGTCTCTATAAATACTCGCTGAGGCAAGACAATGGACCGATTAATGAAATAAATTCATTAATAATGAAAAGTCCTTTCAACCACTCTCATTAAAGTTATACAGGGAAGTGTGAGAGTTAGTATTAATTTCTAGATATCCGGTAAAGTTTCTTCTTTGGAAAGCTAAAAGATTTTGAAAAGACAATTCAGCTTTTTTGAGAGGATAAAACGTCTTTAAAAGGATAAAACAGTTTTTCAGATAGATTTGACAAAACATGTTTTGGGAAATACATTTCCCACTTTTTAAAGTCAGTTTTGTTTTTACCGAGATTCTATGAAATTTGTCGTTAGCTTTAAGAAATAGTCAATTTCAAAAAGCTTTACCTCAACCTTTGTGGATTTTGCAAAAATACCCATGTAGTTTGCACATTGTCTACTAATGGTGAAAACTCTTATAAGTCAGCACATAGAACTGATCTTATGAAGTACAAAGCAATCAAGAGAGTACGCCAAAGAAGATGGTTTGATGATGACACAGATAAATTTTCTTTGTAAAGAAGGCATCAAACCAGATGAGTAATTATAGATCATACTTTAATGGAAATTGAAAGGAAACAAGAAGCAAAGTATGATATGTAAATTACTCAAGCTTTATATTTGCTATGAAAGAATATATAAAAGCAGAGCAAGCAAATATAAGGCTATGCAGAGATGATATATTCATGATCGTGATTAACAGGGAATCATAAGCGAAAATCAGTCATATATCATAATCCAGAAAGAAGAAGATTTGACTGAATCAAGTGAATAGAGTCTTGTACTTTCAGTCAAGCAAAGCATGTAATGCTGGTAGAGATATAATAAAATATGTTTGATGATCTTGAGAGAATATGTATTCCTGAATAAAAATCAAGAAGATCATTAGCAGTATTTTATGAGCTTTAGGAAGCTCCAAAAAATCTAGATACTGGAACAAGTATTTCAAGAAGATCTGTGAGAAAAAGAAAGACTGGATCTTGAATTTCTCATTCTCCCTTGGTCTATTTGTGCAAAGAAAAAGATTTTAAGAAGGAGCACAAGACAAGGGATGTACCTTTTTGACAGTTATCTTTGGATCGAGGTAGATGTTCTTCAGAAGATGCCTTTTTGAATCTGAGTAGATAGTGTGCCTAAAGAGTAGATTTCCTTTGCAATCAACTTGTAAGATCTGTGATTCATATTTTCTTAGATTCAAACAATTCTTTGAAATATAGGCCAAGTTCCCAGAAACTAAATATCATACAACATAGGGATCAAACAATGTTTCATGATATAAAGTTTTTTACTCTTAACCTTTTTCAAGAAAATAGATAGGAATCATTTAAAATTCTTTCACAGTAAAGTTTCAGAATTTAAAGAAAATTTTCTCTCGAGAAGGTGTTGGAATGATTTCAATCGTTAGCCTTATGTCAAAAGAACTTGAATAAAAAATCCTTTTAATTGATGCATCCATCCGAGTGTTTTTCATCTGGGAATAGTTATTCATAATGCCAATTGATATATTGAAGTGCACCAAAATATCAGGCCCGAACAAGTAACCCAAAAGTGTACTCCAAAATTATACTTAAAAGATTGGGCCAAGCCCGTACCCGGAAGGAGGCCCGGACCCATATCCAAAGAAAGGCCCAAGCTCAATCACATACTAAAGCCCAATATGGAAAGACCACATTTGTATAAATAGTAGGAAACCTCCTATGAAAAAGTCAGTGACTATTTTTCCCTCTAAAAAACAGAACAAGAGCTCTCTTTCATCACACCCTATTGCCGGGTTTATACACATTCATAAACACTCTATTTTATTGATTATTGAGGATACACACAACAAATACTGATTATCACACCTGAGGGTTTGTGGGGACACCCCCACCCACTCACGGTGCTTTATTTTGCAGATAAAAACATGCCAGATATCCCACCGCGACGACCACCGTCGGACAACGACGCCGGCGATCCCGACTTCACGTTACTTTCGGCACCCCGGACACAACACGACACGATCACCACATTTTTGGCATGATCAGTTTGGTTCCGTTGCCGGGAATCGACTTTATTTCGTTCATCTCTAGTCACTGTCTCCGTCAAACTTCGACGGAGCTCCGTTCTAAGGGTGCCGGAATACCACCGAAGAACACAAACACACGAACTACACATGCGAGCTTGACAAAGAAAACAAAAACAAAGCAACATTTTGACGCTACCCCTGTATTCGCCTTCACTGGACGAGTCCAAATCCACCAAAATCGCTGTCATCCGAGCACACGTGCTCTCACACACGCCGCCCGAAGAAGCTTGAGGCGGTAACTCCCCATTATCGCCGGCAGCGCTCCGGCAAACAGACTTTTCTGACCTCCCTCACATGCGTGCAAACAACATCGGCCTTATCTCCATCTTCTTGCCCAGTCGATTTCATCTACAGAGCCGGCCTCCTTCTTCTCTCCAATCCACTTCCCGCCAACTCCTGTTCCGACCAAATTCCTCCCATCGTTCGTAGCGCCGGGCCATCTTGCTTCATCTCAGTTCGGCCTCACCCATCTTCTCCAACCGTTGGGCTTCACCACCTATCGCCATCTCAAATCTGCTCCACAACCCAACTATCGGCCCCAATCTGCTCCAGTCGGCTCAATCTTCGTCCATCTGCTCTATTGCAGCTCACATCATCGGCCCAATGGAGGTAATGCTTGCCGGACCATGCAAGAAACTAAAGAAGGCGTGCACTCATGAAAGAGATGGTACAGACCTTGTGCAGTTTCCACTAAAATATTATCGGGTGATGTCATCCAACCACTATCAGGTGCTATTGTTTCTTTGTCTAAACCTTTGTTTCTTTGCTGCAGAACTTATTACCATCGACACAGTAATTCATGATGAGATTAAGTTTTATTTGAACAAGTTACATGACTAGTTGCAAATATTATATTACAAAATGTTCTTAATATACATATTAGCATACAATTAATGCTTTGTCTTTCATTATTTATTTATGAAAACTTGTTACAATAATATATTAATATATAATAAAATAAATAAGAAGAAGATGTTGATCGACTAATGATAAATAAATACACAAAGCTAATGTATGAAATGAGCGAGATATTGACTAGCAGTCTAAAAACATTTGCCGAACTGAAATTATTTGTCGAATTGAAATTATATGCCAAGCTGAAATCATTTGCCTAACCAAAATTATATGACGAGCCGAAATCATATGCCGAGGCGAAATTATTTACCGAACTGAAATTATTTGTCGAATTGAAATTATATGCCGAATCGAAATCATATGCCGAGCCGAAATTATTTACCGAACTGAAATTATTTGTCGAATTGAAATTATGCCGAAATCATATGCCGAGCCGAAATTATTTACCGAACTGAAATTATTTGTCGAATTGAAATTATATGTCGAGCCGAAATCATATGCCGAGCCGAAATTATTTGTCGAATTGAAATTATATGCCGAGCCGAAATCATATGCCGAGTTGAAATTATATGCCGAACTGAAATTATTTGACGAGCTGAAATTCTTTAACGAGCTGAAATCATATGCGGAGCAATAACATAACTTAATCGATTAGATGAAATATATATTACCTCGTCGGGTATGATTTATTATACGCAACTATTTGACAATAGCATGCTTTAGCGCTCCCCGTAGCAAGTAAAAATATTTTCTTATAAATTTGACAACATTACTTTGATTAAATGTACACGGGCTCGTTAGCCTCATCAATTTAAATATTATATTATTTAACTTTTGTCGGCATAGCGTAACAATTAAATATGATTCGAGCTCCCCTACTTATGAGAAACATAACATGCAAATTTAAATAGATTTATGCCGAGCTAACTACTTGCCCACCATACCAAACAGTTATAAAAAATTCATCGCTTAGAGCTCGCAAATCGCTAGTTTCAATGTTACTAGCTCGAAATAGCATGTTTAGTCTACCTATCATATGTTAGTATGACGCATGCATTCTCTAAAGCTTCACACTCAAATACTTGCATCTTATAAATTCATCGTATCTTCTAATAGCGCGACGTGTCGCCGCAATGATTAATTTACTATTCTCGCACAATAGGCCCATATTTAAATAATTTTATCTTATATGATCAATATGTTTGGACTATGACAAACATTGTATGGCGAAAATATGAATGACGAAAACGTGATTTTTGCCTATACAAAGATGCTCCTAAAAACTTTCAGGTACAAAATACAAACGGGCATAGCCTCGGCAACCACGATCAATAACACAAGTTGTTCCTCTACAAACTATCACACACTTATTTACAAGGTTACATACCTACCTCGCCTCACCGAGATCACATTTTAGGCCGAGCTTCATATTATTATTATTCACGCGCCCGTGCACGCCACGCTCGCGCCAGAGCTCGCGCCTTAGATTATGCTCGCGCTGCCGAGCTCCATACTATTATTATTCACGTGCCGTGCGCGCCGCGCGCTCGATTATGCTCGGCCATATACTATTATTATTCACGTGCCCGTGCACGCCAGAGCTCGCGCCTCAGATTATGCTCGCGCTGCCGAGCTTCATACTATTATTATTCACGTGCCCGTGCACGCCACGCTCGCGCCAGAGCTCGAGCCTCAGATTATGCTCGCGCTGCCGAGCTTCGGATCATTATTATTCACGTGCCCGTGCACGCCACGCTCGCGACAAAGCTCGAGCTTCAGATTATGCTCGTGCTAAAGCCCGAGCCTCAGACTATTATTCACGTGCCCATGCACATCACGCTCACGACAAAGCTCGAGCCTTAGATTATGCTCGTGCTAAAGCCTGAACCTCAGATTATTATTTCTCGCGTCCGAGCACACTACGCTCGCGCCTTTACCTGAGCTGCGGATTATATTTCATACATGTACACGTTGAGCTTTACATTATGCTCCCCACTCGCTCGAGTTTACTCGGGTTTACGAGCTTACCTTGTCACCGCGCTACGCTTATGCTCCCTTACACTCGGCATGATCTTCATATTGTGCTCCAGCTCGGCATCACAGTTACTCTCGGCACGAGCTTCTACGAGTGTTTAGCACGTTACGCTCCACTAGCGTCCATCATGCTTTCGTCACCATTTGCGGCTACGCTCGACATGAGCTATATATCTCACTGTGTCGACATTTCTCTTGGTACCTTGCGATTCAAGGTCACTTTATTTGGGGCCTCTAATGTCTCATACCTATTTTCCTCCTTGCTTGCCTGGGAGAGACCTATTGGCCTCCTCGCCTGCCAAGGAGAGACCAGGCTCTAATGCCTCATACCTATTTCCCTCCTTGCTTGCCGAGGTGAGACCGATTGGCCTCCTCGTTTGCCAAGGAGAGGCCAGGCTCTAATGCCTCATACCTATCCTCCTCGCCAAGCCGAGGAGAGGCCAGACTCTAATGCCTCATACCTATTTCCCTCCTCGGGACGCCGAGGAGAGGCCAGGCTCCTAGCGCCTCATACATATCCTCCTCGCCAAACCGAGGAGAGGCCAGACTCTAATGCCTCTAAATACCTATTGCATCCACATGAGCATTTCATACATATTTATAAGTTACTGAACACATGCATCCTCCATTCATCATTGCATAAACATAAAAACATGCTCCTATCTCCTCTCTCAGTACCTTGCGGTTCAAGGTCACTTTCTTACAGTGCCTTGCGGTTTATGGCCTTATGGCTCGCTTTCTTGAAAATCCTCGCCACATTGATGATAGATCTTATTATGGTCTTATGGCTCGATTTTCTTGAAGGTCCTCGCCACGCCGAAGATAAATCTTATTATGGCCTTATGGCTCAATTCTCTTGAAGGTCCTCGCCACGCCGAGGATAAATCTTATTATGGCCTTATGGCTCAATTCTCTTGAAGGTCCTCGCCACGCTAATGATAAATTTTATTATGGCCTTATGCTGAAGACTACATATCTTATTTTCATACCTATACTTGCCGGTCGAGGTCTAATTCGCCAATCAAGGATCAATTATACACAAAGTTCACCCGCCAAGGCTCAAAAGTCAGCTACATAAACTCTTTTGGAATTCAAAGCAAAATCTCAAAACCCTCAGCATCACAAGAAGCAACTACAAGCAGATTATACTCCTTACCCTCGATGTTAGCCACGACGGATAAGGAGTAGGGGGCTACTGAAGTGCACCAAAATATCAGGCCCGAACAAGTAACCCAAAAGTGTACTCCGAAATTATACTTAGAAGATTGGGCCAAGCCCGTACCCGGAAGGAGGCCCGGACCCATATCCAAAGAAAGGCCCAAGCCCAATCACATACTAAAGCCCAGTATGGAAAGACCACATTTCTATAAATAGTAGGAAACTTCCTATGAAAAAGTCAGTGACTATTTTTCCCTCTAAAAAACAGAACAAGAGCTCTCTTTCATCACACCCTATTGCCGGGTTTATACACATTCATAAACACTCTATTTTATTGATTATTGAGGATACACACAACAAATACTGATTATCACACCTGAGGGTTTGTGGGGACACCCCCACCCACTCACGGTGCTTTATTTTGCAGATAAAAGCATGCCAGATATCCCACCGCGACGACCACCGTGGGACAACGACGCCGGCGAGCCCGACTTGACGTTACTTTCGGCACCCCGGACACAACACGACACGATCACCACATTTTTGGCGTGATCATATATATATATATATATATATATATATATGTCATATGAATAATTATCCCACACTCATCATAGTAATTTTCTATCTCATGAAATTTTTGAAAACAAAATAATTTTTCAAAATAAGTACGTTTTTCAAAAATTTATCTCAAAATGAAATCCTTGTCAAAAGTTGTAAAAGATAAAACAATTATTCTTTTGACATGCATTTGAAGTGAGCATTCGAGGATCAAACTCTCAGGAGGTTAGTCCTGGCATATAGCTTGAAGCGCCTAGCTTTGATACCAATTGTTGGTCCACAATTATGCTCAAATAGGCTAGACGAGGGGGGGGGGGAGGTGAATAGTCTATGATGCCATTTTAAAAACTTTTCTTTTGGATACATTTAAAACGTAGTTTTAATGGCATCTGCAATTTAGCGTATTGAGCATGTCTGCCGGTAGAGGCTAACGGCAGACTTGTTCTAAGCAGAAATATCAACTATGCCGATAAACTACCAGTTAAATCGAAAGCCAGTTATAAAAAGTTTAAGTAGCGGAAAATAGAGAGGCTTTAGATTTGGAGAAGTCTTAAGTGACTGTACGCGAATATATGATCAGAACAACAGCTCACTTAATACTTCTTTCAAATGCAAATTTAAGGAGATCAATTAAAGTATAACTTTTCTAAAGATAAATCAATTTATAAAAGCTCGTATATATATAAAGACTGAGGGATAAAGTATTTGTAAGAACATATGAATTTATTCAAAGATAAATTACATATTACATCAGCCTAAATATTATATGTACAGTTTCTGTCCTTGTCCTCTCAAGCCTTAATCCTTACTTAATTATCCATAAATGAATTATTAGGCAAAGTGGGCAATAGGAGACCATAATGAGAAACTGTTATGAGAAGAGAATTTTTAAGGTCGTTCAGATAGGAAATATCTAAAAGATTGAGTGCAGAGCACTCAGCCTTCCATGATGAATGATTATTGCACAATCAACAACATTTATATAGGAATACAAATATGAAGATATGAATGCAATATCTATAGACATATCTTCATTTTTGTTAGACATTATCTAACATCAATCTTCAGATCGATTCACGATCTTGATCTCTGTCATATGAAGTTTCTGATCTACCTCTGTTCTTCTCCAAGCTTTTCTTCCCAGCAATCCACTGAAAGTTTCTTGCTAAGATCTGGATAGATTCACTGCGATCTTGTGTTGAGATCTGAGATGCGTTGGTAAAGACGATCTCGTTATAGATCTCTTTGTTTCTTTGAAGCTCTTTGAGTGAGTCCTTGTTTTCAACTTTGCTCTGTGTATCTTATTTTTCGCGCTTTGTCGTCTTGGGGAAGATAAATGATTTATATAGACTGGAGTCAATGTGATCGTTGAGAGATAAAGATTTGATGTTTCTATCCGTTTAGAGATATAGTTGTTGAAGTCTATCGGATAGAGATTTTTTGTCCAAAAGGTCTTTGACTGTTTGCGTGAAGATTTAGTCCTGTAGATCTTGGAACTTGTTGTCTGTCAGACTGTGTTGATAAGTTTCTGAAAAGTAGGTCTAATGTCTGATGCATTGTCAGGTGGTCTGTTCAATAAAGTAGTTTCTTTTGACTTTATCAGACCACGTGAGAGAGAGAAAGTATTGTAGCTTTAACTATGTCAGGATTTCTGAGGCTTGAACATATTTGTCTTGGTTTGAACTACTTTAGTCTTTTCTCTGTAGCACATGCAGAATTAGGTCTGCCGGTAGGATGTTCGGACCAGTGGAACATGTTTTCAGAGAACGATGTCTGGTGCGAACAAATCAACTTATAGCATGTCTCCGCTTGCTTAGTGCATATGGAGTGATGGTCTGTTTGATCATCATGTAGGAAGGTAGGACTCGATCAGGTTGCACCTAATCTAAGACCTATGTGATGTCACACGAGTTTCCACGCTAACTAGTACGCAGACCTTTTAGCCACTCGTGATGACTTACTGTAATGGGAACAAGAAAATCAACATATATAGAATATGCAAGGTGATAAGTAAATTATCAAGAAGCATATTCCAACAATCTCTTTCCCCAACCCTCTTCACAACCTACCCCAATTAAACCCAAATCCTTCTTCTATCATTCTCTTTTATTATGGTTCTCTACCGACCCTTTACCAAAACCCTTAATAATCAATGACAACTTTTCCCTCACGCGACTCTTCTTCCTCCAACTTAGGCACTCCACCTCTCCAGCAGCCCTTCTGACTTGTAACGTCTGCCAACGCCACCTCCTCTGCCGGCATTGAGCACATTCACATTGGTTTGGAACCTTCTACTTCCCAACCGGCCAACTCCAAAATTCTGAGCCGCTTGGACGCTATGTACGACAGACTGGGAGAACTTACCAGTATCTCCACAGCTTGCCGCTGAGCTTGCAACTGCCACGTCCAAGGCAACAGACAAAATGCCGCCATCCTTCGAAAATTTCAAAAAGATGTGTGGACAAGGTTTGGAGAGATGAGGCACGAGTCCACTGATATCAAGATCAACATGGAAGCTCAACGCAAGAAATGCGTCAGACTCTGCTCAACTCTCTTCTGGCAGCTCTTTCACAGTATAACTCTACAGCTGGACCATGGACGCCCTCATGTTCTCGAGCTCAACGAACATCGCTCTCAACGCGTCTCATGATAAGATCAATATCGAGCGTGATCGTGATCTAGCCATCACGGAGGAGAGACAACTGAGGTCTATAAACAAGGCTCTAATGGAGGAGAACAACAGACTACATGAAGAACTGGACTATCGTTCTCGCTCCACCAGACCTCCTACCTTTGCCGATGATGAGTACACCAGAAGAGTTGAAGAACTTGAACGCCTGATCGATGTCTTATTTTAATTATTTCCTTGCAAGTGGACAAGACTATTGTAGAATAGTTTTAGGAAGCAATGGTCGAACCACAGAGACAAGAAGATCACAGATAGTACGATTATTGATAGCAAATTATTAAACTAAGGGGGTTCTTATATTTATTTTAATCTAAATTAATTATTATTCTAATGTTTAACTAATTAGCAGCAATCACAATTTATGAAGATCTTATGGTGGATGGAAATCTTAGGATTCGGGTTTCACTTGAATCTCTTCTATGCTTATTTTAATAAATTATCATTCAATCTCTTGGGTTCGTTCACAAAATATAGATATAGCCTGTTGAATTACCGTTCAGTCTCCATCTTCAAATAATTCATCCATTCTATATCATAGGCACAAGAACATATGATCTAACTGTCACTTAGGTCATATATGGAACCTGACCCTAACTTATATCACTCTCGTGCATCGATAGGTTCAATTTATTGTGATGGTGAGCCAGTGTACGACATATGCACATTGATCATACAGTTATCCGCACCTCTAGGCCTTTATTATTCACGATTACATTCATTTGTTCAAAGTGAAATAATAGAGGGATTGATAAACACCATAATCAACAAGAATTGAATGAATAAAAATATAGATTAAAGCATAGATTCGATACAAGTTACCTCCCACCTCCTAGATTAATGAAGATTTAGTTCATCCTTGAAGATGAACAGCACATGGAGATGATTGAATACATGAATCGATCTTCAATCCTTGTAATTACAACAACTAATTATGTTATACAACCTAAAATCTATTCTAAAGCTATAGAAAACTACTTTCTAGCCGTCTCCAGCCGTCTAATGCCTTGGCTACCGGTCTCTATTTATACCATGAAATTGTAGGGCAATTAGATCTCTTGGCCTGACATGAAAACGCAATTTTGGGCATTCTGACCACCTTGCGTCGCAAGGTCCTTGATTTATCCGGGCTTTGTTTTCTGAAGTTTCTACCTACCTTGCGGAGGCAAGGTAGATTGCACCTTGCGACCGCAAGGTGCCCAGCCTGGTCATCTTCGTTTCTTATTCAATTTTACACTCTGGCCCCTTCTCGGATTTTTCACCAAAAAAACCTTATAATCTGTATACTTTCACCTAAAACCCTGAAACTCACAAAATCACTGAAAAACGCATATCAGTAGCCAAAAGCCTCATAGAATCGCTCAATTTAAGTCATAGAGTATATGAAATCGACGTATAAAATACATCGATCAAATACCCCCAAACTTAAACTTTGCTTGTCCACGAGTAAACAATACTTATAAATACAAAAGCATTTAAATAAAATAACGAAAATCTTTTTGGAGGGTGACACTATTTACACTCCTCTAGAAACCCACAAACTCAAGGAGACTCTTACGAGTGGCTCGACTATGCAGATAAATACAAAAACTAATAAATACAAAAGCGGATAAAAAAATTAAACATAAAACAAAAATCTTTTTGACTTCAACCTCAAGTTATAATAGCATGGCATAACAAAAGCAGTCTTAGTCCAATGCTCACCACATATGTGCAGACTTAGTCACATAAAATCAACTGATTTTTACTTAAAACTGCTACTACTCTTAATTTCTCCGTGTGTGTGTGTGATCACCAGTCTTAGAGAATATCTCAACTAAAACAGTTTTATTAAGCTAAGCACCACATTCATATGAAAATCATAATTTAATTAAAACCAATGCATTATGAAGTATGAGATCTACCATCCAAACCCGGTCTATTACAGAAAGAGAGGTCACCAAGGATTTCAAAAACTTATACATCCATCCCATGCATTTCTATGTATGACATACAATGCTCTCCTATCCCAATTACTTGTAATAGCTAAGATTATGCTAACACAGTGAGCTTTGGCGAATAACATGAATATGAAGTGTTAGATCAATTCTATATGACTCACTTAGCAAAGAAAACACACACAAGCATTGGCAAGAAGATCATTAGGTCTTTATTAGCTTGTAATGTAAGGCCAAGGTGTGGGGGATATGAAGGAAATGGATTGGAGTTCAAAGTGAGAGAAGTAAGACTACCCTTTATCCCTCATACTTTCAAGCAAAAGGAAGTTTTTCCTATTTAGGCTAGGACCTGCAAAGACTACAAGTGGGGGTATTTTCTTTTTCTTTTACTTTTCAGTTTTCTTCTTTCCCCCCCCCCCCCTAAACTTGTTTTGGGCAATACATATTCTTAAAAACATCTCATCATTTTTCTCAGCAATATTTTTCTAACATATTTTCTTTTGAAAGCTATGCTTTCATTTGAATCTAGTTGCACTCTTCTTCTCCCGTTTCATTTTTCGTCGATCTATTTTTTTCTTTTCTTTTTTTTTTTCGACGGGAAGAAGAAGTCTTCAGAAAACTTGCTTGACTGAAAAATGGTCCCATAAATTTATTCCCCACCCACATCCTACTCTCTCAAAGGGTAGGCTAAAAGTGTATAGGCTTTTAGGGTTAAGTTAATGTGGGTAATAGAAACGATGTCGAATGGGGGTTTAATGTGTGCTTAGCACACTCCATTCTTTTTAATTAGGCTCAAAAGGGGACACTAGGGATATTTTTTTAGTAAAGGTCGGGGAATATTTAGGCTCTAACGATTCAAAGATGGCCTAAATCATCTCTTAATGCCGAATGCTCATGTAGTTTTTTAAAGCAAGTAAGACACACAAACATCATGTCAACTATGGGAATTGTGGGGTTGAATATTAAGCATCACTGGATTTCACATAAGCATTCGCTAAGACAGATGGTAGGGACAATTGAGACTTACATGCAGACACGGTTCGAAAGTGTGCTTGAGATATATTAGTGAGAAAAATCCAAGGGATCTAACTATCGTGCAATTGACCCTAAGTTACAATTCAATGTGACAATCATGTTCGGATGGCTATTCTTCATATTCTTGTGCATATCTTGTTAGAATGAAGTAGGTGCTATAAACTTTATAAAACTATTCTAATCAATCCATAATTATGACTGGTGTGGATGCATGAAGAATTTGGAGAAAAGTAGGAGTTTCGCAAAATCAAGTAAATTCCAGAATGATCTACTAACAAGTTATGTGGTTCATTGCATTAACTCCTCATCGACTAGTACTACCACACCAAAACTCGAGGATGAAATTTTTAAATTAAAATATTATTATTATATTATTTATTTTTTTATAAAGAAAATTGGAGATGATGATGACATAATTAATGATGGATCCCCATGAGAGGAATCCATGAGCATCTAATATTATAGTATTCTGGTCAAGGCAACATCTCCGAAAACAAGAAAAATTCAAAGGCAAGAAAGGCGGGTGAGGAGAAGACACGATAGAGGAAAAAGAAAATTTTCCCCACCCTAAAAACGTAGCCCAACTCCACTCCTCCTTAGGCCTAGGACCTGCTAAGACTCTGGGCTTAGAATCCCCCCCCCCCAAAACTTAATTTCTATTTTGTCCCCAAAATTAAGGAACATATGAGAGGCTTGATGGGGAAGGACAAATATAAAAAGGACATAGCAGGCCCACCTAACGAAAGAGGATGAAACTTGGGCCTCGACTCATGGTGAGTCGGGAGGAAATAACGAACGAAGACGAAACTCGGGAATCGTGCCAGGCGGCATCCCATAATGGTTGGAGATATTTTGCCCCACGGTGTTGACCCAACCGAACAGATCTTCTTGGTTGGCACGCATGAGTGCCAACTGCTGCTCGATCATGTCAACCTCGAGGGCAAGCTCCTCTTGCCTGTTGGAGATCCCCACTAGCGGGTCCTCCTCCTCATCTTCGGGTTCCTCCTCGTGAAGAACCCTTTCTCGCGGTTGGCGGTGGTGCTCAAACAAAATTGCCCTAGTGATAGCGGGCACCTCTCTCAGCCTTTCCGTGTGTCGAGGCCACCTAACTCCCACGCTCCGTAATCAAATGCGGAACGCGAACCCCGCATTTGTGGTACCTCTAATCGGGGTCTTAATTTGGCCGTTGATCAGGCGGCCGACATCGACAGACCCACCGGTCATGATGGTGTAGATCAGGACGACCTTAGCCCAAGTCACCGTGTGTTGGTGACTGGAAGGCATAAGGCGGGAGCAAATAAATTTGAACACGGGCCTGGCTGTGTCCAAAAAGAAGGACTCCTCCATGGTGCGTGGACCAAATGGTGGGTTGCGGTTTTGGGTCCACACCACACCAGGATGGGAGATGATCGCATTGACCACCTCAACAGGGACGGGGGAAGAAAGGTGGTGGCTAAAGTCGTCGGCATCCTCCGCAAAGTTGGAGGTGTCGTAGTACATGTTAATGCTTTAGGACGTAAAGCTTACACTAATGCCCCTAACAAAAACAGTCTCTAAAACCCCACCATCTATGCCAATTTGCCCATTGGCATAGAACTCACGGACAATAGGCACGATTGCCTTGTCCGGAGACTCAGTCAAAATACCCCACCTACGCATTGTAAATTCGTCAGGAGGCCAATTCTTGAATCCCTCTCGAATCAAGGACTTGAGAGCTTAGCAAAGATATCTCTCCGATGCCTCAAAAGATAAGAAGCGGCGGTGGTCAAAATTTTGCTCTTCTTCCTCGACGGGGCGAGAAGTAGAGGGGCCAGTGTTTCTACGTTTTGGGGCCATTATGTTTGGGCATACAAAAATATTTTAGCAAATAAAAATATTATTCTCTTTTTAAAGTTATAAAAATTAAACTATCACCTAAAGCATGCAAAGACTATTTCTACGTAAATTAATCTAACACCCTAGCATGTAAATTATTTTTGTACGTAAAAATGAAAGAGGGGTTAGAGTTACTTGGTATTTTGCAGCTTGAAGGTGGAGAGTCGCCGGAATTTGAGCTTCTTCGCCGGCAAAAATGGAGTCTCTTCTTCAACCTTTGAATGAGGTGTAATGGAGGATGAATGGAAGGTGAAATGGATGAAGAAGGAAGATTATCTTGTAGATCGGGCCGGAAATTGGAAGCCTCTTGCTGAGTCTTGCCGGAATTTTGAAGGATGGAGGAGTGCTGCTGCTGCTCGCTTGAAGGAGGAGAAGAAATTTTCGGGCGTGTGCCGTTTCTTTTATAAAGGACCTCTTTTTCGTAAGGTCTCTTTTTACCTTGCCCCGCAAGGTGAGCAAAGTGATGATGACGCTCGATTCCCACGCACCGCATGATGTCGCTCACGCCTCGATTTATGGACCTTGCAAGGTCGCACCTCAAGGCCCGCAAGGTAGGCAGATTGTTCCACTCTTCTTTTCTTTTCATCCTTTTCAGCAGTTTTACACTTAGGTCCATTCGTTAGGTTCCGTCATATTCCGTTACTTTCCTGCATTTGAAATTTCTACAAAAACTCTAAACTAAAAATATTAGCAACATATAAATACAACATTAAAATGATTTTCTCCCCCAAACTTGGATTTTGGTATATTTAATTTCAAAATTAAATGTCTAAAATTAAGTTTAACAGAGAATAACATATTTAAATTAACTACAAAAACAAATAAACTTCATCATAGTGGGTTGCCTCCCACTCAGCGCACTTGTTTAACGTCTTTGGCTCGACCCAACTGCAAACCTAATCATCGGGTGGTGCATTGTTAGCGAGACGAATTAATTCAATTTTTCGTTCGAATGACATAGGTTCAAGATACGGTTTGAGTCGGTGACCATTAACTTTAAACACTTCATTGGTCCTTGGATTTCTTATGTCAATTGCTCCATGAGGGTAAATTCGGACAATTGTGAAAGGACCAGACCACTTTGATTTTAATTTTCCAGGGAATAACCTAAGCCTAGAATTAAAGAGTAAGACTTTCAATCCTGGTCGAAACATTTTATTGGCTAATCCCATGTCATGATATTTCTTGGTCTTTTCTTTATATGTTTTAGCATTCTCGTACGAATTTAGTCTATGTTCCTCAAACTCATTTAATTGAAACAATCTTTCCTCACCGGCCAAAGTTAAATCTAAATTCAAGTCTTTGACAGCCCAATAAGTTTTATGTTCAATTTCAACTGGTAAATGGCATGCTTTGCCATACACCATTCGGTATGGACTCATTCCTATCGGGGTCTTATAAGTAGTTCGATATGCCCATAGAGCATCCTTAAGTTTAGACTCCCAATCTTTACGATTAGGCCTAACGGTCTTTTCTAATACTGCTTTTATTTGTCTATTACTAACTTCTACTTGGCCAGATGTCTGAGGATGATAAGGTGTAGCTAACTTGTAAGTTACACCATGTTTTCTAAGGACATTATTTAATAATTTAGGCAAAACCCTACATTTGGCCACCCAACTTTTCAAAAACTTGCAATGCGGCCACCGAAAGTTTAAAACTTGCAATGAGGCCACTACACGTTAGGATGCCAGGATACTGGCGTGCTCCATGTGGCCCACACTGGGATGGGAACAGCTCCAATAGTTAAATATGAGTGGAATACCCTATTTGCCCCTTTAAGCCACATTTTCCCTTTATGTGATGTAGAAACTGGATAGGTTCAAAATTGGTCGCAACT
>CM028384.1:71305238-71466918 GCA_013146195.2 Codonopsis lanceolata | reverse complement strand
CATCTCTAACAAACACGGTAAATATCGGTATAATTACTAAAAGCATGTAATCAATAGCAACATATAAATACAACATTAAAATGATTTTCTCCCCAAACTTGGATTTTTGGTATATTTAATTTCAAAATTAAATGTCTAAAATTAAGTTTAACAGAGAAATAACATATTTAAATTAACTACAAAAACAAATAAACTTCATCATAATGGGTTGCCTCCCATTTCATTGTCTGTTTGCGTCTTTGGCTCGAACCCAAGCGCAAACCTAATCATCTGGGTGGTGCATTGTTAGCGAGACAATTAATTCAATTTTTTGTTCGAATGACATAGGTTCAAGATACGGTTTGAGTCGGTGACCATTAACTTTAAACACTTCATTGGTCCTTGGATTTCTTATGTCAATTGCTCCATGAGGGTAAATTGGACAATTGTGAAAGGACCAGACCACTTTGATTTTAATTTTCAGAATAACTAAGCCTAGAATTAAAGAGTAAGACTTTCAATCCCAGTCGAAACATTTTATTGGCTAATCCCATGTCATGATATTTCTTGGTCTTTTCTTTATATGTTTTAGCATTCTCTGCAAATTTAGTCTATGTTCCTCAAACTCATTTAATTGAAACAATCTTTCCTCACCCGCCAAAGTTAAATCTAAATTCAAGTCTTTGTGACCCCGATAAGCTTTATGTTCAATTTCAACCGGTAAATGGCATGCTTTGCCATACACCATTCGGTATGGACTCATTCCTATCTGAGTCTTATAAGTAGTTCTCGATATGCTTGTAGAGCATCCTTAAGTTTAGACTCCCAATCTTTACGATTAGGCCTAACGGTCTTTTCTAATCTGCTTTTATTTGTCTATTACTAACTTCTACTGGCCGTCGAGGGATGATAAGGTGTAGCTAACTTGTAAGTTACACCATGTTTTCTAAGGACATTATTTAATAATTTAGGCAAAACCCTACATTTGGCCACCCAACTTTTCAAAAACTTGCAATGCGGCCACCGAAAGTTTAAAACTTGCAATGAGGCCACTACATACATTAGTTGATGCAAGCGTGCCCATATTTTGATGGACGTTAGCTCCAACGTTAAATATGAGTGGAATGCCTATTTTGCCCCCCTTTAAATAACAATTTTCCCTTTATGTGATATTAGAAACCCAAAGGGTTCAATTGAAACATAAGCAACTCTTTAATGCACAATATTGATGAACACATTATTTCTACGCCATTCAATTTTAAAAAAATGACAAAACCGGTCATCTAAACCACCCACAATTTCTTTGTTTAAACATAATTGCTTGATAGGAATATGGATAGCGTGGGCTGGAAAATTGGTGCTGGGTCGATGATAGAGCTCGAGCTCTGCAAGATGAGATGGTGGCGACTACTTGGAGACGGGATATGACTTAGCCAAGGCCATTGTTGGTGGAATGGAATCGAGAGGAGTGAGAAGCCGGGCCGGAGGCGGACTGGAGTCGGCCTGGCCTCCGGATCGGCGATAGAGAGAGAGGCTGTGGCTATGGTGGATATGGTCGACATGGGGAGTTTGGCGCAGGCAGAAGAAAGAGATGGATCGATTGGTCCAGAGAGGTGGAGTCGGCAATGAGACGAAGGCCGGATCTGGAGGTGGCTTCACGGGGCGGCTATGAAGAACTCGGTAGAGGCTGGGTGAGAGCCGGATCGGAGGTGGCTTCGGCCCAGCCATGAAGATCGATAAAGGGTGATGGAGGCATTTGGGTGTGAAGTCCTGAGGGAGATCGAACCGGGTTGGTGCGGTTTGAGATTGAAGAACTTCGGTAGGAGCCGGGTGAGAGAGGGCCTGATGCGGAGGCCGCTGGCGGCTATGAAGATCGATAAAGGTAGGAGGGAGGCCGATGGGTGTGAAGATCCGAAGCCCCTGCACTCTCGTCTTCTTTCTTCCCCAAATGTTTCTGCCTTCTCGCCGACCACCGTGGAAGCTGAGGATGAAGAAATCGATACCTAAAGAGAGATTCAGACCTGGGTTTGATTTTTGGGTTTGATTTTTGGGTGTGAAGATCTGAAATCGATACCTAAAGAGAAATCGATACCTGAAGAAATCAAACTCTCAAGTGATGTTTAATTTTTTTTAATTATAATTTGACCCATTCTCTTTATACAAATAGCAAATGTAATTTATTTTTTTTTCAAGTAGACCCCTTAAATTTCTAATATCGACAAGAAATTGTGTTTAGAAGGGTAAAATAGGTAATGACATAATTTAATCGACCAAATTTAACTACCGGCAAAAATTGGGCTCGCTTGCATCCTAACTAATGTATAGTGGCCTCATTGCAAGTTTTAAACTTTCTGGTCGCATTGCAAGTTTTTGAAAAGTTGGGTGGCCAAATGGAGGGTTTTACCAATAATTTATTAGTAAAATGAGTTTCTTGATCACTGATTATGGCCTTAGGTACTCCATATCGGGAAAAAAGATCATCAACAAATTTAACCACAGTTTTACCATCATTTGTTTTGGTACCTATGGCTTCTATCAATTTGGATACATAATCAACAGCTACTAAAATATATTCACAGTTATTAGAGACGGGGAAGGGACCCATAAAATCAATGCCCCAAACATCAAAAATTTCGACAACCATATTAGTATGTAAGGGCATTTCGTTTCTCTTTCTAATTCCATCAGTTCTCTGACATTTATCACAAGTTCTATAAAATAAGTCACAATCTCTAAAAATAGTAGGCCAATATAAACCAGATTGTAAAATCTTCCTAGCAGTTTTATTTCCGCTAAAATGACCACCGCAAGAGTATTCATGACAAAATTCCATAATACTTTGTTGGTCTTTTTCTGAAACACATCATCTGATTAAAGAGTCTGAACACATTTTATATAAATGAGGCTCTTCCCAAAAATACTTTTTTGCTTCAGTCAAAAATTTCTTCTTTTGATAGTGATCAAAATCAGGATTTATGATATCAGACACATAATAATTGACAAAATCAGCATACCAGGGGTCTGAATCTTTGACTGCCAAGAGTTGTTCATCGGGAAAATCTTCATTTACAGGAATTGTATTATCAAGAAATTGACGTTCAAGTAAGGGTGAAAATTCTAATCTAGACAAATGGTCGGCTACGACATTTTCGGTTCCCTTTTTATCCTTAATTGTAATGTCAAATTCTTGTAATAATAGCATCCACCTAATGAGTCTAGGCTTAGCATCTTTCTTGCTCAATAAATATTTTAAAGCAGCATGATCAGAAAATATTATCACTTTTGATCCTAAAAGATATGGTCTAATTTTTTCCAAAGCTTACACAACTGCTAAAAATTCTTTTTCGATTGTTGTGTAATTTAGTTGTGCATCATTTAATGTTCTATTAGCATAATGTATCACATGCGGTTTTCTATCTACCCTTTGTCCTAACACCGCTCCAATTGCAAAATCAGAAGCATCGCACATGATCTCGAAAGGAAGAGACCAATCGGGGCCGGATAAAATAGGGGCAGTGGTTAATCTTTCTTTTAATAAATTGAAAGCATTTAAGCATTCTTGATCAAAAACAAACTCTGTGTCTTTTGCCAACAAGTTACATAGAGGTTTATAGATTTTTGAAAAATATTTTATAAATCTTCTATGAAAGCCTGCATGCCATAGGAAACTTCTAACACCTTTAACAGAAGTTGGAAGAGGTAGTTGTGATATCACTTCAATTTTCACCTTATCGACTTCTATTCCTTTATTAGACACAACATGCCCTAAGACAATTCCATGTTTGACCATGTAATGACTCTTCTCCCAACTTAAAGTTAAATTTGTTTCACAACATTTTTTTAAGACTGATGTAAGATTTTCTAGGCAATGATCAAAAGAGTTTCCAAAAACTGAAAAATCATCCATGAAAATTTCGACACATCTTTCTACTAAATCTGAGAATATAGAAATAATGCATCTTTGGAAAGTAGCGGGTGCGTTACATAGTCCGAAAGGCATTCTCCTAAATGCAAAAGTACCAAAAGGACATGTAAAGGTGGTTTTCTCTTGGTCTTCGGGTGCTACAGGAATTTGGTTGTAACCAGAAAAACCATCAAGAAAACAATAGTATTCATGATCGGTTAATCTTTCAAGAATTTGATCAATAAATGGCAAGGGGAAGTGGTCTTTCCTAGTTGCTGCATTTAGTTTTTTCAAATCAATGCACATTATATAACCAGTGATTGTTCTTGTAGGAACTAATTCATCTTTTTCATTTTTAACTACTGTAATTCCTGATTTTTTAGGAACTACCTGAACTGGACTAACCCATTTACTATCTGAAATCGGGTAAATTATACCCGCATCTAGAAGTTTAAGGACTTATTTTCTTACCGCTTCTTCCATGTGAGGGTTGAGTCTTCTTTGTCTTTCTCTTGAAGGCTTACTACCTTCTTCTAAATGTATTTTATGCATACACATAGACGGACTGATACCTTTTAAATCTGCTAAGGACCATCCTATGGCTTCTCTATGTGACCATAAAACTTTTAACATGCTTGCTTCTTGTTCTTCAGTTAAATCAGCTGCTATTATAACATGTAAAGTTTTACCTTCCCCTAAAAATGTATATTTTAAGTGGGGTGGTAATGACTTTAATTCTTCTACGGGAGGAGATTTAACAGACGGAATAAATTCAGAATTTTTTGGTTTAATTATTTCTTCCTCCTTAATATTTTCTTCATCTTCATTATTTTCTACTTTTTCATCATCTACTTCAATTTCTTCAAAAAGAGATTTTAAAATCTCTACTTCTTCTTCTTCATTAATTTCTTCCTCTACTTTTTCTATTTTATCAGAATTAATTTCTGATTCTAGTTCTTTTTCCATATTATCTTTATTCTTATTTTTAAGAGCTTCCAATTTCTCTCTTTCTTGTCTTTCTTCTTCTTCTTCTTCTATTTCTCTCTCTATTTCATCAATGTCAATTTTTATGGGAGGGATAGGTCTATCATCATTATGGGAGGGATAGGTCTATCATCATAAACTATAAATACATCTTTCTCATAGTCGTCATCTTCACAACTTTCTTCAACAGTTTGAGTTGTTAATTTTTCAATTTCGTCTATGGAGAAACATGTATTCATGTCACTAGGTCTATTCATGGCATCAAAAACAGATATTTCGACAGTTTCACCTAGGACTGACATTGTAAGTTTACCGTTCTTCACATTTATCATTGTATTGGCAGTGGCCATAAAAGGTATGCCTAACAAGATAGGAACTTCATTATTTGTGCAAATTTTCCTTTCCATCTTTAAGACCACAAAATCGACCGGAATGATTAGTTTATCAACTTGAACTAAGAAGTCCTCTGTTATGCCTAAAGGATGTTTAACTCAACGATCAGCTAATTGTAAAGACATATTAGTGGGTTTTAGTTCTTCTAACCCCAATTGTTTGTAGACCGCAAAAGACATCAAGTTAATACTTGCTCCTAGATCTACCATGACTTTCATTTTTTTAGAGCTACCTAAAGAGACTTGAATATTAAAGCTACGGGTTCTTTCAACTTAGGGGGAAGTTCTGGTTGTAAAACAGCACTTACGTTTTCAGAAACAATAATTTTCTCATTGTTTTCAAATTTGTGTTACTTAGAGTGAAGATCTTTGAAAAACTTCGCATATGCTAGAATATTTTTAATAATGTTAAGCAAAGGAAGGTTAACATTCACTTTGAATAACATATTATAAATTTCCGAAAATTGTTTGTCCATTCGTTTTTTCATAAGTCTTCTTGGAAACGGAATTGAAGGAACATATGGTGGTGGTGCCACATATTGTTCATCTTCTTCTTGTTCTATTTCTTTTTCTATTTCTACTTGACTTTCTTTATTTTGAACTTTTATTTCTACTTCTTGATTAGTTGTTTGATTATTCTCATTATTATCTTTTTCAACTTCTTTTTCATAATTATCTATTTCATCAGGCACATTAGAAGATTGAACAGGATCACTTACCTCTTCTCCTATTACTCTACCGCTTCGCAGGGTGGTGATAGATTTTGCTTGCTCGGTTTGGCTAGGGAACTTCCCTTCTTCTTTTTTCTCGGTATCAGATTTTGCAATTTGATTCTTCAAATTTTCAATTTCTTCAAGTAAATATTTTATAAGGACATCTTGACCTTTGCTTGTTCCATCGGATTATGGAACTTCTTCAATTCTTAGTTGACCTTGATTTAGGAATTGTTGAGGTTATGGTTGTTGAGGCTGAAATTGTTGAGGTTGTAAAGGTTTATTTCCTCCCCAAGAAAAATTAGGATGATTCCTCCAACCAGGATTATATGTGTTTGAGTAGGGATCATTCCTTGGCCATTGAGGGTATACGCTCATGGCATTAGCCTGTTCAGCATACATAGCACTTGATGGACAAAAATTAGTAGCATGGGAATATAATCCACATAAAGCACATGCTTCTTGAATTGGCCAATTTTCAAATTGAGCTTGTGTATCTGATTTTTCTTGAACTTGATATAATTCCTCTAGTGCATCTGGTGTCATTCTATTGATAGAACCACCAGCTGCACTATCAACCATAGTTTGTAGACCCGGCGAAAGACCATGATAAAATTGAAGTACTAACACATGTTGAGCCAGATTATGATGAGGACACATAATAAGCAAATTTTTAAATCTATCCCAAGATTCATGGAATGTTTCACCTGGTTCATTTTGGAATGACATGATTTATTTTTTATATTCAGTAAAAGATGCATGATTATAGTATTTACTCATAAACAAATCATAAAGTTGAGCCCAAGTATAAACACTACTAGGTGTTAGATTCATAAACCATCTCTTTTAACGCACTTGGAAAGTATTTCATTTTTACTTGGTCTTCAGTCAACCCTCCTAAAGGAAAAGTACTCATCATATATTCGTAATCTCTTAGGAAATTTACAGGATCTTCGGTAGGCATTCCATGAAAAGAAGGAATAGCATTAAAATAATGGCCATTTAATTCGAAATTCCTTGCTGCTTCCGGTAAAACTAGACATGATGTTACTACATTTAGTGAAAGTCTACTGAAATCATTAATAGTTCTTTGATTTACAACTACTTCCATATTTCTTCTACCAGATTCTTCTTCTCTTTGATTCGCATTAACCGGGCGAACCAAATTTTCAAGATTTTGATTAATATTGTCCATTGGAGGATCAACCAGAGGATCCTCTTGATTCAATTGTTCTTGATTATCAGGCTGGATTGCTAGATTCTCAAGCTCTTCTTGATTCCTTTTAATATTATTTATATCTTGATTAAGTTCTACCAGTTGAGGATTCAAAGATCTACGACCGTGCATAAAATAAATAAAGCAATTAAAAACAATCAACGATTAAAGCAAGTAAAATAAATTATAATCTTTTTGTATTTTTATTTTTATTAAAACTGAAATTAAATAAAAAAATTACGCTACCAACAAACTAACTATGTAAACTAGCTTGTCCCCGGCAACGGCGCCAAAAACTTGATCGATGTCTTATTTTAATTATTTCCTTGCAAGTGGACAAGACTATTATAGAATAGTTTTTGGAAGCAAGGGTCGAACCACAGAGACAAGAAGATCACAGATAGTACGATTATTGATAGCAAATTATTAAACTAATGGGGTTCTTATATTTATTTTAATCTAAATTAATTATTATTCTAGTGTTCAACTAATTAGCAACAATCACAATTTATGAAGATCTTATGGTGGATGGAAATCTAGGATTCGGGTTTCACTTGAATCTCTTCTATGCTTATTTTAATAAATTATCATTCAATCTCTTGGGTTCGTTCACAAAATATAGATATAGCCTGTTGAATTACCGTTCAGTCTCCATCTTCAAATAATTCATCCATTTTATATCATAGGCACAAGAACATATGATGTAACTGTCACTTAGGTCATATATGGAACCTGACCCTAACTTATATCACTCTCGTGCATCGATAGGTTCAATTTATTGTGATGATGAGCCAGTGTACGACATATGCACATTGATCATGCAGTTATCTGCACCTCTAGGCCTTTATTATTCACGATTACATTCATTTGTTCAAAGTGAAATAATAGAGGGATTGATAAGCACCACAATCAACAAGAATTGAATGAATAAAAATATATATTAAAGCATAGATTCGATAAAAGTTACCTCCCACCTCCTAGATTAATGAAGATTTAGTTCATCCTTGAAGATGAACAGCACATGAAGATGATTGAATACATGAATCGATCTTCAATCCTTGTAATTACAACAACTAATTATGTTATACAACCTAAAATCTATTCTAAAGATATAGAAAACTACTTTCTAGCCGTCTCCAGTCGTCTAATGCCTTGGCTACCGGTCTCTATTTATACCATGGAGTTGTAGGGCAATTAGATCTCTTGGCCTGACGTGAAAACGCAATTTTGGGCATTCTGACCACCTTGCGGTCACAAGGTATGAGGCACCTTGCGTCCGCAAGGTCCTTGATTTATCCGGGCTTTGTTTTCTGAAGTTTCTGCCTACCTTGCAGAGGCAAGGTAGATTGCACCGGTGCCCAGCCTGGTCATCTTCGTTTCTTCTTCAATTTTACACTCTGGCCCCTTCTCAGATTTTTCACCAAAAAAACCTTATAATCTGTATACTTTCACCTAAAACCCTGAAACTCACAAAATCATTGAAAAACACATATCAATAGCCAAAAGCCTCATAGAATCGCTCAATTTAAGTCATAGAGTATATGAAATCGACGTATAAAATACATCGATTATCACCAAAGAAGAGAAAGAGAAGCATCAGACAAAACAAACAAAGGCAAAGGGAAAAGGCCATGGTAGCTCGTATTTTTCTCTCCCTAAACCTTTGTATCTATCTAAGTTTTTGAAAACTCTGTAATATTAAACTTCTCGTTTGAATACAGAAGCTTATTGTCTTTCAAAAATTGTCTTCTGTTTAAATTCTTGCTATTTCAATTTCATATATCTGCTTAGAATTTAAACATTTAGTTTAAATCCATTTTGAACTGTTTACTACTAATCCCTGTGATGTTCTTTACATCTCTTCTGTTGTAAGCACTTAGATTAACTTTTACACTTGAGGTGTTCTTCTTTTTTGATAGAGGCATGTCTACCGTTATAAAATTGAAATACTTTCTGACATGATATTATCTATCATAAAGTTTTTCATAGCCCTCACTTGTAAGTAATGATGACCAGATGCAAATAGGAGGAGATTGTTGTTTCTCATTTGTATCTTGATTTACATCTGTTCATTCATTACATTAGGTTCTATGCTTAGTGGCTAATTGGGCTGCGTATCAATTAGCGTGGCAACTGTGTATAGAACTTTGCCTTAGAATAGTTTTTATAGGCTTCACAGGTTCAGCGAAAGACTTCAGCTAAAGGCTTCACCGGAAGACTTCATACAGCATCCAGCGGCAGACCTTGTCTGCACCTACTCAAGCATGACGTGTCCAGTCATCAAGCTTTTAGTGGATTAATTAAATTCGACCTTTATCAGTTTGAATTTGAATTAAACAAATCTTCTATCAACTCTTGACTTCTTAGACACGCCTGTCCAGCTTTCTGAAAAGGATGAAGACTTTCGCCTCCTGAAAAGTGACAGAGCAAGTGAACAGACTGACACTTACAGTCTGTACCAACTATGCAGTGCAGAACTCGATTGCTCACCTACCGATTCTTTAACAGCTCTTCACCATTCCCTGCTCAGTATCAGTGAAGACGAAATCTACAAAGTCAGCTCCATGCATTTAATGCATTCAACCTAATAGAGTTGTTACTCTTCATCTTCTCCAAACGGTCTCAAGAATGCCCCAGCTATAAATATTGCCATTAAAGACTGAAGAAAATAATGCTCTAAATCTCTCCAACAACATAAAGTCTTATATACTCAGTGCATTCAAGAGATCTTAAACTGATCAATGAAGTCCTCAACAACAACAAGAAGATCTGCATCAACACTTTATCTTTTGCTTCTTACTGTTGTTTCTTTAACTATTCTTCTGCACCATTGAATATTCTATTTGTCCAAATATTCAATTCACAACCCCCAAACACAAGTCAAATATTTTGTACACGATCCATTGGAATTCTTTGTAATAGAACTAGTGGAAAACATAGTGTACATTTAAATCCAAGATTGACTGCCTTGGTGGTGGACGTAGCACTCTTTATAGTGCGAACCATCTCAAAATACTTGTGTTCTTTCCTTACTGTTGCTTACTACTTTATACTGTTTCGTATCTCTTTACTTATCACTTCAAACAGCAGACTTGAGTATTCAGCAAAGTCTACCGGTAGTGCTTCACCGGCAGACTTGAATTTTCTTCCTTACAAGACTTCTGCTACTTCAATCTCTTCAATAGATTGCAAGTGCTTGTTTTAGGAATTTATACAAAAAGTTTTAAGTGTCTAATAAGCTATTCAACCCCCCCCCCTTCTAGCTTATTATTGTGCCCATTAGGACTAACACCAGCCTTTAAGGCGAGAAGCTGGACAATACGTGCACGAGCGCGAAAGGCGAGGCACATTCATGGCCAGGTTCGGAATGTGAAAGACAAAATTTCTGGCATTAACTCCCCACGTTCAAGACGACCGGTGTTATGTAACTGAACGGGCTGGCTGTGTTCACTTGGTATGCCTAGGTGGCCAAACATCTTTCTCTGCTCGCTTATCAGTTGAGCTCGGACCATGGTGAATGCATGTGATTGGCTCGTGACAACGGTAATGGCGTGCTCAGCACGTGATCGGTGCTTGGGCCTTTTGAGCTGGGTTGTTCAGTGGCCCCATGCTTCTTGTCTGGTGAGCACACGTGCTCAGAATGAGAAACATAATATTTTGTTCATAAAAAAGGCATCGTCTAACCGTTTAAAAGACTTGATCATTTTTACTCTCGACAAAACTTGTACAGCAGGATTGACAATGAGTACAAACCATAGGGCAACAAGCATGAATTGAGGTGACGTGGAATGAAACAACCACCGTCAGTCAGAAGTCTAATCGAGCGCACGTCCCTCTAGGTAGAATTTAATGTGGCGCCTCGTATTCCATGCGAGTACACATGAGATGAAACCCCCCCAAGGTTTCCCGCCTTTTTTTTCTCTAAACTCTGGCTATAAAAGTCACAAAACTCTTCTTTTCTGTTTTTTTTTTACCATTCCTCAAATTTTCGAGACCTCTTTCTTTTTGTCTACTACCAAAAATTACCGGTGTTCGTCGAAGCTGAACTAGAACAGTAAACCAGATAATCAGATGCACCAACATCAAAGATCCACCAAGTTAACAAGTAACATTCGGCTCTTTAACTGCTTCTTCATGTTCATTTCATCTTCCTCTTATTTCTGTTAGAACCATAGCCTTAAGATTCGGTGCTATCCCCTGGATGTTCCGGCATCCAAAACCTAAGGGCTCACAATAGCTCTCTATTTGGATGTCTTTTTCAAATCCACCCCTTAGACTTTTTGGGTTTATCTCGGCCACCCTTTCTGAGTTTTACACCGACCCGAGTACACACAGGTGGGAATCGAGGAAGTTGAGAACCAGTACCCTGCTTCGAAACGTAAAACCCTAACCGAGGGTTCAACCTATATATTCACGCCTGCTATTATAGATAAGAATTAATGTTTGTTCCTCGATTCCTGTAGGATGTCTTCTTGCGATGAGAACGACTCAAAGATTGAAGGACACAACTATGACCACGAAGTTTCTTTCGAGAACGAAGAAAGTTTTGAGATTGAATCTAGCAGCTCTGAAGGAACCGAACAGGATGAGACCTTGGCTACTGGTGTAATTCCCGAAATCCACTAGCAGGAGTCTCGGGTTGCTTCTGGTGAGGAACATGATGCATGTGTTGAGGACAAGTAGGGGGAGGATCATAACACAAACATTGAGGACGAGCAAGCATCTGGCGAGAAGGGAAGGCACTATGGGTCTGAGTCTCCCAGCACAAGCGTTCCTCCGGAAAGGAAGAAAATGGTCGCACACAGAAAAGGTAGAAAAAAAAACTTGGTCGACGGACCTGCCTCAATGAAATGGGATGACCTGACCTGTGAAGAAGATGTGTCTGCCTGGTTTTACTCCCTGGGAATTGACCCCAAAAACTATCGTGTGAAAGCCTTCGATTTGGATATCGAGAAAAAATGTCATAACTACCAAGGAGACCGAATGGTCTTTTACTTTGATTTCTTCCTGGTCGGCCTTAGGCTTCCCTTAGACCCTTTTATCGTTGAATTCCTGCATTATAACAATGCCCTCCCTTGCGATCTGACCTTTACCACAGTAAGGTTCCTGGTCGAATATACAGTAGCTTGCAGGCTCCTTGGGTTCCAACCAGATATGGCTTTGTTTTGAAATTTTTTCACGTTTTCACTGGACAAGAAGAATGGACGGATCACTGGTTGCTCTAACCCTAATTATTTCAAGCTTCTGACCGATGGTCCAAACAAATTTGAGGACTGGGATGGGAAAACCTTGCCCGTTGAGTCTCGAGTAGGATGTTCCTTCGCGTCCTATCTGCACAACATAGAGATTCCCGAATACGATAGGAGCGCCTTCCGAACTGGCGAGCCACGAATTGCCAGGGCATTTAGGACTCTGCTCGGCGTGAAAGAAGACAAAGGTAGGCAGGACTGGGTGATTGATTGAGAAACCCTTACGTCTGGACCCACCCTCCTTCGTCTGGCCAATATACTCAGTTGGTCCGTAGAAGGGGTAGAGCCCCAGATTACCATTGAAGCAGAAGAAGCCTACCCATACTGGGGTAACTGTCACGGGGGGAGGTTCCCCAGGACATTAGTGGGCTGGGACTAGTTGCACTCCTATCTTCTCACTAACTAGTCTGCATGCTGATTTTTCTTGTTTATACCTTGCATCTGTTTGAAATTTCTCTGATGGTTTTTTCCTTGGAAATTAATTACAGATATGAAGCAGCTTGAAGATGCCACCAGATTTCTACAAGTCGCGAAGAGGAGAGCCACAAGGAGGAATACTCAGTTGGCTACCCAAGAGCCTGCTCCCTCCCTGCGGTTCCTCTTGCAACTATCGGGCATAGAGCGAGCTGTGGGCATACTGAACTGAGCAAGGTTGCCACTCCTGTCACCATTTTCCCTCATGCTTCCACTGCTCTTGTCCTCCCCGCTCCAACACATGCTCCAGCCACGCTTGTACCCAACATCGAGCTTCCCTCGAACAAGAGGTCTGTTGTCAACCTTCCAACTGAAAGGAGAACCGGGTCGCAAATAGAGAAAGATGAGCAAGGGACATTGTCTAGCTCTTTTATGCCTTCATGGCATAAAGATGACTTCCAAATGCCCGAGTCTCGGGAGAGAGCTAGCAGGACGGTTCCATGAGATAACTAATGTGCCTGACCTGGATAAGATCAATTTGAACAAGCACAGTGGTCATCCCACCACGGTTGGGCTTGGGGTGATGAAAAGGCTTCGCCATGGTAGCCTTCGTAAAAGGAGTTGCGAGCACTCGGCGCAGTCCTGGTCGGGGAGATTGGGATATGTATGGCCGAGGTAATGATTGCCCTCTTTGTTCATAAAACTAAATGAGTCTTGCATGTCTTGTCCCTAACTTGTGTTTTCCATTTTCAGATTGCTATTTAGACTGAGCTGATTTACGACTGGCTTATAGAAAGCATTGTCTCCTCAGTCTCGCTGACCGTTGAGAAGAACAACTTGGAGGAGCAAGTTAACACTCTTTGAGCTGATCTAAAGCTGAGCGAGGAAACTGTCACTGCCAAAATGATCGAGCTCTCCAAGATCGAGGAGGAGAAAAAGACCTTGGAATCCTACCTCGAGTTCTCCAAAAAAAATATGAGGAAACTGCCTTCAAGAATATTGGCGTGGTAAGGAAGGAGCTCTAGGCAGCGGTCAGCCAATTGGAGTAGACCAAGGTTGAAGCATCCAAGAGGGAGAAAGAACTGAGGGAGGAGCTATCCCAGCCCAGTGAGGAGCAAAAACAAGCCATCATTGCCAATTATAAAGCTTCTGCTGAGTTTGAGGCCCATGTCGAGGATAAGACCTATCTATACTATCTCCAAGGGATAAATCATATCCTTCGACAGATAGCGAGCATCGAGATAGAAGTGAAACATGAGCTGCTTGCCGAATGGGGTACCAATACGCCCTTCTGCTCTTCTGCTAGCCCTGGTCATGCCATGGTGCCTTATACTGAAGACGAGCTGGAATCACTTGCTCAGTCTGACTCACAAAAAGGGATATCAGTTTGAAGTCCTCCTCAGGTTGTTGCAACCACGGTGACCGATCTGATGACCCAAATATGGATGGCCCGGTCTAAAGAGGCTGCAACCTTGGCGGTGCATGCGGCCAAGAATGACAATGGCCATGTGGTCATTATCGAGGGTGAACAAGTTGGAAACGAGGAAGGGAAGAATGCTTCCACGATTGAACCTTTGGAAATTCCCTCCGATAACTAGGCCCTCTTTCTCGGCCTGCACTCTGTTACACCTTTTTCCTGTCATGAACAATTTACCTTTTATGTAATAACTTTATATTTTGCATTAATATCATTACATCTTCTGTTGTATGAATTTCTAACTTTTGTATGCCAGCTCGATTTATCGAGCTGGAATGTTTGGGCAACTAACTCAACTGCTTAGATTTTAGGGACAACCTAAAATTCGAGCTCGTAAACCACTTGAAAACTTAGGTCTAAGCTAAGATCTAAGGTCGCATTCACTTATTCTTCAATCGAACCTTTTACAACCCTTGATCACTTTCGAGAACAAGGGTATTAACATAAACCCTGGCTCACTTCTAGCGAGCAAGGACACAAACTCAACTGGTTCACCACACCACGTGTTCTTAGATACAAACTAGGATCCAGACTCGAACACCAATCCCTTTTCAACGAGCAGAGACATATCGTGCTTGTGAAAAAAAGTATAATTGAGATAGAAGCTAAACTTAAAAGGTAAACTTTTAATGGAAATCAAACAAGCTCATTTATTTTTCAAAATACCCATCATACAACCGACCTTACAACCGAGTAGCACAAACTACGTACTCTGCTCGGCTCTCTTGTTCAATGGTAATACTTTTTCAGATGGTCAACATGTCATGGATGTTTTAGCTCGATGCCTTCCTCGGTTCTTAGCATATAGGTCCCCTCTCTGACCACTCTAACAACTTGAAAAGGGCCTTCCTAATTGGGAGAAACCTTTCCCCACTCCACTCGATGACCTGTTGCCTTAATTTTTCGAAGGACCCAATCACCCACAACAAAATATCGACCTCGCACTCTGTTGTACACTAAAAACCTTTGTTTCTCCAAAGGACTTTGAAGAAGGGCAAGCATCTTTCCATCGACCTGAAGATGAAGCGACCAAGAGAAATGACCTGACCATTGAGACGTTTGATATCCTTTATGTATTTCGGCGGCTGCATTTTGATCAAGGCTTCAATTTTTTCAAGATTCACCTCTATCCCTTTTTCATTAACCATGAACCCTAGGAATTTACCTGCCTTTACCCCGAACACACACTTGTTCGGGTTAAGCTTCATGTTGTGCTTCTAGAGGTTGCCGAAGGTCTCCTCCAATGGTTAGGATATTTGTTGGTCCCAAAATAGGCTCAATCTAGGCTAGAAGGGGGGGGGGGTTGAATAGCCTAGTTATGTTTTTATTAAAAACTTTTCTTAAACACTTCTTAATGATTTCTTGAAGGGTAAAATAGAAGTGTTAAGGCAGCGGAATCAAAACAGAATCTGAACTGTCATGAGTGTTGTGAAAGCAGTACAGATTCTGGAGAAGTTAAGCTCGAGCAGTTAATGAGAATGATAAGAACAGTTCAAACAGCACACAGGAATTTGAAGTGGTTCGTACTGTGAATAGTACTACATCCACTACCAAAGTGGTTAGCTTTGGATTTTAAAAGTGCACTTGTTTATCCACTAGGTTTATGATTTAGATCTCTAATGGATCGTGTACAAAATGAGTTTTTAACCAAGTGTATAAAGGTGAGAGAATCAATCAATGATTAATTGTTCTCTTCACGTGCATAATTAAAGAACAGTTTAAAGACAAACTAAATGAATCTGAAAACGAATTTAAGATGGCAGATCTGCAGCTTCAGAAAGTTTGGTGAAGTGTTAGTTCTTGTCCTTTGATCTCTTGAATGCTTGAGTGTTGAAGATGAAGCTTGAGAGTTTAATGCGCAAGAGTTTTTCTTCAGATCTTCAAGACTTGAATAAATACTAGGAAGAGATCTTTGGACCGTTGGACTGAAACAGGGTGAACTGTGTCCAACGTTCTTTTGCATTGAATGCAATTCGGCGCTTTGGAAGATGTAACAGCCACAGTCTTCAGAGATGCAGTGTGCCAGAGAGGACATTCCCAATTTGAGTAAAGTTTCAGATTGCAGGCTCTGCAGCTTGGAAAGTCTTCTTAGCCAAAACGGGTAATGACTTCAGTCTTCAGTTTTCAGGAAACAGTCTGGACAGTTGTCATCATGCAGAGTTGACTTCTTGAAAGTGAAATCTGATCAAGACATAAAGATTAGATATTTTCGAAAATATCAAATAGGTGTACACGTGTCATTATCTTGTGATTTGGCCAATATTGATTTTCCGGTCTTTGAGCAGACTTCAAAGTCTGCTGTTCCTTCAAGGCTGCTGTAGAAGCTTTGCGAAACCGCGCCTAGACTAACACTTAAACAGTTCTAAACAAATTGATTCTAAGACAGTTGCCACACTAATCGGTACGCAGACCTTTTAGCCACTGTACACTAGAATCAGAGGATGACTCAACCAAATCTAGAATTAGGAATCAACAATATTTGCCTTTACATCAGTTGGTTCCGTTATCATCCAGCGGTTAGGATATTTGGCTTTCACCCAGGAGACCCGGGTTTGATTCTCAGCAACTAAACCAACTGATGTATCCAAAAGATTAAGATACAATTGGCTTTACGAATTAGGATATCCGGGCTTGTATTTCTTCAACCCATACCTATCAAACAATGCAAATCTCGTGAACTAGGCAGGGGCTTACTCTGCAAATGCACTCCGGTGTGAAAATTTGCTAACACACAGGTGAGATACCAATTTGATAAAGTTTAGACCTATAAAAGTGAACGTACCTTTCCCTTTTTTCGAGACGGGTTTATATAGACCGAGCCTTTAAGGCGGGAAGCTATACAATAAGTGCACGAGGGCGAACGACGAGCACATTCATGGCCACGTCCAGAACGTGGGGGCAGAATTCCCGGAATTAACTCCTCACGTTCAAGACGATCGTTGTTATGTAATTGAACGGGCTGGCTGTGCTCGCTGCATCATCTGCTTGTTCACTATACTTCAGGCCCCCAGACAAAAAGTAGGAATCTGCGCACTTGGTATGCCTAGGCGTCCAAAGATCTTTCCCTGCTCGCTAATCAGTTGAGCTCGAACCATGGTGAAGGCATGTGATTGGCTCATGACAACGGTAATAGTGTGCTCGGCATGTGATCGGTGCTTGGGCCTTTTGGGTTGGGCTGTTCAACCATATTTAACCTTCACCTATTTTCATTTTTGCAATTAAAACCTTCCGTCAAAAAGGTGTTAATATTTTTTAACAGGAAGTTGAGTTGGCTGCCATGTTGGCAGCTGACGTGGACACTGGTGGCAACCAAATTATATTTCCCATTTTTTATTGCAAATTAAACCATGTACATTTTTTGTGTTGTAAAAAGAACTTTGGTCAAACCAAATTTTATATCCCATCATTTTTATTGCAAATTAAACCTTATACATTTTTTTGTTTGCAATATGAACCTTGGAGAAAACCAGATTTTACACACGTGAGTTTCACGTGATCAATTAAAATTAATTTCCTAACTCTAATTGAATCGGTTTTGGCAATTTCTTGTAAGAGAGAAGGAGAGCGATTTCCAGGGTTTTTCCATCATGACAAAATTCTTCCTTCCCATTTGGAGAGTAGAGTGAATCGTGAATAATAGTCAGTGTAATGTGGTCTCTAAGGATGTTCAATGATCATGGAGACCTTAATTATGGTAAGTAAACTAACCCTATAATTTTTTATTTCGTTTGTGTTGTGGTGTTTGATTTCCCATATATGAATCTTTATTATTTTTTTTCGTGTGTGCTTTGTGTCCTCTTTTGTGTCCACAATATTAGAGAAGTGTGTTTGTGTTTTGTGAGGGGTTTTGTAGACTATAATATTTGCAGAAGTGTGTGCTTTGTGTATTGTGTACTTTATCCATCATGTGGTCCTTGTTGTGTCAAAAATCATATATACTCTCTCTCCACTGCACTGAAGTGTATGTGTTTTGTTATCATGTGCTTTGTGGTTCACTCCACTTTGAGAAATAATGTATTTATGTCATATTGAGCTTTTTCAAATGTTGATGGCCTTTTTTTTTATTGTTAAAGTGCATCATGGTGGTCAATTTAAGTGGGGCAAACATCTTGGGGGAAATGTGATTTTTTTTTTTTGATAACTATGATATAGTTGAATGGTTATCGATTGAGATGAAAGATATGGCTGAAACCTTTGGCTATGATCCATGGTCCATAGATTTTTACTATAAAATAATTGTCCACAATGAGGATGAATTTTTGCAGATAAAGGATGCTAAGGAGTTGATGGGTTTAGTGTCTCAGAACAAATTATTCTCTTTTTACTTCATAAATGCTAATGGTAAAAATATTGAAATATCATAGATTGGGGGGATTTTGATTTAGGACTTGATATAAATGTTGATTTAGGATTACAAAATGAGGTAGTTGGGGGCCAAATCAATACATGGGAAGTCAATACAGGAGAGGTAAATACAGAGGAAGTCAATACAGGGGAGGTCAACACATGGGAAGTCAATTTTTTATGGCAGTGATTATGATCTGGGTGATGATGTTTTGTTTGATGCAAATATTGATAAGGATGTTGAATGGGGTGATGTAAATAAGAAAAAAAAATGACAAAGGAAAAGGGGTTGTTGACTGTTCCATGGATATGGAAGGAACTGAGGATTTTAATAATAAGTTTTCTGCAAGTAATGATGAGTTAGCTAGTTTAGATGGTGAAAGTGATGAAGAAACATGGGAAAAAGTTGTAACAATTGTTGAATTCAACAAAGATACTGATATGGAAGACCCTATGTTTAAAATTGGGATGACATTTAGTAGTATTGCAGAGTTTAAGGATGATGTTACACAACATTCTATTAAGTGGAAGAAATTATAAGATATGCCAAAAGTGAGAAGGATATGGATTGGTGAGGGCAGTGTGTAAGGATGGATGTGATTGGACGGTTTATATATCCAAGGTTCAAGGCAAGAATCAGTTTCAAGTGATGACATACAATCTAGTCCACAAATGTTATATGACTTTCTATAATAGAAATATCAGAGCAACGTGGATTGCTAAGAAATATTTGGAGAAATTCACGTCTAATCCTCATATGCCATTACAGACATTGCAAGCTGATGTTTTGGTTAAGCACCAGGCGAAAGTGTCGATATATAAGTGTTTCAGGGCTAAGCAAATGGCACTAAAGGTGATACAGGATATAGAGGAGGAGCAGTATAGCAGGTTGAAGGATTATTGTGAGGAACTAAGGAAGGGGTAGCCTTAGTTCAATATGGAGTTGATGATAGATGACTAATAGATTTCAGAGACTATATATCTGCATTGGACCATTAAAGAAATGGTTTTTAGAAAGGTGTAGACCTATAATTGGGCTGGACGACTATCATTTGAAAGGTCCTCGGGGAGGGAAGTAAGTCTAGACGGCAAAAAAATAAGGCTAAAAGGGGGTGAAGCCTTTTTAAAACTTTTAGGGTTGTTTTAAAAACCTTTAAAAGTTGCAATGGAAAAGATAAGTTTCCAGCAACTGATGTAAAATCAATAGGTAGCAGTTGCTAAACTTAAAACAGTTTGATTTGGTTTACTTTTGATCACTTAAGTATGAGGACTGAATTGAAGGACAACATATAAGATCAACTATGTAAAGAATTCAGAAATATAACTGTTAAACACTTAAGTAAATAGAAGCTACTTAAGTGTATGAATATGAAAAACATCAGGTAGACAGAACACAATATTTGGAGTGGTTCACAATGTTAAAACTGATACGTCCACCACCAAATTGGTCAAACTTGGATTTTGAAGTGCACTAAGAATATATAAATGCTAAGTGATCACTAATGGATCAGTGTACAACAAAAACATGTGTTTGAGGAGTTTGATTTAGCAAGAATCAAACTCGTGTAACAATCTGAGATCCTTTTAAGGATTTGAAAAGAATAAAGGAACAAAGAATTAATGATTTTTTAAAACAGAAACTAGAAAATAATATTTATGAGAAAAATTGTCTAGTAAATGTTTTGGAGAAGAAGCTCTTCAAAGGAAAGATTGAAGTTTTTAGTTTGAATGAAGGCTTTGACGTGTTTGTCTCTTTTTGAGTGCAGTAGAAAATTTGAGATTTATGAAAGCTTGAGCACGTAACATTTCGAAGGGGTGTGTTCTTCAATCCTTGCTTCAAACGTTTTATAGAGATGTCCATAATTGTAGTCGTTTGAGAGAGCGAGGTTGAATCTTGAATTTCTTGATGGAATGATGATCATGAACTGTCTTGAATGCCCAAAATTTATGGAACCTGTAAGAGACAAAGAGTATACCTTAGCATGAAATATTAAAGAGAGTGATTAGCTATGTTTGAATATATAAAAAAACATTTATGACATGCATGAAAGTCTTCTATTGATAGGACATGTGAATAGTTCTTTTGTTTGAAAAAATCTACCAAAATAGTGTTTTATAATACACGCGTGAAGGTCAGATTTTTCAACGGATATAGTGTTTTCAGCAGATAGAAAATTCTGAGTATATAAGCAGGTGTTGACACTGTCTATCAGCAGCTTCTAGCTGCTGATGACTTATGCTTTAGACAGATAGAATAAAACTAGCATGCATGTTACTAAGCAAAGTCAAAAGGGTATCTGCTGCATAAATAGCAGAGGATATCTTATCTGCTGAAGGTTTCAGCAGATATATTTAGACTTGCTACGAAGTCTAAGTAAAAATAGCTTAAGGTTCTAATCAATTTAGATAGCTATTGTTGAGTTAATGGTTTTAAGTAAATCTAAAACATGCAAGTTTCTACAAGGGATATTACTAACTGTTGTGGGCATTTATGGAAATAATTGTACCTATCCATTTCTGTATGCTGTTGTGGAAAGTGAAAACAAACAGTCCTGGTTGTGGTTTCTTGGTTTGTTGAAGAAGGATATCAATTTGGTCAACTCTTACCTTTGGAGTTTTATGTCAAATAAGCAGAAGGTACATTACCATTTTTTTTTTAACCTTTTAACTTTGTTTCTAATATATTGGTTCCTTCTTGTATTGTTTAATTTAAGAATCGATTTAAACTCTTAATTGCTTAATTGTTTAATTATAGGAATTGGTTCATGCACTTGAACTCTTGTGTCCAAACTCAAAGCATAGGTTTTGTGTTGGGCATTTGTATAACAACTTTAAGCTTATACACAAAGGTCTTCTATTGAAAGAAAGACTGTGGGACTATGTAAGGGCTTCAAATCATGTTTTGTTTGAGAAATGTATGGAGACTTTAAGGATACAAATGAACATACATTCAAGTGGCTTAATGCAAAGCCACCTTAATAGTGGTCTAGGTCACACTTTAGCACATGGTCACAATGTGATATTCAACTTAATAATTTGTGTGAGAGTTTTAATGCAGCAATCCTAGAAGCTAGGGATAAGCCTATAATAACTATGTTCAATAAGATTAGGGTAATACTGATGAAAAAAACACATATGCTGAGAGATAAGATGAAAAAAAAATTACAAGCTTGTTATGCCCTAAGATTCATGCCATGTTAGAGAAAACCAAGTCAGAGTCCACATATTGTGTACCCACATGGACAAAGAGCTCAAAGTTTGGGGTTTTAAATAGGGGAAGACAATTTATAGTTGACATAGAAAAGAAGACATGTTCTTGTAGAAGGTGGGAGCTCACTGGAATCCCATGTGCTCATGGTATCTCAACCATGTGTTATGGTGGTTTGGAAGTGGAAGACTTTGTGTCACATTGATACAAGAGAGAATTGTACATCAAACTTTACCACAACACACTTGATGCAATCCATGGACTTGAAATGTGGGGAAAAAACAGGGCTACCACATATCTTTGCTCCAGTTAGAAAGAAGAAAAAGGCTGGGAGGCCTAAAAAATTGAGGAGGACAAAACTTGATGAGAAACAAGAAAAAAGTAGGCCTGTAGGGATTCAGAAACTAGGTAGAGGGGGTGGGTCAAACATTTGTTCTTATTGTCAGTTACTTGGACATAGTGAAAGAAAATGTCCAAAGAAACCTCGCCAGCTTGATAGTAGGGTGAAAAGCACTGCCACATGTTCCATTTGTAAGGAAATTGGACATAACAAAAGAAAATGTCCAAGTAAGGAAGCTAGTCAATCCCAAACTGTTCATGAGCCAGTGGAAGACCAAATGAATGTCCCAATGGAAGACCAAGTGAATGAGCCATAAGAAAATGTACTACATGAGCCACAACAAGACCAAGTAGCTGAGGAATTTACTATGAGCCAACTTGTTTCAACACCACCACCACCTTCTACACAACCTGAACCTACTCCAACAGAAGCTGCAACTGCTCAAACACAAACCCCTATAAGGTCTTTCAGATTGCTAAATGTCAGGTTCTCAACCACATCTGGATTCAAGCCTGGAGAACATATTGACCTTGATGAGTAGACTCTTTTAGGTTAGTCTACTGTTTTAATTATTTCTTGTTGTTGGTGTATATTTGTTTATCTCATCTGACTTATTTTGATGAATTTTCTGTGTTTTGTAGTCATCAGAGCATTCATTTTTAGACATGGTGGAATACAAGGGTGACTGCTACTGAGGGATATTTTGTGTTTTGCAATGAAGCCTGGGTATAATACAAGGCATTCCTTTTTGGGCATAGTGGGAAACATGGGTGACTACTACTGGGGGATATTTTGTGTTTTGCAATGAAGCCTAGGTATAATACAAGGCTTTGACCTCAAACATAATTTGAATATGAAAGACTGACATTTTATGTGTTTTTGCAGTCATTTGTATATTTTTGTATATGCTAAGAAGTGTTATAAAAGCAGTTTGGTTGATTTGCAATCATATGTTTGTTGCACAATGTCTAAACAGTTGGATCAAATTGTATTTGTTATCAAAATATCTAAGTAGTTGGTTCATGTTTGTGTTTGTATTTGTGTTTGTGTTTTATTGTCTTTGTATAATATAAATAATTGTGTCTTTGTTGCAGTTGATATATAAGTAGTTGGTTCATGTTTGTGTTTTATTGATTTTCTCTCAAGGTTTATATTGCAAAACAAAAAATATATAAGGTTTACTTTGCAATAAAAAAAGGCGAGAAGTAACAACTAATTTGACCAAGGTTCATTTTGCAAGTCAAAACAATGTACAAGGTTTAACTTGCAATAAAAGATAGCGGGATATAACAACTGGTTTGACTAAGGTTCATTTTACAAGATAAAACAATGTAGAATGTTTAATTTGCAATAAAAAACAGGAAAAATAAGTTGGAGACCACCCGTGTCCACATCAGCTGCCAACATGGTAGCCAACTCAGCTTTCTGTTAAAAAAATTAACACCTCTTTGACGGAAGGTTTGAATAGCAAAAATGAAAATAGGTGGAGGTTCAATAGGGTGATAATCAATACACGTGGTTAATTTTGCAAAAAGTAAAATAGGTCCAAGTTTTTTAAAATTTTATATTATAATTAAGCTCAGCCTTTCTGAAAAATTAACTACTGGTCATGATTCATTTTTACAAAACATAACTACGGGCCAGGATTCAGTCTTCCTAAAAAGTTAACTATTGGCCAAGATATTGCTATATTTCGTGAATCTCAGTAACAATATAGGAGATATCTGTATCATTTTCCTTCTCTGCATCCTTTTCCTTATATTTTTGTATCCTTTCACTCTTCATTATATAACTTTTCTCTCAAGGGCAAGGTTGTTTGTCCCCCTCAAGTTTGATAAAATCTAGCAGGGTACCGCCCCTGTATCCTTAAAAAAATTACAAAACTAACTTTTAATTTTTTTTTCCACTGTTGGATGATCATATTGTTTTAATTAATTATCGAGAGATGCTCATTTTAAATTGGTTATTTTGAATACTGACACCGTCTCATACTGGCGTTGTGCCATAGGCACGGACACAAAATCTAGTTATCTAAAAAAAACTACTCTCTACAAGATAGGGTTGAGCAGATCGGCCCATTAGCCCAAAACATCATTGATGTCTGTCACTTCCCGGCCCACGATGTCCGTGTTCATGGGCTACACAATAGTGCTGGGCTCTTTATATTCTGAATGCCCATCAAGTGAAATTATTGCCGATCCATTTTGCAAAATTTGTAACCCCGTCAGTTTTTTTTTTCCAATCGTAAAAGGTTATTTTCAAAATAAATATTCCCATAATACCCAAATTTAGAGAATGCTGTAAAATATTTCTTCTTCTTCTTCTTCTTCTTCATACCCTCGTTCGCCCGAAGACAAAAATAAAGTATGAATTGGAAAAATAATGGGAGTTGGGTAACGAGGAAGAACAATAGTTACCATATATTATTTCTTCGTTACCAGAACTTCCCACTTTTTAGTAATTCATATATGATGTTGTTTTTTGTTGTTGTTGTTGTTGTTGTTCGTCTTTTTTCATTATTTGTGTTTGTGTGATTCAAAATATATTTAGTAACACAAAACACACAACTCTTTTTGTATTTTGTATTGTTGTGCATGTAAATTGTTCGATAAAATGTCTAAATGTTTTTTTTCGTTGTTTGACACCTTTTTGAATCTGGGTGTATTAATTTTGAATCACAATGCATTATTTGTGAATCATGAGACATTGATTTGGATTTGGGACACATGAAAGATGCATATAAATTTGAATCATTTGTTGATTGCGTAGTGGAAAGAAGGTAAATGAATGTCTATTTCCGTAACAATTTTTGCATCGCGGTGCATCAATTTTTGTATTGCGATGCAAAATTGGACTACGTAAACAAAATTGGATTAAACAATTAAAATTGACTTTTACATCGCGATGCAAAATTGACTAGGTAATTAAAATTGATGCATCGTGATGCAAAATTGATTTAAATAATTAAAATTGATTCAATTTAAATTGATGTATTTGATGAGCCCAATATTTCCATGAATTTCCCTTGAATTTCCTTTTATTTTGTGATATTTTAAGTTAATTATGCCTTATAAATATTATTATTTGTATATTTGTGCTTAATGCAGGTTTTCATGCATAATCGAGCATTTATATGGTGTTTAACATAAAGTTCGAGGAAATTCCGGGCTGCAAAGTTGAGCGTTGAATCATTTGGTTGAAGTCCGTTAAGAGTCCAAGGCAAAATTGGCTAACGGAGGGTTAACTGGGCTAACTAAGGACCTAACTACACAACCTGGGAAGAGAGGGACTGCGGCTGGCTTCTTAAAAAATACAAGGGCCCGGAGTAACTTTTAATACTCCAAGGGAGGCCGGCATTAATTGAGGAATTTCCCTCATTTTACGTTGTCGATCCCCCAAGGCAGCCACGTTACCGTCTAGCCCCAGCCTCCATTAAACACGGGTCGACCACCGTCCGACGAATCCAGTCTTGCCCAGCTCCATATCCAGCCCATCTACCCTCATTTCCAGTCTACACCACCTCACAACCTCACCCATTCAATCCCTAAGTGACCCGCGATTTCTCCACTGGGCTACTCTTGACCCTGTCGTGACCCAACCTCCTTGTATGTTCCTTTTCAACCCCTAAACCCCTCCCACGCATTTCCTATTTTGCCCCTTTGCTTGGTGACTCATTTCCCTCCTCTCTTTTAATCCTCCAGCCAGCCCTACTTGAAAACACAACACCCATAACAGGCTGTGAGCCCAAATTGGGGGCAATAGCCCTCTTTACCATTTCCTCTCTATGCCTTTCGAAAATTATTCATCATTGAAGGTTTGAAGCTTCAAATCAAGAGTCAAGAATGCATTTGCAAAAGATTTCAACCCTAGATACGTGCATTGTTCGGTTTAATTCTTTCACCCTATATTTTATGATAGTTGTTGTACTTTCTTGGGTTGAATATTTTATAAATGTTTAATTGGTTTTGTGCTTAAATTATTTAATAAATGCAATCATTTTCTATGTTAAATGTAGTGATTTAATTTAATCTCTCTATTTATTTAGTACGCATTCATGTTCGATTATTATTTTTTGGACTTAATGCTTTTAATTGATTGACTATTAATTAAATGATTTTAGAAATATTTACGATCCACGAGAGCTACCTTTATATTTCAGACCAATTAATTTAATAGTTGGTGTTTTTATGACACATACCGATAGCCATTGTGAGACTTGCTTTGACACGCGATCAATTCACCTTAGTCATTTGTGAGGTCGGGGAGATTAGAGTTTGTTATAAGATACGAGAGCCTGTAGTAAACTAATTTTGTGTTCTCGGCTACCAACATGATTTGTAAAAAATAGAGATGAATATATTTTTACGAAGTATTACCGATGTGCTTGGTTATTATTGTGTATTCTTAATGATTTTAATGTTTTAACCAACTGTTAATCATGATCACTAGAATTTTATGATAAGATGTGAGAGCCCGTCCTATTAATTTCGAAATCACAATAATCGTTAGCGTGACGTGACAACGACATTGAGTATTTGTTTTGACATGCGGCTATTTTATCTTTTATATAAGATGGGAGAGCTCGTAGCAAGGAGTTGTAACTAGATTTGCTATAAGATGCGAGAGCCCGTAGTGAATAATTTAGTACGCCCAACTACCAAAACTTGAGTTAAAGAAAAGTAAAAAGATGATTAATTTAAACACCGGCTATACTAGAAATATTGTACTCCTATATTTTTATCTTAATTTGTTATTGCTAAACCACTTCCTTGTTAGTTTAGATTTAATTGTTTTCCTAAGTTGTTTTTATTTTTAGTTTTTAGTTCATTTTCTTTTCACTCAAATATAATTAGTTAGACTAATTTTGGTACTTAGTTTGAGTGAGAATTACGTACATTCTATGTGAGATCGATAACTCGTACTTATGTACATTTTATTACTTGATACGACAGAGTATTCTTGCACGAGTTGTGTTTTTGCGCACATCAGTATTGCGGTGCAAAAATTTATGCGCGCGCTTAGGGTCATTAACGGTTGTAAATTCATCAAAGTGGACAGGCTCAAATTTTACTCAAAAATTAAAGGGTGAAATTCTAGCCGGTCCATTTCTCAAAGTTTGTAACCCCTTCACTCTCTTTTTTTTTTTCAACCGCTAAAGTCTATTTTTCGAAATATTGTTCCGAAAATTCTATCATTTCCTTCAATAGCTCCGACAAACACATTGTATTAAAAAATCACCCTTGTTGCACAACGAAACGGGGATCGACCTGCTCGATCAGGTCGCGGGGGTCGAGAGGGCAACTCCCCTAAAAGGTAAACAGTTTTTTCGAACCATTAAACACGATATTGGAATGGATCTGAGCTGTGTTAGATGATCTTTAGTAAGGACGAAGGTAGAGGATGAAGAAGATGACTTATGACAGAGGATGATGAAAAAAAAGGGTGGGGAGATGCATTCGAACCCATTTACATCGCGAGGTATCGCAATGCAAAAATTGATACACCGCGATGCATTTCCATAGCGCATCAGGCTCATGAAGGGTATCATGACTATCGTCGTCTTTTTACCTCAAAAAGTGTTTTTTCTCAGTTGTAAAAAAAAAAAAAAAAAAGAGGGTTATAAACTTTGCATAATGGACCGGCATGCAATCATTCCAAAATTAAACTTAGGTAAAATTGCGGGCCGGTCCACTTTTTAAAGTTATTACCCCTCTAGTCCAATGTTTTTTTTCAATCGGAAAATGACATTTTTTAGGGCGAAATAATTGTGATACCCTTAATGAGCCTAAGACGCGCAATATTTTTGTATCGCGGTTAAAAAATATCAGGTTAAATTTATGAACTGCAGTGCAATTAGACTATGAAATTAAACTATTGAATCGCAGTGCAAAAATTAATGCAATGAAATTTATGATCCGCGATTCAAAAATAGAATAGGAAATTAAACTTTGATCCGCATTGTAAAAATTAATGCAATGAAATTTATGACCCATAGTTTAAAAATAGATTAGAAAATTAAATTTTGAACTGCAATGCAAAAACATTATCTAATTTATTTTTGCACCACGATACAAAAGCATAAATAACCAATTTACGTCCTCCACCTTCTTCTTCTATCTCCTCCGTTGTAAGCCTTCTTCTTCCTCATCCTTCTCCGCATTCGTCCCAACTGAAAAATCCTTCAATCCAGTACATATCTATTATAATTTTGTATTTCATAAATAAAAAAAATTTGTTTTTGTTACGCATAATCGTGATTTTCGAATTCAAAGTGTATTGTTAAAGCTGTTGAAGAAGACGATGATATTTTTTGAACAATATTTCAAAAAATAATTTTTACAATTGAAAAAAACGAACAATGAATTTTTGAGATTAAAAACCTTAAAAAAGGAACCGGTCAGAATTTTACCCTTAAACTTAAGTAAGCAAATCCAATTGTATCGATCCATCCAGTTACGGTCCAAGTTACTCCCTTTCGTGTTGCCACTATTGGGTCAATCCTTAAGATTGAATGGGCTTTGGCCAGTTAGTTGATTGCAGTTTTAATTGGACAGATTTACAAGTAGGATAATACGGGCTAATTGGCAGCAAATGTTTACTCCAATAATTCTTCCAAAAAAAAAAAGTCCACTTTCCTTTTTTTATCGTTCAAAAAGTGTTTAAATATTTTTTAAAAATTATTACTTTTACCAAATTATCTTTGATGTTTCTATTTGATGAGCCCACTTTCACATGATCATTTTTTAAAAGTACACACCATTTTAGTATTTATAATAAAGTTAATTAGTTTTAAAATTTTGTTTATTGAGTCAAGCACAACTCTACTGGCTATTGCACATCCTAATATTATCGTAAATTCGAATTAAGGAAATACTCTATCCGTTCTATTCAAAAAATTTATATTTGAAATTTCTAATAATTAGTATATAATAATGATAATAATAATAATAATAATAATAATAATAATAATAATAATAATAATAATAATAATAATAATAATAAGCATTATAATCGATCATAATAACATAAATACTTGAACATAATCAATATGTTAATATCAAATATGGAGAGTGAAGTTAAAATATTATGGATATTCATATTAGACATAGTTTTTTAATTAAAACGAAACATCCCAAAATAATATTGTGAATTCTTTAGTCTTTACTCGGAAGAGAGTAAGTATATACATAGAGATTCTGGATATTACGACTTTCCATCTTTGGCCCCACTAACTTCTCTTTTATCAATTATTACAAAACAAAAAAAAATTCAATTTGAGGCTCCGTCTATTTCACAAAAATTCACTTTTGAAAAACATTTTTTACATTTTTATTGTTAACCCTTGAAATTATAGTCAATGTAAAAACTTATACGAGTCAACGATAAATGAAACCTCGTTTTCAGGAAAATGAATTACGAATTCCGTAAGTCATTTTTCAAAATTTATTCAACCCATGTTTGAGCACCCTATCACCCTTCCTAACCCCCTCCTCAACAAACCGATTTGCCAATCATTTCCACCAAATCCACCCACCCAATTAACTAAAAGTAATACTATGCATAGCCCACCTCCCCCCGCCTCATTATTATCCAGTTGAGTTATTTTTAACTGTTTAACAAAAATCATAATCTTACGCATACATACACAATTATACACTCAACAATTTTTTTTAGAAAATATAAATTATGTTCTTAATTGTGTTTGTGCACACTATTTATAGATTTTTTTTAACAATACTCACCACGTCCTAAATTAAGTGTCCACCACACTATTTTGGAACATCCCAAAACAATTATCAATTTTATGTTTAAAAGGTTTTTCATATCATTTTGTTATTCGTATTTATGAGATTGAAAAAAGATGGATCATATTGATTTAACATCACTAGTGATAATTTGAGGGGTTTCTAAATGAAAAATACTAAAATTTGAACACTTTTTTTTTTAAAAAATAATCATATAACATGATATTTTAGTTGTGCATTAATTTTATTGATTTTACAAACACCTGTGTTTGTAAAACACATTAAAAAATAACAATTCAAAAATACATATAAAAAGTTATACTCTCTTCGTCCTAAATCATAATATTAATGCACATGTTGATATATGTTGATTTAAAAAAAAAGTGTTCCGTCTTACGGATCTAGGATTATATATATATATATACATGTTAAAGTTTAGTCAAGATCTTAAACTAACTTTTAAGGCAAAGACTTGTGTAGGACGGTATAAGACAGAGCCCCATTTAGAAATTTACAGGTTAATAACTAAATATATTAATAAATTACATAATATGTTGTTAGTCATGTTGGTTGGAGGCGCAGTGCAAAGGTTTAGGGGTTGATGGTTAGTGGTTTGAAACTCATGAGTTACATAGTTTTGTTTTAATTCTCATTAATGAGAAGTTCCTCTATTTGCTCCGGTGCCCCTGCATTTTCAATGTTTGCCATCGAAATTCTTATATTTCTCACGCCTTAAAGTTTAATCTTTTGTCAGCTCTGTTAACCATCCGTTAGCATCAATTGCCTTGGGATACTTGACGGATCCTAACGGACTTTGATGAAATTCTAAATGACACATTTAAAGCCAAACATGACACATTGATAACACAAAAAATGACACATTTTAATGTTAAAAGTGACACTATAAAGGGAAATTTATTATAATTCTCATTAAAATACAAAGTAACACCGTTAATACTAAAAAGTGATACATTTTAATGTTAAAAGTGACAATATAAATGAAAATTTATTATAATTCTTATTAAAATACAAAGTAACACTCTTAATACTGAAAAGTGACACATTTAATACTGAAAAGTGACACATTTAATACTAAAAAGTGACACTCTTCCTTAAAGAATTTACCGGACCAAAATGAATCATCTCGTGTTTCAAGTTCATCTACTACATGCTTAGATCCTTTCGTTGCATTCTGCGAAGGGAAGGAGAAAAGAATTAAGGGAAGTATTGAAAAGGGCAAGAAAAAGACTACTGATTTTTCTGATTCTCATCAAGCCAAGGAATTTGGTTCCAAGACTCCTAATACTCGGTTATTTTAGACATATTTTCAGTAAATTTTGTAATGTTGAGTAAGAAACATATACTTTACCTTGAAAAAGTTATGGTTTTGTGTTTTTAACGATTGACACTTGTGATTATATGCATTTCTACGAATGAGAAGATATATTTCAGTAGTATTCAATTGGTTATTGCTGTTAAAATAACTAGCCCAAAAGTGACACACTTTAGTCCTAAAAGTAAAACACTCCAAGCCTAGAAGTGACACTCTTATCGATACAAATTGTGTGATTATAAAAATGAGTTGTTTTACCAAAAATGACACACCTAATGCCTAAAAGTGACACACTAAATGTGATACTTATGAATAAAAATTAAAAGATTAAAAGTTAATTTTTTTTTTGCCAAAAGTGACACACGTAAAACTTAAAAACGACACATTCTATGTTTAAAAGTAACACTCTGATTTAAAGTAATTAAGTAAAACTTAATCAGACCTAAGGTAACAATTATCCAAAAGTGGCACATTTTTGTTCTCAAAGTGAGACACGCCAACTTTGAAACCTTAAGCAATTCACTGGGAACCAACTTAGCTAAATCATTTTTGTTATTTCTTGTAATATATTATTTATTTATTATGATTCATAAATTTTTAAATGGGGCTCCGTCTTACGAATAAGAATCCGTAAAACCGTCTTACAGGAGACAACCTCGACTTTTAATGGGTGCGAAGATGTTGGTAAATCTAGGGACGTTTTAGCCCAATTAAGAAGCCCACCCAGATCGTGTCACATAACCAGTTTTACACCTTCCTCCCCAAGAAACAATAGGGCACTTCTGCTACACAACTAGCTGGTGGAGCTTTCGTGAGTCTCGCGATCGTCATGGCATTGGAAGCTTATCCGTCGAAAACCAACGACAAAATACAAGCCGACGTCCTCTCAGAAGCCAGGCAATCTTGCTACAAGGTACGAAATTCACTCTATTCCCTTCTTTGCAACAATCTAATCATGTCTCTTGATTATTCTATTCCCTAATTCTTAAAAAAATTCGAAATTATAAGGCTCGTGACGCTTTCTATGCTTGCTTGGCGAAAGAATCGAACAAGAAGCCCACAGAAATTGCGTCAGTTGGGTTGCTCTATCCCGTCGAATGCAAGAAACCCAGGGAGGAATATGTCAAACAATGTCGACCCACTTGGGTATTTTCCGTCAATTTGATGCAATTTCTTAATTTTCGATCATGAAATTAGTGGGGGTTTGAGAAATTTCAATTTTGGTGCAGGTGAAGCATTTTGATAGGCAGTATTGCGCAAAGAAGAGGGTTCAAAGGTTTTTGGATGATAATGAATCCAGGAGAGGTCCGTTATTGCTACCAAAGCCTTACATTTTCAAACCTATCCCCTAATTGATATGGTCCTAATATGTTGCTAGCATTACATATATACATACGAAGGAAGCAGTGATGGGAAGTTTAGTTATGTAGGTTATCGGCTTATCTCTCAATTGTTGGCGGTTGATAATAAATTTGCACTCTGTATAGTGCTTAGAGTTTCGGTGCCATGATAACTTGTTAGTGATGGTTACTTAAATATAAGGAAGAAAGCATTGTCTAGCCTATAATTTTTTACTGTCAAAGTTGTAGATATCAGTTGCTTGCTTATACACTCGTGTGTGTGTGTGTGTGTGTGTGTATTAAGGTGATGCCATGTGTTATTGGTTTGTGATGTTTTTTTTTTTTCTGAGGGAAGTTTCAATTTTAGCTTAGGAGGAGCAATTATTTTGGGTGTAAGTACAACTTGTACGAGTGATTTGTGACCTCACAGGATTCGGGTTGATTATATTTGGCAGGGGTGTAAAGCCAGGCCCCCTCACAGTGACGGAAGTCAAATCCTTTCAGTCATTGCCATGCTAACTTACTCGTTGACTCTATCATGGGATATCAAACACTTTGTGAAGAGAGGGGAAGGATTTCTAGGCAGGTTGCATGCTTGCTGCACCCTCGGTTTTCTAATTTTGTGAGTCTGTTATTTGTATGTACATCACAAGTAACTGGATATTATGCCTTGATTTTTCCATTATATGTTTTGGATTTTCTTTGAAACTAGTTGGGTAATGGCTTTATGCCAGTCCCTCCACAAACCAAGACAGGCTGCATTTTAGGTGTGCAAATATGGTGGCGGCACAATATGCTTTTCTCTGTTGACTGCTGACTGCATCAGTTTATAAATGATTTATGAATCGAATTTACTAGTGTGTTAGGCTAAGCTAAATTGGTTTTATCAGAAGATTCTCAACTTACAAGGAGAATGGCTATAACAGTACTAATGATAATAAGAAGATACTAATTGAACTAAATTAGAATCAACATACTGAAATGGTATCCACTTTGATTATACAGTTTGCTATTTGAAAGTCTGTACTCTATCTATTGAACCAAAAGAGTTCAGTCATGCCATTTAGTATTCATGATGTGCTGATCTTTGTTTTTGACCTGAATCTTGCATAATATTTGATATTGGTGGTCCTAACTCATAAGTAGAATATACTTATGATTTGCACGTGATATTGTAGTGACTGAAATACTCCAGTTTGAGTGATATTAATAGTCAGGATGTAGAGGAAGATTTTAATCGGATTGAATGTGCATGAAAAGAAAATTTAACATCTACTCCTTTAAGTGAATTTCTTATGCAGTCAAAGAATGAAGTGAACACTGCCAAATGTCAGTGGTTATTATCACTGTGATTTGGGGAAGTTTTGATAAATGAAAATATAGTAGGTATATAGAAAAGAGTCGAAAGGCGACCATTTTTTATTTAGCTTCCATATTATTTGGGTAGAGGCTGAAGGGGTGAGTGCAAAGGTGGTTTTGTATAAACTTGAGGGAAATGGAGTGATAATGACAGTTCATGAGGTAGTGTTTGTAGAATAACAAGGATACAGAAGATAGAAATGCTTAAACAAGCATATTTTGGGGTTCATGAAGAAGTTTTCCCATTGTTTGTAATATTTAGGGTAACTGTAGATGTGGATAGTAAAACATCTAAGCTGATATTTAATATTAAAATAAAAAATATGAAAGAATTGGATGTGTGGGCGTATGAATGTTGTATAAAGTAGAAGTTACTTCCTCCGTCCCAAAATTATTGTATGGGTTGACTTGGCGCATTGTTTAAGAAAACACATTTGACTGTATTATTAATATTAGTTTGATGTGTAGTTTACTTTAAAGCCCATGTGTATGTGGCCCATAATTAAAGTAGGATGAAAAAAGTAAGGGTAAAGTGGTAAAAGTGTTGTCCTAAAAAGAAAAGTTTCAAACAAGATAATTAATTTGGGACGGACGAAAAAGGAAAGCAGGACAAAATTTTGGACGGAGGGAGTATTTTACTTATTTTATTGTGGCCTTGGGGCAAACACATGGACCTACCACTCCCTGAGTCTATAGTTTTTCTGCATAAGTAGGCCATTTCATCAAATGGTGTGATACCTAACAATTTACACTCACTATACTTATCAAAAAAAAACAATTTACACTCATTATGCATAATTTGTTCAAACGGACTTAGTACACAGATATAGTGGACGAGATGAATGAGACGGCAGAAGAGCATGAGGTATGCCCATTGTTCTAGGATTATGAGTTCCGGTAAACGGATTGATAACTGACGTGGTCAATAAATGGGTCACGGAAAAGCATACTTAAGTGCTCAAGAGGATTCATAATCTGCTCGAATTCAAGGCAAAGCTTCAGTCCTTAATTAGTCAAGTTATTTATTAATAGTCTTATTATAGGGTATTATTAGATGAAGTCAATTTAATTAGTTTTCTTATTTTTAGAGTCAAGGGTATTTTGGTAATTTTCCAATTTACTGGGAATGAATCTCAATATTAACCTAGGAGTAGTATTTAACTATTCAGATATTTAGTTCAGTAAAAAATCCTTACAGGATTTCTGTTTTAGTTGTCTTTAATTAGTTTCTAGATTAGACGCTTCCCGTAGATGTCGAGACCACATTCATTCAACTTCCTCCATCAATAATGAGCTTCTTACCTTGAGTTACTTTCACAGTGAACCAGCATTTGGAAAATATAGGTATGTCGCCAATCTTCTTGCTCTACCTTTGGGGCTGCAAGGACATGCCTAACGACTGTGGAGAGTGAGGTATCCTCTTCCAAATCCTCTAAGTCATCAGCTGTATATGTCCCATAATCAAAGGTGTCCTTACTGTTTCCTTCCTCGCATGTTGTAGGAATCCGAATCCTGTTGGGCTTATGATTAGTATATGCCCATAAATACATTGTAATACTTTCAGTTTATAGACCGATTAATAAAAACAGAATCTCCAGCAGCAAAGAGCTTTGCTTTATTGAATTGTGTGACTCAATTTTCTTGGGTGTGACACTGTCTTGGAGTGAAGCCAGGCTTTTCGTTCCCTTTTCTGCTCTAAACACTGTTCATTGCTACTGTTCATACACCAGAACAGCCCGTTCAACTCTTCTTTACAAACCTACACTACCTTAAAACCCGGACCCTTTTAATCTGCCCTTAAATACCTCCCTTCTAATAATTCCTGTTCCGCTGCGTTCTGCATCAATAACTTCTCAAACAACAAGAGTAAATACTATAATATACATGCATTTAAGTAATTTTGTTCTGTATATAAACTAAAGTAGCTAAGGTTTATGGATTGCTTATATCAAAAGCGTAAGTGACTAGACAATGATTTTAACTGCGAATTGCACATATTTTCTCCTTGCAAGTTTTGACGAGGAAAGTAGGCCAACGCTGTGGAATAAACAAAGATGATGAGACTTGGACCAATCTTTTCATTGGAGAATAAGAACATAAGCCTAAGCATTTAGCCATCATGAGCACAAAACAGTAGAGCAGGATAAGAAGAAAATTCAAGCTTGATTGTTCTAAGCAAATGTAAGGGATTCATGTTGGTTTTATGAAGGCCTGCAGCTGCAGTTAAACATCCGAAAGTAGTATACAAAGATAATGAGACTTGGACCAAAATTATCATTGGAGAATAAGAACATAAGCATAAGCATTTAGCCATCATGAGCACAAAACAGTAAATCAGAATAAGAAGAAAATTCAAGCTTGATTGTTCTAAGCAAATGCCAGGGATTCATGTTGGTTTTAAGAAGGAATGCAGCTGCAGTTGAACATTCGGAAAGTAGTATACCTTTTAAGACGGATAATACTCCCAAAGGCTAGGGAAATATAAAGTGCTTGCTCGGTTGGAGCTTGACTCAAGTTTGGTTTGTGAGTTAAACAAGCCAAACTTGAGCCCATATTTAAGCCAAACAATTTTCATGAGCTCAACTGGAGCTTGATTGATTGGAGACTTGTTCGAGATTGCTCGACAAGTAAAGAGCTTAACTCAGACTTTATATGTAGCTCATCTAAAGTAAGGAGTCAAAATTATAGAATGAGGAGAGTCTTAAAGACCATGAATCCTTGCAAGGCAAGATTGAGAAGTTAGAGAGAGGAAAGGAAAGGAGGTAAGCCAACTAGTGATGTAAGGTTCTAGAGGGGTGGGGCTTTCTTTTGTGAAGTCCTCACACCCTTTGCCTCTGAGCAACAAACATGCTAGAATGGCCGGGATTCTTCTCATGGCATCCAAGTTAAGATAGAGACATGCAGTGTCCTATAATGTTCAAGCAAGAAAGAGGGATATGGTTTATTTTTTGTGAGAGTTGGGTTTAGTACGCGTTAATGGGAGAACTTTCATTCTCGACAAAAGTGCTTACTCGGTTGGAGCTTGACTAAAGTTTGGTTTGTGAGTTAACAAGCCAAACTTGAGCCCATATTTAAGCCCGACAATTTTCATGAGCTCAGCTGGAGCTTGATTGATTGGGGCTTGTTCGAGATTGTCTTGACAAGTAAAGAGATTAACTCAGACTTTCTATGTAGCTCATCTAAAGTAATGAGTCAAAATTAAAGAATGAGGAGGGGCTATTATCAGTCTTAAAGACCATGAATCTTTGCAAGAGAAGATTGAGAAGTTATTGAGAGGAAATGCCAAGTGATGTAAGGTTCTAGAGAGGTGGGGCTTTCTTCTACGAAGTCCTCATGCCCCTTGCACTCTAGGGCAACTCACATGCTAGAATGGCCGGGATCCTCCTCATGGCATCCAAGTTAAGATAGAGACGTGCGTGTCCTATAACGTTCAAGCGAGAAAGAGGGATATGATTTATTTTTTGTGAGAGATGGGTTATGTACGAGTTAGTGGGAGAACTTTCATTCTCGAGAAAACTTCTCCCCCCTCCCCCTCAGTTAGATTTATTCTCATCTAGGTTGGTTGAATCTCAAAAGAATTGAAAAGGAATGCCCCTTCGCTTGTGACCTTTCCACCTTGGTAGGAAGCACACCACTCGCCTATCTGACCACGCAGAGGGCCCTGAGAGGCCCGTTACTCTTGTAACTGATCCTTTTTTCGGTGAAGGGGCAGAGTGGTCCCAGGTCCCTCTTGGCACATCGTCTTTGCAGAAAGCATCAAACGATTAGTAGTTTCTCATCTCTTTAGATTAGCAAGCCAGGCTTGGTTTAGTTGGACTCGTTTACACCCCTACCCAAAGCTGCGTACAATTAGTCATGCATGTTGAGGGAGTTTCTTGGGAATGTATTTCATTTTCTCCGAGGTATTTCCAAGAAGTAATTTATGTGGTCTGCCAGCACTTCTTATCATGTTTTCCAAAATAGTGGCTTATAATGTTTTGAATTTTTGGGGGTGGGGGGACTACTTAATAACTGGTAGTTATCGGGAAATCTGAAAGTTCCATTTTAAGAATGTTGGTAAAAATGCTATCAAACATCAACCAACAACTTGTATAATATGGTTCTGGTTGGTTTCTGGATTCATGAGATGTAGTGTTTTTAGTGTTCTGATCTTTCTTGGATGAATAGTAGAGAAGTATGGGTGGTAAGTGGACTCATCTGAAGAAAGTGATAGGCAAGGTTGAACCTCAGCTAGTAGCGTAGCATGATCCTCTATTCCTCTGCCACACAAGCACATATTCTGAGAAGAAGATGCTACTGGACTTCTGGTTCGATATCATTATTTACTTATCTAGGGGTGTAAGAATTCTGTTCCTGGCTAGGATAGGTGTAGAACTATGATAATGAAGGTGGGGTGTTTGCCTCTGAACTGCTACTGTGGTTTTCTTGATGGAGGATCACTTATGTAGAAGAGAAAAGAACTTTATCAGTTGGTGTTATTTGAAAAGCTGATGGTCAAAGAATTGATTGCTTACTGCAGTTCACATTGGCTACAGAGGTTCTGAAGTGTGTTACTGTTCTTTTTGTTTATCACTGATAATAACAGGCCAGATAAGAGGCATATACTTGGGTACGGGTTGTTATAGAAGGAGAGAGAAAAAAATACACATGTTGATGTAGGGGACGGTTGTTCTATCATCTATGTCGTTGTTGTGTACATGGAAAGATAAAAGTATGTCAGCTTCTGTAGACAGAGAAGTCATGCTAAGATATGGATTTTTATGTTGAACACCTGATTGATTGCTGGACTTCAAGTTCAAGTCCACTAGGGTTGTTTGTGACGTTTCTGAATACATGGCTAAATAGATGGGTAAGCAGCTTTGTATGCATGTCATGTCTATCTTATGCCCCTCTGCTTGGCTCCTTTCTGGTATGATATTGCTTGCCAAGTTGCCAACATATAGAATATTAGAAATCTGCCTAGCTAGTGTGGGTTAAATGAACTGTGAAGTTGCAAGGTATGGTATGTCCAAACCCTACTCTATTTTTTTTAAAAGTGAAAAAGTTTGGCGTTCTTGGAACTTGCCACTTTCACTTCTCACAAGAAAAAGACATTTGATAAACCTAGATTAGACGCAGATGAGATCGTAATTGAATTGAAGAAAGTGTTAGAGGTTAACATCCTACAGAAAGTCAGACAACTAGAGAGGCGTAATCGTAAGAGGTAGCTGCAACTGCAGTTCTTCCCAGAGAGGGTAATTGTGTGATTGGGATTGGGGGAGGGTGGTCAAAGAAAAGTCCTATTTTAGTACGATGAACATTCTGTATAAGCTTGAGCTTGTGTGCAGGGTGATGCTATTTGCACTTCAAATATGATCAAGTTGCACCCTCCACGTGACATAATGATGAAGTGTGATATGATGATTTTGGAATGCAAATAGCCAAATATCATCACCTTACTAAAAATTATGTAAACTTCACCTTCCTGTACAATGACTGTAGGTCCTATTAGTTTTCCTAATGATACTATGTTTACATTAGTCATCTCTTATTCCATTCATTTGGTTACCAACATATTTGTTGGACTATCTGGCAACCCTTTGGCTAAATGGAGTAGCAAGAGAACTGTTTCTTATTTCTGTCCAATTATACCTGTTAGGTCCAGTTACCTGGTTCATGTTTTTCTCTCTCAACCCCCCCTCCCACACCACAATTTACAGAAGGAAGAAAAAATAAATCCTCATGCTATGTCGTTACTGTACGTCTGGCATTCTGTTTTGTTCCATGGGTAATGAAGAAGTTTATGTATGTCAATGTTTAACGTCTTATTAGAAGGTTTTGTATGCAAGCAACCTAATTTATCCTTGTTTGATTAAGGCTTTGAATCAGAGGCAGTAACATGCCACATCATCTATTTATTTTGACGGATTCATGCTTTTGATATGTCATTGTGTTTTCTGCAACATGCCAAGTACGATCTATGTATCACCATAGTTTCAAATTCTATGAATTCAGTATGGTAGCATTGACCAGCTTTATATGACAAACTATAGTGGATTGCATGTCTGTTGATGTTCCATGTGCGCATATACGCACGATAAAACTCTTAGAGCTATGATCTTAACAGATCCTTATACACACACATGTGTCCAAAATCAAACTCTTGGAGCTAAGATCTACCAGATCCATAAATAAAAACCAACGATGAATATAATAGGATCTGGTAAGATCGTAGTTCCAAGAGTTTGATTGTTTGACTTTTGATCTGGATTCCTATTTTTAGTGCCAGTCTGTCAGACACGCACATAATTTGAACTTGGACACTGCCCTATGTCAAGGTCAATTAGAATCTATATTACAATAAAGTTCACCCTTGCACGTTTTAAATTTGAAAAGCTAACTGACCATGATTTATTTTTACCAAATACAACTACTGGTCAGGATTTAAAGTTATTTTATCAAGCGTGTGAATTACGGTTTACAGCCAGCAGCACAACCACGCTTCCTACTCTTCCCTCTTTTCTCTCCCTTTTCTTCTCATTTTTTTCTTCCTATCCGGTTTCTCTTTCTCCCCCTTCATTTATTCCTCTGCCAAGTTCCTTTGTTCCCAGTTCCTTCCAATTTCTCAACATCCTTGTGTTATCAATCTTGCTTACCAAAGTACATTGAAAGCTGAAAAGAAGGGAGGGTGTCACATAAATTACTTCACCAACCTAACAATAGCCAAAATTCTGTTAAGGAGATCCAAAGGGATCTTTCATTCCAACTGTAGTTTTTAGGCATAACAAAAATAACTTAGTTGGAAGAAAGAAAGTGGGGGCAACGATGGCTTCCCTTCCCACTGGAGCGATTCTCTCACTGCAATTGTTGATTCTGCGTCATTGAGATCAACGGCAATGGTGGTCGGAGGGTGGTTGAATTGGTTTCTAAATCGGGATTACTTTGCATTGTCTCTCCAATGGCCGTGCACTTATGCCAAAAAAACTCATCACAGAGGGTATTGTCGATACGTTTGTAAGGGTTTATAATAGAAAGACAATCATCGATTTGAGAGTCGAAGTGAGTTTATATTTCATATAATATCAATGTACTATGTTTATTACTTAAGGTTACCTAAACTTTGTAATGGATGGCTTTGCTCTAGGCAACTAAGGTAACATCGGTTTGAGAGCGGATTATTTGGTTTTGAGCCAATTTTGGGTCGTAGTAAAATTGTTATTGATCTCATTCTGATGTGAATACGACCATAGTAAAACATAGATGAAGTCTCATCGATGAAGTCACAAAATATATGTTTCACTGTTCCATATTGATATGAATCTGTTCCATATTGATATGAATACAATGGTAATTATCAGTTTAATTGTTATTGTAATTAAATATTTGTATTTTACTTTTTTTTATTGTTATAATTAACTGAATCAATTTAATTTTTGTTTGGCTTGATTTTTTTAAAATTGTTCTTAAGTTTTGTAATTAATTTTCGTAATTTTAAATATTTGTATTTTAATTTCTTTCTTTTTTAAAAATTTGTACTAAATTTCCCTTATTGGTTTGTTCTCATTCAATTTATTTGATGATTTTTGTTTGTTGAGATTTTTATTTTTATGTTTATCTCAATTAAAGGTGTTCGGTTGGTGTGTGTGTGAGAAAATGCTTTAGGATGTTAAATTATACTCTTTTTGGATAAGTTATAAAATTTTACATCCAATAAAATGTGTTATTTCTTTAGTTTTTGAAATATCGTTTTTCTTTGTGTAGTGTACATTGATTCAATTACAAAATCTCAAACATATATAAATTTATTCGCATTATGGTCATTTCATATATTAATCACGTTCATACTGATAACATGTTATACACACACACAAAATTTACAATATAGTATGTTTTTGGATACAACGGTAGTGTTTGTTTCTCTTTCTCACCGAATTTTACTGTATGTATTTTGGGGTTAGATTCTAGGCATGCCTGTAATTTTGCTGTTAGTGGTTTACATTTATCTTTTAACATCGATTTGTCAATCTTGATCTGTTAAGTGTAGATGGCAAATCCTAATTCTCTCTGTTTGATTTGTCTGATGTTAGGGATTGTGTCAGCTCTGTTTGAAATTGAGAAAATAATCTTTTTTATAAAACATCTTTGGATCATGACAACAAAAAAATAATTATCAAAGATTGTGATTGACGTGTGTTATAATCTAATGACTGTTTGTGAAAAGATTTGATATCGCCGACATATGAAAATTAATACGAGTATTTAGGCCAAATTACAATTCGCCCCCCCCCCCAATGTATCCAACTAATCCATAGTGCGCTGCGCTCCAACCTAAGGTCTATCTCATAATGATATTTGATGTTATTTTTTTTTTCCCATTTTTCACCATAGTTGTTATAAATGTTCAAAAAGTTAATGAGAATTAACTCGTGCATGTCACATGAGAGATATTTTGGTCATTTAAATAAAGGCTGCAATGGTATTGAGGTAATTCACAATCATATATCTCAATTCGTCTTTAACATGCCACCAATCATCGTACATCCATGTTTATCTGCATTCTTAGAGCATCCTCATTGTGTAATTTTCTTATACATCTTCTTAGTTGAATCTTAGTGCTACTTACACATTTTTATCTTCTTACCCACTTAAGAATATATCTTTCCATTGTATAATCTTCTTATAAAAAAAATTAAATTAAATTTAACACATCCCAATAAAAATATTACATTTTGCCCCCCACACACATATGACACATAGGAAGATTCTTTATGTTTCTTCCTATTTAGGAAGAAAAACTCCTCTCTCTCCTATTTAGGAAGAAAAAACTTACTCTCTCTCCTAGGTGGCCATGGTATCACTCTTCTCCATAAATAAGAAAATGACAAACCATACAATGGGTCCATCATCTTCAAACATCCGACTCAGGCCAAAGATCCATTGATTAGGCCTTAAATCAACCATGCCTTTTATCAATTTCATGATTAATTACACCAGAGATCATCTAACCATACGTAGAAGAGTTGATACAAAGAGATGATGACATGGATGATAAGATTTGAACCTTGGTTAAGTTAATCAGATGTCGAATAGGCGATAGAGGGAGAGATGGTGACGACGATTGTGAGATTTGACCTTCAAAAGACTTTATTGTCGTTGATCCGCCATTAACGGTGACAAGTTCAAACTTGAATCTGCCATTGACGGTGACAACAATGACACTAGCAAGAAATTGACTCCTTCCCATGTTTGATTTCTGTTTTGGTTTTTGATTTCATCTTCCGTCGGTCACGACGATGCTTAGGAAACGAGGAAATAGCAGGATTTGATTGATGACTTGGAGGAGGAGAATGTTGAAGTGGTGGTGCTATTAGTGGCGACAATGTTTTGCAGAGAGGAAGGAAGGCGGCGACGCTTTACATGTCCCTATCTTTTCCGCTCCATGCTCTTCAATTGTTCTTCCATAGCTACATTGGCTTTATCCTTGTGCTATTTATGCATCGGCTAGGAAGTCAAATAGTGGTGGGGCATTGTTGTTCTGGGTGAGATAAAGAGGGTGTAGCTAATGATAGAGATTAGGGTTTTACTTCTATAATATAGTATAATATATATCATTAATTAAAAGTTTAAGATTTTACTCCTTAATTAGTTATGATAAGGGAAAAAAAACCAAAATAACCCTCACGTGACATGCACATGTCAATTCCTCGTTATTTTTTAAACGTTTATAACGGCTAGGGTGGAAAATGGAAGAAAAAAAAGTAACATCACATATTACCGAATACTATTATAATATAAATCTTAGGTTGTGATGCGTTATGAGATTAGTTGGATTCATTAGAGAAAAAAAATAATTTGATCGAGTATTCACACACACACACACACACACACACACACACACATATATATATATATATATATATATAGAGAGAGAGAGAGAGTTCTTTTTCCTACATTTATCTATATTGAGTTTAGTTGACCTTCCCACTAAAATTGGCTTGAGTTGAAGTTTGAAGTAATGCTTGGAACCAAAGACTTCCTAATAGACTGCACAAATAGAAAATGTCAAAAGAGAAATTGATATAATAATAATGTGGGCGACTAGGTGGGTAGGGAAGGAAGGTTTTGACTTGGTTGGGTTAGTTCTAAAAATCGATTTATGCGTCTAGGTCATACAAGCGCCTAGAAATATATATATATATATATATATATATATATATATATATATATATATATATATATATATATAAAACAAGTGTTAAAATCAATAATTAACAAGTATCAAAATCAATAATTATATATAAGTCTCTTCTTGAAAAAATTAGTATTTAGCCATGCACAATTATGCCATAGTTTCTAGAGTAACAAAATATTTTGATTTAAAGATATTGATAGGCGGTGTCGCAGTTTTTAGAGTAACAAAATGTTTTGATTTGAAGATATTGATATACGGTGAAGATGAAAAACTAACTAATAAAACAATAAATATTATGTATAAGGAAATTTTTTAGAATCTATAATGATTAGTGATATACTAATGTGTATTTGTTAATAAACTGATTCTTCTTATTTTATCCTTTAAGAGTTTCTTTATCTTCTTTATTTAATTTATGTATGATTTAGTTGAAAAAGAAGAATGATGTGCATTTAATGCACGGGTTAAAAAAACTATTTTTAGCTAATAATTGTGGTGGCTTTAGGCATCCAATCTTGATTTTATTAATTTTTAAAATTTTAAGTTTTAAATTTTAAGTAAATTTAAATGCCTAGCCCCAAAATAATGTCATTTTGATTCTTTCAAAAATAATAATTAAAAAAAATAAAAATCAATTTAGATTTATTGTTAATGGATCTATGAAGAATTGAGTTATGAACTATTTTTGTGTTGTTTTAAACTTTTGATGGTTTTAAATTGTTGGTTTTACTTTCACATTTGAATCTTGTAATATAATCATTATTTTCTACATTATTTGGTGATATTTACTATTAGTATAGTGAGGGTTTAATGCTTATTAATTAGGTTATATTAAGAAAAGTGTTGAAACTAAGGTAATTATGTCTTAATTCTTACCTAGGCATTGGCTGATCTAGGTGCCCAAAGCGCACGCCTAGCAATTTTTAGATTTCTTAAAGATTAAAGATGACATTTCTCCTTTTTAAGAATTCATTGAAATTGAAATTCATTGAGATTATGGGCAAAAAACCATTAAAGAACAACGTTTACAAGTCTAATAAACTCCAAATAAATCTTAGAGGAATAACTATCTTAGTAACTAATCTACCTCACTAAAAAAAAGTCTATTAACCATCTTTATATCTAGTTTCTACAAATTACTCCCTATGTTTTATCCAAATAGTCAATGTTTGAAAAATATAATTATTAAGAAAATATACTTGCATTTGAGTTTGTATGTTTGGACATATATAATCAATATGTTAATATTAAATATTTAAATGAGCAAGGTAAAGTTGAAATCTTATAGAGATGATAAACATATATTTTTTTAAAAAAATTGGACTCTTAAATTAAGTAAAACATCACAAAATAATACGGTGGATTCTTTGCTCGAAACGGAGGGAGTATCCGCTAAAACCACTCATCACACAGTTAGCATTAGCTTTGTCTCGCTCGATTTTGATTCACCATCACATTCAATATCCGTAATACCACCTCACCCTCCAAAAAAAATAGAAAAAAGAATTGAGGTTGAGAAAATATTGAGGACACTTAAGGCAGAGGTGTTAGCTCGCCAGTCGCCACCTAAGATCTGTTAGCACAAGTTCGTTTAAGAGCACTTGTTGGAGACTCACAAGTCTTATTATTATTCTGCAAGTCTAGCTTGGTTTTGTGGATTTTAATAAATAAGGGTTCAGTCGATAATATGAAAGAAGAAAATCTCTATGAATAAATAAATAAATAAATAAATATGTGTGTGTGTGTGTGTGTATCTAACCTACAGATGCTTATCTTTTAATTTTCCTTTCTTTGACCCTTTCCACATCCGAACAGGGTGCAAGATAAGGATACTTTCTAAGAAGAAAAACTGAAGGGACCCGACCTGTGTCCTCCTATCGTCCTACGTGGAGCTGACAGGTGGCTTCCAGTTGGGCTGGGTGGGGCCCATCTCTCAACAGCTCGTCTAGACAAAGGGCCGACCATGAGCGGCGATGATTCGTGTGGCCGAGCATAACATGCCAATCGTCTTATGGGAATTAGAACTTCAATTCGGGGATCTATTAGTGAAACCCCGTTCGCACTTACCTATGGGTCAGAAGCAATGACACCAGTTGAATTAGCTCTTCCAACACTCCGAGTCACCTTCTTCGATCAAGAACATAACAACTTGTCCAAACAGCTAGACTTGGACAACCTCGAAGAAAAATGTTTGGAAGCTCGCCTCAGAATGATCAACTACAAAAAACTTACTAAGATCCATCATGATAAGAAAGTAAAACCAAGAATTTTCTTAGTCGGTGATTTGGTCCTAAGAAAGATAGAGGCAACTTGCATGAGGATAGGAAGGAATAAGTTATCACCAAACTGGGAGGGTCCGTTCAGAATAGCCAGATTGGAATCTACAGATTGGCAGAGCTCGACGACACACCTTTCAAGAACCCTTGGCATGCTGATCACCTCAAGGCGTATTATCATTGATGTAACCTATGTAAAAGCCATAGTTGAATGAATGATAAAAGTTTCTTTTCAAAAAATAGTGTTCATTCATGCTCATTCCCATCCTCGTACGGAGGTGGGAGAAAGACCTCATCCTCGGTACACGAGGAAGGCCATCAAAGAAAATAAATGAGCCAAGTGCTCATTCCCATCTTCGTACGGAAGTGGGAGAAAGACCTCATCCTTGGTACACGAGGAAGACCATCAAAGAAAAGAAATGAGCCAAGTGTTCATTCCCATTCTCGAACGGACGTGGGAGAAAGACCTCATCCTCGGTACACGAGGAAGGCCATCAAAGAAAAGAAATGAGCAAAGTGCTCATTTCCATCCTCGAACGGAGGTGGGAGAAAGACCTCATCCTCGGTACACGAGGATTGCCATCAAAGAAAAGAAATGAGTCAAGTGTTCATTCTCATCCTCGTACGGAGGTGGGATATAGACCTAATCCTCGGCACGCGAGGAAGGCCATAATAAAAGAGTTGTGCTCGTCTTAAATTTATCCCCGGTACGCGAGGAAAACTACAAATAAAAATAAATATAAGTACCAAACAGAAATTGACAGAACATTCATCGACAGATAGGATTGAATCAAGAAATAAAGCGATCAAGATATTAACAACCAAATTGTTAATTACATTTCAAAATATCAAAAAGGAATTGTTTCAAAACACGGGCACATGCGCCCAATCAAGCTCGATGCAGCGAGGAGAGAACTATTACCCTGGAAGATCAACCACTTCAGCTTCACGAGCTGGAGAAGGTAGACCTCGGCGCTCGGCGGCAATTGATTCATTGTCAAATTCATCACGGTTGGATTGCTCGCCCATGAATTGTCTCAGTTTCAGCTCAATATCAAACTCCACCTCTTCGCCCCGCTCTACGGCGCCGATCAAAGAGAGGACATCCAGAGACCAAGGAGTCGGAGACACCCACTCCTCAAAACCAAGCCGAGCATCCTTGGCATGAATTATCTTCAGCTCATCCTCATCAAAAGGGATCATCTCATGACCCTCATGCGCAACATCCCCAGCAAAATTTTCGCTGCCCCATTCTATGATGGTCCTAAGAGTCATCCCCGAGGCAGCAGTTACCTGAAGCATATGGCGGACCCCTAGTTCGAAGTAGGGGATGACCTCCTTGCTATATTCCTCGGAGCCTTTGAATAGTTCAAAACCTCACCTCATCGACCCACCTTTCTAAATCAGTAATCCTCGCCGCGGACTCGGTTGCTTCTTTCTCTGCCAAATCTTTTAGCCGCTCGGCTTGGCTAGCCCTCTCTTCGGCGTCACCAGCACGAGCCTCAGCCAACTCTTTTTCTTTTGTCAAAATAATTATCTTGGCCGAGGACTCTGCTAGTTCGACTACTTTATTGGTTTGCTCACTCTCCAGAGAGGCCAGTTGACCTTTGAGGATCTTGATCTCATCTCGGTCGGCCTGAGCTTGGGTCTTGAGTTTTCTAACCTCGGCTGCAGCTTGATTAGATCGACCACTCAAGGAGTTCACAAAAGAGCAAAGCTACAAGGAAATAGTAAGAACACAAGTTAGATACAATATATTCAAGAAAGGAAAAGAAGAGAAGAAAAAGAAGAAGATTTTTACCTCGCTCACACATAGCCCAATACGTCCCATGGCCTCATTCGTGGGCAGAGAATTGGCAATCCCGACCATGTCCCTCACTTGGGCTCGAACGATTATCCCTTGCCCGGCCAAGGCCGTAGGGGCGTCTCGACGACTCACGTCAATATTTTGCAGAGCCGGGATGTCTGCAATGTCGTTACCGAGCTTGATCCCGGCTGCTTTTGTGGTCGGCACGACAAAGTTGTCCCTTAGCCACGGAACTGTCTCTTCGCTGGACGAAGAAGATACAGTCTTGGCCTTCATTTTTTTGGCAGTAGGGGCGCGGGCAGATACCTCCTCGGTACTTCGCTCATCTTCCTCTAGTGCATCCTCGATCAACCACCTTTTCTTCGGAGCAACGGTAGGAGCACTTTCGACAGAGGTAGGCTTAGTGGTGGGAGCATGAGCTTTCTTCGCCGGGGCCTGTGCCGAGGGTTTGGGCTTCCGACTCATGATAGTCTTCGGAGGTACCCGGCGAGGGGTCGTTAATGTAATAGCAAGAATGGCCGAGGACCCGGACCCCTGCTCGTCAGTAGGTAGGGTGTAAGCCTTAGCAGGATCGACGACCCCATCCTTCAGAATTATTCGACGGGCAGCTCCTCAAGTCTGCCTGACGGCCTTACCAGACAACTCGTCTATATCGACCACCATGTCTGAAACAATAATAAAAAAGAAGTCAGAATCATGATGAGGATCAGAATAACAAATGAAATAAGGTACAAAATAGTGAATACTTTCACAGCCTTCAAAATTGGTTATGTCATCCTTGCACTGGGGACAGTTAACCCTAAACTTATGTCCCTCATGCATCGCCCACAACGAGTACTAAATATACTCGGGAACTTCACAACGGGGGTTCAACCCTTCTATCCTCTTGGTCGACATCCCGACTATTCTTAGTAAAACCTCATCCTCGGTCACCGAGCTCCAGCTGAACACTCGGGCAGGACCAGGGCCACGCACCCTAAAAAAGGATTCTATAGCTGCTCGAACCGAGTCATTGTTCTTATCCAGAACCCCAGCTGGGGGTAGAGACTTGACTTCAGACACTGAAAACCGGGGAGCAGGAAAGTTCCACCCAATCCGGCTCTCGATCAACAGGACCTTTTCATCCCAATGCCCGGTTTTGCCAGGAGGTTTGGCAAACAAGTTGATGCACCGATTATGGTGTTTGCATTGAAGCCGGTTTAAGGACTTGGTCACAGAAAAATAAGTTTTGAACAATGGGAGGGTAGGCTCAAATCCCAAGATCCGAACATAAGCGGCGAATGAGATCAGGTACCTAACTAGGTTGAGGGAGAGGTCGAGGGGGTGGGCACCAGCCTCTTCAAGGAGCTCGCAGATTAGGGGATCGCGGGGCAGTCGAAGACCAGCCTCAAAAAAGGTGTTATAAAAACCCACTTTGTCGCACAGACTCCTAAGCTCGTCTATACCCAGCGAATTGTGGAGAGCAAATCCTCGGAATCTCTTGGAGCTGTGGTTGTACTTGTCTTCCCAGGCAACCACATCCTCAGGCCATACATTGTTTCTCCACTCCCTCAACACTCTGCGAGCAGGAGGAGCATCATCGACCTCCACCAAGCCCTCTTCGACTCGGGCAACATCCGAGGAAGTTTCTCCTCGTTTCTCGCTAGCCAAAGCCTTGTTCGCTTCCACTACTTCCTGATCAACAATCTCCCTGTAATATTGATTAAACAGATACCTTAGAGCCCTCTCTGTGTCCTTGTAGACCATCATAGTCGTGCCAGCCGGGATATCCTCGGCTGCGTACTCCTTATCTGCAAGGGTGGGTAAGCCCTCCATATTATATCCCCCACCGACCAAAAGAGGCATCGCTTGACTCGGCAAAACGAGCGACCAAGCCCCATCAGTCTGCAAGTACACCCTCTTGTTTTCGGGTGATCGAGCATAGATAGGGTCCGGACTTGCGTGTTTGGTCCTCATGCTCGGCCTCGAGGTGGTAGAAGGGCTTGATGAAAAAGAAGAGGAGGTCTCACTAAGGGAAATGGCGAGGACAGGTCTCATAAAGCCTAAAACCCTAAAACCTTGAAAATTAAAAAACAAAAGCAATGAGCAAAGGGAGCGAGTACCTGTGAATGGAAATTGAGCAAGGGAGAACTGAGAAAGTTATCAAGAATTTGGAAAGGGAAGAGTCACCAGAATTCGCACCAGAGCAACGGAAAAAGCAACGGAGTCGCCGAAAAAAACTTTACAAACCCAAAAATCACACAAAACAGACTTAGAAACTACGAAATTTGCGACAAATGAAAGAGAGGAAGAACGCGAACCTGGAAACTAGGAACGCAAGAGAGGTTAGCGGCTGAAAGTAGCAGGAATGAGAGAAATGGCAGCAAGGAAGTTTTCGCTTTCATAGAGCAACGGATTTTAGGAGGGAGAGTGCAAAAATGACTTGGAAGCTTATGCAAGAAGGCGGAGCTTTAGTTTTATATATGACCCGAGAAAGTCGGGCCAACCCGACTTAAGAAAACACGCGGATCTTACCCAACCAATGCTGAGGTGACACGTGGCGAGCAACATGCAGATATATGGGTGCTAACCGACGACGTTTTACAAAATGACGGCGTCATAATAATGAACAATAAAAGGAAATGATTACTTAAGAATCCTCGTTTACCGTGCATTTAATGCAAACGACGGACCAATTTCCCAGAAAAATTCACTAATAACTTCGAAACTCATCCTCGGCCTCAAGAGATCGAGCTCGACTAAACGGGCAACAAACAATAAACGACGAAGAGCGACCATAATCCAGAAGTCAAAAAATCGAGGAAGTAAAAACGAAGATCAAAAGTACTCGGCAACTTAAAATAGAATTCAACTATACTTTCCAAGCCAAGGATAAATCCTTGCACTTGGAAACTCGGGGGCTATTGAAGGGACCCGACCTGGGTCCTCCTACGTGGAGCTGACACGTGGCTTCCAGCTGGGCTGGGTGGGGCCCATCTCTCAACAACTCGTCTAGGCAAAGGGCCGACCATGAGCGACGATGATTCATCTGGTCGAGTATAACATCCTCAGGTTGACCGGGGACCATTCCGAGGATCAAACCCGACCATCCTTCACGACGAAGATCAAAGCCATGCTCGGCAGACCAACCTTCCATGACAACGACATACCTGACTTATAGCATGTACATAGCCTCCAGATGTCATCTCCACAAGAGGCGGGCAAGCCATGCAAGCCATTATAGCTTAGCGGCTTATCAACCGCCCACAATTGGTACATCACACACTACCTATCAACCACTTAGAAACTGTCAGCAAGCCGACCAGCGGACAAAATCCCACCATCAGGGACTCCCATTTCAATCATGACCTCAAATCCAAACTACTATAAAAGGAAGTCTTTCCCTTTGAGAAAATATATGATTTACTTTGCATTCTAAGACTTATAAGAGTTTTTGGACACATTAGACTCAAAAAGGATCATTGCCAAACACCTACCGGAAGCTTAAGGGAACGCCTAGCTCCGGCATACAAAAAACTCTCTGATTACTAACTCTCACACCGAAGGGTTGTAGCTGGGAAACCCCCGGCACCCTAACCGTAGTCTTATTTCAGGTCACTCAAGATTAAAAAGCAAGCACAAAGCTCAGATATCTTATCAACTTTGGTACATCAAGTACCCACACACGTACATCGACGTGGACATTGATCTAAGACACGTCAGCTCAGGTCCATTACGTGGACCACCAGCATAGTCACCCCATCTTTGTGGCGTGATCAAAAACCATAGTGAATTAAGAATTAAGATGAGGAACTGATGGTATGTGGTAACTCTATTGCAGAAATCAAGTGATACAACCATTCTGAAATGCGACTATTAGACTACAAGTCATTGATATGCTGAGTTTGGTCAATTAAACGAGAAAACACAAAAAAAGACTTGAATGGATCGATTAATTAAAAACAAAAACGAAAAAGAAAAAGAAAAGTAAGGTCTCTTTTAATCCAATAAAAGGAAAGCACAAGTTTTCTCCAAAGACATGCGTAATTGCCTAAACGCAACTCTAAGGTTGGGATATGATAGGGACTTTATATTAAAGTGGATAATTAAATAAATTAATTACTTGAAATATGTGGTTGGTGTTGGTGGTGCGCCTGAATCCTGATCTTAGGATGCACGTTTCACGTTTGGATGTGGTAGTCATTACTCATTAGTCAAAGCCGTGTCTGAAATTAACATCATAACTCATAAGTAAATAGTTTCTTTGCTTTGATCCATAATTTTTAAGTAAACTACCTACTTGGCTACTTCTTATTATACTAATAAAAACGTTTGTGATCGATGATATAGTGATTAATTTAATTAAGACTTTAATCGCTTTTAGGCAAAATATATAATATAGATACGTCAAAGAATGTAAAGTTTTATTATTTTAGGCGGCAGGCATATTGCGTATGTGCCTAACAATCACTTTTTTTTTTTTTTTTGTTTAATTTTAAATTTCATAAAGTATTTCAAACTCAATTCGTAATGTATGTTATGTTATCCTATTCATTTCTTGGAAAAATTGCGACTCTTTAACTTGTTATCCATCAGTTCGTGTCAACGTAGGGTGCACTCCAAGTGACAAAATGAATAGGTTGATTTTCTTTCACCGTTAGGACTGCAGTAATTTTTTTTTATAATTTTCAACAATGGTACATCATGAGTAATTCTTTTTCTTCAAATCTAAAACTCCCTGCAATGTCTTGAATTGGGGCTATGACGGCTGTTTGAAAAGTTGGTCTATTGCAGCATTAACCTTCATAGCATATAAAAATCCAATTTGAATGCTCTGTTTTAAAATAGATGATTTGAAAATTGTTGGGTTCTCAAGGTTGAAGATGAACTCATATTGGTAATGATACTTTAGGCATTTTGAAAATAAATTAGACGAAAAATTTAACGTTAACGGGGAGAGGGAGAATCTAACAGTAAAAGACATAAACGAATTAAATATTTAATTGTGGAACCAAATAAATGGTTTCGTTAAAGTTGAGGGACCAAAAAATTAATTAAATCTATTACAAAGAAACAATGTACACTATATAAAGCAAAGACGACATTCCAAAAAAATAAAGAAAAACACATTTTATTGGGCGTAAAATTTTGTAACTCATCAAAAAAGAGTATAATTAAACATTCAAAAGCATTCTCTCACACACACACACACCAACCTAACACCTGTTAATTGAAATAAACTTAAAAATGAAAATCTCAGACAAAAACCATTAAATAAATTGAATGAGGCGATATGAACTAACAAAAGACTATTCAAAATCGAAGTTACAAAGATTTTAGACCAATAAGGGAAAGTTAACACAATTTTTTTAAAAGAAAGAAATTAAAAATATAAATATTTAAAATTACAAAACTTACTAATAATTTTTTTTAAAAAAACTAAATCTATAATTAAGACGATAAGATTTAATCCTGACCAATAGTTATGTTTGGTAAAAATGAATCATGACCAGTAATTAACTATGGAACAAAATTATAATATAGATATGATGCATATACATGCTTTAAATAGAAATATTTAAATATTTGAGGTGCTCTAGTAATGAAAGCAAATTCCCATATTCTTGTAACATATTTTCATCCAAAATTTCATTTCAACTAGTCATCAAATTTGTTGTGCTAAAATTATTTTTTGTCACCAACGGGCTATGGATAATATAATTGCAGCACAATTTAAATCGCTAGACCATAGCACTGATGCATAAATATTCATAAATTACGAGCAGCTCATACTAATTTTATTATTAAATTTACAGACCGATTTTAGGTAAAAGACCATGACATTCACAGCACAACCATTTCTCTTTGTATGTGTGTGTGGCAAAGATACCAAACCTTAAAGCGTTGACTCTGAACAAATCCATCTTGCGTTAGCTGATAATGATTCATTCCCAAAGAGTCAAAAGACAGCGTACCAAAACAATACTATACAAAGAAAAAAGAGAATCAACGCAACTACGAACAAGAAATTATATAAGTAAAACAAAAAAGTAGAGATGATTAAAGTAAATAAAATACTTTAAATAAATTGACATTAGAAAAAGGAGCGCAAAGCTGTCAACCCTATTCAAACGGATCGACAATTTTAGTTAATTATTTTAGTTAATAATCATTAATCTTAAGCACATTAAAGCACGGTAGGCCCAGTTCAACAGAAAAAGCAAAAAAAAAACTGATCGAATTAATTAAACAGAAATATAATAAAAATAAATAGATAATAAGAGAACTGTGGAATTTGGGTTGGTTGCTGTTAGCTAAAGTTAAAGCTTAAAGCAAGTCTACCTAAATATGGCGTCGTCAAAACACTGAAATTGACAATAGTGGAGGGACCCTTATTTTTGGTAGACTTAACGGTTGTTGAAAAATAAAAGCTGAATCTTCAAATTCTTTAAAGAGGTCAGTGCATAGTCAACGCTGCAGTGATTCACGGTTTGGAAACGGAGGTGGCGTCTTTGACGGAGGCTTCAGTTAGGCCGTTACCCATGGTGGCTGACTGGACGGTCAACACAGACATGCTAGGGGAGGTGGGTCCACCCTCACCGTTGGAATGGAGTAGTGGGTGGTGGTGGTTGTTGTTCCTGGTGGTTGGGTGGCAGGTGGCAGTGGAGATGGCCGTGGCTAGGGAGATGGGCATGAGGCATAGACCCTTGCCTTGTAGGTACTGCATGGCGGAGCCCATGTCTTCTTCCATCAGCTTGGCCACCTGATGCTCTGTCACCGTCATGCTGTCGTTCGATGACGACGCCGCTGCCGGTGTCCCGTTGCTGCTCCGTCCTCCTCCGGCCCCACCACTTCCCTGTATGCAATCACCACCTCCCTACAAGACAAAAGCCAACACATGTTAAAAGGGATTTTTAGCTTGAGGCAAAGTCTTTACGAGGATAGGGATGGAATTTTGACACGGCGGGTGGAATCTGGAAAGTGAGCACGCATGCTACTTTATATTTTTGTCGTTTTTTGCTGATTGAGAATTTGTGTCACTTTTAATTTAGATAGAGATAGAGAGAGTGTGCGGGTAAAGGTTGGTTTTTTCAGAAATTTTTAATGTTTTAAACTTCTCTTGCCTGGATCTTTCTTATTATGGAAAGCCTACTAGCCTTAGCCAAAGGTAACTTGTAAGACATGTTCTAATTATTCTTTTTGATTCTCCCCGATTTAGTCAAATATGCAAGCTCCCATATTAAGCTAAGTTTTAATTGTAATTCCTGCCAAATCAAACTGGTCCATTTCCGTGAATCATAATTAGAACAATTATAAGACCTGCACCTTGTGTGGTTCATTAGGGAACCTACTATCCTCAAAATTATTTTATTGTGACCTAAATATAACAGGACTAAAAATGTGCAGAGGCCTCCAGATAGCAAATTGCAGTTGAAAAGTATAACACCTAACGGTGCAACAAAATGTCACCCATCACTCTTAACCTTATCGTCGTTCTTAAAGGTAGATAAATAACGGATGCATGCAGCCACTTCATAAAGAAGAAGCATTCAAGTTATGGGGAAAAAATATAGGTCTGTGAGAATTTCTTATGATTCAATTTGCTAATGAAGCAGAACATTACCATCATTACTTTAAAGTTTATCACCAGAGTTGTAAATTTTCAAATGGTGAGGATGAAAACCATATGATCTTGGCCAAATGCATTCTTGATTTGCCTCATGGATTACTATTATTTCGGCATGATTTGAAAAAGATATGTCCACACCGTGGTCTTTCCTATCATTTGAAGATACATACATAGACATGAAAGAAAGTAAATATAAGGTGTACCTCAGAGGAAATATCAGCAACAAGAGGAGCAACGGCACCAGCACCTCCCAATCTACTCATGCTTAGAACCTAATCACCCCATTGATAAAGTTGGACAAATGGGATATTAGAACACAATTTAACAACCGAAAAGTTGAGTACTTGGCTTTAAAGCCCATAAATAGGCCAAAATATAAAGGGTTAATGGCCCCTTTTTAGCATAAGGTTATTGCAATTCAGGGTCTAGGATTTCAATTTTGGCAATTTTGGTATGATATTTCATTTTACATGCAATCTACTGAATGGAGGTTAGAGTTGGGAATTTTTTAAGTCAAAATAAATAAGGGGGCTTTTGTTGGGATGAATTGAAAATTGGGTACCAATATAAAATGATTAGGTTTTTTGTGAGATTGTTTAATGGATTTAAATCATAAAAGGAAACTTTACTCTTTCACAATTTAACCCATAAATATACGGTAAGTTGGGTTGAGAGAACCCGTCTTATATAAAATACCCGCAATCATCTTTTCTAATTTTTTGCGATGTAAAGTTTGGTGTTTATTTATGACACTAATTTATGTTTTGGTCCATAAGTATTAAACAAATGCAAAATATTTATCTAAGAAAAAAGAAAGAGGGAAATAGGGAGAGTACTTTGACTTGGAGCTGGAGAAATTTGACGTAGTCTATGATCTCATCTAGCATTGAAGCCTTGTCCGTCTGTCATTCCACCAAACACATCAATAATTCATAAGAATAAAAAATTATTACTATAACAAATTATTATTTCTATAATACTATTGTAAGTAAAATATAAATAAAAAAATAGAAAAAAGATTAGAGATAATAATAATTTAATCCTCCCATAACTACCAAGCTGAGTATGAGCCGGAGCAAACCCCCCAAACCCCCCATATTATCGGCTTTCCAGCTTTATTTCAAGTACGAACGGAAATATATAACAATAAGGCAAATGATATTACGAGTTATTATTATTAGCTTTAAGTGTTGTTTGGTAGTCGATTAAGGTCAAATATGATTAATAAGTCGAGTTGTTTGGTACTTAATAGGTGATCGGGACTAATAACATGAGTTATCTAGATAAAATCATTATCCACTTACTATTAATATCAAGGGAAAAGGATGGTATTATTAGCGCCCTTACTAAAAAAAATTAGATTAACATTTTTATTCTCAAAACTAATATACAAGTGAGGTTTAATAGCGAGAACATTAATAGTACTGAGATTAATAATAATGTTTATCTTTGTCCACTACCAAATAAATCATACACGCCTAACAATCATTTATCCATAACACCAATTTTGCCACCCCTACTTGAAATAATATATCTACCAATAAATCACGTACACACGCCTAACACAATTTACACTCGCTTTCTTAATGGACATTAATAAGCACGTGCGAATAGTGAATAGCTAAACTCGAGAAAAAACCGAAGAGTTTAAATGACGAAATTACCCGTCATCAGTTTCGGATTCCCGTCACCGGAAATAGTAAAAAATAGTAAGTGAAGCAATAATTAGCGGTTAATTATGAATAACAAGCAGTTAATAATAGAATTACCTTGTTGGCATTAGGGACTAATTCTTGTAAAGCTTTCATTCGCTCTGCAATTCTCTCCCTCCGTAACTGCCACATTCCGTTTTCGAAAAACAACAAAAACAAGGAGACCAAATTTTCAGCATAAACTGATAGCTAGAAAACAAAATTTGCGAAAACAAACAAGGAACAGGAAAGTAGAAACAGGTGATTGTGCGGTGGACAGTAGTTATATATAGGACGAGAGTTAGTGCGGGATACGTACTCTTTCCGCTATGCTGTGCGGGTCAGTAGCTTGTCCTCTACGAGCCCTGACCCTCTGTCTTGGTTGCGCTGGCGCCCCGCCGGCGGAACCGTTGGCCGGTGCTTGGTTCATTACAGCTGCTGGTGCTCCAAAGTTCTGCGCCTGAATTGTACCTCCCTGTGATTAATTTATTAAATACTAATAACCTCATCATTAATTAATCATTATTGAGGTCGCAAATGAAATTGGGATTAATCATCAATTGTTGTTAACCTGAGTGTTGTGGAAATGCTGAGGTTGATTAGATGTTAGAGCTCCGGTGAAACCGTTGAATAGAGCTTGAACTGAATTATCTGCTCCCTGTGAAATATTGATATTAGGATAATTTTTTTTTTTTCATATTTAGATTTTTTTGAGAGGAACTTACCTGAGATTTGAAGGACGAAGCGTCGACGATTTCATTTTGAGACCGGCCGAAGGAATCACCACTGGTAAGACCGAGAGGCATGGGAAGCAGACCTGATTCACCGCCACCTGCTGCTCCGGTGGGAGACCGGAGTCCACCACCGAGGCCTCTACTGGACAGCAACAATTGCTGCTGAAGCATCAGTGACTTTGCGGATGCGGAGGGCGCATTAGTCTGATTTCCGTTTCCGCCAGCGCTGATCTGGTGCTGACGGAGCTTGGAAGCCAGGTAGGAAGACTGGTCATCGAAGTGATCTTCCCAGGGGAGGGACTTAGGAGTGGCGGCGGAAAGCTCAGGCCACGAACATGAGGAAGGGAGAGCAGATAGCATTTGCTCGAGGAAGTCGTCGTGGGATGACGACGCCGGATCGAAGTGAGAGTTCATCTGAGAAGAGCTGTTATTATGTATCTGTTGAACGTTTTGGAGATCCTGAAGAGACATTTGTGACTGTTGTTGGCTCATCAGTGCTTGCATTTCTCTACTACAAGGCTGCATGTCTTGAAAAAAAAACACACACATACACACACAAAATTATTCTCACACCTAATCCAAAGCACACATACTGAAATAACTGATTGAGATAGTAACTCATATTTTCATACCTGAGAAATTGAACTGATGGGTAAAGGAGTGATTAATGACTTGGCAGAGAGATGACTACGGGTTCACTGTTTCATTCAAACTTGCTTCAATTTTAAAGACTTCTGCAACAGAGATGAAGACGACGAACCTTTCACCATTAATGCATCTTTGTTTCGTTTCGAATGTTTATGAGCTCTCTCTCTCTCCTCGGGAATTAAATAGCAAAAGGTGAAGCTTCTGTGCTTTGGTTTCTTTCGCTCGAAAGCTCTCTCTTTCTCTCTCTTAACAAACGTGGGGATCTATTATTGGTTGGAAATAAACAAAGAGAGCGTGTGATTCATGATGAACGCGCGTGGGTATAACTGGATCGAAATACTATGTGTGTTTATGTGTGATAGTTACGGGTTGAGATGCGAGTGGGGTAGGCTTGGGGGTGTAGAACGTCGGTCTAATGGTCGGCCAGTTTTACTAGGGTTCGCTTTCAGGATAATTGTCTAAACTACCCTCTATTACAGGCCAGTTTTCCCGGAGTTTGTTGGGGAATTTCATCTCTTCCAGTTCCATCGTATAAGCGATTCTTTAAATAATTTATTTATTTAAGAGAGACAAAAAAAGAAAATATTTTTTTAATAGAAATAATACTTCATCCATTCCAAAATTATTGTTTTACTTTTCTTTTTTATCCGTCCCAAAATAATTGTCTTCTATGAAAATTTTCTTTTTAAGACATCGTTTTTACCACTTTACCTTTATTTTTTTTCTTATTTTAATTTTGAACCACATATTTATGAGTTTAAAAAGAAATCATACATTATTACAATATTAATAATTCAATCAAATATTTTTTTTAAAATTATGTGTCAAGTCAACCAAGACGATAATTATATGACAAGAGGGAGTATAATAGGAGATTTCAAAGGAGTGGTACGAGTATTTGTATACTACTATCTATCTTGATGAAGAAAATCAATTACTCAATATTTTTTGCATTTTTTTCTTCCCCACAAATAAATGATCTAACAAAGTACCAGTGTGACAATTCTGATTTTTTGGGGTCACATGGTGAGAGATATTGGTGAGGGGTATAAATGAGAAGCATCTTAGATGTCCACTCTTCGTGCACAAACTTGTATTCATTTTTATGTTATTTTTATTTATTTATTGATTGATTACCCTTTGGAATCACCAAAATCATCATATTTTTGCCGTCTCGAAGTTCCAATATTAAAATTTCTTTTCCCCATGAGTAGTAGTTGTTCATTCCTATTCCAAAAAAAAAACTTTTCCTGAGAGCTCTTTCTTAAATGCTGTCTAGTTCACAAGATGATGAAACTCACATGAAGTTGATCTGATTGAAACTCATCTTTTTATCCTTTTATATCCAAATCCAATCGGTTAAGCACCAGGCGTAGTTGTTCATTCATGCTACACAATATGTTGTTTATATATTTGTATGCATGTATATTCTAACAAATATTCTACTTATTTGTTAAACATATTTATTTTATAAATAATACTCCATCCGTTTCGGATAAAGAGTCCCCGTTTAAAAGTTTAATTTTTCAAAAAAAGAGCATTTTTAGTAGTCCATTAGTAATAAAATAACACTTTTATGTCTTAATTTTTGAAAATGAACTCTTTAAGTGAAATATCCAAAAATAAAATAATTGACTTTTTTGTCCCGAATCGGATGGTGTAATTCATATAGTGTATATATTAGATAATAATATCTTTAATGAACTGAAAGATATTCTAATGCCTATGACATATATTCTTGAAAAAGGTTATGCACCCGGCATGACCTAAATGTATTAGCCTAGTTGGTTTACGTTTATCCTTCACTTTATTCTTATATAAACTTTATAAACTAAAACAGTACATTTCGTTTGACAACTTTTAGCATAAGTGAGGTTAATTTTATTTTTGAAACATAAACTGGAATGGGGATTGGGGTGCAGGGGGAAGCATAATTGGGTTTTATTAGTGGTCACTCGTCACTTTTACAACCTATCTTTAAACCACCGGACTACTCAGGCTCCTGCCTTTGATCAGATTCAGGGTCAGGTGAAGTATGGCTCTTCCCGATGGAGTCGCTTCATTCTGAATTATGTGCGAATCGCTGGAATCCAATTTTATATAAGTAGTAGTGGTACAAGTAGTTAGTTGTTGATCCTGATATAATGATGTGGTCTCAAATTGGAAAACGTATGACACTAAACATATTATATTCCATATTATATAGCTTTGGAATTTCAACTCCTCGGGATCAAATTCTGTTGGCAGAAACTCCGACCATAAATACTGTTAGTCTGTCTTTTTAACTCATATTATTCACTCATCACATCTTCTTGCTATTACGATATGATGGACCCAATAATGTTTGGAACCTGAAACCATGTTCATTGTATTGTACTGAATCAAATAAGATCGCTTCTCCGTTCACCACACAACAATATCAATTTCATTTAGTAATGGTTGATGATAATGTTTTATTACAAATTTATTCTTCATGTTTGTCCCTTGATTAATAGTACGTACCAATGATGATTTTTCCCTTCAACCCTTATAAATAAATATTTTCTTTATGAAAGCTCTGGTGGCTGGCCAAGCAAGTTACTCGATGCGTTAGGTTTCATTAGGCCCCCGTCGGACTACTTTACAAAGGCTAGAACCAGGGCCGTTCCTGGCATTTCAAAGATCTGGGACAAAATAACGAATAAGGGCTCCAACGAATCGATAATACATAATTGTATAGTTATGGATACCAATAACAAATGAAACTTTCAATTTCAAATAAACTTCTTAATGCATTAAATTCTCAATAAATGGTTCAACATTATCATCATCCAAATCCAATCCGTCATCAGAAGAGCCTACTTTTTTAAAAACAAATTTATTAATAGTTCCTCTTTGTGATTCTACTAATTGTTCTACTTGTTTTCTTTTTCTTTTTCTTTTTTCTTTTTTCACTTCTAGAAAGACATTTTTAGGCAACAAATTATGATATTAAAAAGAATCGAGAGCACTTGAAATATGAAAAACAAGCAGTTGTTCAGCAGTTCAGGCTGAACGCCTCAGCCTCAGCCACTTGGAAAATGGAAACCACTAGTGACGGTTCACAGTTGACACTGAAATACCGCATGCCCTGACATCAACAATATGAGAGATTCAGAGATCAAATAAAGCTAGATTGCTTGCTGCACTAACATATAAGAAAGAAAAAATATTGTAAATTTGTAATCTACTTACACAATTTTTAGACTATGAGATTTTCAAAAAAGAAATTGTTGATCAACAAAATAGTAATTTACGAGCCCTAAAAACCTTAAACTAAAAAATATGCGTTTGATGGTTTAGGGTCTGAAACAAAGAAGAGTCGAAGGCTCGAAGAGGGGTAAAAAAATTAAAAATTGAAATTGAAATAAAGAAAATAAATAAATTGGACGAGTACGGAGTACCGACCTGTATCATTAGTCCTCTTTGTCTTCACCGGGGTCGGTGGCTTTGAGTTCAAGGAACAAGCCCAAAGTGAGACTGTGTGAGAGTTTTTCTTGCTTTGAAATTGAACTGCGGAAAGAGGAATTGTTGAAATTCGAACTGAAGGTGGAGTGGAAAATCTGGCGGTCATAGCATAGGGTAGGGAAGACCGAAGAGATTGAGAATCTCGAGATCGAGGGTTTGCTGTTTGTCGCCCTTTCGCCTAATTGTCTACCATCTTGTCGCATCTTATCGTCTTCACAACTAAGTCGTTTTCAATTGTCAATTTTCCATCCCTTTTAATATATATTAATATATATATATATATATATATATATATATATATTATACTATACATATAAATAAAATTTGGGCCCCTAGGGCCCTAGGCGGTCGCACCTTTAGACTATGCCCAAGAACGCCAAAATTGGCTAGAACTCAATAAAAGTTGCGTGAAATAAAGAGTTTAAAATTAAAATCCTTGCAAAAAACAAAATGCTATCAGATGTAATGAAACCTAGTGGTAAAAATAACTAGGAAGAAATTCCAAAAAGTGATTAGATAAATGAATGAGTAGTTTGCATTATTAAGTTTTCAAACTAAAGTCTCAACTCTCAAGATGGGTTCGAATTTTATGCTATCGGGCGTATTAATATCAAAATTATATCATTGCAAGTAAATACTTAGATATGCATAACAAATTAATTTGAATTTTGTTAGGTTACAAATAAAGGCACAAATAATTGATCAAATATTCAAATGTCTATAGCCTTCATTTTATGTTGGCCCGCTTTTCTTTCTTTGATTCAAAAGTCAAGGTTTAAAAAATTATTGATTGTGTGGGGCTAAGGTATAGAATTCTGCCAAGGACGAGATCAAACACCTGAAAATCAAGTCTTCTTCAATGATCACACCTCCAACGATTTCAACACCCTTTTTACATCACTCCATGTCGATAAATTAACCATATCATGTTGTAGGGGTCTCGGGTTCATTTTATACCTAGTTGTTTCCTCGCGGATCTCTTCACTTTGTCTTCTCTTCCCTCTATCAAACAATCTTACTCGATCGACAAAGAGGAGTTTAACCCAGCATCATTTTGGTTCACAATGTAGCTATTTTGGGATTGTGATGCTTCAATTTGATATTAGAATACCAAACTAAATTCTGATGCACAAATTAGATTTTGCAATGCATGCATCGGATTTACGATGAAAATAATTCTGATGCACAATTGTAATTGTGAATTTGAGCTACTGTGCTAATGATTTTCCTTTGATTTGTTTGAATACTATGATTACAATTTTTATTTGATATGCTACTGTGATAGTGATTTTCCTTTGATTTGTTTGAATATTGATTACGATTTTCTTTTGATATGCTAGTGTGCTAGTGATTTTCGATTCTTCTTACTTGCAGAAAGGCGTATATACTCCAAAACAAGTACTCTGTATATGCATATCCTAAGAAGATAATGATACAACATGATAAACTTCCAATGATGGAAGAAAGTTTGCAATCAATCAAGCTAGTTTCTATCTTACCATAATACAGAAGCTCGCAATTCGATTGAATTGGCAAAATATACGACAACATATCATGCCATTAACGAGAAAAATGCATACATGTTACTGTTACAAAGAGAATTCACCATTTGATGAAGTAAAGCCATTCATAGTGATCAAATAGTTGAAGCTACATCTTCTAAATAATAAAGTCATTCTCGTATTGCCATTCGCAAATAATGAAGCTACGTCTTCTAAATAATAAAGCCATTCATAGTAATCAAATAATTGAAGAATTTTATATTCAGTTCCTTCGATACTCACAATCGTTACTAGCTACTTTAGTGTCGATCGAGTATAAATTGTTATAAATTTACAAAATAAAGCTTGTCAATCCAATTGTCCTTTCGCGATGCATGCATAGGATTTACAATGTAGAAAATTGTGATACACAATTCAATTTGCGAAGCAAAAATTGGATTTTTGAGGCAAAAATTGGAATGACGATGCATCAATTTAGAATTGTGATGCAACACGTGCTTGATTGAATTTCTTTAAGGGTATACTCGTCATTTTATCCCAAAATTGTAGTTGAAAAAAATATTGTATACTAGAGCGGTTGGAAAACAGATCGGTCTGGTTATCACCCTTTTTAAAAAAACTGGAAAAGGATTTTTTTTTTTGCTAAAAGACTACGATACCCTTAATAAACCTAAGGTTCGCTAAGGATCACTTATTCATTACATGGCGTTGCATCAATTTATGCATCGTAATGCATCAAAATTAAATTATATAATCTAATTTATGCATCGCGGTGCATCAATATTGCATCGCGTTGCAAAATAATATTGAACGAGACTTTCATGTCTCCTTTTTTGGTACACAATCAATAAATTAGAGATGTTAAATTGGGTCGGCCCTAATCCTACAGGGTCAGTCCTATAGGGTCGTGACCCTATAGGGCCACGGGTTAAACGGGTCATCTAAACGGGCCGCTCAAATCGTGACCCTAACCCTAACCCTGTAGGTCTCAGGTTAATAGGGTCAGCCCTATTAGACGATTAACAAAATGAATTTGTATGGTTATGGTTTGTATTTTGTATATAAGCAACGGATAATGCATTTTCATTTTCATCTTCTACTTGATGAAACATATGTACTCCCTCAATTTTTAAATTATTATCTTCTTTGATTTTGTACATCATCTCAAAAAAATAATTGACTGTAATTATAAATATTGGTGAAATGTGAGGTTTTTTTTAATACCCTTGAGCATGAGCATGTGCACATAATTAAAATATGTAGAAAAAATAAGGATAAAATGATTTTAAAAAATTAAAAAATGATAATTATTTTAAAACAGATAAAAAAAGAAATGAAAACGATAATTTGCTCAAAAATAATAAAAATAAAAAAGTTAAACTGCTTTAAAAACAGAATTACGGCGTATTTATTTGGCAGAAATTGCGGTGGAAGAATTTATTATTCTTTCAGGCATGCCAAGACAGAAACTAATAATAAAAATAATTTAATAATAATCCACTCAAAATAATTTAACCAAAAGTTAACCAAAATAATTTATTATTCTTTTAGCAAATCTCTCTAAACAAGTTAAACAACATTTAACATACTCTAAATTCTAATAACCTAACAGCAAACTCCATAAAAACCAAATTATTTCTTGCCTTCATTAATTCCGATTTGAAAGATATTCACTATCAAATTTACTTGCATTACATTCCAAAATTAAATATTCATACAGCATCATGCCAAAAAAAAAAAAACCCTTCCTCAAAAGTCGAAAGGAAAATTAATTCAAATAAATTATTTGTGTACATTTTGTTCACAAAATCCACTCATTCGGACTATCTCTCTTTCCTCCCCCTTCCCCCTTCTCTCTTTCTCTTTGGAGTTTTGGTTTCAGCCGCACTGCTATGTTGTTATGTGTGTAGCGCCTCCATCTCCACCTAGGGTTTTCAATCTAGACCGTTCTCCTCCGCCCACGACGGCTTCACTCATTAACAATCCTAGGGCTTACCGAGCTGGCTTTCCTAACTTTTCTCAAACGAATCTCCATGCGCCGCTTGGGCCTTCATTGATTAGCCACATCCTCCATATCTTCCCCCCCCCCATAAAAAGCTCTGATTTTCGATTTAGCATCATTCCGAGCCCCACTGTTCGATTAGGGCTCAGGCGAATTGGTTTTTGCAAAAAAATCGTTGTTTTGATTTGAATGGCATTGGGAGATTTAATAGCGTCTAGGTTTGCCCAGATGAAGTCATCGGACGTGGTGGTGGTTTCGAATCACTTGGATGACTATACAAACATTCTTGAAGAGTTGAGGTCTGTGCGCAAAAAAAATTTCAGCCCACGGGTCAGCCTGTCAACCCGGCAGCCAACGGCCCCCATTTTGCAGCGCGACCTGTCGGCCTTTATTAAACGGGTCGTGCCTTCCCGACCCTAACCCTTTCCGGTTTTCGGTTAATAGGGTCAACCCTACGGTTTCCGGCCCTTTTAACATCTCTACAATAAATGATTCAAATTGATGCATCTCAAATCTAAATCAATGTATCATGATTCACAAGTGATGTGACGTGATTCAAAAATAATACTTCTAAATTCAAAAAGGGTGTCCGACAATGAACAAATTTCTATTCGAGCAGTTTACATATATAACAATACAACACACAAAGTAAATCCATTTTGAATCAACCGCACAAACACAATGAAAGAGGAAGAAGACACATGTGAAACTAAAGATGAGTAGATGAAAAGGAAAAAGAGTGAGAAGTTAATTAGGGTGGTAGAGTAATTGAATTCAAAGTGAAGAAAACATCACAACCCTACCTCCCCAGTCTCTTTGCTCTTCATCCATGTGACATGCTACTGTTCTTTCTTTTATGCAGACATCTTAAAAACAATTTTACGAAAATGAATTGTAGTTATTGAAAAAAAAGAAGGAAGTATTTAAATGATTAAAAATTTGGAAAAAAAGAACTAGTTCACAATTTCTCGAAAACATTTCAAATTTTACCAAGAACATATTATGCATATGAGGTGATCACGCCACAATGAGGGGGTGACTAAGCTGATAGTCCACGTAATGGACCGGAGCTGACGTGTCCGATTCTTGATGGTCACGTCGGTTTATGTGGGTACCGGAGGTACCAGGTTTGTTAGGATATCTGGGCTTTGTACTTGCTCTTGGTTGATGAATACCTGAAAAGAAGTCTACCGTTCGGGTGTTGGGGGATTCCCAGCTACAACCCTCCAGTGTGAGAGTCAGTAAACAGGGTATTATATATGTGCCGGAGCTAGGCGTTCCCTTAAGCTTCCGGTGATTGTGTTTGATAGGAATCTCCTGGTGTAACTCGTATATCCTTAGCTATGTGGTAAGTTTTAGAATGTAAAGTAAATCTTACATTTCTTCAAGGGAAAAGTTTCTTTTTATAGTAGCTTAGATTTGGGATCATGATTGATATGAGGGTCCCTGATGGTGGGATTGGTTCCCTGGTCGGTTTGTTGGCAGTTCCTGAGTGGTCAACAGGTTGCGTGTGATATGCCAATTGTAGGCGGTTCAATGAGCCGATAAGATGTAGCGGCTTGCATGGCTTGCCCGGATTTTGTGGGGAAGGCATCTGGATACTATGTACAGGCTATGGGCTAAACCTGTCTTGTCCCAGAAGAGGTCTCGGCCGAGCATAGGGGTCCTCGCCCGTGTGGTCGGTTGTCGTGTATGGTCGCCGTTAATGATCGGTTGGCTGTTGGTCGCCGATGATGACTGATTGCTTATTGGTCTTCGGCTGTTGGTGAGACCTGCTCGAATCTGACTGGACTCTACGTGATCATCCCACGTTAGGGGACCCAGGTCGGATCCCTTCACGAGGAATCCGGCAGAACTGGTTCTTTAAACCATCCAAGTGATCAAATTCAAGGGAATGTAAAAGGAGCTTTTCCTCTTTCTTCTCCCATGTTTTGAGTTTGAGGAATTTTGTAGGCTTCACTTTCTAAACGAGTTCATGCTTTTGGTTATAATCATTATTATATAGACCAATGATTGAGTACTAATATGGCTTTTTTTGAAGTAAAATATTGATTCCAAAGTTCCATTATATCTTGATATGATTGAGTTGATATGTGGGAATTGGGATTGTACTGAAGATGGGTTGATAACAAAAAAATGGATAATATTTCTTGCCAAAGTTATAGGTACATGTCCTTCTCTTTTACCAATCATATCTCCACTCTGTATCAGGTTTAGAGTCTTTCTTTACACCCCCACCCCCCACGCCCACCCATTACACTAACACATAACCCATTCTCTTCTTTAAACCACTTCTTAAGCAAAAAGTAGTCTCTCGATCATTTTTAATATTTTATTTTATAAGGTAACACTATACATGTACTCACCTTGTTGATGTGGTACCATAAATCAACCAAAATGTACAGCAACTTCGTTCAATTGTTTAAAACTTGCCCTTCCCCGCCCCCTTTTTAAGTAAAAGACCAAATTGCCCCTAGCCCATGAAAGGAAATTTTTTCATCCAATCTCACATACTTTGTCATTCACTCTCTCTCAACTATTCTCGAAGAATGAAGATTTCACCCACACACAAAGGTACAATTCGTTTGTTTGTTTTTTTAGTCAAAATCGGTTTGTATTTCTTAATTATTGTTGATTAATTTAGAGTAATTAAACTTATTTAAATTTTTTTTAAAAGGGAAAGACAACTGTACCAGCCACCTATCCATTTTTCTCGGATATTTTTTTGCTTCTTTCATTTATATGCATTAGTTTTTAGAAAAAAAGACAAAAAAAAGTCATTGGTCGTAATAATGCACATCACAAGGGTACGTGCTTTTTATTAGTCTTTTCAAATGTGAACTATTGTTATGTATATTGTTTCGAATAGTTGTGCCCATCACGCGGCATGCGAAATATATGGATTTCTTGAATTTGTGAATACGCACCTCTATTCCATTTGCCCACCACGACTAATAAACACTTTACTTTTTTTGTTTTAAGGAATAGCCTATAACATGTATTATTTTCGTCTTTAAAAATTGAAAATTACCAATGCAGCCATAAATATAGTGCATTTACTAAAAAAAAAAATTGAAGAAGAAAAAAGTGACATGATGCCGTCATCTGTCACTTATTTTCAATTTTTTTTAACAACTATAAATCAATAAACAAGTCTAAATTCTATTACAGTATTATTCTTCGGTCTCTTTCAGCCAAGGAAGAAAGAGCTAAAAAACCTCAAAACGTCGGTCTAATTCCCTATAAGATACAAATTACATGCAATAGAATAGAGTTATGGAGATGATAGGGATGCCGCTAGCAGCGTCTGGCGATATCTTATTTTGTAACAGATGATATATATAGTAGAGTTAGCCCATGGTATAAGACGGGCTCGGTAAGTTGATAACAGTGCTCTTGATTTTCGTCATCATATTTATACTGTTGGTGATTCCCTGCGATCCTATTCCACTGTCCTTCAAACCCTGTCATTGATGAAGCAGATTTTCATTGTTAAACCTGAATGGCTCCATCATAAAGTACTAGCTAGCTAGTAGTCTTTTTTTTTTTCCTCCTAAGGGGGCATGGGAATAGTAGTGTTTATAAAGAATGATAATATATATGTTTAAATCACCTGGAAAGGGAAGTGATCAGGACCACGAGCTGGTGCTGAGTTAATCTGGACCGTTCCTGTCTCCATTGCATCGCTGATCAATATCGCTTTGTTGATATCCCTTGTAAAGATACAACCCTGTTATTCAGCAAGATATACATTAGCCTTGAACCATGGTATAGTGTTGTTAAGAGCAATTAAGGACAAGGGTATTTGTACCTGGAGGCCGAAATTGCTGGCATTGCAATGGTGGATTCCTTCTTCAATAGAAGTGATCCTGATCACAGGTAAAACGGGCCCAAACGGCTCTTCCCAGGCGATCCTCATGTCAGGCCGAACGTGATCCAACAGCAAGGGCCAGATAAGGTTACCCTCTCTCTTGTACTCCTGACAGAATGTTGCACCATTTGTTTCAGCATCCTTCACCAGCCCTTCGATAAAGTTTGCAGAGGACTCTGAAACAACCGGAGTGATGTCACAATCGTCCTCGGGTGGTCCCACGGTTAGTTTCGCCACTTTGGCCTTCACTTTTTCAACTAGTGAATCAGCAACTGATTCCATCACCAAGATAACCTTTACGGCTGTGCACCTTTGGCCACTGTAGGAAAAGCCTCCTTTGATTATATTTGACGCAACCAAATCTAGGTCAGCATCCTCAAGCACAATACAAGCATCTTTGCCTCCCAGCTCCATTTGTAGCGGAACCATGCCTGCCTTCTTGGAAATTGCAATCCCCGTATCCCCACCTGTGAAGCTGAAACAATAAGTATGATGTCAGAACTAAAACAAAATGCAACAAAGTTTTATATAGCATTTTACAAGAAAATATAGTTCAAGGGACAGAGACCATAACATTAACAGAAGGTGACGTCAGCTTTTACCTTATACAGTTGACTCCGGGATGCATTGTTAGGAAATCTCCTATCTCAGATCCTTTCCCAGTCACACAACTGATAAGGCCTTCGGGAAAACCAGCCAAGTGAAAGCAATGCACCATATGAAGGCAAGCCACAGCACCCTGTACCAATATTCAGGCCAAGATTGAGAAAATTGCCTTCTCTAAGATTCGTAAGTTAAGAGCGCCATTGTACTGTTATGATGGAATTATAGATTGCTGATATAATTACCTGAGTTGGAGGCTTGAGCACGAGGGAGTTTCCAGCTATCAGTGCCGGACCAATTTTGGAGACCGCTAGGTTGACGGGATAATTAAATGGTGGAATTGCCAAGACAACTCCAAGTGGAATCTGTGGTACAGTGACAATCAAGACTCGTAAATTTCACAAACTCAAGAAATGAAAACATATGTAGAAACATTTGCGACAGTTACAGTATAATCAGCGAATGTTTGAAATAAGACCATGGTAAGAATGTCCCTAGTTAAATAGGGTTTGCACTCACTTGAACCAAATTACCAAAACTAAAGGAAAACTACATTATTATAATTTGAAAAGCCAAAGCTAAAAAAAATTGCTAATTTACCACTTGATATTTTTGCTCGATCTAGTATAGACATGAATAAACTTAACGACATGGATAAGAGTAGAAATGTAACTGTACCTTAGAAGTGAGGCAGTATTTAGTCCTCTCATTCCCAGGAAAACTATCGGACACCAAGAATTTGCCTTCACCCAATATCCTAACCCCTTCTTCGGCAGTGTAAGAAATCAGATCTCCAGACCTTACAACCTTCATTAAACCCACAATTTCAAATTACTCTATGACAAGACTAATCTAGATTATTGACTATGAAATTTATAAATAAATAGAAAAAAGAAAAAAAATTAAGAATAGGATACCTCGGTGACAGAATCCTTTGCTGGTTTTGCAATTTCTTTTACCAGGCACTCTGCTATGGGGGATTTGTGCTCTTTGAGAATGGCAGCTGCCTTGTGAAGGAGCTCTGCTCGCTTCCAAAGAGGGGTCTTTGCCCACAGCTTTTGCGCGATTTTTGCCTTTTCAATGACCTTGTTGACCTCTTCTTGCGTACATGCTAATTAATAAACAATAGACTTACTTCAGAATTGAAACTATCATCGTCAAATGAAAAACTGGATGCATGAATCAGTCAAGCTAACTCTGACTTATTGGAGCATTTCAAATTTCACCAAGTTTCTAGCTATTGAATTCACATCTCACTGCAGTATGCCAGAAACATGTTTTCTCTGAATGAAAAGAATGATTCAGCGAAGTCTCCATGATCTAGAATTTCATTGAAAGGAAACCAAAGGTGATATGATTGGTGGAAATTATTGTCGTTATTTCTGTTTTTACTATTGGCATACTTCAAAGTTCAAAATCTGTACGCATTTTGTTTATCATCTTAAAATGAATTTTGAAAATAAATAATTCCTGATACAACCTCAGTACCCCAAAATACCCGTTTATTCCAAGGTTTTCATGTTTTTAATAAAATGAAAATTATAATGTAAAAAAATTAAGAAACTGAAGTCATAATTAGGTTATTGGTATCACATAAATCACTATTTCTTTCTAGTTGAACACTTGAACAGAATGATGGGAATTTAAATACTGCACTACTATACATCATCAAAGGTATTAAAAATCTTACGCATGTTTTACATGTTTTTTGTATTTGAGTTGCTCTTTTATATAACTTTTTGTATTTTAATATTGCTAATGAATTTTGATGATCATAACATAGATATATAATGCAATATAATAGACATATATGGTTGTCTATGGAAAAAAGAAAAGGGAATTTGAGGATTCTAGTATAAGCACAACATATATGGTTCTCTATGAAAAAAAGAAAAAAGGATTATGAGGAATTGGTGTGAATATCGCTTTTGTTTCATATTTATTTCTATTAATAATGAAGAATTAACTTATTTATACTCTCTTCTCAATCTTTTGTGAATGAATGAAACGTTCAACGTAAGTAGAGATTGTTACCTATCCGTTTTATTGGTCCATTTTTGGAAGTAAAAAGAGCAACTCTAAATACTTAAAACTTGATATTTTTGATACGAGTTTCAACCAAAAGTAGGCTCTCCAGCGGAATAAGCAATGAGGTTGCTCTTTTTTCATTTTTATTTTGGTTTGGAGACTTATGGGGATCGTGTTTGGTTCCTGCAGTCGTAGCCTTGGGGGAAAATAGAAGGTAAAAACCAAGGTTGAAAGTTAACTTGTGGGGGGGGGGGGGGGGAGTATGACCATTTGTTTTACAAATTTGTTTCAAATTTTCCTTCCATGTCAAGAAGGTTGAAGTACGTACTTATTGAAGGTTTAAATCTGTGGTTCCGAATCCTTTTCATTCAAAAAGTTACTATTTAAAACATAATTCATTTATAGGCTGCATAATTGTCGTATATTAATTACTAATTAGGAGCATTTATCACATAACTTGCCAAAGTTTAGTTCAAAGTGATCCAATGTCTAATTTAAAAGGTCAACTTTCTACATTCAAACATTTTTGCCGGTCCATTATTGATCTATCTTTAGATCCCATTAATAACAGGACACAATGTGCATGTGCATCATCAAGGTATAGTTGTCACCATAGTGGTAATCCTAAACCTAACAAAGTTGTTTTTTGTTTGTTTGTGGTTAATGGAGGTTTGAAGCTAAGAAAATAATGTATTACCGTCATACAAAAAAAGGTGCATAAAGAAAAATCAATCTTTCTAATATTGTACATTTTAGTTCTATTAATCTTCCTTAAATTAAGCTAAAATGACACTCCTTTTATTCCTAAAAGAGTGTCTAGTTTGACCCAATACACAAATAAGAAAACATAATTGACTTTATTATAAAAATTAAGATAGTGTATATTTCCAAAGGATACCGAGTGAGAGTAAGAGACAGACCGATCAATTAAAGGGGAAATCAAATAATACTCCCTCAATTTTTGAATAATTGTTCTCTTTGATCCGACACACCATTTAAGAAAAAGTAATTGACTATATTATATAGGATAAAATAATTTTTTGGTCCCTGAACTATACCAATATTATGCGTTTGGTCCCTGCATTTTTTTTGTAATGTGTTTGGTCCTTAAAGTAGGGTTTTACTAAGAGATTACCCCCTCATGGGGTTACCGTTAGTTTTTCCGTCAAATTTTTTATGAAATTCCAAATTTACCCTTGCATTCAACTGCTTCAACAACCCAATTTCTTCAGACAAACAAGACCCAAATCCATTGTTCTTCATAACAATCTCATTCAAAGTATCCCAAATCCATTGTTCTTCATAACAATCTCATTCAAAGTATCCGACATGTTACCGAGGCTCGGAACACGGTGGAACCGATTGTTCGCCCGAAAATCACGGAAGAATTACCTAAATTGTCGGGTAAATCGAAGTGGAATCGATTGTGATTGAAGAACAACGTAAGGGAATTTTCGGGCAAATCTGTTGTTACTCAAATGGAGCTCAAACAAAATCTTCAAGTTTCTGAATTTCTTCGGAATAGTGCCGCAAAACTGGTTGGAATTGATGTGAAACAATGCGAGATCCGTAAGGAGGCCGAGCTCCTCCGGGAGGTAGCCGGCGATGTCACCGTGGTTGAGGTCGATGCCGGAGGGTACGGATGGAGCTATTATCATACACGAAGATTCCGTGGATTTGACAGTATAGCGAGCTTTCCCTATGATTGACCTTCTTGGTTGGAAAGTTTCATCAAATCGAACAACCCAATTCCACCAAATCGAACAACCCAGTTTCATAATTGACGGTTCTGACCTCACTTGTTGTATTTACGAATTGTGAATCGTTAGTCGACGATGATGCCTCTATCACCTGTCAAACACTGATTAAACGTCCAACAAAATTCCAAACAAAAACCCCAAATTGAAAACCCTAGGGGAAACAATTATGTGGGGGGGAGGAATATTGTGAAGGAAGTGGGCATTTCGAAGAAGATGAGTTGCGCCTGGTTTCAGCCAAGATGAGTTGCCGCCGACAGGTGAAGCTCGACGACGTTGCTGAAGTTACCGGAGAGGGAGATGGAGATGGAGATGGGAGATGACCGATTCTTCTCCTTTAATTGTACATATTCCCTTTTTCTTTTTTTCTTTATTCTTTTTTTATTATTTTTATTATTTTTAATTTGAACCACTAATATTACTAAGGGTAAATTTGGAATTTCATAAAAAATTTGACGGCAAAACTAACGGTAACCCCATGAGGGGGTAATCTCTTAGTAAAACTCTACTTTAAGGACCAAACACATTACAAAAAAAATGCAGGGACCAAACGCATAATATTGGTATAGTTCAGGGACCAAAAAATTATTTTATTCTATTATATATATTTGTATAATGTGTGGTTTTCTTTAACGTCCTTGAACATGTTACCATAATTAAATTAGGTAGAAAAAATATGGATAAAGAGGTAAAAATATTTTCCAAAAAAAGAAAGTTTTGAAAGAATACAATTATTATGAAACGGACAAAAAAAGAAATTACGACAATTATTTAGAAATTGAGTAGTTAAAATGGTAGTAAAAGTAGCTATAAAAAACAGAAATATTAGAAAATGGATATCTTCATGGAACCAACTCAAAAAAAAAAAAAAGGACAAGTTTTTAGGAACGAAGGAAGTATCTTTTTTGTACGATAGCTAAAATAAATATCCAACTTTGATACAATGTGTTGCCACCTTGCTCAAATTTACTTCTATCTTCCAAGAAATCAAATGTTAAGAGCATCACCAATGCAACCGTAGTCATAGGTAATTCACATCCTTAATTATTATATGTGTGTTTTTTTTTTCTTCACTCACATTTAATCAAAATGAGCTCCAATGCAAATGTGGATATAATCTTATATATGTGGCATACATTCAACCATTAAAATAATATTTGACAAAAAAATAAAAAAGAAAAGAAAAGATAACAATGAATAGAAAAAGTTTTAAAAAAATAAGAATAATGACTAGGATGTATCAACGTCCTCAAGTAAAATGTGAAAACTTCACAATGTAAACAAATTTGGTTGTCAAATTATATTCATATTTGACATTGGAGAGGTTTTTTCTTTAAAGAATGGTGTAAATCCTAGGTGGCATGAAATATCTTTCATATCCACATTAGCATCGGAGAAACACAAAACATTCAACGGAGTTCAAATTTCTATAACAAATTAACTTTATATCTGTCTTGTTATAGTAGTTTTGTTTCAAAGGGATATGGATAGGGATAAGGCCAAGGGTTGTAAGTTGTAACCAATCCGGAAATGGAGGGTCCGAAATCATTTAAATTACTACATATATTAACGGATCAACTCAACTCAAAACTAGTAGTCGTATTTTGTCGGCATTTTATACTATCGTTAATTAAAAACCATGCGATCTAACTTTAAAATGTCATTTTGCTAAGCTAAAAAACTTGTAAGATTTTATTGTCCTCCTTAAACGATTATACTTAACAAATTACTTCCGACTTACTATGTTGTGAGTCAGTGACTCAGTGAGTTTGACAGAGTATTTAAGATTTAAATTTAAGAAAATATCTACGTCTAAAGCAAACCGAAACATGGTGATCAAAAACGGAATATTTGACTCTTTTTGATGAAAGCAGGGCCAGGGAGGGTGAATAGTTCATGACAAAGAATCATCTATTACTATTAGATAAGAAATCAAAGTTTAATTTAATGTACAGTTAAGAGATGGATCGAATATTCGATTATATATACCTTGAACCTTGTACTGAGTCTTTCTGGTTGTGGGGTTGACAATGGAAACAGCTTTACCAGAAGATGACTTCTTCCACTCCCCTTCTGAGTAGAATTTGTACACTTCTCCCTCTATTATCTCTGCAAACACTCCACTCCCTGCCATTCTTACCCAAATCTTCTCTCTCTTAGCTAATTCTAGTCTCTACAGACACAAAATCAAACAGAGAGTAGAGTGAGAATGAATGAATGGTTGAGTTTTGGGGATGTTTAAATAGGAACGAGATGAGCCACGCTTGTTCAGCCACTTGTATTTGTAATTGACACTAGTCCTTTGTTTTATTTACGCGATTGCCACCCAGACCTACACTACACTGATCGGTTGTACTATTTAATCTTGTTTTTAACGGTTATAAATATAAACTAGTAAAGGTACGCTTCATCCTTTTCGTTATCCACGTGGATAATTCATATGCTACTCCCGAGCATTTATAATGGCTTTACCGAATCAAATAAAATAATTATATGGGTTGAGCATTTAAAAAAAGTAATTGAGCGATTATTTATATTGGTTTAATAGTTTCCTTTAAATATATACATAATTAAAGTAGAGTTAAGGGTAAAGTGGTAAAAGTGATGTTCTAATTTTATTTTAATTATAATTTAGACGGAGGAGTACAACTTATTAAAAATTAATAAAATAATCTATTAGATACATTAATTCAAAATCAAAAAATATTCCTAATGGTGATACAAAATTCAATATATTTACATACACCATCATATTTATTTCCATTAATAATGAATTAGAAACTTGAAAAATCATAAAAAATTTTCCTGATATCAAAATAAAACAAATCAAGTCTTTATTTATAGGTAAAAATATGTACTTTAATTCAGGAAAAAATAATAATTAAAAAATTAAAAATTTTTGGCTAAAAATTAGTCAAGAAAGGCAATGAAAGAAAATAAAATGTTATCCACTCAAATGATGACACTTGGAAAGGAGACTAGGATTTGGGGACTTTGGGTTTCAAGGGATGATTTTATTTTATTTTTTTTGTTAAAATCATTGGTTGATTTTGGAATGATTTTTTTAAATTCTCCATTGGATGGGAAGATTTGGGTTACATTTGATCAAAAAAAACCATTGTACATGTAATACCCCATCCTACATCGGGTAGGTATGGGAATTGTGTTCGATTTATAAGGTGGTCACACACTATCTCTAAGCATCAACATCATCCATTGATTTGCTTAGAACGATGATCTGGTGGATCGGTGTGGGTTACACATAACGGACCGGGCTCAGGGCGTTACAAATGGTATTAGAGCGGGTCCCGGCCAGAAATGTGGAAACAAAGTGATGTGCTGGCTAAAGTGCTACTGCAAGAGCCACCTCTCGATTCCCGCAGAGCCACCTTTGATTCTGATCGCATGATCACATCTAGTAGGTGTGAGAATTGTGTTCGATTTATAAGGTGGTCACACACTACCTCTGAGCACCAACATCATCCATAAACTTTGGATCGGTTTGTGAGGCCAATGAAGTTTCAATGATTCAGTGTGTGGACTATACGTAACGGACCGGACTTTCTCGGACTCAGGGCCTTACAGTACATGCTCTTTTACCTAAATAATTCTCATGATTCTATTTTTGTTCTATTCTCAAAAAATTGTCTCGTTTTTAAATAATTCTTTTAAAAAATAGTTTTTTCTTCTGTTTATCCTCGATTTTTTCTCATATTTTAAATTTAAACTTTAAAGAAATTAAATATTAAATTAAAATTGATAGGGACACCTGTACCCGCAGAGATGGAGCAGTGGAGTACTATATTCTTCACCTACCTTCACGAACAAGCTGTATTCTTCTTGTTTTGTCATTATTGGGTAAATTAAGATAACTCTCTCAACTATAGGTTGGATTTAAATTGTCACCCTCATCTATCAATTGCAGTAATATCTTCCCCTTAATTATAACTTTTTATTTCATCACCCCTTTTGTTTAGTCATTGTTTTTTGAGTCAGTAGAGAATGACTACCTAAGATTCACATGACCAAATTTAGGTATTTTTCTTTTTACCACAATGCCTTTTTTGGTGTTGCAAATTAACTGCCTTACATTTGTTGTCTTAAAACTCTTAACAGTTTCTATAAAAAAAAGACCTAACAATCATTCATGTGTTTATCTCTAATTGAAACATCAAAAAGATATTATAGTAGAAAAAAATATCTATAACTAGTAGTGTGAGTCACAGATGGGCATCTTCCGTCAATTCAAACGATAGTGACTAAACAGAAACAGTGATTAAAGAAAACGTTACAGTTTAGGGGTTGATTGCTTTAAGTAATAAGTAGTTGAGGTAGACAATTTGAACACAATCCATAGTTGAAGGTGTTGTTTGTAATTTACTTATAAATTTCCTTGTGCATAAATGCAATAAAGATTTTACAATCGTTTAAGTGAAGTAAATGACAATTCTCATATTTTATAACTCTTTTATAATATGAAAGCCTTGAACTAGGCATTTTTGCCTATAAATGATTAACTTGTATCATTTTAGTGAATAAGCAAAATCTAATAATGGAAGTATCCCCACTCAACAAAGAAAAGGAAATTCCTTAATTTGTTATGTAAACATCCACTTTCAATAGAAAATTAGGACTCAATTTAAACCAAAAGAACGAGTTCAATTAAGTTTTAGTTTTGTGTTGTATATGTGTCATGTCGGCCTTAGGCGAAGTCTTTAATCTATTTACTATAGAACATGATTCCAAAAAGTTTTATTTTATTTTTTTCATCAAAGTCATCACAAGTATGTCTAAAATTTTAAAAGAACTATGATTAGCTCAAGTTGATCTTTAATAAAGTTGTTCATAAAAGTTCTCAGTTTATGACTTGTGTTGAAACATTAATGTTACTAGATTCACCTTACAACTTGATATGTCCGGTCCAAATTCGACCACGGGCAAAGCGTGAAAGATTATCATGTGCGAGTCACGAACTTGCCTGCAAGGGACCCACAGGTCTAGCAGGCAGAGCTAATAATATACCCGAGTAGAGAATCGTTTATATCACATCTAAGCTTGATCGAGTATCGGTCTTGCCTGCCCGATCAGGGGGTCATGCTCGGGAATCACACTTATTATCATCAGACTTGCATCGCATAGCCGGGTAGAGCCATGCTCGTCCGGACAAGTATCGAGTAAGGGAATCTCAGAGACTTGTTTTTCAAGACAGGTGAAAGGTTTCCTTATCTGAGCAGAACACTTACCTTATCTATTCTGTCATTCTCGTGGCCAGCCACCTATCACGCCTATAATTTAGGAGTTTTCTCCTCAATCTACTAGGTAACTATGTGAGTAAATCCTAGACGGATTCAATGACATTGGGGTATATAAATACCCCTACATAAACCATAAACAAGGTACGCACACTTTCTTAAGCCTCAAACATCTGTCAAATTCTCTTTTGACTCATACGATACTTACTCTCACGCCGGAGTGGTTTCGCGAGAAAGTCTTGCACTCCAACTAAGATGTTTTCGTGTTTTTAAACAGGTTCAAGAAAGCAGATCAATCCACGCAATCAAGCCCAGATATCCTACGCATCAACCGGACGGCCCTAGCTAGATATTTGCCACATCAGTTTGGTTCTATTGCTGAGAAACGAAGCTTCAGATCTTATTCATCTGTTTATCCGGTTATCTTCCAACAAGTAATATTAGAACAATGGCTGGTAAAGGTAGCAAATATCATACCACTGCTAGCAATTATCATGCTATGAGCCAGCCGGCTGGGCATCAGTCCTTACCCGCTGCACCCGGTGATTTGCCACCAAAGGCACCCCAACAAGGAGTGTAGATGAGGAGTCAGAAAATGGCTACTTGGCGAGCAACTCATGGTGAGGACGTTCCATATGTTGAGGAGCAGTCTTCCCATCACACTAAGTCAAAACCAAGTAAGCCAGTGGGATGCTCGCGTAGTGATCAACAAGTAGCAGGCTCATGCCCGCGATCTGAGAAATCAGCTCAATCGGTAACGGGAAAATGGTCAAGGTAACTAGACAGCCCCGCCCGAGCTAACTGCTGAACAACAAGCCATTGCCCTACAAGTCCAAGCAGACTACTATAACAAGATGTACACACTCAACCAGCAACTGCTCGTTTTGGGCCAGGCCCCGGTCGCTCTGCCCGCTCTTAGTAACTCCATGACATATGTTTTAGATTTAGTTTAATCCAAGATTACTTTGTAACCTTAACTTAAGAAATGAAATTAGTTGGAGTTAACAAACTCATGCACCTCTAACTTTGGTAAATATTTGGGTAAAACGGTCTTATGGATATTTTTTGTAAGATGAATTTTCTTTACCCGATTCACCAGTGTATTGGTAGGTTACACTGTGAGAGAGTAGGACTTCACCTTACAAATTAAGATCCGTAAAATGATATTACATGTAACAGGAGACCTACTTCCTAACTTTTACATCTTTCTTAGGAAAGCTAATAAAGAAGACAATAGAGAAAGTGAATTATAATGAATGAAATTGTTGGGACTCTGTATTGACTAAAGTTTTGATGTTGTATAATAGATTAGTTCTTTCTTTAGTTTTTTTTAATAAAAGGGGACTCAGGGCAGCGTTCCATTCTGCATTATTTTTCTTTCTTTGTTCTTTCAGCAAATAGCAGTTTAAGCTTCCTCTTTGTTTTGTTTTTCTTTTTCCCCCAAAAGAATTAGCTAGGTTTTGTGTAAAAAAAGTTTGTTACAAAGTCTTTAATCTATTTACTATAGAACATGATTCCAAAAAGTTTTATTTTTTTTATTAAAGCCATCACAAGTATGTCTAAAATTTTAAAAGAACTATGATTAGCTCAAGTTGATCTTTAATAAAGTTGTTCATAAAAGTTCTCAGTTTATGACTTGTGTTGAAACATAACCTTACAACTTTTATATTTAATGATACATCTCAATTTATTTACTTCATGATTCTACTATTTGGAAACGAAAAACATTCAAGTCTAAAGAACCACAAAAGTAATTCCTCTCTCCATAAAGTCTTAAGGTTAAATTTAATATCAACCAGTTTAATAATTAACGTTTCTAGCTATTAACACTGTTAGGTAAGGGCTTATTTAGGATGAAATTTTCAGGTAAATTTTATTTTTAACAAAAACTAATAAAAATAATACGATCAACAGTAACAATTATAGTTAACATCAATATTATTATTGTAATCATAATCATCATCGAAAAACTTAAAATTAGCCACAAACAATCTCAAAATAGTTCATCTATTCAGAAAGGCCTACGTTAAGATACTAAATAATAATGTAATTAGATCATTTATCTCAAAATAGTTGTCAAAAATAGCTATTTATGACTATTACTACGTACTTTGATCTACTATTACTATTATTTCTATTTATATTATGTAATTCTTCGTAAACATCATCAGAGTTAAGGAATATAAGATTTTTTTCATCCAAAAGAAAAGAGAGAACTAATTAGCAGTATTGGTAAAAACGTAAAATTTGTGACTTTTTGGTAATAAAAATGTAATTTTCAGACCTTTGAGATATAAATACATTTTTAGTGGGAGTCTTTTGATATTTTTCTGTTGTATTTTTCTATAAATTATATAATGGAGAAACTGTTGATTAAATACACCTCTAAGTCTCTCACATCCAAAAATGGAACCAAACTGGAGGTAAAAGACAATGTAATGATATCATAGATACAGGCATATAGGTCACCGGAAGGAAGCCCAGGAAGTTGGAACTGTACGCAGCCATACCCATTGGCTATTACCCAGTATGGGCCTTTCATTTCCATTGCAGCTACCCAGTTTTCTTTCTCCTTCTAGATGGAAAGGCATCATCCACACGGACCACACCATCTTATCTCTCTCTCTCTCTCTCTCTCTCTCTCAATAAAGGTTGCTTGCTCTACAATTTTCAACCCCAATTGGAACAGTTCTGGAACGTCCACTATTCAAACTTCAACACTTTCTGGTATATTTAATTTTCATTTTTTATTAACTTTTTAAATTGTATTTCCTCCACTTTCAATTAAAGAGTTCTCATTTGAAAATAAAATTTTTAATAATGATGTTTTCAATAGGCCATTAGTAATAAAATGATATTTTTATATCTTATTTTTTTTAAAATTGACTTTTTAAGTGAAACTCAAAATAAAATAATGAATTCTTTACACTGAACTAAGAGAGTAATTAATTATTAAGATCTATATTATAATTTCGTTCGGTAGTTAATTACTAGTAAAGATTCATTTTTACCCTGAACTACCGGTCATGATTCATTTTTATCAAATATAACTACTGGCCAGGTCAGGATTAAATCTCTCATATTTGCTATTTTACAAATATTTAGTTTGTAATTTCTTGATTGATTGTTATTGTAATCAACTGAAATCTCAATTTAATTTTTGTCTGACATAGATTTAGTTTTTTAAAATAATCGTTTGTAAGTTTTGAAATTTTAGATATTTGTATTTTTAATTTCGTTCTTTTGAAAAAAAAATGTGTTAACTTTCCCTTATTGGTCTGAAATCTTTATGATTTCGATTTTGAATATTTTTTGTTAGTTAAATCCGTCTTATTCAATTTTTTATGGTTTTTGTCGGAGATTTTTTTAAAAGTTTATTTTAATTAACATGTGTTGGATTGGTGTGTGTGGGAGAGAATGCTTTTGAATGTTTAATTATTTTTACAGCCTAATAAAATGTTTTTAAATTAAAAATATTATATTATTAATAATTTTATGTATTTAAAAACTAATTATTTATTTTTAAAACATGTGGGTCCTATCAGTTCCAAGCATTAAATCTACATGTTTGATAGATTAGATACCTCTCAAGGAAAGAATTTAATCATCATTTGAACTCGAACATAATGGAAATATGATTTTGTGCATCAAAATTTGCAATAACGGTATGTCTGGTTCATAGTTAATAGATTTTAGGAGGGGGTAATAGAGAGAAATGTAAATCTTACTCCCTTCGTCCCAAAATTATTATCTTGGTTGACTTGATATCCGATTTAAGAAAACACATTTGACTAGAGTATTAATATGCGTTAGTCTCCTGTAAGATGGTCTTATGATCTTTATCCATATAAGACGAATCTATCCAGGTTAAATGAGGTAAAATTCAAAAATATCTATGTAACCCCTTAGTTTTTTAAAATTACAGTACAACCCCTCATGTTTATATATGCACAGTGTCACTTTTTACTATTAACGATGTCACTTTGTAGTATAAAATGTATCACTTTTGGCCCTAGAAATGTCACTTTGCATTTTTAATAAAAATTATCATTTTGTTCTCTTAAAAAATTTAATTTTTAGGCTTAAATGTGTTACTTTTACTTTGAAAAGTGTTTCATTTTTTATAAATGAAAAATATTACGTTTGACATTAAAGTGTCACTTTATAGTATTAAAAGTATTACTTTTTAGCATTAAATGTGTCACTTTTAATCATTAAAAGTGTCACTTTTGGTCCTATAAATATCAATTTGCATTTTAATGAGAATATTTTTCCCTTGATAGTGTCAATTGTTGAACTTAAAAGGTGTTACTTTTGCCTTTTAAATATGGCACTTAGCGTTTTGTCAAAGTTCGTTAGGGTCCGTCAAGCATCCCAAGACAAATGAAGTTAACAGAGGGATAACGGAGTTAACAGAGGATTAAATTGCAAAGATTAGGAAGGAAGAAATTTTCGACCGCAACTGTTGAAAAACCAGGGGCACCAAAGCAAAAGACATCTTAACCGATCATCAAAATAATATCTCATTTTGGGGCTAGAGGGAATCGAATACAAAACTTCCAACCAAGGTTTAGAGCTTTCAAAAGTTCTACCTTTGACTAGTTTAGCTAGACAATTTTTGTGATTTTTAGTAATATGTGTTTAGTTGCAACTATCTGTAAATTCGTAAATGGAGCTTCGTCTTATGGATTTGTTTTGCTAAATTGTGTCTTACATAAGTTTCTGTCTATTAATATTAGTTTGATGTATAGTTTATTTTAAAAACGTGTGTATGTGGTTCATAATTAAAATAAAATAAAAATAAATATATTATATTAAAAAAAAAATTAAATAAAATAATTATTTTAGGACGAATGAAAAAAAAAAGAACGATAATAATTTTGGGACTGGACAATTTATATAGGAAGGCACTTTCACTTGCATTTTACTTTAAAGAAATTTAATAAAAGCTGTGAAAGTTGGAAAGTGTGGTTGTTGACGAAGTTGTGGTTTATAGGTCTCTGGGGTCTGGTCCGTCTGGATAGCGAAAACTATCCATATCTTTCTTACGGCCTGTGGGCCCGTTGATCTGCATTATTATTCGTGATGGACATGGACCACAACCACCACTCTCTTCACCAAACCCATATTGACTCCTCCACCAATGGCATTTATTTGGACTTGTCACTAAAAATCAGTTACTCAAGTATTGCCACCCTTCTCTATTTGTGCACAACCACAATTTCTAAATAGGAATAAATGTTTCGGATGGTTGATTTTTAAAAGGGATTTTTTGTCGGATGAAGTATACACAATTAAATAATAACGAAAGATAAAAATATTTAATAAGAAGAAGAAAAAAAAAAAGATAGGTTTAAAAAAAAAGAAAAAGATCTACTCATCAGCTAAAAAGATATAAAATTTTTATAATTAAAGATATTTTATCAGGAAAAAGAAAAATAGGGGTTTAACTTTGGAGAAAAGAGGGGAAGGGGCGACATAGCGCAACTCTTGTTCATGTTTGTGCATTGGGTATAACTACATTAAATATTACCCACATTGAAAATCAAAATTGAGGTTTCAAATAAAAATTTAATTTACAAAACCCAAAACCAACAACAAAAGTTAGTCCTTTGTTCTGCAATTTTTTTGGTGGTCAAAGTACAACCCTACTGACTGTTAATTGCTAGGAATTTTCTTGACTCGCAACTGCCCAACGAAAATTTAAATCACCCATGTCGTTCCTGACATTTCAAAGATTCGGAGTAAAATAACGAATAAAGGCCCAACGAATCGATAATACACAATTATGTAGTTATAAATACCAATAACAAATGAAACTTTTAATTTCCAAATAAACTTTTTAATGCATTAAACAAAATATATTAATTTTTTATTTTACAAATCTCTATAAAAACATCAAAATTCAGTTCAAAACTCTCGTCTTCTAACAAAATTTTCATCAATCGAACTGCGGGAAAATGAACTATCGAAAGTTGAACTGAAAGTGGCGTAGAAAGTCTGGTGATCATAGCATATGGAAGAATGAAGAGATTGAGAATCTCGAGGTCGAGAGTTTGTTGTTTGCCGCTGATCGTTCCATCTTTCTGTCCGACTATCCGCCCTAAGCCCCCTTTCATTTAATCATCTGTCAACTGTTGCATCATGTCGTCTTCACAACTAAGTCATTTCTAATTGACAATTTTACATCCCTTTTACTCCCCCCGTCCCCAAATTATTGTCTTTTTTTTTTATTTTTTGCCAATCCCAAAATAATTGTCTTATTTGAAACTTTCGTTTTTAAGACAACACGTTTACCACTCGACCCTTACTTTTTCATATTACTTTAATTATAAGCCACATACATATAGACTTTAAAGTAAATTAAACATCAAGTTAATATTAATAATCGGTCAAATGTGTTTTTCTTAAACCATACGCCATGTCCACTAAAACGATAATTTAGGGATAGATGAAGTAATATTTATTAATTATATATATATATATAATTGGGCCCCTACTGTTTTTGGGCCCTAGACAATTGCCCCTTTGAACTATGCCTATGAACAGCCTGATCGCCCCAAGCAAGAATCATCCAAGCTATGACAAGACATACCCACAAAAACTTCCTAAGTAGTCCCCAGCCTTGTTTGGTTGCCTCCATTGCTTTTTACAGCTTCGTTCTCCCTGGTGCTTCGTATCAACTCTGTTTTTTACAATGTAGTTGTCTACTTTTACTTATTTTGACTAGTTAAAATTGTACCTTAATTTTTATTTACAATTAGGAATGTCACCGGTGAAAGCTTAACGGAGTGTTATGATAAGTTCACGTTAAGTCTGAAAAGTTCAAAGTTATAATTTAGGGTTTAGATTCCAGCCTTATAGTTCTAGGTGTTTGCCTTCTACTTCTTAAAAACATTTTTATTTTTTTTTAATTACAAAATACCAAAAATCAAAGAAAAAAAAATTAAAGGGACCCACTCATTTGGAGAAAGGGAGAAATCGGTTGAGAAGTGAGAAGGACACGTGGACAGCTTTTTCCGGAAAATGCGGTCTCTTTGGGCTGAGACGAAGGAAGCCAAAATCAAACTAGATTTCTTTTTGATAAATTGGTGATTGGTGATACTTCGTTGTTTTTAAAAAACCGTCGTTTATCCCCATTTGACACTTCATTATTCCTACTCTAGCTGGTAGGGATGAGCAGCTCATCCCATGAGTCCGCATCTGTCTGTGTTTGGCCCAAAGTGCCCATGGGCTGAGCTTTAGAAATGTTAGATGCATGCTCTGCACACCCTGCCTTCAAGTTCTAATGCCCATCTAAGCCCAACCCGACCCATTATCACATTATGTTTTTAAATTTTAAATATATTATAATTATACAATTACTCTATTATTGTTTATTAATATTAGATAATAGATATATCATATATAAAATTATATATAAACCAAATCACAAATTATAATATTATATTATTATAAACTACTATAATATAATAATATATTATACACTAAGTTACTAAGTACTATAATATAATAACATCTAACACTATAATATAATAGGATTAACATCTAACACTAACGTCTAACAGTAACATAATAGTTAAAACTAAATAATCATATTTTAATTAGTCAATTACTAAACTATTATATTATATTATTATATGTCTATATGGTGATATACCAAAACCAAAAGGCAAACTATTGAAACTAGCAAAGCAAACAGACAAAGAAAAACCCTAAAAGTCTAAAACAGGCGACTGCTACTCTGCTAGTGCTACTGCCGCCTACCTGCCTTCATGAGTTCATGTTCATGCCTTGCGGCCCTTGCCTACCTTTGTAACTTCGTTAGTTCTTCACTTCTTTGATTCGTTCCTTCGGCTTTCATGGCAATAAATTGATGGGCTGAAAGTTGAGACCCAAAGTTTGAATGAGAAAACAATAAAATTATTAAAAAATATAAACAAATGGGCTGAAGCCCGTGCTTGCCCGTGCCCGTCCAATGCCCGTCTGAAGCCCGTCCACTAATGTCCGTGGGCTGATCAATAGTACTGGGCTTTTAAATCTAATGTCCGCTGCTTGATGGACCCATACTGGGCATTGCCAATGTCGCGGGCTCAGGACCCGTGCACACCCCTACTAGCTGGGTCTAAAAAAAATTCTTAGTCGTAAGAGAATATAAAAAGTATAAAATATACTTTGTTCACAATATATATATAATGAAAAAAGGAAGCCAAAATATACTTGGTTCACAATATATATATATACGTGGACAGCTTTTTCCGGGAAATGCGGTCTCTTTGGGCTGAGACGAAAGAAGCCAAAATCAAACTAGATTTCCATTTGATAAATTGGTGATTGGTGATATTTCGTTGTTTTTAAAAAACCCTCGTTTATCCCCATTTAACACTTCATTATTCCTACTCTAGCTGGGTCTTAAAAAAATTCTTAGTCGTAAGAGAATATAAAAAGTATAAAATATATTTGGTTCACAATATATATATATAATGACAAAAGTATATTTCTCCCTCCAAAATCATATTTTTAAATTTTTGACTTTTGAGTTACCATTCCCCTTTTTCTCTCTCATATCTTCTCTCTTATGGTTGTATTTCTCTTTCTCTCTCCTGTCTTCTCTATATTTTCTCTATCATTACCACCATCTCCTCTCTTTTAATTATGTTTAAACATTTTTTTCTCATTAAAAAAATAGTAACTAAAACAAAAATAATAGTTCCGGAGTCAAGAAAAAAAAATATAAGAGGTTAGTAAAATAAAAATAATTTATGAAGCATGCCACTATAAAAATATAAGTTACAGAATCAACAAAACAAAAATAATTTAATGCGGAGGTTAGTAAAATAAAATAATTTACGGAACAAATTTTTTTTAAAAAAAATCTTATAAAAAAAGTAAAACAAAAATATGTTAGTAAAATAAAAATATTTGATGGAACAAAAATAATAGTTACAGAGTCAATAAAACGAAAATAATTTAAACTGAGGTTACTAAAATAATTTATTTTTTTTATTTTAGCTTATTTTCTTATCAGAAATTTATTTATTCATAAAATACAAATATAATTTAATAAAAGTAATCATTCAAAATGAAGAACTTATTTGAGTTCAGATTTTATTTGTAGGTTGGAAAAAAATCACGTTTGTTCGAAGACATTCAGAGTTTTTTAATAGTATAAAGTGTCCATGGCTATTAGGTCATGAATTGACACTTAAAATTGGTGTTCCAGTAATGCTATTAAGAAACATTGATCATACTGCAGGGTTGTGCAATGGAACAAGACTAAGCATCATAAATCTTCGAACAAACGTGATTTTTAATAGTATAAAGTGTCCATAGCTATTAGGTCATGAATTGACACTTAAAATTGGTGTTCCAGTAATGCTATTAAGAAACATTGATCATACTGCAGGGTTGTGCAATGGAACAAGACTAAGCATCATAAATCTTGAGGGTCATATTATTGAAACAAAATTTTTGAAAGGAAGCAATATTGGAGAAAAGGTTTTTATCCTAAAATTATCATTAACTTCATCCGATATAAGACTGTCTTTCATGTTCCAAAGAAGACAATTACCATTGCTGATATCATATATAATAACAATTAACAAGTGTCAAAATCAATAATTACATATAGTCGTAAGTCTCTTTTTGAAGAAACTAGATATTGATATGCAGTGAAAATGAAAAAACAACTAATAAGATAATAAATATTGTGTATAAGGAATTTTTTTAGAATCTATAATTATTAGTGATATACTTATGTGTAATTGTTAATAAATCGATTATTCTTATTTTATCTTTTAAGATTCTTTATCCTCTTTATTTTGTTTATGTACGATTTAGTTGAAACGCGTTTAACGCACGGGTTAAAAAACTAGTTATTTTTACAACTATTGTTATAGTTAAGCATCGATGAATGTCAATGGTGTTTTAGGAAAAGACAAATTTATCCTTCACTAATGCTTAGTTGTAACAATAGCTTTATACTATGGGTGGCAAAATGGGTGTTATGGATAAATGGATAATAGACTATTATACATGGTTAGTATTATTAGAATGAAGGGACTGAGCCCTCACGGGCTTAGCTCAGTTGGTTCAGATCTAGCAGATTTGGATATAGGACCAAGGATCGAGTCCTAGCAACCGCAGTGTGGGGTTTCATCCTCTTGTTGGGATGGCTCCTTGTAGGTACTAGACACGGGTTCTCCTAGCTACTTATTCGCTGAATTACCGTGATTTTCTCTCTCACATTCTCATGGGGCTGGGGTGTGAGGACTTTCGAGGGGAGAATCCCCCCTTTTTGGATACAGCATACAGAATGAAGGGACTGAGGGACTAGGGAGTATACTATATGAAAACATGGGGGTGTGAAGTGTAAGTGTTCCCACGGGCACGGTCAACAGACTTCGCTTCTCCTCTTCCGCACTTCTCCACCGGTTAACGCTAGTCTGGCGACCTGGCCGAACCGCCGGAGTCAACCCACAACCCTCACGTCTGATAGCCCTCAGGTCGTCTCCTTCTCTATCACTCTCAAGTAGGCCTGTCAATTTGGACCCATTACCCATGAACCCACTCTACCCAACCCACTTTGATTAAACCCAACAATTGTAAACCATCAAACCTAACGCCGCACTCTCTAACTCACAAGCGATTCCATTCGCTCGTTCTGCTCTCTCTCTCTATCAACGACCCCGAGCAATTCGCTTTGGTTTAGCTTGAAATTTTCTCTCCGTCTCGCCGTCGATCCTTCTCGTATTTTCAGATTTTCGGATTGATTTATGTCTCCCCGCACTCGCTTGAATTTTCGCTTGAAATTATCTCTTCACTCGAGTTGATCGAAGGTACTCTCTGTTCTTCCTTGAAGTTCTTTTAAAGGTAGTTGACATTATTACCTGATTTTGATTAATTGAATTTGTTCTTGAATGAGAAGTTTGGGTTGCCAGATGGTAGTGGCTGTGTAATGCATGTACCCTTTCTCTTTGTCTTTTTATCATTGTCTTGTCTCTCTCGCTCTTTGAGCAACAATGAAGTTTCTAATGACAATCACTTTTATGAGCAACAATGAAGTTTACCAATGATGATCACTTTTAACTAAAAATAACATACAGGGGCCTCCTCAATGGTTGAAAATTGGAACCAGCAAAGCCGCTGCTCCCTTTTGCTTTTCTGGTGTTTGAGTTGCAGTTAATGTGTACATGATAGAAAGGATACTTTTTTGGGTTAGCCATATTTTTCCTTGTGCACAACTAATGTAAACTCTCAGCGATTGTTGCCATACCGGTTATAGATTTGGCTTGTTTGGAGGAAACCTTGTTGATAAAGGGGATTAATACTCCCGTCTTTTCTTCTTGAGATGATCGAGCACTGAGAGAAGGTAAAAATGGGGTCGGTGTTAAATTTATGTTGTAAACACAAACCCTTTCCTTCTCAAGATGATCACTTCTTTAAATTTAAAGAAGTGAAGGTGTTTGATGAAAGTCCTCAATGAGACTTGGTTACCTAGATGATGTTCGTTCAAGGTTTTGTTGAGACACGATGGTGGTTTGTGCGATTCCAGGGTGTGCTAGAATGGGAGATTTGAGTTTGGCTAGGAACATATGCACAAGCAAAAGGTGATCTTGGTGTACATGTTGGGATTGCATTGATTGATATGCACTTGAAATGTGGCTATGCTGATATTGTCTGCAATGTTTTTGATGAGGTAGGTGCCTGTGAAAAATGTGATTTCTTGGAATTCCATGATATAGGCACTGGTTTAACAATGAAATTTACTGAAACTGTTAGATTTAATTTGGTTTTCGTTATGGAAATCTATTGTTATTTTTTTTATGGATGATGAGTTTAAGGTGTTGAGGGTATATTTTATTCATACGTGAATGATTTTTTGCAAAAAAATAAATTAAAAAAAAAGTAATAAAAAAATCATTGTAACCCAACCCATTTATGACCCGACCCATTTGACTCATTTACTATTCGGGGGTTGTGGCAGGTCACAACTCGCTTCAACCCATTACCCACTACAACCCAACCCAACCCTATTACTGGGCCTACTCTCAAGCATCAGTTCGAGGTTAGTTTATTCGTGTACAAGTCTTTTCAGAATGCATTGTGCATTGATCCAGTGTTTATACGTTCCTGTGTTACTTTTTCATGTAATATGCGATATATTTTTTCATTCAAATGACATGTTGGTTTTAACTTATTATGAAGTAAGCAAGACTTCTGAATTATGATTTGTTAGCTAGGTCAAAGAGTTGGGGTTTGAGGAAATTTGGGGTTTTCCTTGGATTCTTGCATTTTGATGAAGCCAACTAAAAATTAATTTTAAATTACATATATTGAAATAGAAATAACGTTGGATCCGCGAGTGTCCCTAAACCTTAAACCATGAACCTAGACAAAGACTTGTTTCTCTAATCGATCTTATTACAGTTATCGCATCATAGTTGTTTTCTAGGTGGATTGATTTAATTGAATGTGTTGACAGTTGGTTATTGTTGGATCAAATTTATTGTATTCATTATTTTGCCTCTTGAATCATTTCTCTCTCTTCTTTCAATTCTTGTCATCCTCTTCCACTCGTGGGAAAAAACTCACATTTTAGTGAAAACCATTTAGATCATTGAGTCCATAGTAGTAATATTGCATCTAAAAGATAGAACAGAAATCTGGATGAGACAAGGTACTTCTGCTGAACCTTAGCTAAACCCCAATTTTATACCCTGCAAATGCTGATATCTGGGAACAGAGTATATTCTTATTGAATTGAGCTTTCACCACTTCAAATAATGGTGCTTTATGAAATGTAGCCATAACATAATTTTCCAACACTTACTTTAAAACATTTTAATGAATCTCTTGAGTGTAATCATGTGAAGCCTATGGCTATTATTAATCTTAGCCTTTTGACGTAAACTGAGCTCCCAAGATCATTAGTTGTTCTATGCAAACCTCAGCTGAACCAGAATTCAGTATTCGTTCTTGTCATACAGTTGTATATTCATTTGGTTAAGATGTTCCTCACTTTGTAACAGTCTAATAAGTTCAGAAGAATGGTGACTAGAATGGTTTACCATTGTTTTTCTACAAAATAAAGTTTGAAACATATTAATGTTCTCCAGAAAGTCTTACCACAAACTGCATTGATCGACTCCTAGTCCTTATCAACAAACAAATTGTCACCTGATCTGAATTTAAATCCCACGCTATGTTTTCCTCTCCAGCGAACCAAAAGAATTATAAAAGAATACATAGAAGAAATGTCAGGTCACGAACTCAGAGCACATGTTAAGTTGCCCTATTATCACAGACTTCAGAGTGACCCTATCATCCGCCTGGAATAATTTCCTCCAAGGGCCTAATGAAAAAATGGATGTGTCTTATTAGGATAAGAAATGCTTCTAGGTTTACTTTACAGGCAGCTGGTGGCTAATAAGGATTTGACGACATCTATTTTCTCGCACTTGAGAAAATAGTTTGAGTCTTAGTTAATGTATAATGTGCTTTCTTTATTCGTTCTTGTATAACTACACCTATATGCCTTCTTTCCTTTAAATCTTAATATTTGTTTGATCTTGTGGAAGCTTAATCCGCTTACATTGTTGTTTATATATTTTTGAACCTTATTCCTTTTTTTGGAAGAAACTTGGTCCTTCGTATCTCTTTTGGACGTCCTATCTTGCCCTGCCCTTTTTCTCTGTCTGCAATTCTCTGTAAAAAAAAATTATCTACTTAATAGATCTTTAAAAGAAGTAAGGGCCTTGATGTCATTTAATATTAATCATCAGAAAACTAATAGGTTTATTATTGACTTGCCATTTTCTGGTGCCACAATCAGTTGGTAAAATTCATTATGAACAAAGGAGGGGTAGGAGGTGCTGGAAGTGGTGGAAGTGGGACCACAGCTGCAGCAACGGTTGCTGCAGCTCAAAAGCAGAAGTCTTTGCAGCAGAGAGTTGACAATGATATTGGAAATATAGTTGACAACTTCAGTTATGTAGTCAATGTTGCTCGGGTACTCTCTCTCTCCCTCGCTCTCTCTCTCTCTCTCTCATGCACACACAGAACTTTTCAGCTCTTGGTGGGCTTAAATGCGTTTTGAAGTATTAATTTGATCGAGGGAAGTGTCTACTTTTTTGAACTAGTGTTTAATGATTTAAGTTAATGTAGCCAGGATTTGTCAAGGATTGGTTGGGGCGGTTTATATATTGATATTCTTGAATTTGTGAACCTAATAATTGTATAATTTTGTGTTCCTCTTGCTTCCATGTTTTGGTCCTACCTAAATGTTTCTAGAATGCCACTTGTTTCTTCCTCTTTACCATGGAATTCCTGGGGCATGGCCCTACTTATAAGTTAGGTTATATGGAATAGCATGTACTGTAAGGGCCGAGCCTTGGTGGAACAGTAAGGTTACTTTCTTGTAACCAGAGGTTACGGGTTTGAACTAAGAAACTGTCTCCTTGGTTGCAGGAGTAAGACTACGTAGATTTTACCCTTCCCGAATCCCACTATGGTGGAAGCATAGTGCTGTGGCCGTCCTTTTGGAGTTTGTATAGTATGATTAATATGGCGGGAAAATGCAAGTGACTGCACTAGTGATATGGTATTTTGTCTACGAGTAATAATTTAGTCGGGATATTATACACAAAATGAGGGTGATAGGCACATCATTGATGTTGATTCCACTAGATTAACAGTCCGTGGTGATGCGTAGAGCCGTAGAAATTGCGGACTACTAAAGGATCGGCCATTAAAGTTTACATAATTATTGAGCACATTAAGTCTGGCTCATAAATTGTGTTAGTTGTACGATCTAAGGAAGCCCGGCTTACAAATAAATAACAAGAACTGATTTTGTGTTAGTTGAGTTTTGAGCAGAATAAACTCCTTATGAATTGACACTTACTTCGTATCAAAGTTCAACATGGGTTTTGATTGAAGCAAAGTGTCCTGTGTTATATCTGTGACACCAAAAGTATGTCAAATCTACCAGTCATTTGTCATTATTGCATAATTTTGTTATTTCTTGATGCTGATGCCATTCTTTTAGTTTCTTATCCCAAGGGATGGCACTTTTGCTTTTCGCTTCGGGCACATTTGCGTGTGAGTTTTGAAGTTGACTTTTAACTTCTAAGTTCTGTGCATACCCTTTTATGTTATAACTCCTGCCGTTCTATTTTCACATGCCCATTTTCTGGAAGCATCTGTGATTTTGTGCAAGGAGAAATTGGTGCAACTAGGATGTTGCCGAAGTCCTTTTATCTTTCTAGCGACTTGTTTGTTTCTTTTCTTAACAATCTTTTTTAGTACATATATTCAATGAGAATGGCTTGATTATTAGTATGAGCCACATTAAACTAATGTACTGCCGTAACTTTTGATAATCCACTCCTGTTTTGTTTCGGAAAATTGCAGTTGCACTTAACAGTGTACTGTTCATTTGTAGGTCAATGATCCTCCTGTTAGGAACTCACAAGAAGCCTTCATGATGGAGATGCGTGCAGCAAGGATGGTAAGATTCCCCAATTGTATTACTAGGTCTAAAAGCACGTATAGGCAAGCAGACAGACAATTGCACATAAAATGATATTAAAAAGTTATCTTTGTTCGTGTTTGCTTGTGTGGTAGGGAGAGATTTGGTAAGTGCCTCATTGCCTTTATTGGTAGTATCTTTCTCTCTTTCTGTAATGTCGAAAGCTTCATTATGGTGAGAAAATGATTCATTTTTGGGGGGTTCTTATATGAACAAAGATTTGTTTATTCAAGACAATTGACTTGTGTGGCAATTTTCGCTCGTACTGAAACCATTCCACGGATGCCAGATGATACTTGTTATGTGTTCTAGGGCTGGGGAGGAGTATTTTTTAGACATCAGATGTATGCATGATGTAATTTTTGCTTGATGACTAATACAATTCATAACCAACAGGTTCAGGCAGCTGACTCTTTGCTTAAGTTGGTGTCGGAGTTGAAGCAGACGGCCATTTTTTCAGGGTTTGCATCACTTAATGATCACGTAGAGCAGAGAACAGACAAGTTAAACCAACAGGCAGAGAAAACAGATCAAATGTTGGCTAGAATCGTAGAGGAAGCAGCTGCTAGCCTTAAGGAGCTTGAATCACATTACTATTCTTCTGTATTGAGGACAAGCCAACACCCACAACCATGAACAACTTTTTACATGGAGAGAGACTTGGTTCTGGAAGTAGCTCTTGTTGAGCTATATGAAAGGACTCGAGTTTCTGATGTTCTTCTCAGCAAGTAGTTCCAAGGTTGAATTTTTATGATTCTTGTGAAGCTGTCACAGCAAAGGCCTGTCAAAGCATAGCTGTCATGAAATTTAGGGTCTGTAGATAAAGCAACAAAACAACCAAGAATCATGTTTGCCCGTCTGCTCTTTACTTCATTTTTGGTGAAGTTCTGATGGCCTCCATTATAGGAGTATCTGTTACGTTGCCAATCTTTTAGCTTAGGACAAGTCAAAACATATAATTTCTCACGTTTTGTTTTAGTTAATGTAGAATGACTCGAGTACTCTTTTATTTGTCTGAAAGGGGCTTTTAGTAATAATTTTAAAAAATATAATGGACTGATGGAGGTGAATCCCATTAAGCTGCTTTACGAGAATGAGTAGATATTTTTCTCATCGCTTCGACCAGCTGTTAATGGAGATCCACTTCCAAATGGGCTGATCATATGACTAGATCAATAACACTTGAATGTTGTCATAAATTGGCCTCGATACTGCACAGGAGAGATCTGTTTACAAATGGGTTGATTACATGTGTGTATTGACAACACTTAGGTGATAGTGGTACTCCAAAAATCAGACAACAAAACTGAACAGAATCAAACATCCCCCTTGGCGAGGATCATAAATCAAAAAGTCGGCTAAAGATGGAAACAAGCCTCGTGGGATATCTAACTAAACAAAACAAACTCAGCCATTGCCTATAACGGTTGTTTGGAGAACATAGACAGCTACAAGGTGTTCGGACAATGTTTGAGACCAGTCATGTCTGTTCTTTCGCCAAGACTATGAAAGTTGTCATAAAAGAAAGAATGCCATGGGAAGAGCACTATTGAACCACGCAAAAGAAGAGCCACCAAAATTAACTACTAGACAAAGATGGTAATGTTGAAAACACAACAAACATTATAAGAACAAGGTAGTTAATTCTCCAACTGCAAAAAGATCATCCATTATCTATCCTTAATTTAATATCTCACGTAATATCTCACGTGTCTCAACTGATGGAAAAAGGGAAGAAGCAAGAGAAGTGCAGGGGTCGGGGAAGATAAAGCTCAAAACATTAATAAAGATGGCTCCCCAACAGCAAAGATCCTTCATCTCTTGTCTCTAATGGGATTTCACATACTCTTGAACTATATGAAGACCCTCTGTTTCTTCCCCATAATCCTGCAATGAATCAATAGATGAACATGAGAGAAAAGGTAATGAGCGCTCTTTTGATTTAGCATAACTGAATGTGACAAATTATTACAATGAAACTATTATAATATGCAGTTCTTATCATAGATACCTTCACAACAACACAGGAGCATCCAACCACTTTCCTTGCATTCCCTTCTGAATCAATCTTACATAACTGCATGATTGGGAATAAATAAGGAAAAATGCTCAACAATATAATCTATCATTCCTCACAAAACATTACCAGCCAATACAAGTACCTCTAATGATTATAAAGTGGAATAAAATTTCCAATTTAACTGTTGGAGGTAGGGAAGGGTGGGGGGAGTGATGCCAAACATCACAAAGAACTTTCCCAAGGGAAGAACCAAAAAATTCTGAACTGGAAACATGAAAAGGAAAAAGAAACAAATATATACCCACTAGCCAATGTGAAAGATATTCACAACATCTGCACTAGTGTTATCACTATGATTCATGTAGATGCAGAAACTATTGTTAATTAAGTAATGGAGCAATTGTAGGAAAATAAGGTGCAAAGGGAGAATGCTAAGGAATAGTAACTTACACCCGCCCATTCACCAAGAGTTTTAGCACTAGGAACAGATATCAAGCTAACGTTGTGGTCTGCACAAAGTGCTTTCACCAGTTTAACATAATCTGGCTGGTTGCAATCCTCTGCCAAAACACAAAGTTGAGCAGCATGCTTTTCGATCACCTTGGCACCCTCGTGGAGTCCTCGTGCAAGCCCTCCATGGGCTAGTGATTTCCTCAGAACCAGCTGCAATGCTGTCATTGTGTCCATGGGCTCACCCAGAGCCGGAGCTGGAGCTGGGGCTGCGGCTGCAGCGGGGGTTTCGGCAACATCTTCTCTGCAAGAACAAGGACAGAAATAAGAAAAGTACGTACATGACCTGAAAGGATCTTACATTGCTTTCCTCTTCTATACTACATGATGCTACAGCTTGATGGATACTATCTTGAAATGAAATGAAGATGTTACAGAAAAGGATTGCAGAAGGCTTGGAGCATAAAAATGAGATGTAGTCATTATATATTATCTTGAAGTTATTAGTCCAACAAGGAGTACAGAGGCATGTCAGGTAGTTAAATAGAACATATGCTCGGCATTTTAAAGTTTCAGATCAAGTAAAAGAAACATATAAACCAGTATAACACACAATAAACATCCTAGTTATTAGAAAAATGAAGAAAACTTAACACTCAAGAAGACTATTATATACAAATATGTCTGTTCATAACTAATTATGCCTATATGAACTATCTGCACAACATGGACATAGGATCAGCACTACAGAAAAGGGGGGGAAAAGACAGGAATGATATGAAAACAAATCTCTAGAACAATTTTATAGAAAACATAATTTGAAAATAACTAGCATAGTTATTTCTTAGAATAGAGCACAGCCAACAGCTTCGAGCAGGAGTGAAACGGAAATATGGGTCAAAGTTTCCATGAAATATCCAAACCATAATCCACTTCATACATGCACACTTAGGTAGTAAGTCTCTCCTTGGACTATTTAATAATTGCACCTCCACAAGGAAGGCTAAAATAGTTGAGTGTGGCCTTGTGGGTACCAGCTATTACTCTAGCAACATGAAATAACAATTCCTGTCCACTTGAAGACACAGCCAAGCAGGCAGCATATCATAGAAAATCATATTTAACCTCCAGTAAGTCGCATAGAATTAGAAAAACATTGGAGGTAGGGTAAGACAGGATGTGGTTGGTTAACGCCAAAGTCTTAGCAACAGAAGAAAGCACAAAACAAGGTGAAAATTCCAAGGTCCTCCTGCAAGCAACTATAATTGTTAAATATTAACAAAAAATTAAGTAATTTGAACATACCCCGACATGTTTCTTGGTAACTTTTAAAATCAGAACCTCAAAAATCTACTTCCTGCAGACAAAAATAGTACAGACAATCAGTAAACAAAAATTATACTCCCTCCGTTTTCAAAATATTGTCTACTTTGATCCGGCACACTGTTTAAGAAAAAATAATTGACTGTATTATAAATATTGGTACAATGTGTGGTTTCCTTTTATGCGCTCGAGTATGTGACCATAATTAAAGTAGGTAGAAAAAGTAAGGATAAAGTAGTAAAAGTGTTTTCCTAAAAGGAAAAGCTTTGAGAGAGGACAATTATTTAAGATCTGACGAAAAAGAAAAGGTGGACCATAATTTGAAAACGGAGGGAGTAACCAAAAGACACCATTACCAGTGAAACATAAAAAGAATCATTATTGTTCAGACAAAGCTTTAATTCAGAGAGAAGCAATAATTTTGAACACAAATTAATCAACATAATCATAGTGAGTACATGAAATTAATAAATGACAGTAGGTTCAATTATGTTGTCACACTGCCTCCAACAATACAGATGGGGAAATCCAAGGACTTTTTAAGTAGCGAAGGCTTTGCATTTGCATCCAACTCTGACATGTTCATAAGATCAGCATACATATTGTTTGGTACACATAACACCAATGGACTGAAAGCATACTTGGCCATCGTTTGTCTATGCTCATTCAATATGGCCACGGTATATAAGGAAAAAATCTACCATTAGAAATTTCATAGGATCCACAATATATTTTCTGTGAAATATAATACCACAAATAAAGATGATGAAAACACTCCCAACAACAGATCTTGCCCAAAGGTGAATGAAATGCCTGCCATAACCGGTGCCAGAAAATATATAAGCACATCAACATCCTAATGCGTTGAATTGCATTTTATGTAATTGGGATTTTCAAATATCAAAATTAGTTCTTGACTTCTTGTTTCTGTAACTTAGCTATATCCCATTTATTAACACATTAAAAAATCTGTTAGCATCCATTTCAGCTCTAATTAACTTAATCTGCCGGAAAATTGAAGGAATCGCATGAAAGATCACAGAATTTTTGCGTTATTAAGCATTCTACTATTACCCGATTGACAACAAAAACAAAAAACAATAATAAATATACTCCAAACAGACTTAATTTACAGTGAATAAACCGAAGTCACCGAAATTATGAGGAACGTGAAAAGATAACTGGAATTGAAGAAGAAAAAAACCTAAAAATATCGAATAGTTGGTTGAATAAAATGGACAATTGTTTTTTACGTAGATGAACTGAAATAGGTTACAATTCAAGTTAACTAACCGGAGAGAAGAGAAGTAAGCAATCTGGGCGTACGGATGTGCTCGGCTCGGCAATCCTTTGAGGTAACAAAGCGACGGCGCAAGGACGTGCTCGGCAATGCTTTGGGAGGTAACAAAGCGACCGTTATATATGCATGGATAAAACCCTAAATCTGATATGGGCGTAGGTTTAAGTGTCTACGGTATTAATGTTACCCGCTAGCCCCTAAGGTTCGACCAAATTCTAATTTTTCCCCTTTTTAATTTGATTCGTCTCGGATCGGTCACATGATGTGTGTTATGTGACTAATCCGAGAAGAATCAAATTGAAAAGGGGAATATTAGAATTTGATCAAACCTTAGGGGTAGCATGTAAAATTAATACCGCACACATTTAAACCTAGGCACATCTCAGATTTAGGGTTTTATCCATACATCATATATAGTCATCGCTTTGTTACCTCCCAAATTGTTGAGGCTCAGATAGTTTGCTTCTCTTCTCTCCGGTAAGTTAACTTGGAGTATGCACAATAGAGGCTTGAGTTTTCTGTATTTCATTATCAAAGATACGCACATATATCTACCGTGAGATAATGCATTTTTGGAGTCAGCAGGTTGAGCTTGGCTGAAATGGCCATGACATATCCCAAGTCTGATTTAAAACATCATTAATGCACATCTAAATGTGGAAAAAAAAAACCGAGTGTCACCTAGAATTTACACATTCTTTGAAAAAAAATACTTTTTAATGCAACCGTGAATAAGGATTGTGGATATGACGTGTCGATAATTATTTTTTCCACATTATGTCAAATTTTTAAATTCTAATCGAGGATATGAATATATCTTCGCCTGGCCACCATTTTCCTTTCTTAATAATACTCATTCGACAAGTTGTTCTTTTTTCTTTTATTTTTTGTTAAATTGCATTTTAGTGGTGGGAACATTCATCTTTCCATCCTACAGTTGTATCGAAGAAATCTCCTTTAATTGAATGTTAATGAATATATATAAATTTGGAAAAATTACGGACTAATCCTTTTTTCAAAGTTTTCAACTGCATTACACCCCAATATTTTATTGTAACCGGCAAAATGCACTTCATGCATTGCAATACATGAAAGTCCTTTATTTTCTGCATCGTGATACATGACGTGCCTTTTCTAGTAACGAAAAATATATATGGGTGCAAAACGATTGAAAATTATCCAGACAGGACTTACCCTAATTTTTCTATATAAATTTCCAAACGTGATTAAGAGTGTTAATTACATACAGCCATGTAAGATCAAATCTACGATTGCATCGGTGATACTCTTGATATCTAGTCTGAGGTTTTCATAGCTTTTATGGACCAATTAGGTCATAAAGCGCCATGCAGACAGACGGACCATTTTGCTCACCCCTTCTTAGGCTAAGCAATATGTGGGGCAAAAATAAGGTTCTATTGTCTAAAACAAGTTATTGCTTGATTTTGCGCGGTCGCCCAGTGCTTTAGGCTGAGCGACCGCTCGGCCCCGTTTTTAGGTTTTTGTTGTTTGTCCGTTTTTTATACTTTTAAGGGCTTTAGGGTTTCTATTGTATCCATATAAATAGTTGTATCCCTATAACGTTTTCAAGTGGAACTCTAATAAAATTTCGACAGTCCGTTGGCCTCTAATCTCTCTTTCTTCTTTGTGATTGATCCTATTATACTCTGTTAATTTGTTTGCTAATCTTCCGTTGTGCACAACATAAGGTATCAAATATCACAAAGTCCCAACCTAACTAAGGAAGAAAGTACTTGCCAGTGGGTATGTTGAAAAGAAATTGATACAGGTGGAAGGATCAGCATGAAGATTTGATCATTGCACGAAGCATGTTGGTAGGATGAGAAAATTTCCAATGTAGGGAGAAGTTAGCATTCAATACTATAATGAAAGTATGCAACCCCACGCCTTTTGTAGGTGATGGGTAATGACAAAACTATCGCCAAACTATCGCCACATATATTGGTTTTGTAGTAAAAGGGTCGCCATATTTATTTTATTTTTCACAAAGCAATCACCATGTATTTGTTTTTTTTACAAATATGAGAGTTATGGTGTAAAACAATCGCCATGGTTGCGTAGAAGTTGAAGCTTCTTCTAACAACGTAGCTAATTAAAAACGGCTTTAGCTTTAAAAATTATTTTTAATATATAAAAAATAAAGAAATATATAATATATATTGAGTACAACAATGTAGGTAATTGTGAAGGATGGTCCTTTTTTATAGAAGGATAAATTAGTATTTAGAGTTCAGGGTTAATTGTAACTCATTTTTAGAATAGGTTTATAAGAGGATTAATTAGTAATTAGACCCTTAAGTGAATATTGTATTTTTGGGTTTTTTGTGTTGTAATTAGGGGTGTAAATCGGAACCACCGAACCACGGAACCGAACCAAACCAAACAAAAACCAGTCGGTTTGGTTCGGTTTTGGTCGAACACGGTTCGGTTTCGGTTTCAAGAATTGGAAAACCCACGCGGTTCGGTTCGGTTCGGTTCACGGTTTTTAGTATCAAACCAAACCAAACCAAACCGAACCGAACCAAACCATTTCTATATATTTTTATTTATTTATTATATAATATATATTATATTACATTTATTAACGATTTTGAACATTTGATTTATTCATTATATATATATATATATATATATAGACGGATACTAAACAAAATCTTGATTATTGGAAAACTATTATTTCTTCCATTGTTTGAGTTTATTTTAGAATTTATATTGTTTTATTTATGATAATTTGTTGTTAGTAGATTATTTCATAATTTTGATGTTAATTCCAAATTAAAATATTATTTTTATTGTTATTTTTAATATTGGTTAGTTTCATTAAAAATTATTTATATAAACCACAAAACCGAACCAAACCAAACCAAACCGAGTGGTTCGGTTCGGTTCGGTTCCAAGTCTTACTCGGTTCGGTTCGGTTTGAGATTTTTGGAACCACTAGGAGGCGGTTCGGTTTGTGCATAAACCAAACCGAACAACTTACACCCCTAGTTGTAATTAGGTTCACCCTTTATTTTTTATCATTGAACAAACTAATACTCACACATAATTTGCATTTGACCTTGAACTTGGCCTCGAGTGGCTTTAGCCACGTGAGCCTGAACAATGTTTTTACATTATAAATTTATAACAATCTCGAATCCGCTCCACATTATCCAAGTATACGTGGGATACATCTGACGGATAATTTGAAAACCCAATTCCGCCGATCCCACCCACACACACAAAATGCCTCTCTTAATATACATTGTATACTATTTACTTCCCATCTTCTTCCTCTTCCTTTAATCCCTCACACTCTTTCTACATCTTATAATGTGAGTTAAAGGCAACCATTTATCGTCTGTTTCTTTCCCCCTTTCCGAACCCTTAATACATTCCCCCGTTTTTACCATTTGTTCCTCCATTCCAATAAATTCTTGTTAAAAAACCATGGAGAGTTTTCCTATTTCTAGGACATCTAATTACACACTATCAAAAAATTGCAGAAATTGAAAAAATTCACACCTTTAAGGTCAGATCTCATTTCTATTCTCATTTCTACCTTTGATTTACTGAGGTTTTTAGAATATTTTACGGATTTCAAGATATGGTTTACTGGTAATTTCTTATTGATTTTGGGGCTATGTATGGTTTCGGGTTGCTTCTGATCTGTTATTGAATTGAGTTTCTGTGGGTTTTGTTGTTTGTTTCAAATTTATGGAGAAAATGGTCTCTTTGACAAAAACAGATTCCATTCACATCAAGGAAGTTTGGAATGATAATCTTGAAGAAGAGTTCGTGTTAATTCGCGATGTTATGGATGTTTATTCTTGCATAGCTATGGATACTGAGTCCCCATACATCGTTCTTAGGCCAATTGGGAACTTCAAGAGCTCCACTGAGTATAATTTTCAAACCTTGAAAACCAATGTTGATCTGTTAAAGTTAATTTAGTTGGGTCTTACTTTTTCTGATGAAAACGGAAATATCCCCACTTGTGGGACTGATAAGTACTGTGTTTGGCAGTTTAACTTTCATGAATTTAATGTTAGTGATGACGTCTACTGTAACGCCCGGGAATTTCGTTACATATATTATGATATTTATATGTTAATCATAAGTTGATTAGTGTTAAACTTGTATTGTCAGCGTGTTAGTCAAATAGTATTTTGACTTGGGTTTTGAGTTCTAATTATAACATGGTTATATCGTGAGTTGGACGAGTGTGATAGCACATTTGGAGTCCAATCGTGTTGTAGACTCTGAGTATTTGCTATTCGGAGAGTCTATTGTTACTCGCGATGGTTCGAGCGGGTGTTATTTGTGTTGGAAGTCTAAGATAGGACTTTGGTTATGTTTGATTGTGTTTGGAGTCCATTTTGAGGACTTTGGTTTAGTTAGTTTTGAATTGATATTGCTTTAGTTTGACCATTTGACACGGTGGGTGGAGTCTACCCGTGGAATTTGTCATTTGTTTTAGACATTATATATTTTGTCTAAATGTGTATTATGTGATGCCCTTGACTTGGTATATATAGCCATGATGAGATAGCAATTTTATCGTGTTATCATACGGATTCGTACAGGTCGTATATATTGTCATTTTACTCGGTTGGTATCATTTTGACCATAGGTTCAGCCCTGGATGACTAGGGAATCTTGGGGATTAACTTGTAATTATTTTGGATTGGTCGTGTGTACGTTAACACACGCATGTGTTCGATTTTTGGTTTGATTCGTACATTCCCGCAAGTCAAAACCAATTAGTAGTATTTTGGCCACAACTTTGTGTAGAAAACTCAAATTTTGGATATGTTTGGTGCGTTAGAAACTAGACTTCGAGGGCTTTCTAACCATACATTTTGTATAACTTTTAGACTTGTATTTTAGTCCAGACACATTTTAAAAAGTGACTGAAAATTGGATTTGTTTTCAACATTTGACTTTTTGGTTTGGTTGACTTCTGGGACCCCCTTGGCTGGTCAAATTAGACCTCATGGCTTTGGGTCAGCCGGGTTTAAGCTTAATAAGGTTGGTTTATACCATAAGTGTTTGATTTAGTTAAATTAAGTGATATTTATATATAATCACCTCCTTTTTCATCCAATATATATAAGGATGAGTGACTTATGGTTATGGAGCCCACTCCATTCTCCACTTCTTGTTCAACCATGTGAGAGAGAGTTGAACTCTTATTTATTTTTCTTGAAGCAGCCCACTGACTCCTCCGGATAGAATAAATGGTCCATGAGCTTTGAAGATCAGTTGGTGAAGATTTTGTTACCTGCTTTTAATTCTGACTCCCCAGGGACGTTGCACGTGTTAAGAGCTATATTTATGCCTGAATATTACGTGTTTTTACCAATATTTTTTAGGAAGAGGTAAGTTATTATCCTCGTCCTTATGTATGTAGGATTAAGATACATATACTGTGGGCTAACCTCACATGATTTGTTTGAATTTGAATTAAAAATACTCTCATTATTAATTATTGAATATTTGACATTATATGTGTATTTAAATGGTTAGGATTATTATTTGGACCGAATTAATTATCGGTGAGATTGTGTTGGGACGAATCCTGCAAATCGCAGTGATGCTCGAAATTTATAAATAATAAATAAATGACTCAACAGAGTCGATTTAGGCACAATAAAATATAAAGAGTGTTGTATTTGGTTCCTATGATATTGGGGAATATTGTGGGTTAGACATTTTATATGAAATATCATATATGTGTTAATTATGTTTAATCAAATAAATGCTTCCATGTTATTTTCAAGTAAACAAGCATGTTTGTATGTGCGTCGAGCCCCCGTACTTGGGACTCGATGGTTGTGTTTAATTACAAGTAAACAACTACTTGTGCATTACATTAAATCCAACTGGCATATGTGGGTTCCGTGGCATCTGGGTGACAAAAGTAATTACGAGAGTCAAATCTCATAAATGCTTCAGGTCGTAATTGACGTGTCCCTTGTTATTGGTCGTAACGAGGAAGAGCCTGGTTAGAGAAATTAGCATAACCAATGAGAGGCTGGACTCTTGGGTAAAACTCGGGGTAATGAGACTCATAGTTAAGTCCCAATATAGGAGTTTTCTGGATACTGTTGGGTTTAGACATGGCTTTGGTTTTCAGTTCTGGATACTATCAGATTCAGACAATATATTATTTGTATCACGATAGCAACACATCTACAGTGTTCTTTTGGATTTCTAGTGTAGTTACATATGTGTATTTCTTCAACAGCACAACTACAATGTTTATAACAGGACAAGTCAAAAGCTCTCCTGCAGATTCAACTCAGATACAGATCAAATTAAGATACTAATTTATATCCTGACTATGTGTCTATATTACGTTAAGTCAATGTGTATTATAACATGATTACCGTGAATTGTGTGCAAGTTTATGAATTGATATACTTGGTGTATCATGTATTGTATATTATGTATTGGTTATATGTGCATAACAACGTGTCATATAGATCACGTAGTAACTTACTGAGTTTATTACTCACCCCGTTCCTTTTGTTTTCCTTAGACCCCAGTCAAGCAGGAAGTACACGGTGAGGTCGACGAGATTTATTAGACATCAACATTCTTTGGTATGCAACAATTCAGGAGCTGAGGTTGTATTTGTGTTTTGTGAGGACAAGGGTTTATAGGAGAGTTATGTAAACTCTTCATTGGGTTTGTGTTTAGTATGGTATTATTCATTTGCTGCCGACGTGTAACATCATGCTTGTATATGATATTGTAGTGTTGGTTGGCTTTAGAGCCTGGTGTAGTTCAAGCAATGGCTCGTTGACTTCGTTCTTTTATTTTTTGTCTTTTAAGTGTCGTGGTGTTTTTAATTATCCAGTTAGTGATTAATAATTTTTTAATTAGGTTTTTGTTTAGCCCGCTTTTAGTAGGGACTTTGCACATGTTTTATTTCAGACTAGTGTGTTTTGTTTTGTTGTTTCACGTTTGACCCAGATTTTATATAGAGATTTGTGGTCGGTCGTGTTAGTTGGTATCAGAGCTATAGGTTAGCTATTGGCCAGGATATGATCCTCAGCCTAGTTGGGTTAAGTATGAGTTTGGTATGAATATCGAGTTATTACACCGAGTGTTTGTGTGTAAGTATAAGAATGGGTATTCAGAGTGCATCTGGTAGTATTGAGGGAACCGAGAGTTATGACCACATGCATAATTGGTGTTGTGAACTGGTAAAGAATCATCAGTTAACTGATTTGATTAGAATATTTTAGTTGCTTACAGAGATGGGCCAATAAGGCCATGCAGGGAATGTATGGATATTAGGGTTCGTGCACACAATCAGAAGTTCTAGTACCACAACTAAAGCTTTGGGATGTACCGATGAAGACAGAGTCAGATTTACTGTGTTTGAGTAAGAAGATCATCTTAGAACATAAGACACACATTGTTAACTAACATGGAGCAGAACAGAATACTGCAGACTTGGGTGGATCTTTTTCATGAATTCAAAGTACAGTACGCATTGAAGTCAGTTTGAGGTAAACAGGAATCTCAGTTTATTACATCGGAGTTGGACAACATGACATCAGTGTAATATTTGGCCAAGTTCATAGAATTGGAAAGATATTGTACCTACTCCGTTCTAGATAAAGAGCATAAATGGAAGAATAATACAGATGTTAGGAAACAGATGCAGTGTCAAGGTCAATGTTCAAGTAATCAAGGAAGTAATTATTTTAAAGAAGGGCAAATGAAACTGAATACACATGGACAGGAAAACAACAAGCCAATGGTCAAAGTTCGAGTTTGATTTGCAGCTAGTGCCCGGAGATGGGTCACACATAGAATGAATAGTACTCAACAGAATTTGGTGGTATAGATCACCTTGGAAGAGATTTCCTGAGAGTTTAGAATACCATATCGGGTGGTTCAGTGCTATTGAGTACCAGTACTAAGAAGGTTAGAAGTGGTAAGCCTTGAGTGCATGATCGAGTGTTCGCTCTTGATTAGTAGGAAGAACTCTCATTTGAGTACGAGAGCGTGTGTTCTTTTTGACCCATGATTATTGCATTCATATATTGCATTGCCTTATTGTGGGGGACCTTTTGCATCATCCCCAGTTTGGCTCGTGTATTTGAGATGATTACCCTAGTAGATAGAGTGTGTGATGGCTATTGATGTGCCATTAGTGTATTTGGGCAGGTGACATACCAGTAGGTAATCGCACACTGTATGTTTTAGTTGTTATGATTATATGTGAATTCCACATAATACTCGACTTGATTTGATTCTATATGTATAGAACACGTGATATGCTAGTAAGTAATCACACGTTGTATGTGGACTTGGTTGTGTAATCTATATGTGGTTTTAAATGTCAAATTTCGCAAGTAAGAGTTTGTATGTGTTAATTACCATAATAAGATGGTTATTTGCTATGTGTTGAGTATACTGGAGTAGCATTCATGAGTAACAGATAATTAGTGCATATATGTCATTTTACTTTAAGAACTAGTAAATTGTTATAGTCGAGTATTGCTGATTATCTGAGATTTTGTTTGGGTTGTAAGTAATGACACACCAAAACTAGAGAAAATCCTTGTTATATTTACAGATTCAAATATGTTTTATGCTAGATATATACTCTTTATCATCGATCATGTATTGAGTTGTTATCAATGATAACATCTACATTTAAACCATTTTATAGAATTGAATTAGTTCAGTAGAAGGAATTGAAAACTTTACTGAATATTTGATTGGTGATTTGACAACCTAGTGGATGACTACAAGATGTTTGATGATGTTCGTCTAAAAATGAGATATCGTGTTGTATTGAAATTTGATGACTTTCATTTACTTGAACATTTACTTGTACTGACACCTTATCTTTCTATGTCTTTGGTAGATATTTTGTAAGAAATCTTTCCAACAGGATCTCTGTGATCTTGTGAAGATACATATACTCTGCCAAACACATTTTCAAATTCAAATGTGTTCCTAACGGGTTACTCCTCAAGAACATCTATAAATATCCAGGAATCATTTGATCAAGATACAGACGTCTGAAGTATTCTAAACCTTCAAGAAATTCTCTCTGTGCCTTAGTCTTCTTGAAAAACTTTAGCTATACAATCTCCCTTGAATATTTATTTCTAGTTATTGTTTAGGCAAACACTAAGTGATCCATTTCTTACTATTTAGAAATCAGTCAGTTTGTGTCACGAGTTTGATTGTTATTCAATCATTCTCCATAAACACTGGTTTTTTGTTGTACACTGATCCATTAGAGATCACTTAGATTTTTAATAAAATTAGTGCACTTCAAAAATCCAAGTCTGACCAACTTGGTAGTGGACGTAACAGTTTTACTGTGAACCACTTCAATTGATATGTCATTTACTTTATCTGCTCTTGCAAACTAATCTAACACTTAAGAAGTTTCCAATTGCTTAAGTGTCAGCCAGTTACTTACATAATTGTTTATTTAGTTGTTTTGATAAATTGTTCTTCAGTTCTTTCATTATAATCAGTGATCAGTTTCAAAATCGTTTCATAAAAACCGTTCTGTCAGCTAGCTGACCAAATTTCATCAGCTTGAGTTAGTCTACAAACTTCAGCCAGCTGACCAATATCAGTTGACTGACAAAAATCGATTTTCCGCTGCCAACTTTTAAAGTTTTACAAGTCAATCCTCAAAGTTTTTAAAAGGCTATTCACCCCCCTCTAGCCTTGTTAGTTGCCAACTGGACTTACAGTATGAACTAAGATAGACAATTAAGATATAAATCTTTCAAAAAAAAAACTATTGCAAAGCAAAACACAGATCTATAATTATTACTTAAAACAGAAGCCACATTTGCCACGTGACGACTTTTAGTGAAAAATTAAAAGTTTTAAAGAGATTATATGCTGCCACGTGTCACATTTGAAATGCTAAAAGTTTATTTATTTTTTCAAAACCGATTAGTTTAAGATAAAAAAATCTAAATCTAATTAGATAAGATAAAATTTCTGAAAATAATTTGTTAAAGATAAAACAGATTTATGATGTAGTTTTACAAGCACATTTATGATAGAGATTTAAGATTTGTTTTTTTTTCAAATATTGCTTAATTAAATTATATTTTATCATATGTAATTTATTCAAGTTTAATTGGACTGAAACTCTTTAATTTCCAATTTTTTCATTTTCATAATGTTTATTTTATACAAATTATCCACGTGATAATTCTATGTTATTTGTTCTACTAATCTATATTTATTAATTATTAATTACTAATCTATTAATTATCTATTGATTATTATTAAAACTGAAGTCGTTGCTGCCACATGACGACTTTTTGTTGAACTCTTAAATTTTTAAAGGAATTATATGCTTCCACGTGTCACATTCTTGTGAATTTTTTACTGCCAAAAATTAAAATCGGTGCCTCATTTATAAATGGTATTTTTTTAATTGTTTTTTGCTGTCAAAATCGATTAGTATGAGATATATTTTATCATATTTGATTTAGACGTGTTTCATTTGATTAAGACACCAAATTTTTATGATAAAAGTGTTTTTTGGCAGATAGATTTTACCCGTGCTCATAGATTTTAATATTTCAATTACCTATTCATACGATCAATTTTGAATACCTTATTTTCATTTCATATTATTCTAATTAATTTTTTAATTATTTTTTACAAGTTTAGAAAAACATCTTATTATAAACAACTTTTGAAAAAAATATTAAAACTGCACATTCGGAAAATTATATATATATATATACATATATATATATTAATTTTCCTACCAAAAATTAAAATCTGATAGATTTTAAAACTAGTGCCTCCTTTATGCATGGTAAAAGTTTTTTTAACCATTTTTTGTTGCTAAAATCGATTAATGCCGGATATTTTTTTATAACATTTATTAAATGTATTTCACTTGATCAGGACTCCAAAATTTTATGGTAATTTTTTTTGCGGATAAATTTTATCAATTCTCATAGATTTTAATCTTTCAATTACATGACTATATGATCAATTTTGAATTACCTTATTTTTTGGTTTTCTCAAACATTATTCTAATTAAAATTTTTAATTACTTATTACAAGTTTAGAAAATCATTTTATTATAAACAACTTTTGCAAAAAAAAAAAACTATGAAAACCATGCATATGGTACTAAATAAATCTATATAAATTCTTTTTTTTTCTTGCAAAAAATTAAAATTGGATATATTTTAAAATCGGTGCCTCCTTTATACATGATAATTTTTTTTACCATTTTTTGTTGTCAAAATCGGTTAATACTAGATAGATTTTATTACATTTATTTTTAACGTGTTTCACTTGATTAGTGCTCCAAATTTTCATGGTAAAAGTGTTTTTTGCGGATAGATTTTATCACTTTTGATTTAGACGTGTTTCAATTGATTAAAACTCCTCAATTCTCATGGTACAAGTTATTTTTATTTTTTATTTACCATTTGTTGTTTACAAAATCGGTTTGTACTGGATAGATTTTATCACATTTGATTTAGACAAATTTAATTTGATTAGAACTTCTTAATTCTCATGGTAGAAGTTTTTTCATTTTTATTTTACCAAAACTCGGCCAATTTAAAATAGATTTTATCAAATTTGATTAAACGTGTTCCGCCAACACTACAAACAACCACTATGAAATAGCTTGCAAATTATATTTACAAAATTAACATAAATTTTCTGTTTGATGATTCAGTGTGATCTCATGTTATTTATTTATTTATTAATTATGTGGACATCTTGCTGTTGTTGGTTCATTCAAATAGCTTGCAAATTCTATCTATAAAATTAAGATTTAGAAACAACACTAAACTAACCGTGCATCGCAAGAGTAATAGCCTAGTTAGCTACTGTAATAGTAGTGCAAAATATTACTCCCTCCATCCTAGACTAATAATCTACTATTTCATTTTAAGATGTTTCACTTAAAGAGTTCACTTTAAAAAATTAAGATATAGAACTATCATTTTATTACTAATTGACAACTAATAATGTCATTTAAAAAAATTGACTTTCAAATAGGGACAGTTTACCCGGAACGAAAGAATACTAGATTAATTTTAGATTGAGCACATCAGAATTTGTAAGTTGATTAGAGATGTAAAGATGCAATAAAACAAGTTATGAAAATATTTAAATGCTAGATTGTGCTTGTTTGGGTATTTGGATGGTACTACTACTTATTTACTTGGTGTTAATAACAATTTATATAAGACAAAAACTTGTATAGGACGGTCTTATAGATTCTAAATCAGTAAGGTGGAGCCCCATTTAAGAATTCACGGCCAAGATGGTCTAGGGATGACGCTTAAGATTATGCGGGGAGGTCCTGGCTTTGAGTCCCCCACACCACGAAATTAATTTTTATTGGACCATCTTGACTGACTCATTATTGTGATTTTTAGTAACATGTTGTTTATTTATTATGACCCACACATTCTTAAATGGGGCTCCGTCTTACGGATTTAGAATCCGTAAGACCGTCTTACACAAGTTTTTGCCAATAGCTTTTTCCTTCATCCACCATTTACATCCCTTTAAGTTGGAGAGATAATAATCCATTAACTCAACAAATTCAAGAATTAGTTGGCAATCCAACATTAATTACAACTACAATTGAGATCTAGATAACAAATGGAAGCTTCGATGAAGATCAGAAAAATTGCTAATTTTTACTACTATATTTTAACAAATCTTCACATTTTGTTATTATACTATTTTTTGAACGAAATTGTCATTGTACTTGTAAAGATAAATGTAATTTTGCCACTATCACTATGACCCTAACTATCATCCAATTTTACGGAAGTAATTTTAGTTGTATCTCCTAAAGTTTTTTAAAATGTTGGAAGATCCTTAATGATTGTTGATGTTAAAAGGTAGATTGTTTTTTAGTTCATAAATTATAAGCGGGTCCTTATTTGATGACTTATGTCTTATATGTTTTATTTAATAATTATTTATTAATTTAATAAATATTTTTAAAATTAATTTAAAAAATAAATATTTTTTAAAAATAATTTAATAATTTATTAAAAAGTTTAGTTTTAATAATTATTAAGTACTCCGTACTTTTTTTTAGTAATTTAATAAATAATTTATTAATAAAAAGGATAACCACATCCACACATGTGATGAATCCCAACCGTTAAATATTTTAAAACGATTTAATCTCAGTCGATAAATAGTTTTTGTCAGTTGTAAGTGAGCTATGAAACGCTATTGTATTATTGATATTCTTCTATTAATTTTTTTATTTAGGCAAAATATATCTTTCCTTCTTATTTGCATATTTAAACTTCTAAAATAATATTACAACGGAGATAGAATATTTTATTTGAGTGCGACTATTAACACCTTAATATATACTTTCTTTGTTTCAAGCAAATAGTTTCTGTTTGAAAGTTAAATTTTTTAAGTAAATAACATTTTAATAGTCTATTAGTAATAAAATAACACTTTTATTTCTTAATTTTTTAAAGTGAATCTTTACCCGAAACAGAGAGAGTAATTCACATCCTCCATTTATCGCGTTTGAAATACTGTATCCATAAAGGGAAAACTCTCCCCCCGAGAGCTCCCACACCCCAGCCTCATAAGAATCACATCCTCCATTTATCGTGTTTGAAATACTGTATCCATAAAAGGAAACTCTCCCCCCGAGAGCCTCCATACCCCAGCCCCATGAGAATGTAAGAAGAAAAATCACGATAATTCATTTATCACGTTTGAAATACTGTATCCATAAAGGGGAAACTCTCCCACACCCCAGCCCCATGAGAATCACATCCTCCATTTATCGCGTTTGAAATACTGTATCCATAAAGGGGAAACTCTCCCCTGAGAGCCCCCACACTCCAGTCCCATAAGAATGTGAGAGAAAATCACGATAACTCAACGATTAAGTAGCTAGAAGGACCGGAGTCACCCCAGGGTTCGATCTTGGCAATATCAAATCTAGTAATTTCTTAATGCGAAATTTATCACGTTTGAAATACTGTATATACATTGGGGTGTTAAGTTATCCATGTAAGATAACCCTAGAAGTGTATCTCTCCCACGCGCGGTCTTACTCATACGCGTACAATTCTATGGTAGTATCCGCCAGGTTTAAAAATTGAAGTGAGTACTGAGTAGTACTAAAAAAACTTACGAGGTAGTCAATTGTGAAAACACAAAGTACCAGTAGTACTTTAATTTTTTCACAATCTTTCTCAAAACCCTTCCCCCACAGCAATTCCTTTTCTCTCTCTAAAACTATCTTCCTTTCTCTCTCATGGAAGACGACGACGAGTTCGGAGATCTATACACCGACGTGCTCCAGCCTCTAACGACGTCGTCTACTACTACTCCACCTCCGATACATACCACAACCGCTACAACCTCTTCTAGCCGTCCGATCGATCGCAATATCCACAGCGACGATGAGGAGATTCTCTACGGAGCTCCCAATTCCAATCTATCCAATTTCAAAATCTCGTTACAGAGCCAAGAATTGCCAGTTGACGGCCCCGGAAGTTCTGATTTTCATCGGAATTCGAATACAGGACTGGAAAATGAGGATAATCTAGCTGGGATTGGCAAGTTTTGGGAGGATGGGTCGGTTACGGAAACTAGGGTTTTGGAGAGTAGTGATTTGGGTAAAGTTCGTGAGAAGGGGTTTGAGGATCCGAATTTCATGGATGAGTCCGGGATTGATATTGTTGTGGAGGAGAGGGATGATAAATATGAAAATCTGGAAAATTTCGAGGGTAATACTGGAATTGAGAGTATGGGATTGGAACCTATGATTCCAGGGCTATCTATGCCTAGGGTTTCTAAGCGGGAGGACGGCGGTGGAGGGGAAGGGGATGATTGGGATAGTGATAGTGATGATGATCTGCAAATTGTGTTAAACGACAATACTGGGATTATGGGAATGGAGAGAGCTGGAGGAGGTGATGATGATGATGAGGACGAAGACGGAGAACCTTTGGTAATTCTTGCTGATAATGATCCAAGTCATCAACCAATGGAAGAGCCAGATTGGGGGGAAGATGCTGCTCAAGCTGCTGAGGGAGGAGAGAGAAAGGAATTGGGCGATTCTACGGCTAAAGTGAATGGAGGAGCTGTTATGGCACCAAAGCTTGGATACAGCAGTCACGGGTATCATCATCCGTTTCATTCTCAGTTCAAGGTCAGTGATAACTGTACATGTGGGGTCCTGCGTTTTCCACTTGCTTGATGAGAATTTGAAATGTAAATGGGTTTGTAAATTGTTGTATAGTAGGATGGTATATAGTTAAATCCAGTACATGTCCTTGTATTTGCTGTTTCTATATACGAGTGGCAAGGAGTTGAATAGGAATCACAGAAGAAGGTGAATAGAATCATGTACTAAATCATTTGTTTGGTCAATGAAATTGATTTGAATTTTAATGGATTATGATTGCCTATGAAGTAACTTTTATACTGCACACAATATATGTGTTTTGTAACTTTTGTTCAGTAAAACCATTGCATGTGATGATGTAGTGACATCATATGCAGTCTTACATGATATTTTTAACTACTTGGAATTGACAATCAGCTTTCCTCGTAACCATTCAGTTCTCTTTTACATGTCACCTTCAAAAGAAAATTCTAATAGTTTATAGTATCATGATTATATTAGGTCACTGGCATTCCAGCAGCGATGAAGAAGCTTTTAGATAGATGAAATTACTCGTGCTTAACTACATAGCTATAGTAAGAATTTTGGTTGGCAGATTACATATTTCAAGTATTTAACTGCTCATAATCTTTGATTACCAAAATCATGGTTTCTGGAGTTAATATAACAGCTATTGATCAAGTGTTGTAAATTTTACGGACTGCGCCACGGAAATTAGAAGAACGTTTGTGGGAGGACAAAGTGTAGTATTGGACTCAAAAAGCACAAAGCTTCAGCTGATTAAGCTTATTCGAGCAATTCTAAGCTGTATAAGCTTTGGATTTGCAAGTATTTGACACATATCTAATCTTAAATATATAGGTGGTTTTTCATTTAACTCTAGTTTTTTTTTTCCTTCCATGTCATTGATACTTTAATGCCTTATTTTGCGATTCAAGCCTTTTCCCTAGTTGATATCCCAATTTGATCTCAATTCATGTTACCTTCGAGCCAAGCCTCCTTTACTCGGTAACTTGTAGAGCTTGACTTATGTTCTTGCTGGTCCTCTTTGCTCAAGAGCCTTATGATATTTCTTAGTGAAGGAAACAGGCTTGAAACACATCTGTTGATGTAAACGAGTTATCGTTATATCAACACCAGCAAGTCTATCTCGTAGTATTATCAATTTTGTCTTTTACTGATAATGAGCAACAACCCGAGAACAATAGTCAACTGATTCTAATTCAGTTCTGTTGAGTTTTTGCTCTTTCTTGTGTAAATTTCTGTTAAAAGGAAGATTGCTGTTAAATCTCAGGCAATCATCTTCTCCGTATCTCTCCAAGTTAGTTTTGGTCTTCTCATTATTTTGCAAGCTGGGACAGCCATTGGTGTCCAAACACTATTTTAAACTGTCTAATTCAGTCCGTATTCTTGACAATATTTTTTTCCATTTCCCTTGACATCTTGTAATTCCTATCCTCATGCGAATTGCTCTTGTTAAATCAATAACTTCTACATTATCTCACTTATTTTTGCATCTGTTCCTTAAAACAAGTTGTGGATGAATCCTCTGATCTTTGTATTTATGATTAAGATGTTGTGTTTGATAATAACATTCCAAAAAGTGACCGAGATCATAATGAATTTTAATGCATGAGAATGTCATTTGATACTTTTGAATGATGGATTTGACTTGGTGATAAAAGCTTTTGCATGAATTTTTAATTCTTAGTGTTGCATTTTCATCTTGCTTAATTAACTTTATGCCTTTGTTTTACACCCGCGGGTGGGTGGGTTGGGGGCTTACACGTGAACTGTACGTTTGGGCAAGTACCTTGACATCAATCTTTTGATCCTTTATAATTCTTCCTTTTGAAAATTGTGTAGTACGTGAGACCTGGGGCAGCGCCTATGCCTGGAGCAGCACCTGTAGCGCCTGGAGGAGTTCCAGGCCAAGCTCGTCCTCCTGTCGGTATTGTACCTTTTGCTGGGCGTGGAAGAGGCGATTGGCGACCGACAGGGATAAGAGGTGCCGCTCCTATGCAGAAAAACTTTCATCCTGGATATGGAACCCCAGCTTGGGGAAACAGTGGAGCTGGCCGTGGATTTGGCAGTGGACTGGAGTTCACACTTCCTTCGCACAAGTAACCCTCATTTACCCTGTAGCTCCAAATGTTCTTAATAGAATTGATTATAGTGTCTGTAGATTATTGCTGTTCCTGAATTTCGTGTCTTTTTTCTTCTATTCATTATGGTTGATTGTAGTTTTCCATGTCTATGTCTGTTTAGTTATGGTGTGCATCCATGTGTGTGTGTGTGTGCGTGTGTATGTATGTATGTATGTATATATATATATATATATAACAAATTGATGTTATGTTTATTTGTGAGCATTCGAGTTTTGATAGCTACGTACAATTTCTGTTGAGACCAAAATGTGTTGTGGAGCAACTTGCTCTTATCTGCTGGTGAACCCTGCCTCAATAGCATACTTGATCTTAGGATCCATTTCTTTGCATATTATATGCTAATATAGATTAAAATAACGTACGATGCATATTATATGTTAGTATGTATTGATATATAATAAACGACTACTATACCTGCATGTTCTGTTGATATTAGGTTGTGGTATATGTTTACGTTAATGTCATTTTCGTATACTCCTTCACGGACTATACATCATGTTAGATGTTGTAAAACATCATTTTCTTACCAACTTAATTTCCAACATTTAGTTACTACCGGCTAAATACAGTTGGAGCCTGTGATGTTATTGTGAAAGCTAGGATTGGCTCTAGCCAATAATTTACTTTAAAACATTCCAAAAATAAAATAAAATAAAATAAAATAAGAAAATAAAATAAATTCTTAGTTGTTCTTACATATTAAAAAAAAAAAAAAGCAGAAATGATTCATGGTTATCTTTGTTGTCTATCCAGGTAATAGATAGATTAGCGTGTACACTTTGTTGTATTATGTGCTGTTGATGCTATGCTGATGATCTTGCACATGTTAGCTAGATCGTGTTCTGACATGAAACCTTGATTTTGACCAATAAAATTCTTTATTGAGCATTACTGCACGAACGTTCATTTTGTAGTGTTTTGTAACACTTTCTTATAGTAACCTAAAGCATTTTCATAATCCCACTTCTGTTTCAGAATGATTTTGCTTCAATATCCAAGTTCTCTATAAAATTAATTATTGTTACTTCAATGGTATTGTGGTGACCTTTCCTGTAGGGTGATTAGGTTTTATTTGGATAAGTTTCTTGTTTGAAGAGACGGCTGGTTCAATTATAAGCTCAGCTTACAATCAGAATTCTGATAGCATCAATGTCGGATGATGGGCTGAGAGCTTTTGTACTTTTGATTTCTTGAACATGGCAAGAGACACCCATCCAATCATAGTTATATAAACTGTGGTTCCTGTTGTTTGGGGGTAATTTTGTCCACACAGATTGGTCTCACTGTCGCTTCTGCTGTTAACAAATGTTAGTGAATATTTCCTTTTGCAGGAACGAAAGGTTATTATACATAATGACTGTTTTAGACTTGTCTTATTGTCACCTTACCATTAATGTGTTATTAAAGATTTGACCTTCAAAAGATTATTGAACACTCAGAAACATTATAAAGGCCGTTACTTCCCTTGTTAGACTTTTAATATGTTGAATGAAATGCTATGTGATGGTGGGCTTATACAATGACCTGCATTTATAAAAAGAACATGAACCTAAAAACTTAATGGCCTTTACAATAAATATATTAACATAAAAACTCTTGTGTGTTTGTGCATTTATTGGTAGTCGTTGCAAATATATACTTAAATAGTGATCATTTTGATGATGTGTGTTAGGATGGGTAGTTTGAGGTTAGCAGCTATATGAACCAAGCTGTAATGTGCATCACTTGGACTGTAGCATTCTGTGTTCCCAGTCCCCTCCCTATCAATCAAAAGGATCCATGTTCTGATTGTCAATTTTCAAAACCATCAAAATTAAGCAAATCAAGAAGTCCCAGCTCATGTTCTTTTCAGAGATGGAGGGACCATGATAATGGCAGGCTGAAGCAAAGGAGGTTGATAGTTTGTTGCCCAAGGAATATCCCATAATAATTTGGCTTTTCAGTGGTGTTGTTGCAATTCCAGTGGATCACATGGCCTTTGTTGCTGAAGGGAGCTAGGTGCCTGGTATTCTATACAATGATTCTCGTTGGGGAAATTTACTTTTTAAAAAAGGGAGGATTGGGTAGCTGAACGACTCCTTGTCCATTCCAGCTCCTCCGCTTGTGGGTGGCTTCTGGTGTGATCCACATTCTCAATGGGACTGAGCATGTGTGAGTCAGACAGTTTGAAATCTCAAGTTTACTTTTCCTCCCCCCCCCCCCAAAAAAAAAAAAAAAAATAAAATAGAAAAAATTTTCCTCCGCTTGGGAATTCAATTTATTCATCTCATAATTGGTTAATAGTTCCTCCAGGGTCCTTTAAACTGAAATTTTCCTACTAGTGAACATTTTGGAGGGGGATGAAGGTTGTAGCTAACCAGGATTAGTGAATTATGGCCAGTAATTAATGTTGCTATTGGCTGTGATCCATGGTGGTGCTGGTGCTTGCAAGTGATGATGGTAAGCGCATTGGATAAGAGGGCGAAGCAGAGGAGATATAGACAGGGATTTGATTTGGCAACGGAGTGTACACTTCACCTTCACGCTTTAGGAGGAGATTTCTGAAGGCTTGTTGATTGATTGAAGAGGAAACATGGTTGGCTGGTGGATCAGGGTCACTCTATAAATCGAAAACAAAGGGCAAGGGTTAAAACATAAAAGTACTTGTATAATCATACTCCGAATTGATTTAGCTTAATTGCCTCAGTTTGGTTTATTTTGGTTTTTAAGTTGCTCCAACTCAATCTGAAATCATTGTGTTATTTTAATTTCTTAATAAAAATTTGGAAAGCCAAACAACCAGGACCGGTTTGCTTTACTTGTTTTCAATTTTTTCTTTCCAGTTTTGTGTACATACCCACAATTCAAATATCTTAGAGCATCTGAGAGAACATTTATCTTTTGGAGCAGTGCACAGGGTTATAAAAGGTAAAGTCGCTTGAATAATTTTCTGTAAAAATAAATAAAAGTTTGTGAGGGCCTTTTTTGTCATTCCCGTTCTTTTCCTTAGTTTACAAGTTTGTGGCATTAAAATTTTTATGCATGAGCTTAATATCTGACTATGGGAATGATTTGATTTTAATCAGGTCAATCTGATTTGGTATGAAATGTTTAGATTTGTGTGTGTGTGCTTGTGTTTGTCCAGCCCTTGAAGAGTAGCACAACAGAACCTTTGTACATATGCAGTGTGTATGTTCCAAGAAGATTTTCTCTTATTATATGATTAAAATATATTTGTCATTCCCTTTTCCATGGTTACACTTGAATTTAAAATTGAAGTTGTTTTTTATTTCCATGGTAGTTTGTTGAGCTTATGTTGTTCTCGCAGGACTATATTTGAAGTTGACATCGATGGTTTTGAGGAAAAACCATGGAGACTCCAGAGTATTGATATATCAGACTTTTTCAACTTCGGTTTGAATGAGGAGAGTTGGAAAGAATATTGCAAACAGCTGGTGAGTGTTACACAGACACACCCATATATTATTTTCTACATAAATGGAAGCTGAATGCTGAATATTGGAATCTTGACTCTGCAGGAACAACTCCGTTTGGAAGCTACTATGCAAAGCAAAATCCGTGTTTATGAAAGTGGGAGGGCTGAACAGGTGTGAGGTGTTTTTATATGTCTGCATGCATGCTTGCATTTGTTAACTGATTTCCTTAGACGATAAAAAAGAAGAAGAATATTAACAGTAAAACAATATATTCTTTTTATTTCAGGAGTATGATCCGGATCTGCCCCCAGAGCTAGCTGCTGCAGCTGGTATTCATGATCCCTCATCTGAAAATCTAAATCAAGGAAAAGTTGATCCTGGGCAAGGTGACTTGGCAAAGGGATCTGTACGTGTCCGGCCACAATTGGTATGCAGTCTTGTAACTTTTCACCCTTCCTGTCATTCTAGCCCTTTTTCTATCTGAATTGCTTCCGTGTGTTTTCTACTGTATTACCTAATGTTTTTACCACGAGACTTTATCAAACAAAGGTATAGAATTTTAGGAGAATTGTTCAATTTCCAGATTCATTGATTTACATGACTTCTTGTAGCCGCCTGGTAGAGCAATACAGGTGGAAACTGGTTATGGTGAGCGTCTCCCATCCATTGATACTCGGCCTCCACGGATCCGTGATTCGGATGCTATTATTGAGGTGAATGGTTAATCATACTTTCCCAATTCTTTATTCCAATGCCATATATATGATGCATTTGCATAACAGTTTCACTAACATTGCATGGGAAACAGATTGTTTTGCAAGACTCTGGGGATGATGATTCCTCCCCTGGAAACGACGTTGTCGAACAGCTAGAGAATGATCCTTCAAAAGAGGTTCCCAGAGGAGGCCATGAAATTGAAGAAGACACTGCACAGGAAGAGACCAATCCTTTTGATGGTATGCCATGCTCTTGTAGTGGTAGGAAAAGGAGGCTTGTAGTAAGAAGAGCACCTTTCATGGACTCTATATATAATGAAATAACTGAAGGAGGATAAATTTCACCTTTCCTTTCAGGAGCACCTGTCCAAGATCTACCTGATTCTAGGGGAAAGACCTCTGTATATTCTGGCAGGAAATTTAACGTCCTTAACGATGAGAGGTATGACATAATATTGGATGTAATCTTAATCTATTTGCCTTCTTGTGAAGTATGTGGGTATCTAAGAATCTCCATTAATAGTAGCTTTTGATATGCTTAATTTACCTTCATAGTGCTCTGATGGAATGACATACAAGTGCAAATTTTATAGTTTCACTCTTTAGTATTTAAGTTTGGTTTCATTAAAGTAACTACTTGAGATTTTAAGACAAGTAAAGTAGGCTTTTGATATCTATAAAAAACATGCTCCCTTATAGCGTAGAATAAACCTGGGTTTTGAGCACCCTCGGGATAGAATCTAGTAAGCGATATAGACTTTTATAGACATTTGTTTTTGAGGAATTTAAATCATTTGGAAACCTGGAAGTTTTTATAACAGCCAAGGTTGTTGCAAGTCGTAACTATATTTTCTTATGGAATTAATACATTGACAAAATCTTTATCTTACTAGGAAAATGAAATGTTTAAAGCTCCTAGTTTACTTGCATACTCATTTTATGGTTGCTACTTCATTGGGGCTCTTAGTGGAGCGCTCCCAGATATTTGGTGTGAGGCTGGTTTTCTTGAAATCTTGTACAGTCATTTACATCTCTATATTTAGCTTCTCCGAAACACTTTTGCCGTACCCGTAAGAAAGATTTATTTTTTATCTTATTTTTTTTCTACTATTGTTTGACCTATTTGTTAGACAGCTTCTCCTTGGGATGAGTACTCTATTACTCCATCTTATGTCCTGCCTTCATTTTTTCTCATGTGATGTTTTGGTACATTGGCCATCATGTCGACTTTCTGTTTTTGAATTTCTGTTGGCTTTTTGATATTTCGCACGAAGTCAACGTACCATTATTCTCTTTTTCTGCTTTTTAAACAGGCGGACAAAAAGAAGAGCACCTGAGAGGTCACCCGATCTGAACCATAGTGGAAGTACGCAGGACAAGAAGCTCGTTGATAATCAGAAGGAGGAATCTATTGAAAGCATTGAGGGTAAGCATAGTCCTCTATCGTCTCCTGTTACTGGTGGGAGTGCTGAGGAGCCTGACTTTGACCACAATGATGCTATGCATGATGAGAGTGTGGCAGCTGATGGAAGCTCAGAAGTAGAAAGAGACCAAGTCCTAGATACGACCACCACCAACAAACTCAAAACTGATAATCCAGCGCATTCTGTGAAAAAGCAAAAGCTATTCCCTGGAGCTGAACCTCCTTCTCTTCAAGAAATTGATGAAGGAGAGGATTCCAAGACTGCAAGAAGTAGTGACAACAGCAAAGCCAGATCAGGAAGCAGTAGAGATTACCGGAGCATGAGAGATGGTGTCGATGAGGAAGTTGTTCAAGCTGGTCACTCTAGACACACGGGGATGTCCAAGAGACCCTTAAATGAAGATGAGCGTGTTGTCCGAGGCAGAGGCCGTGATGAGAGACAAGAGATGGATAGACACCGTGCAACAATGAAAGGGAGGGATGATTCTTATTCTCGTAAAAAGTGGGATTCAACCATGGCACAATACTCACACGCGAAAACTGAGAGCCTTGATAGGCGAAAAGGCAGTGATTCTGATGGAGCCTGGCAACGGAAAGATGAAGATCTACATGGCGGAAGAACTAGAGCAGAGGATGGTAGGAAACGAGAACGTGGTGATGAAATGGTGTCCAGGCACCGGAGTAAGGTTCGAGAAAATGAGAGGGGTGATAAAGATGAATATCAATTAAGAAAAGTAATGGAGAACGGTAATTGGAAGGGTTATCATGATAAAGATTTGGTACCTAGACACAAGGACAGAGATAGTAGTTTGAAGACTCGAAATGATACTTTGGATGATCTCCACAGCAAAAAAAGAAAAGAGGAGGTGCATTTAAGGAGGGACCATGCTGAAAAGGAAGAAACTTTACATGTGCAGAAAGAAAGCACTAGTCGTCGAAAGCGAGAGAGGGATGATATTTTGGATCAGAGGAAGAGAGATGACCAAGCAAGAGTAAGGGAGGATGATCAGCATGCTGTTAGGCATAACAAAGAAGAGGTCTGGTTACAAAGGGAGAGGGTCGAACGGCAAAGGGAGCGGGATGAGTGGCATAGGCTCAAACAGTCGCATGAAGAAAACTTAATAAAGAGGGAAAGAGAAGAAGGACGAGGAGTAAGGAGTGGACGAGTGGCAGAAGACAAAGCATGGCCCAGCCATTCTAGAGTGAAGGAAGAGTATAAAGGCACTGATAGAGAATATCAGACCAAAGATACTGGGAGGCATAGCGAACAAATCAACAGAAGGGACAGAGTTGAGAATGAAAGCATTTCAAGGCATAGAGGACGTGATGATGCATATGCACGGGGAAACCAACTCAATAATGACGAGAGAAGATCTAGGCAGGAGCGAGGAAGTACTGGCCCTGATCGGTCTGTCAGTGTTTCTGATAACCATAGGCCGCCGGAGAAAAAACACAGAGAGAACCCAAGGAAGAGTAAAGAGTTTGAGGTTGGTGATCGCAATTCGTTGGCCCCTTCAAGGAGGAATCGAGAAGACCACAGTGGTCAGAGAAGTGAGCGGGTACGTACATCTCTGGACACAATAACATAACGTACTTAGAAGGAAAAATTGCCTTTCCAAATAGTTCAATTACCATGGTATGAGCAAATACTTCTGAAAAAGTCGCTTAATCATCTTTTAGTTAATATGTGGCTGTCTCAGACTGTGGGAAGCCAACAAACCTGTGTTCGGATTTCCTGAATAACAGGTTGTAAGTGTGTTGTCCATTGCCGGCAGATTTATGTATGAAAAGAGTGAAAGATAGATGAATCTCTTATCAGATTTTGATCTTATTGTCATTGCTGAAAAATGTTACTTCAATGGCATACCTCTAGAACATGGTTTGGGTATATGCATTGGTGATGGTACCACTCTGACCCAGTTTTATGCAGCAGAGTTTTAGCTAAAATTCAACAGCAACCCAAACAAAGGAATTCAGCATATATGAAGATAAAAGGTTTACATAGTATGAAAATCAGACTCGTAAAATTGTCATAACTATATTTTACCTTGTTCTTACAGTTACATTTTTTTAGTTCAAAAAGTGCACAAGGATTATCACATTAGATTATTTGACTGGTGGATGCACCTGATAGGGCATATAGTCTTACTCTAATTTATAGTACATTTGTTGCAAGTACATATGAGTTCTCCTTTTCTGTTGAAAATAAGATTTTCAAAACTTTACTATGGCCCTTCATACCTAAGTGATTTTTACCACTTTCAAGAATCACAAATGATAAATACTGTTCTTATTCCTTTCAAGTCCTGCCTTTTAAATTTTGAAGATAATGTTTCATGGATGCATGGGCTTTTAACTATACTCTACTGTCAAAGATATCATTGTTGGAGAGGTTGCAGTTTCTCATTCTCCATGTCTCTAGCAGTTTCCCATCTGTACAATAAGAGTATTTTTGTTTTCCAAACACAGGTTGGCTCTTTTGGTTGTAGAGTGCAAAGGCTACGTCACTTTCTTGGCCTCTTTATTTATTCTATATCTCATAAACTGTCTTTTAAAAAAACTTATATACTGTATCTAATTTGAGATGTGGAAACTCATTGTTATAACTGCCAAGGAATATGGTTAGCATTTATCGTGGTGAGTTTAGAAATTTGAATTACACCTTATTACATATATACATATATATATATGTGTGTTTACTTATCAAAAAATGTATATATATGTGTGTGTTGACATATATGTATATATATATGTGTGTGTATATATTTACACACACACACATATATATATATGTAAACATATACACATATATATACATATATGTAAACACATATATATATATATATATATATATATATATATATATATATATATATATACATATATGTAAACACATATACATATATATACATATATGTAAACACACACATATATATACATATATATATATATACATACATACATACTTCTGGAAAATTATTAAGGATTCCCTTTTAGGAATAATATACTCCTTTAACTAGACCTTTTATTGGAGTATCAGTGCATAGGTGAAAAAGTTTTATTTTATTTTTTATTAATTTCTTTCAAGAGTAAAAGTTATTTTTGAAGAGTTTGGGGAACTCATTAGCAGGAGCCATATATTATTGCAAGTAAATGAAGATCAGAATGGCAAGTTCTTTTGATTGTATGTCCAAATTGCTTCCTGGTGTTGGTGTTTAATTGGTTTGTTCTTTAGGGGGAGAGGACATTTTTTTTTGGAAGGAGAGGGGGGGGGGGTAGATCTTGAGTTTTAGTGATCAAGTCCAATAGTAGGTGTAGCTGAATATAACTAAGTGCTTATTTGGTATTTAAGATCTTTTGCTTATATTGAGCCACTATTTTTTGAAATTTCAGCTGTTATTCCGCATATAAGCAACTGTGGTCTGTGCCTATCGTTCTGTACTGCTAGCCTAATTGTTGACCTTTTCATATGGAAGTGAAAGCATGGTAGACTTTGGCTCTGGAATACTGATTTCAGGTATTGAGAATACTTGGTTTGAAGGCTGGATGTCACATTTTGTTGAACTTATAAGTGTCCTTTATCTTCAAGCATTTTCCAGATGCTCAGCAGTCAGCATCAAGGGAAATAAGTTTGACTGGAAATGTTTTCCCAATATAGTTCAAAATGGAAAATGATGTCCAAGTCTTTTGAATGCAAGTCATTTTGCAAGTATTTTCTGGCAACTATTGGCCAGACTCTTGAGTCTTGACTACCACAAGTCCTTGCCATCATTTGATGCTGACTGGCTGACAAAAAGTCTCCTGCTGCTCTCTGGAGTTTTTGGTCAGGCCATACTGCTTTCCACCACTCTAGCATGCTTAAAATCTTCTTTTTGTTACTTTCTCAAAGTTGAGAAAACATTTTTATTAAAAAACAGTTGAATGAAGGGAAGTAGACTTTTTTTTTTTTTCATGTAAACCATTTTATATTACCTTCAAATAAATGGAGCTGAATTTATGTTAGAAGCAGAAAGAATCAAGAATTATCTGCAGTTTTGGATTCAAACGGATGAAAATTCATCTTGCTAATGAAATTTGTTACATTAATTCATATGAAATCAACCAAAATGCTGATGGTTCATGTGTGAAACTGAATATTGACCTAATTTCCATACTAGAAATTTGTTAATCCATAAATTTCCCTTTTATTTCCTTACATATGTAGTTTCTGGAGCAAAAGCCATAGTGTATCAGAACCTGGACCTACTATTCGCATAACTATCTGTTTTCACTTGTATACTACCGTTATATCAGATGGTACTTGTTAGGCATGTTTTCATGTTTTGAGCTCCATAATTTGTCATTTTGAACAAGATGAGGTTGTAGTTAAGAATACAGACTACAGTAACATTTCATTAAGGGTCTAATAACAACTCTATTACACACTTCTGCTTGCGAGCCCAAGTTCACATACTTGGTCACTGGCCCTTGAAATTACCACAACAGAGAGAAGGCAATGTAGTATAAGAACTCCAATTATACTCGATCAAGAATTCTGTACATTTTCTGTTGGAACTTAAGCAAGTAAGTTACTCTGATTAGTGTTGCATAACACATAGTATTCACGGTTTACCTTTTTCTAGTCTGAGAATTGCTTTACTACTTGTTTCTCAACATATTGAAATAAATCCTTTCTTATTAGGTGTAGTGATCCTTGATATGAAGTATGAACAGACGTAAACTGAGTTCATTCTTAGTTCTCTAGATACTTGATCGTGTTTGCTTACAAAATGCCCATGCTTGGACATTACTATGTGCTTCTGGATGGTAAATATGCATTCTTGTATAGGGTGACCAATGTTCCGTTGTGTCAGTCAATGTCCCCCTTCAGTTACACGATTCCTTGCATTGAACATGATTCTTTATTTTTATTTTGTCAGACTCAAGTGTATAGTTCCACAACAGCAGCAGTTTTTTAGTATATTTCCTCTTGCTAGCAGGCGTCGTTCACTTTTTTAGCCCTCATTCAGTTTTATAAACTACAGCTGAAACTTTGCTAGCTTTTGCCATGAGTGGAGATGACTACATCTGGGTGTTTTCTCCTTAGTAATTCTAGGGAGGATCGTAGGTGATCAGTGATCTAACCAAGTTTCTTTGATCGAACACATTTGCATACCTGGGTTCAAGTCAAATGTGGTGGGAGGTCAATGCTCCCTCGACTTGATGGCATTATTTTAGTAGTAACATTTGGTTTTAGCTGTGATTAATGCTGATACAAAAGGTGACTTGACCGAATGTTATCCATTCATGATTGCATATTCTACACTGTAATGGGAATACATTTATTTTCCGCCATGGATTGTTTCTTAGGTCACAATCGATCTGATCTGAATACATAATTTTGATTTATTGCAACTAATTTTTCAGAAGTGTTTATTTTCTCCTTTCTGCTACTCAGGCTTGTGCGTTTTTCTGTTCTTTTTACTCTTAAACTTCTTATTTAGGTTTTTGACAAAGCTACTAACTTGTAGATCTGGCTAGAAACTCTCATACTTTCCCTCAATTGTTGTTTTTGCCTTTGCTTAGGTGAGCTTGAGAGGCATGCTAGATCAAGGAAGTGGTGAGCATGATGTTCTCATGAATCGTCAAACCTCCAAAAAACACAAAGAAGATGCTTCCTCAGATGATGAGCAGCAAGATGCTAGGAGGGGACGTTCCAAATTGGAACGATGGACAAGCCATAAGGAGAGGGATTTTGGTATTGGCATCAAGTCATCAGCTTCCCTGAATGTGAAAGAGATAGATAAATATAACAACAATGGTGGGCCTTCCTCAGTCAGCAAAGTTGCTGATGAATCCTGCAAGGCTGAGGAAACTGTTGAGAATCCACAACCCTCGGCTGAACAGACTGATGGGGGTCTCCCAGAGTCTAAGAATGATGATATGAAACCAGCTGAGGATAAGCACTTGGACACAGTTGAGAAGTTAAAAAAGCGGAGTGAGCGCTTCAAGCTTCCAATGCCAAGTGAGAAGGAAGCTATAGCAATTAAAAAGATAGAAAATGAGCCATTGCCTTCAGCCCCACCAGAAACCCATGCGGACTTAGAGATCAAGCAGGAACGTCCGGCCCGGAAACGGAGGTGGACTAGCAGCTAGAGGGGAAGCAAACAAAACGGGTTTCCTTGTCTCCTAGAGATGGTCAACTTGGGTTAGATTGTTTTAAATCTAATACCTTCGGGCATCAGTGCCTGGTGTTACCAAATTCCTTGTCTACGGTTTATTATCTTGTAACCATGATGCGGCCATTTTACTTTTGTTTCTTAAAAGTTACATGTATATACCATGAGGAAAATATAACGTTATACTGGCCGATGGTGGGACAGAATAATTTTTTTGGAAACGCTGATTTAATAGTGTATGATTAATAGAACATTGTATGTTAGGTGATACAATGGTGTCATAGGGGTGTACCAAGATATCGCTTGAATGAAGGCTGGCGCGTGAGAAGGATGGTTGGTTAGCTCAGATAATACTGATTTTGGAGGACTTCACAGTGCAGAGTGAAAGGGAGGAGGGCTACTTCATTGAAGTTTATTGCCTACTAGGGTTTAAAACTTTAAATAGATAGATGTTGTATCTTAACAGGCTTTGTCGGGTTTTTTTTCGCTGGTACAGAGCATGCTTTATTGTTCATTTACATGATTGGAAAGGTAACACTTACAGTTATCATGAGCCCAGGAAACATTTTGTGTTGAAAGATTTAGGTGATGAATCAATATGTATACCAATTTTTATAGAAAAGTGTATATTTATGATCCTGAATCCAGTGTTTCGGTCAAGCGACTTGTTGGATATCTTGATGCATACTTTGTGCTATGGCTCAACGATCGTTGGATATTCTTTCGTTTATACGAAGAATAAAACGTTTCACATTTAAGGTCAAAAGCGACGCTTTTTTGGGGGAAAAAATAATAATTTTCGTTAAGGTTGTAAATTGACATTTTAAGGGTAAGAGTGACACACTATAAAGAGACACTATTAACAATAAAAAGTGACATTTTTCCGTACCTTCTTTCTTTCATAGGTCTAACTTAAGCTTTAGGGACGCGCTATATAGCCCCCCATTTGTTATAAGATGACCCCCCCAAAAAACCTAAATTTACTAATTTACCCTTCATCATCCAAACTCAAACCACCCACCGCTTCCTCTCTCCATCCACCCAGTGCGTCCTCCACCCCTCCCTCCCACTATGTTCTATTCTTCCCTTCCCACTCTTACCCTGCCTCTTCCATTGTTCTGCGTCCTCTGTCCCCCTCCTTCCCACTAGTTGTCTTACCTTTCCTTTCCTCTTATCCACTTCATACTCCATCCAAACACAACTGTCTCCTCCCTCCCTCTTACTCTTACCTCACCTTTTTTTTTTTCCAACACCACCAACCCAGTACCCAGTTCCCAGTTCCCACCTCAGAGCACATCCCTTCTTCCCCACATCCTACTTTTTTAAAAAATCAATTCAAGTTGTTTGACCATGGTTAACCGAATAACTTTGTGTTGTTTGACCATGGTCGACCGAATAACCTTGTATTGTTCGAACACAAGGTTGTTCGGTCAACTATGGTCGAACAACACAAGGTTGTTCAGTTAACCATGGCCGAACAACTTGAATTGTTTTTTTTTTTTTTTTAAAGTAGGATGCGGGGAAGAAGGGAGGGATATGGATTGAACAAAGGAAGAATGGAGGCGGAGACAGAGATGGGATTGTGAGGGACGAAAGGTGAGGCGGAGATGGGTCTGTGAGGGGGGGGGGAGGAGGTGGTCATGGAAGATGTATATTGTGATTTGTGAGAGGGAGGAAGACTCGGTGGATGGGGGAGTGAGGGGGGGGGTTTGAGTTTGGATTAAAAAAAGAGGTAAATTATGAAGTTTGTGCTTTTTTGGGGGTCAACTTATAGCAAATGGGTGACTATACAGGGCGTCCCTAAGCTTTAATAAGTTGAGTCGCGCTATTCAGTCCACCCTTTCCTCCAAGTTGACACTCCTTACCCATTTTAAAAATACTTGAAAACACTTTGTTTACCCCCTTATTACCTATTTTGCCTTCCTAATTTTTTGAAACTACTTTTTACACAAACCATTCTCCCTAACCCACCCTATATATACTAACCCCCCACCCCAACCAAAAACTGCCCAAAAACGTGAGTGCCTTCCCCTTCCCCATTATGTACACAACACATGAAGGAAAAAAAAAACGGGTTGAAGATTTGAACACTTTGAAGAAGGATTCAAGAGAAGACACTTTGAAGAAGGATATTCAAGGATTCAAGAGAAGACACTTTGAAGGGATTCATGGACAAAAGTATGTACAATTTCTCTTGAATTTTTACTTGTATTTTATTGCAATATAAGTTTTTAGAGTTGAGATATCTTTGTAGGATTACTTGTTTTATTGATTGTGAGTAGTTTTAGGCCACAAAAGACAAATTTTCATTGAATTGTTGAAAAAAAATCGGGCCTGAATAACGGAATTAGAACACAATGTTCGAACTTGGTTTGCCGAAAATTTCTTGGTTGTTCGGAGCCCTCCTACTGAAAATCCAAGATATTTTCAACTATCCACAACCGAAAATATCTTGGTTGTTCGTACTTCAAATGCCGATCAAATCTAAGAATTTCGGCTCACAATGGCCGAAAATATAATGGAATTTCGGTAATAGGGGACCGAACAGTTATGTTTTGTCCTTTTTTAATTACAAATGTCAATGTGATGAATGTCATGTCATGAACAGGTAAGAAGGTTTTCGAGAGGAAGAAAAGCCCTACTTGATGTGCGCAAAACGCAACTCGGGCAAGAATACCCGGCCGTATCAAGTAATAAAGTGTACGTAAGTACGAGTTATCGATCTCACAGGGAATGCGCGTAATTCTCACTCCAACTAAGTACCAAAATTAGGCTAACTAACTATATTTGAGCTAAAATAAAATGAATTAAAATCTAAAAATATAAACAACCTAGAAAGCAATTAAAATCTACACTAACGCGGAGGTGGTTTGGCAACAACAAATCAAGATAGAAATAAAGGAACACATTATTTCAGTCTAGTTGGTATTTAATTTAATCTTCTTTATGCTTTTCTTTAACTCAAGTTTTGGTAGTCAGGTGCACTATAATATTCGCTACGGGCTCTCGCAACGTATAGCAAATCTAGCTACAACTCCTAGCTACGGGCTCTCGCTTCTTATAACATATGTGAAAATAGCCGCGTGTCAAAGCAAACACCCAATGACTATCTACGCACGATCTCCTCTCGGTCTCACGTAACCTAAACAATTAATGTGATTTTCGGAATTAATAGGACGAGCTCTCGCATCTTATCCTATAATTCTAATGATCATCTAATGGTTCGCTATGCCATTAAAAGCATGAAGATCACACAATAATAACCAAACACATGGGTAATACTTCGCAAAAAGAAACTCTCCATATTTTTCTACAAGTCATGTTGGTAGCCGAGACAAATAAAATTGGTCAACTACGAGCTCTCGCATCTTATAGTCAACCCTAACCTCCCCGACCTCGCGAATGGCTAAAGTGGTTCGATCGCGTGTCAAACCTAGTCTCATTTTGGCTATCGGTGTGTGTCACAAAACACCAACTATTAAATTGATTGGTCCGAAATATAAAGGTAGCTCTTGCGGATCCTAAATATTTCTAAAATCATTTAATTAGTGATCAATTAATTAAATGCATTAAGTGCACAAAATAATAACCAACATGAATGTGTACTAAACAAAGAGATAGATTAAATTAAAACACTACATTTAACATAGAAAAATAATTGCATTCCATAATTAAATTAAGCATAAACCATTTCTTCAATTACAAAATTAATCAACCCAATAAATTATAACAACTATCTAAAATAAAGATAGGAAGAATTAAACCGAGCGAATCGCGTTCCGGGGTTGAAATCATTTGTAATTGCATCCTTGGCACTTGATTTGTTGCTCCAAACCTTCATTGTTGGACAATTAATTGAAAAATGTTGGAATTTTGGAAAAGAAGGGGCTGGTGCCCCATTTGGGAGCAATGTCCCAAATGGGGACTTGTTCACAAAAATGAGCTGCCTAATGATTAAGAATGGAGGAGACAGCAAGAGGGCCGGACAGACAGGGGCATTTTCGGTAGAGCAATGGAGAAATAAGGACAAAATAGGGAAAGAAAAGGGAGCTGGGCATGGCATGGAGCTGGGCTGAACCAAGGAGAAGCCGCGGGTCACCCATGGTTAAATGGGCTGGTAGATGAGTGAGGGAAGTGGGCGAAATAGCGGGCTGATGGGCGATCTGGGCTGGACAGAATCGCAGGCTGACCCGGATCCAGGAGATTCAAGCGGGTCGCGCTTAGTGGGGTGGACGCGACATAATTTGACAAGTGGCGCCAGCGGTGGGCCGACAACGCGCAGGGGCCTGTTTGGAAATTGCTGCTGTTTCCCTGTAATTCTGATGTGTTACTCCGGTGCCCCTGAACCTTTTGGAATTAGCGCCGCCTACCAGCTCACTTCCAGGTTTGCATTTTGGTCCTTTGTTAGTTCTAGCAGCCATCGTTAGCCTCTGTTAGCCTCAAATTGCATTGGATTCATTGACGGACTTAACGAACTTTGTCCAAATAATTCCCAAAACAACTTTTAAGCCCGGAATTGTCTCGAACTTCGTGCTAAACACCGTATAAAAGCTCGATTATGCTTGGAAATCTACATTAAGCACAAAAACACAAATAATAATATTTCCAAAGCATAATTAACTCAAAAATAACACAAAATAAAAGAAAATTCTCGGGAAAATTCGTGGAAATCTTGCGCTCATCACTACTGCATCGAGTAGGAAAGCGAAGGCCGATGCAGAAGGCCCAGGCACGAGAACGAGCAGAGGCTGAGGCAAAGGTAGACTACAGGGATGATAATGACGATGATGATGAAGAGATGGAACCAATTACTTTTCCATGCCTTAGCGGTCCATCAGAGGCAAGGGTTATGCCTTTGTATCCAGAACACGTAGCTGCAAGGATATGGGAATGGCGAGAGCGGATGTTGCTTAAGGTCAATAATCACAAGAAAAAGCTTTTAGATTGGAAAACAACAAGAAGCACATGTTCTCAAGATTTCACCGATTTACTGCGATCCACCCAACTTTCACAGTTAAAGCAATTATCTTATCCCAACAGCTATAAAGTGTTGATCAATGTTTTTATAGAGCGGTGGCACCTAGAGACGAATACCTTCCACATGCCCTTTGGTGAGATGACGATAACACTTGGTGATGTCTTTTGCCCTACTGGTCTTTTAATCGCCGAGAAATCAATCTTTTTGGAAGGTCCCTCGACGACTATTTAGGAGTGTCTCCTGCCTAGGCATTGGAGGCAATGGATGATACTAGGGGGGTCTGTGAAGTTAGAGTGGCTACGCCAGCGATTTGCGACAGATGTGACATCTGAGGATCCAGAAAGGATTGCCTGTTGTGTTTGGGCTTATTTGTTGTACACATTGGGTTGTATAATTTTTGCTGATAAGAGCGGAACTCCGGTTAGCACAGCTTACTTGAGGTTCCTGGCTGATTTGGATGTTGTACATACATACTCATGGGGATCAGCAGCCCCATCCTTTCTATATAAACATCTAGGGAGTGCTTTACAGGTGAATACGAAGTAGATGATTGGATATTCCACGTTATTGGAGGTAATTTCGTATATATATATATATATATATATATATATATATATATATATATATATATATAAATAGTTAAATTGTAATAAAATGTGTGTATTTTTTTCAATACATGCGTGGATATATGAACCATGCGTGGATATATGAATGATTCCCGACGTGCAGCCCTCCTCCTAATGTGCACTATCACCAAGACGAACCATTTGCAAGGAGGTGAGAGCACACAACTGGTTCAGGAGTGCCCTTGGACTGATTACAAGGGATGAGGGAAGAGCTTGATACCCTTCGAGCAGATGCTGTGAGTTTTTAATGTGTATCTAAATATTTTGTATGGTCTCCTGCATGATTTAGCTGTTGAGGTTGCTATTGTTGTGTTCTTTCCGACACTTTGGTTACCGATGGTGTTGTTGTATGCCTCCATTGTTACGGCACGCAAATTGTGTTTTTACTTATTGTGTTGTAATCCATTTTGTATGTTATTTGGATGCCGTATACACAGCAGGTGCGAGAACATTTCCCGTTTCATCGAATATCCTTATATCAAGGATGCATAGAGTCGATTGATCATGTCGAGTCATACCATCCTAATCGCGTCCTCCGATAGTTTGGATATGTTCAGACCATTCCAGGAAATGTTATTACACCTAATATAATGAAGAGAGGTTTGGCGGCAAATAAGAAAATATTGGCCACGGTGTTTCGATACTTCGCCGCTTGGAAGAGATAAGTCTTAACTGGTAAAGAACTTGGGAGACAATGCGAGAGATCATGGGATCGAATATGCACCTAGCTATATGGAGTGGTACAATCGCGTATCTCATCCGATCGTTTGTAACCCCGAGCATCATTCTTTACATCATATGATTGCGCCCGATCCAGGTTTACATGATCCATTGAGTATGGTATCATTAGCACGTGGGTTGTTGGAACCGATGGCAGTGCAGTATTGTTCGGGAGACCGAGATATGCCATATGATGAGTTGGATTTAGCGATCCAAGGTGCATACGTAGCACTAGGAGGTCAACAACAGACAGGGCCGTCTACAAGTTTCCCAACATCAGAAGAACCATCTAGCCGTCATCGTAGGAGAAACACTTGATCATTTCAAATTTGAATGTGTAATTGAATTTGTTGGACAAGTTTTAATGTGTAATTTAATGTTCTATTTAGATTTTAATGTGTACTTAAATTTGTTGGACAAGTTTGACATTTGACAAGTTTGAATTTGTTAGATTTCGATGTATGTAACTTCCAAAATACAACATGAGGAGCATTATGATTGTGTCACCTCACCACCTTTTGATAAATCTTCATTGTAAAGCATCCATGTGGAGGCTTTACAAACTCTTGGTTTTCTAGCCATTAACTAAAAAATACATAATCATAATCAATATGATAAGGGGTAATAATATTAATATACATAACTTCTTCTATTGTCAATAGTAGGATATTTATATTTAAAAACTTTTATAACTAACATTACTTCTAACCAATGAGATAAAACTCTTCAAGGTGGGACATTACTTCTAATGACTCACTTCTAACACCATACTTTAAGTCTTCATATCTTATTAATCCAAAACTTGATTTAGATAAATAAATATATCATTTCAATGCTCTTCTGAGTAGAACACATTTGCACAATTACTTTTACCAACAAACAAATGACACGTAAAGAAATTTGTGCCTCAAGTTGCACAATTTCTTTCACTAAAAACACTAATTTTTTTAATAAGTATTATACTTTAAGTCTTGATATCTTATTCATCCAAAATTTGATTTGGACAAATAAATATATCATTTCGATGCTCTCACCGAGTAGAACACATTTGTGCAATTACCTTCGCTAACAAACAAATAACACGTAAAGAAATTCATGTCTCAAGTTGCATAATTTCTTTCACTAAAAACACTAATTTTTCAACAATAGAAGAGATATATCCTACATTGGTTAGAAATTGACGTTGGTTTTAAAATACTATTATTAAGTAGTAATAGAATAGATGTATCATACATTGGTTGGAAAGTAATGTTGGTTTTCAAAGTCATTTAATAAAAGACTTCTACCATTATTACCAATAGAAGATGTATATCTCACATTGGTTAGAAAACGATGTTGATTTTAATTTTTTTTAATCTTATTACTAATAAAAGAAGTGTATAACACATTGTTTTAAAAGAAAAAAGTTAGATTTTAAAGTCTTTAGACTAAAGACTTTCACTTTTACAAGAGATGTACCTCACATTGGTCATAAAATATTCTACTATTATTATCAATAGAATAGATGTATCCTACATTTGTTAGAAATTGATATTGTTTTAAAAATACTATTATTAATTACCAATAGAAGAGATATATCATACATGGTTAGAAAGTGATATTGGTTTTCAAAGTTTTTTGATAAAAAACTTCTACCATTATTACCCATAGAAGATGTATATCTTACATTAGTTAAAAATGATGTTGATTTTAAATTATTTTAGAATATATAAAAGACTTTTACTATTATTAGCAATAGAATATATATATTACATTTGTTATAAATTGATGTTGGTTTTAAATTACTATTATTACCAATAAAAGAGACAAATCTTACATTGATTAAAACGTGATGTTTATTTTAAAAGTATTTAAATAAAAATATTTTTACTTTTATCATCAATAAAAGAGAAGATAAGAGATGTAACTCATTATATAATATATAGAAAAAAAATGTTAGTTTTAGAATTTTTTAGATAAAAAAACTTCTACTACTATTACCAAATGATGAGAGATATTCTACATTGATTAGAGGGTGATGTAAGTATTAAAAGCTTTTTTATAAAAGGCTTAATACTAATAAAAAAATATGTATTTCACACTGGTTAGGAAAGTGATAATGGTTTAAAATATTTTTCGATAATGTATCTCACATTGGTTACAAAGAGATCCACATTATTTAGAAACATATATTAGTTATAAAAGTTTTTAGATAATGTTTTTTATATTATTATCATTACAAGAGATGTATCACATATTGTTTAGAAATATATGTTGGTTTCAAGACTTTTTAGATAAAATACTACTATTATTATTATTTTTATATTGTAACCAATCGAAAAGATGTATCCCACATTGTTTAGAAAGAGATGTTGATTTCAAAAGTTTTTATATAAAAGATTATTATTACTATTATTATTATAGAATAGTGTATCCCACATTTGTTAGAAATTAGTGTTGGTTTTAAAAATACTATTATTACCAATAGAAAAAAATGTATATCACATGGTTAGAAAATGATGTTTGTTTTAAAAGTCTTTATATAAAAGTCTTAAACTTTTATTATCAATAGAAATAGAAAAGAAGTATCTCAATTATCACATTGTTAGAATATGAATAATACTTTTAAAAGTCTCAAAATAAATATTTTAATGCCAACTCTTCTATTAGTAATAAAAAGTTATATTTTTAAACTAATGACTTTTAAAACCAAAACCAATTTATAACCAATATGAAATACATCTCCGCTAACATTACCAATAGAAAAGATGTATCTTACATTGGTTATAGATTGATGTCAGTTTTAAAAATATTTTAATAAAAAATTTCTACTTTTATCACCGTAGAATAAATGTATCTTACATTGTTTAGAAAGAAATGTTAATTTTAAAAGTCTTATATTAAAGACTTCTACTCTTATTACCAATAAAAGATATGTATCTCACATAGTTTAAAATAAATGTTGGTTTAAAAAGTCTTAAGATTAAAGATTTTTTGTTACAAATAGAATAGATACATGTATCTTACATTGGTTACAAAATATTCTACCTTTATTATCAATATCAAAAATATGTCCCACATTGGTTAGAAATTACTATCGGTTTTAAAAATACTATTATTACTAATAGAATAGATGTATCATACATTTGGTAGAGAGTAATGTTGGTTTCCAAAGCCTTTAGATATAAGACTTTTATCATTATTACCAATAGAAGATGTATATTTCACATTTGTTAGAAAGTGATGTTGATTTTAATTTTAGATAAAAAAAAACGTTTACTATTATTACTAATAGAAGATATCCTACATAGGTTAAAAAATGATGTTAGCTTTAAAAGTCTTTAGATAAAAGACTTTTAGTTTCATCATCAATATAACAGAAGAGATATATCTTACATTATTTAAAAATAGATGTTGGTTATAATTTTTTTTAAAGTTAAAAGACTTCTATTATTATTACCAAATGAAGATATGTATCCACATTGGTTAGAGAGTGATACTGATTTTAAAAGTCTACCATTATTAACAATAAAATAGAAGTATTTCACATTGGTTAGAAAAGTAATAATGGTAAAAAAAAACTTTTTAAATGATGAATCTCACATTGATTACAAAGAAATATATATAATATTATTTAGAAATGAGTATTGGTTATAAAAGTCATTAGATAAAGACATTTTTATGTTATTACCAATAGAAAATATACATCTCACATTGTTTAGAAATGAATGTTGGTTAAAAAGTCATTTATCTACTACTATTATCACTAATAGAAAATATGTATACCACATCGTTAGAATGTGGTGTTAGTTTTAAAAGTCTTTAGATAAAGGATTTAAGCTTTTATTACCAATGAAAATAGAAAATAAGTATCCTACATTGTTTAAAAATGAATTATGATTTTAAAAGTTTTTAACAAAAAGACTTCTAATAATATTATCAAGTTAGATGTTAATTTTAAAAGTCTTTAGATCAAAGATTTTTACTATTATTACTAATACAAAATATGTATCTCACGTTAGTTAGAAACTTATGTTAATTTTAAAAATATTTAGGTAAAAAATCGTTTAATATCAGTAACAATAGAAAAAAAATATTATAACAATGGAAGAGATTAACAATATAATTATAATGACGAAAAATTATATTATTATTACAATATTATATATATATATATATATATATATATATATATATATATATATATATCCCAAATTATACCCGTGCGGAGCACATGCTAAATAACTAGTATTCATAATTACAACCATTATATTCTAAAATTATAGTCTCAGTACTACGACCATAACTACTGTAACATATATGACCTACACTATTCGAATACAAATCAAGTTGAGTGCGAAACAAATCTTTCCACCCTGATGCAGACTGGTGGTGAAACGAATCCCAATGTATAAACACCGGTGATAATAAGTAACCCTCGCGCAACAAAACCTACAAGTATATAATGTAGAATATATATCAATAAGCTATATGATAGAATTGTAAAAAAAAAAAAAAACTTGGAAAACCCAACTCAGATAATTTACCTCTATAAAATGGTCTTCATATATCAATCTGATACAAATAAGCTTAGGAATAGACGTAGCTGCAGTCCTTAATGGTAGATAAGTTATGGACATTCGTGTATCTAAACATACAATAGCTACATATATGATGATGTAACCAAGTGACCCATTTCTGGCAAATAAAACCAATGAGTTCGCAGTGCATTGTCTTTGTAGTAGTCGAGCGCATGTAGGACCTTATTAACACGATCATTTGCTAGGAAAACACTTTTGTATAACTCTAGATTAGTTATCAACTCGTGTTGGAGGTCTTGTCACATTGCAGGTCATCCATCTTGAGCTAAGCCAAGTGTGACGGCTACTGCACGAAAACCACAATGTCTATCAGCTTTAATATCCTTAGTCTCCATAATAAAATTGACAAATTGTGATTGGAATAGATTAACGAAACGAATCGCGGTTAGAAGTTTATTCTTTGTCGCATAACCTATTGTAAGAAGACAAATTAAATATTTATCATTTTTTTAATTGTAAAAATCTACTAAACAACAAAAATATACTAATTGAAATTACCGGTATCTTTCGTCTAGTAGTCGATGGGCCAACGGATTTATTCACTTGTTGTTGCGGCGAACAACTATCTTCTATCGAATTTACATACTCAAACCTACTCAGATCATGTTTCGTTGATTTGTCATGTTTAGCCTTTTTTGTCTTTGGTCGACCACGAATAACTTGCAAAATCTGTGGCTCAATCAGTGATGTAGTTGATGGCTTGACAAACTCTTTGGCTCTCTTCAACAGTGTCAACCTATCTAAGTCAGTTAAGACATTGTTGTATATCGAATGAATTTTTTCAAACAAATATTTCCATGCATTATCCATTTCAACCTGAATCTCGTTATATTCACCCTTAACCGATAACATATTCAACTTTCTACAAAAAAACGTCAACTTGATCCAGGGAAATTGACTTACCCAATTTGATAATCTCAACAATCTCATACGCACAAGGCAAACCACGAGTCTTTCTTGGTACACAACCACACAACAAAGCATCTACAATAGTATCTTTTCTAACCACAGGTTCTACTTCATAAATCTTATTTAATGTCTGTATGGATACCATGCCTCACAGCTCCATGCATATAACTGATTTGAATTTGTGCATGACTACGTTTCTGCTTTTCTCAAATGAGTGCTTGATTGCATTGTGAGAAGTTTCAATAAGAATGTGGATTTGTCGTCAACAAGTCTCAAAATTACCTTGGTTCGATCCAAGTTGCCTTTTTAATGCTGCGTGTTGACTCTCCACCCTGAAACTATATACAATCATCACCCTACAATTTGAAATATGTATGTAAAATTAGCAAAAAAGAAAACAATTAATACCTGTTTATTGTGGTATTATCATAATGCATGACAATATTTGTCCAACATGACACAAATCTTTCTTTGTAGGGCTCAATCCATTGCTCCAAGACATATTTGATGACACTTGGAAATTCTTTGAAATCAGACTCAGAGTCTTTCCAGAGATTCTTTATACTCCAACTCAGTATTAGAGATCACCAACAAATTCCATAACATAATAAACGAATCTCACTTTTCCTTTATCGTTAAGATTTTCCTACAGTTTACCCAAACGTTCTTATTGATGTGCCATCGACAAAGAAAATGTCTCGAGTTAGGAAACGTTCTCTTAATTGCATTCATTAAAGCAATTTTTCTGTCAGTAACGATCACATTAGGTATGCACCATTGCTCCATCAATGATTTCAAACATGTGCACGCCCTCATATAGTTGTATGTTTTCTTATTCTCTAAATAAGCGACTGCAGTTAAAAATGTCATATTTGTAGATATCACACCAACAATCTCCAACAAATATAACTTGTACCTATTTACCTTGTACGTGCAATCTATTAATATGATTTTCAGAAAGGTGCGTAATAAATCAACACTTCCCGGGTGAGCAGAGAATAAATCCTTCACAGTGCTGGTCTTCTCGCACCGCTGACGATGATGAATATATCCATGCTACTTCAACATAAACATAAGTTGCTGCATTTGTGATCGATATTCACGCTCAATAACTTTATTTTCAAGCGTGCATTGTAGATAGTCCTCACTGTTGATCTATTTTCTTTAAATTTCTTTTGTAATCGCGTCAAAATGTCATTCAGTTTACTATTAATGTGTGTCATATCAACCACATATTCCTCCTCAACCCTTGATAATTGACCGACATATGAATGACCTACTTTGTACGGTCAAAGTTGATGATTGTGGACATCACACTTCATAACCAATGACCATTCTCCAACTGATATTTCTCTACCCCTCAAACTAAATGGACAATCAAGCTTCTTAGATCTGGTTTCTTTCCTATCTTTTGGTTTTGTTACATTGTCATCTTTCTTCCCAATTTCATCATCAATATTTACTTGTGAGGATGTCTCATGCTTCTTGCGTCTATTGTATTGCCCAGCACGTTCACGAGTCAATAATACCCTAAGTTTTTTCTTACCTGCACCATTGTCTGATCTCCTAACTATTATGACCATGTCATACTTCCCAATCAAAATAATATTTAAAGCAAATTTTTTTTTTTAAAGCTTACCACTTGTGTGACATTGACCTTTTTTTTTTTTGGCTACATGTTTGATTTCTTCAAACCTAATGTTGAGTCCCTAAGTTTTTTAAGATTGAAAGGTTTTTGAGAAGGTTTTTAGAAAAAAATAAGAGGAAGATGACAGAGAAAAAAATATCTTGGTATAAGAGGGTATATTTGTTGGAGGAAAAAGAAGATACTCAACAATGGAGAAGATGAAGAAGAAGGTAGTTGAGAACAGTGGCGGATCCAGACATAAACTTCAGCGGTGTCACAAATTAATACTATTACATAATTTTTTTGAAAATTACAATTGTCCCCTACGCTTTTTCATACGTTGAAAACGTTGAATTACATCGTCATCTGTAACACTCATTAACAAGTCATTTCCAATAAAACATACAAGAGAATCATTTTAAAATTGATCGGACATTCGATTTCGTAAATCTGTCTTGACAATATTCATTGCAGAGAAACATCTTTCCACTTTCCAAATTCCAGCAAATTCATCATAATAACATATGCTTCTATGCAATTTCAATTTGTGATTTTTATCAAAAGTCAAAAACCCCACAACACAAACACAAATGACAATTACAAATCTCGAACCGAAAATCCCAATCCCATTCGGCAATTCCCACAGCCCACTGCCACTAGCCACATGAACAGAACAGAAGAACCCAAAATATTTGTAATTGGTATTCCTAATTTCGGAATTTCCTAATTCCTATGCACAATTCACAAATCAGAATTCAGAAATGCCGAATTGAAGACTTGAATTGAAGTGATTAACAAATAACAATTAAGTGAAACTGTGAAGATTGAAGAAACTGAATGAACTACTGAAGAATGATTGAATGAAGACTGAAGTCATGAACATTGAAGAATTGGAGAAAGTGAGAAACATAAAAAGGAAATTACCTCGGCCTCTCGGCCGCGCTAAAGTTCGCCCCTCAGCCACCGGCTCTCGGTGAGTACTCAGACCCCCGCCTCGGCCCCGCCTCCGCCTCCACTCTCCACCCACTCTCCTCGACCCTTCGACGCACCAAATTCAAGTTTCAAATCAAAGAAGCAAATAAGCTCGGCTTTACGCTCAAGTAATCAAGTTCCACTGGCCGACTTCGACTTGAGCCTCGACCTCCTGTCGCCGACGGAGTCGACGCCACTCGCTCTCTCTCTCGTATTCGCCGCAGACAATGCAGCTTGCAAAGTGTTTCACTTCTTTAGTTCTTTTGCCGTTTGTTTTTTTTGGTGTGCGAAGTGCGAACCCTAGATCTGGAAAACTTGAGCGGTGTCACTTATGTAATACGACGTCGTTTTACATAGTGAAAAAAAAAAAGTTCAGAGGTGCACCTGCCCCCCAAGTCTAATGCATGCGTCCGCCCCTGGTTGAGAAGAAAGATGGTTTGTTTTATTGGGAATAAGAGTTGGGAAGAAGAGTTGTGAAGAAGGGACATATTTGTTTGAGGTGTGAATATAATTATAGGTTTTTACGTTTTAAAAAATAGAAAGTGGTATACTTATTGAATAGAGGAATATAATTTTTTTTATAATTGAGAGCATTTTTATGGAAAAGGGAGGAATAAGGACCACAATTGGAAGTGAAAAAGTAAGGTTGTCGATATAGAAAATAAGGAAAAGTTCAAGGGACCAAATTGCTATTTAATCCGTGAAATAAACAATACTATTCAAACCAAAACTTAGGAGGCTTGTACAAATGCATCAATATATTGAACGGTACAACATTACAACCTCGATCTAATAAAATTCCTAATCCTTGACCTTCTTTTGTTGTAAATTACAGTACATTCTTCTGATTCGCGTACAAAAAAGTATGATGCACCTTCAGAATTCACAGCCAAGTCACAGCGAAAACGACCTTCAATGAATTTGCCACTCTGCAAATTTATGTATTTCCATAAATATAAAGAGAAGGCTGGTGTTACAATTGTCTATCCTCGATCAAGCATATCTACCAAAGTTATCCTTCTAGGGAACCTAGGGGGCAACCTTATAATCATAGCATCATCCATCTTAATTGGGAGATGAGTTGCCACAATGACTATCCCACCCTTCTCGCGGTGCTCTGCAATTATTTGCTCCAATAACATTACACCTTCACCATCCAAAGCCACCGAAGGCTCATCGAGCAACCAGATTGGCCTGTCAATGGCAAGTAACCTTGCCAGCTGTAGCCGTTTTCTTTGACCCATGGAAAGCATTCTTGCCTTCTCTTTTGCTAATCTTCCTAGTCCCATAAACTCCAGTGCAGGCAGAGACTTCCCATGCTTCCCTTCAAGAAGTTCAAACCACTGAACATTGTCAAGAACCGTTAATTTTTCTTGCACGGCATCTTTCAATGACAGCCAATTGAGTTGAAGTTTGTACTGCTGAAAAACGCCTGAATCAGTTATATTGTGGCCATTCCAGAGGACCTCACCAGCTGAAGGTTTAGAGAAGCCAGCTAACATGCGCAAGAATGTGCTTTTACCCGAGCCATTGGTGCCGGTAAGCACAAGAGCGCCCCCATCATGAACAGAGACATTTACATGACGTAAAACTTGTTGGGCATTTCTCATGCATGAGACATTGTTAAGGAGGAGCCTCGGAAGAGGAGGTCTTCGCAGAGACATTGAGGCCGGGAGATGAGAAAACAAGTCAGAGCAAGGGGACCTTACAGGGGGTTTCAAGTAACTTGTACCTGGGGTAGTTTGAGAATTCTGAGATTGCAGTCTCAACTAATTTAGAGCAGGCACAGGATCCAAGAGTAGTTGCCACCACATGAAGCTGTCATGAAAATAAGCACAAATATAACTGACTTAAGTCTCCGGTTACCTATAAATTAAAGAAAATTTAAAATGTGACCAGATCTGATGAACCAGCTATAGCAAAAACTACAAAAATCTCTGGGAAAGATGTTCTTTTTACGTTATATGTCTATCAGAAAGGTAGTAAAGTATTTCCCCTTGGCAAATAACACGTTGGCAAAAGAGTTCCCCAAGAGACTATAGAGAGTATATATGAAACTATATCTGAGAACATGCACCAATGCATCAGGAATGTATGTGTGCATATCTCCGCTACAATATATTTCCAAATATAGACTCTTAACAAATGCCCCCATATCATTTGCTAGAATTTTTTACACTATAACACACCATCACGTCATTAAGGAAATGCATTCAAGCATGTTTTGCACACTCTGCAAAAGCCAAGGACTATAAATTCTGGTAATAAATCAACGCATGAGTTTTACAGCACATTGATACACCCATTCCTTAATTAGAAACAGAGTAAGAAAAGAAAGTTTCTATCTGTGTAACAGAAAAAGGCAGGCATGTGATCTTAAGGGCAGAAATTGATTGGATTAATTAACCTGGTCAAATTGAAACCTAATATACAGTTAACTGAAATTAGCACGTACGTGTCACCTTCCAGTCTTCAAGTATCATAGTATGTATCCTACTTCCTAACCTGCCTGTGAATCTGACAAAATGGCGATCAGTCATGAGTACGAGTATGCGCGCGCAAACGCACATATAAGTGCAGAAATGTACAACATAATCACCAATCACTTGGTTAGTCTATATACGATTCTTATTACCAGTTACCTGGATCCAATTTAAATAAAATAAAACAAAAACAAAGTATGTTTAATTGCCTGCCAATGCTGATACTGAAGAACATCAATCAATCAAAGAATCAAGAAATATATGAACTGAAATTGCAAGGTACCTTTCAAATCGGAGGAGAGACAGAGATAGAGTAGTCATTATCACTTAAAAGTTTAACATTCAAAATGGGGACTCTTAAAGCTTGAGTCAGTCATACAAGTACTACTCACGGCAACAAGAAATGACCACTGAAATGTGGGACTCAACTATAAACCAACTCAAGTTCAACCAGAGATTTCTGTAAAGAAGATTTAACTGAGTTGCATAGCACTGCCTTCAAATTTGAATTAGATAGACTGTTTCAAACAAAGGGAACAGTGTCATCTGCTTCAAGAGGTAAGAATTGCATACATTAAATCCTGCCCAGACCACAAAAACACAGTGAGTTGTACACTAGACCGTCCTTTATGCTGAAGTTAGAAAATTTAATGAGAAAAAATGGAACTCAACCAGGTTGTGTGTTGTGACAATGACGTTCCCAAGGTCATTGAGGCATTCACTCAAACAGCTCACGGGTGGCAGTTGGCAAACCACTTACAAGAGCCACTAACCCACATTGTAGGGATGGCGATTGGGTGGGTTGTGTCAGGTATGGGTCGTGTCAGAACGGGTAACGGGTCGTGACCCATTATAACCCAAATATTAAGCGGGCCAAAACGAGAACCGGGTCATGACCCATTATAACCCTGTTTTTTTTTCCCCAGCTGCCATTTATTCATAGAAAAAATAAATTGAACAATAATAAGTACAATTGAAAATTGAACAAGCATAAGTACAATTGAAAATTGAACAAGCATAAGTACAATTGCTCTTGAAGTTTATACACAAATTTTTAAAAAAAAAACAAACAACATTCTTACATTATTCAAAAACTCCAAAAAAGGTAGTCATTTGGTAACATTTATTATCTCAAGATCAAATTCACTAATTACGTTTGTAACATTTTATAGGCTATGTCTGCATATGGATATGAAATTGTTGAGACACTAATCATTGATATTGAGCCAGACGAGTATGTGAAGCGAGCCATGAATGAAATCAATGCTGGTAAAACATGAATATTGTAGCATCACTCATTAAATACTTAACATTGCATCAAAGAGTAAAATCTAAAATGTTGAAACACATATGCTACAAGGAATCTTAAACACCCGAGACATTTACATCTCAGTGCTTGAACAATTTTTTTCCGACCTTAGTAACTTGAACAATCCAGAGGGTTGCAGACTTAAAAGGCGAACAGCGCAACCTAATGAAGAAAACATGGTTGCTGGTGACTTTCCACATATCCCCTTTAGTGTGGGTAAAAGCCTAAAAGGGTATTTCAAAAACCAAGAGGAATTTAACCGGAAGCCTCAACAAAACCTCAATTACGTACCAATTTTTCCAAGATGAACAGTGTCACTGATCCAACTTTGAGATTGTGGTAATGGAAATAAATCACTGTGAACTTAAGAATATGCACACCTTGCTTGCTGCTCTTTGTTTTTCTTTTTGAAAAAGCAACCATTGCTGAAAAACCAACTCACCCCAACCCAAGTGACCAGAAAAATATAAGCAAAAGGCCAAAAAAGCATTTAAAAGATAACTAATCAATCAAGACTATAAAATGGATGACTTGTGGAAAATGCCAACTGTGAGATAAGACCACAAAATCTAAAATTTAAAAATAATATATGCCAAAAATGTTATAAATTGAAAGAATTCAATGCAGCAGTCTAGTGAGTATGGGAATAATTCAATGCAGTAAATGTAATTTTTGGGTGTAACAAACGGAGTATGCAACATAAGACCCGGTTCAAATGTCATAGGTTGTAACTGATAATGGCATGTCGTGCACATGTACCCCACGATTTGATACAGAGGCATCAAAGACACAACACAGCACATTCTTTATTTTTCTTCTCTCTGAACATGTTTCTGCTTCAGTGTTGGCTGAATAGCAAGCTGGCATAAGAAGCCGGATTTATGCAGGTAGCGAAACAGATGGTCTATTTATACTCATTCGAAAGAAGACAATTAGTGTGTAAGTACCGAGTACGTAGCCTAGACCAAAAATGGAAGAGGAGAAGCAGCAATCCAGAGCAGTAAATGTATCAATACTTCAGCATTGGTCCTTTCCTGTTTTCATTGTTTTCTCAATCCTGCCTCTACTTTGTCTTTGTTCCTATTTTTTTGGTTTGGGCTCACAAGTGAGCTTAGTTCTTACCGAGAGGAAAAACAACATCAACATCGACTACAAAGATGCTCTATTTAAGAGTATATTTTACTTCATAGATGTTTTCCTAATCACAATATAAAGTTTCACCAAAAAAACTAAAAATTAAGTAGACTTATCAACAACAAAAAAAAGAATAAATCTTTCAAGATGTTCACGTTCTGACAGTTCTGTAATTCAACAGAGTTATGCTAGATGATAACTCAAAATAATCATGCACACATTTAAGCGGATGTAAGGTGTCAAGCTATGATTGATCTCACACACAAATCCAAGAACAAGTAAATTTACAAGTTTCATAATGATCATGTTCAATAATTCAACAAAAGAAAAAAAAAACGAATTACTTCTATTAGTCCAATAACAAAAGCAGAATAATTCTATTGACTTGTGTAAGAGCGGTTCATGTTTGTTGAGTATAGTCAATTGTGCTAACTTAAAATAAAAAAGAAATTAAACCACTTTAATTCATTAAGATTATATAGCATTAATCAACTTTTACCATAATGTATAGATAAAAAATAAATTAAACCCAATTTTGAATTTTTTATTTCGCTTCAGTTTCACAGGAAATAAAATTAGCAGGCAAAAGCAAATCAAATTAATCAAAAGATTTTTCAATCAAAAGCAGTGAAAAATTCAATTATAGAATTGATAGATATACAATTCAATCGAGCAATTGATCGATGTGAAACTTAAACGAAATTTCCAAGGCCTTGCTAACCTTAACGAGATGGTCAAGCGAAGATGTAACTCAATTGATGATTACCTGAAGTATAGAGAGATGGGAGACCTCAATTTCGCCGTGGGAGAGGGAGACGGAGACAGAGGGGGAGAGAAGAGGAAGACGGAGACGGAGACGGGGAGAGAGAGGGATCGAGAACGACGACAGGACTAGGAAACTGGAAAGGGCATCCGGTTTATCGGTTTTTTTTTTTTTTTTTTGAGAAACAGGGGGCGTGCTAGATTTTATAAATAAAAAAAAAAAAAAGAGAATAACAAACTTGACGGGGAAAACCAGCCTGACCCTTATAATGGGAGGACAAATGAGCCTAACCTCGAAAAGGAGATTACAAACAAAGACTAAAAAAGGCTAAGCAAAAAATATCTAAGAGACCCGAACATAAGGAGTTCCAGCTTTGTCCAAAGTAACGAGCCCTCTAATTCTAGGAGGGAGAGAATAAAAGGACTCAAAATGAGCATCACAACCTTCATCCATTCCAACATTAGCCAGCGCATCAGCCACCGATTAACTTCTCTATAAACATGATAGAATGAGAGATCTAACTCCCTTTGAAGAAAGGAGATGGATCGAACCAAATAAGCACAATGCCAAGGAGGACGAACAATACCCTGAATGTAGTCAAGCAAACTTTTAGAATCAATTTCCACAATAGCATGCCGCAAACCCCTCTCCTGTAACCCGCGAATACCATGCAAAAGAGCCCATCATTCTGATTGAAAGCTAGACAAATGCCCATAATAATCGGAGAAAGCCCAGACTATGTCACCCATACTATTTCGTATGATGCCACCACCTGATCCCAATCCCGGGTTGCCCTTGCAAGCGCCATCTGTGTTGAGTTTATAAAAGCCGGAAGCATGCATAACCCAGTTAATCAACCTAATAGACTTGGTTGAAATATAGCCCAGGCGGGAAGAATAAAAATTATCCCAATTATCAACTGGAAGAGGGGAGATATTAGCACTTTTTAGAATAGAGATAATCAATTGTTTGATATTGTCTATAATCACCCGGCTAGGCTTACGAGTTCCTTCATGCAGGCAAGAGTTTCTATGCTTCCAAAGTTCCCATAAAATAACCTAAGGGGTGATAAAGTGCAAAGAAGAATTATCTTTCATCAGCCACCATGCATAACAGCCTGAATCTAAGGAATGAAAGGAAGAGGAGATATATGTTAAACCATTAAAATATAGCAAGATACCGCGAGCAGTGGGGCTTTCCAAGAAAACATGAGAGTAGGATTCAATACTCCCCGAATCACAGCAGTTACACCTCGAAGCCATGTGAACACCTTTTTTAATAATACTTTCGTCGAGCGGGAGCCTACGGTGCCAAAGACGCCACATAAAAATACTAATATGCCGCGGAAGGATTTTAAACCAGATGAATTTTGAGGGAGCGAAATTAGGCCATTTTCGCCGAATATGTTGCCCATCAGAAGCAAGAGTGAAGTTTCCTTTGGAAGTTAGGCTCCAAAAAGCATAATCAGGGAATTCCGTAAGGAAAATATTATGTTTTTTTATGGAGGCACAAGCGCTATGTCCCAACTCTATGCTAGCTGCATCAGATATCTGAGAAGGGGAGGAGAATAAGTCCTTAACTAAAGAGAATTGACTGGAAATTGGATGAAGATCAACTTCCAGAAGCCAGTTGTCGAGCCGCACCGAGCATTCTCCCTTGCCAATGATCCATTTGATAAAATGTTCAGTTTCAGATCTAATAGAGCATAGATGCTGCCAGGTAGAAGAGCCCGGAAAGGAGCAAATAGAAAGATGGGAAGAAGAAGCATATTTCTTCTGTATAAACTGACTCCAAAGGCTTTTAGATGTGCGAAGTTTCCACCATAGCTGAATCGAGTAAGCGTGGACGACTTCAGCGATGGATCGAATGCCGATACCGCCCTCATTAGAGGGTCTGCAACATTTATACCAAGAAATCCAGTGGGATTTACACTTGCCAACAATCGAACCCCAGAAAAAGTTAGCGAAGATCCTATTAAGGTGCTTGATAACCGCGGCAGGGGGGTTTAAAATCGTAATCTGATACATAGCAATAAAATGAAGAACGGAATTGATCAGGGTAGCTTTGCCTGCGTGGTTGAGGAAGGCTCCCATCCATGAATTAATTTTTGTTTGAATCTTGCCAATTAGGGGGTCAAAGAGACTTTTAGTTTTCCTCCCTTCAAAAAGGGGACAGCCTAGATAATTAACAGGGAGAGCTTGATTATTGAAGCCCACATGTCTCTTGATGGAATTCTACTGACAGAGATGTTTTTTGATACCATAAAACAACATTTTCCAACATTTATCAGTTGACCCAAAGTTTGCTCATAGAGATCCAGAAATTTTCGGTGCTGAAGAAGGGAATGCTTGTTACCATTACAAAAAATAACGATATCATCTGCAAAGGCCAAATGAGAAACAATTGGGCAGCCACTAGATGTAGAAAAGACATAATGAGGGTGATCTTGCTGCAATTTATTCAGCCCACGACTAAGAACCTCCGCCGCAATAATAAATAAACTAGTGGAAAGAGGATCCCCTTGCCGAAGGCTTCGAGAAGAGGGGAAGAAACCAACCGAGGAACCATTGATTAAAACGGAAAACCAATTGTTGGAAATAATCCGCCAAATCATATCGATAAAAATTTCACCAAAACCAAACTTTCTGAGCACCTCAATCAGGAAAAACCAGGAGACTCTATCAAATGCTTTGGCCATGTCTAATTTGAGAATCACATTATTGCCGTTAACCTTCTTCTTCAGATGGTGAATCATTTCATGGGCTAGAACTTAGTTATCCTGAATAAGCCTTCCTTTGGTAAAGGCACTTTGATTATCGGATATAATAAGTGGCAAAATTTGGGTCAGACGAACAGAAATGATCTTCGTAATGATTTTATTACAAAAATTGCAAAGGCTGATCGGGCGGAGATCTTTAAAGGATTCAATGTGAGCAGATTTAGGAATAGTGAGCAAAAGGGTGCTTGTCCATGATTTAGGCATATCAAATCCAGCAAAAAATTCTGAAATGGCGAGAAACAAATCTTCAGCAATAATATCCCAGCAAGATGTATAAAATGTCCCCGGTTTATCGGGTTAAGTCTTCAAAATCCGCTCTTAACCCGTCAGTTTAACGGGTAAATACGGGTATGGTAAAGCTCGGATCGGGTGGGTTTTCAAGTCCTGTTCAGGATTGCCATCCCTACCACACGTGGGATTGGTCAAATATTCCGCACACAGTTAACTTCGACACATAAATTTTTTAATCTAAGAAGAGCCAGAGAAAGAAACTTTAATGGATAGTTGGACTCACCTGAACGGAAATCAGGGTAGTCGGAGCATTTCGCTGAATAAGGTAGTATGACGATAAATGGAGATTGGAGGTTGAGATTGACTGAGGAACGACAAAAAAGCTATCTATTAACAAGAAGAAATTGAGATTGACTGAGGAACGACACCTATTGAAAAGAAAGAATTCAAGAATCAAAGAATAAAGCACAGAATGAAGAGAGCGAAGTGGGAATATGAGAACTTAGGTTATGCCTTTCAAGAGCAACAAGAATAATGCTGTCAAAATTGAGCCCCTCGGATAGGCCGGTCCAGCCCACCCGATTTTTAAGGGTATGGGCCTTAATTTAGAAGGCGTGAAAAAAGTCGAACTTCTTTGGCTCGGCCCGTTAGGCATGTGGGCCGCATTTGACTCGTCCTTAAAAAGTCTGACCCGGTTCGATTATAAAGTTAAACACTTAAACTTAATTACAAAATTAAAAATTAAAAACTAAAACATAAATCTAAAAAATAAAAACTATCAGACATTCATTTAGATTACTTTTGTTTCTTTTGGTTAGATAAATTTATGATACAGTATGATCTATTTCTAAATCATTATTGTCTTTTTGGTTGAAACTCGTATTCTAAATTGATGGAAGTGAAACTTACAAAGAGGAAATGAAGCTGATCTTCCAAGTTCCAATCTAGTTTAGTATGGTTGTGGTTAGTAATTTTATCGAAACTGATCTATTTAATTGAGTATCTCTATTTGATATTAGCTAATAAAAAGCCTCAATAGTATAAACTTGATAAAACATAAAATTTAAATGCTTGATTGTGTCAATTGAATCAAAAAATGAACATTTGCTAGTTAGTATGGTTTTGCAAACTAGAACCCGAAAAACTTTGTCTATTCTCAGAAAACACATATTAACAAATTATGGACAATATGATGAACTTCAATTTGGTTATAACTTTTTTGAAAAAAATACCTTTCAAGTAGCGCATGTATTTTTTCTTTGGTCTGTAACATTATAGTTTTTCTAGTTTCTGTTTCGTTTAATTATTGAAGTTACTACATTTGTTTATATTTGCTTTTGTTGCACTTTTGTTTTGTAATTGTGAAAGTTAAACTAGTAAGTATGTGTGTTTTGAACTTTTGACGTGTTACATAACTTTTATTAGCTAATTTGTGAGGTTTTTTAATTAAAAAATATTTATTTTTTTGGCCCAGAAGCCCAAAGTGCTCATGGGTCGGGCTTGGGTTCTATGAGGCGCGCTATTTCGGGCCAGTCCGTCGTTAAACGAGGCCCGATGGGCTTGGGCTGGGCCGGCCCCCTTGACAACTCTAGCGAATAAGAGACGTTCATGATTTAGCCGTAAAAATAGAATTACCAATTAAAAGTATGAGTAATTCATCCGTAAAGTAGATCTTCTCACTGACTTTCCATATCTTCCATAGTGCACTGAAGATCTCGGGAACTGCACAACAAGACTCAAAGAAAGGGGAACTGGAAAGGGAAGCTCATGGGACAAGGAAGACTTTTTTTCCAAAAAAATAGATAACCACACTCGTCTTCCGGATCAATCGCACTGTCTATGAATCAAGAATAGCCATCGATCAGTCAGAAACCTATTAGAGTCGCGCTATCTGGCCACTTCAAATTTGCCTGAAGCATTAACAAGTCTTTGCTAATCAAGTCACTTTTCTGCATTTTTTTCTTAAAGGCAAAATTAAATCTACATAATCATTGGGATAGGATTCAATATCATTCCTTAATGCTTACTCCGTTGTTGCTCTCTCATGCTATATATTTTCATTAGTTACCAACCTTTTAAGCATGAATATTCATTTTTTGCTTGCAGCTGATCAGGAATTTATATAATAGATACATGGTCATGAACTTCCCAACCTCATCGGGACATATGAATTCATATACAGCTTCAATATGCGATTTCCTTAGTCGTTGGTGATATAAATTCGTAAAGATCTTACTTGTAAGCAATTCTATTTTGAGAAATTAGAAGTAATGTCAAGAATTTGATTTGAATTATTTTCTATAAAAAATAAAAAATTTAATCTAAATACATCCTTGATGTGACAACATTATTAATAGAAGTAATTATAGTTTCTCTAACATTCTCTGTCATTTGTATTTTATATGTTTTTGGTTTCTTCGCAATTCCTTTATTTGAGACTTTTAACGTAAGGGTTTTAAACAGAGAAGAAAAAGTTGTCGCATATAACTAGCCCAAAAGAACATGTAATTTTACCAGTTAACACTATTGGAGACCTGCTTCATTTTTGAAAGATTGATGTAAACTAAGACTACAAGTTCCATTAAATGTCATGTTTCTGTCAAATCTGTTGCATGTGTTCGTTAATTTTCCTTTTGAGGATCAGCTAGTCATGATCCTCAGTGCATTCACCCTTATGTCATTGACTGCAATGCCTTGTTTAGTTGTTTCCTGCCATTTCAATTTCTTAAGACTAAACTAGTTTTAGCAAATTACATGATTTTCTCCCTTCTTTAATTGGTATTCTCTATTTACCCATCTTCAAATATTTGTCAAAAATAGAACATGGGAGAAAACATGAGTCTTATACTAACATGCATGGCTTAATTGCATCATTCAATCTGGTATGTTTTGAAGTCTAAGAAGTCTAAGAATTCTTAAGCCAAAAATATTTTCAATGGAACTAAAAAAATTACACCAAAACAGTCCCTAAACCCAAAATTACTTTATTGCAAAAACACAAACCCAATAATAATGAGCCTCCAACAGAATTCACAAAAACACAAACCCAATTCTGCTCATTGAATTAATTTATTGCAACCCAAACTCTTGCAGATGCAAATTCAGGGACACATTATCCAGCAAATTCAGGGACACAATGGTTCATTCGCTCCAAATCAACAAACAAGAAACAACTAAGCACTAAATATGATTAAACATAGCTGGAATTCAAGATCAAAACTTTCAAACAGCAAATCAAGAAATCTGAACCCACAAAGCAAAGATATTGAGAGAGAGACTTACTGTATGAACGAGAGAGAACCAGATAGAATCTTCAAACACGAAATGCCGCCCAATTAAAACCCTAGAAACCGGCGTCGTTATCGCCCTAACACAAACAATCAGAATCGAAGAATTGCAGGTCCAGTCCAGATGAATAGGCGAATCTGACAGAGCATGAGAAATTCGAAAAACCTGGTGATTGAAGAACAGGAGTTGGAGGCTTGCCAGACGTGGGGAAGACGATCGGAGATGGGCTTTCTTGGCCGGAACGGGTACCACGCGGCTGGATCTGAAGGCGATTGTGGGTGGAGATGGAGGATAGCAAACAGACTTAATCGATTAAATAGCAAACCAATACATAAAATCACAAAATAATTACAAAAAAAACAAAACAAAAAAGGAAGTGAACTCACCTGATTTGGTAGCAGTGGTGGCGGTGGCGCAGTCGACGGTGGCCGTAAGAAGACGAGGGAGAGAGTGAGAGAGACGAAATTTCTGGCTAGAGTCGGTGCCGGTGATGGCGAGGGTGGCGGCGAGCAGGTAGGAAGCAGGGGAGGAAGGCGGCGGCGACGAAGAGAGAAGATCGAAGGAATTTTGAGTGAGAGAGAGGAAGGCTGCGTTTTGTTTAGACGGGAGATATTTTAGGGTTAAAGGGATCACTAACTTCTATTTATACCTAGGGTTTTGTTTTTTGTTTTTTTTTTATTATCAGCTTATACACATAACTAGTGATTGCTAATTATTTACGTATTATCTTTTTTATGTCACAGTGTGTGCGCGTAATACATAATATAATATTATTAATTTATTAAATTCAATTTAATTTAGTTAAATAATATTATTTAGTCTTTCACAATCTTGTTGTCTTTATTTATCTTGAATTTAATTTAATAAATACATAAAACGGTTTTATTTGATTTTTTTTCTTAATTTATATTTTCAATTTATAGTTTTTATCTTTAATTTAATTTAATAAAAAAAAGTGTGTGCGAGTAATTCATAATATAATATTATTAAATTATCAAATCCAATTTAATTTAGTTAAATAATATTATTTAGTCTTTCACAATCTTGTTGTCTTTGTTTATCTTGAATTTAATTTAATAAATACATAAAACGGTTTTATTTGATTTTTTTTCTTAATTTATATTTTCAATTTATAGTTTTTATCTTTAATTTAATTTAATAAAAAAAAGTGTGTGCGCGTAATTCATAATATAATATTATTAAATTATCAAATCCAATTTAATTTAGTTAAATAATATTATTTAGTCTTTCACAATCTTGTTGTCTTTGTTTATCTTGAATTTAATTTAATAAATACATAAAACGGTTTTATTTGATTTTTTTTCTTAATTTATATTTTCAATTTATAGTTTTTATCTTTAATTTAATTTAATAAAAAAAAGTGTGTGCGCGTAATTCATAATATAATATTATTAAATTATCAAATCCAATTTAATTTAGTTAAATAATATTATTTAGTCTTTCACAATCTTGTTGTCTTTGTTTATCTTGAATTTAATTTAATAAATACATAAAACGGTTTTATTTGATTTTTTTTCTTAATTTATATTTTCAATTTATAGTTTTTATCTTTAATTTAATTTAATAAAAAAAAGTGTGTGCGCGTAATTCATAATATAATATTATTAAATTATCAAATCCAATTTAATTTAGTTAAATAATATTATTTAGTCTTTCACAATCTTGTTGTCTTTGTTTATCTTGAATTTAATTTAATAAATACATAAAACGGTTTTATTTGATTTTTTTTCTTAATTTATATTTTCAATTTATAGTTTTTATCTTTAATTTAATTTAATAAAAAAAAGTGTGTGCGCGTAATTCATAGTTTTTATCTTAAGTTAAGTTACGTTACATTTAAGTTTAGTTAAGTTACGTTACGTTTAAGTTAAGTTAAGTTAAATTAAGTTAAGTTAAGTTAAGTTACATTTAAGTGAAGTTAAGTTAAGTTAAATTACGTTTAAGCTAAGCTAAGTTAAGTTACGTTACGTTTAAGTTATGTTAAGGTAAGTTAAGTTACGTTTAAGCTAAGTTAAGTTAAGTTACGTTACGTTTAAGTTAAGTTAAGGTAAGCTAAGTTAAGCTAAGTTAAGTTAAGCTAAGCTAAGGTAAGTTAAGTTAAGTTAAGTTAAGTTAAGCTAAGCTAAGCTAAGCTAAGTTAAGTCAAGTTAAGTTAAGCTAAGTTAAGTTAAGTTAAGTTAAGTTAAGTTAAGTTAAGTTAAGTTAAGTTAAGTTAAGTTAAGTTAAGTTAAGTTAAGTTAAGAAGTTAAGTTGCGTTAAGTTGGGTTGTTGCTGTTAAGCTAAGTTAAGTTGCTGTTAAGCTAAGTTGTTGTTGCTGTTGTTAAGGGTTGCTAATTGCTAAGTTAAGAAGTTGCTGTTGTTGAAGTTGTTGTTAAGTTAAGTTAAGCTAAGGTTAAGTTAACTTGCTGGGTTGCTGTTGCTTGTTAAGTTGCTGCTAAGTTGCTGCTGTTGCTTAAGTTGCTTAAGTTGCCGCTTGTTGCTGTTGCTTGCTAAGTTGCTGCCAGTTAAGTTAAGCTGCTGCTTAGTTGCTTGCTGTTAAGCTAAGCTTCGCTAAGGGTTAAGTTGCTAAGTTGTTGCTGCTTGCGCTGCTGCTGCCAAGTTGTTGCTGTTAAGCTGTTAAGCTTAAGTTAAGTTGCTAAGTTGGCAAGTTGTTGTTGTTAAGCCAAGCTAAGCTGTTAAGCTTGCTGCTGCTTTGCTAAGTTAAGTTGTTGGTTGCTGTTGTTAAGTTAAGTTATGTTGCGTTAAGTTAAGTTAAGCCGGTTGTTAAGTTGTTGTTGTTGCTGTTGTTAAGCTGCTAAGTTAAGTTGTTAAGTTAAGTTAAGCTAAGTTATTAAGTTATGCCTCAAGCTGCTGCTGTTGTTACGTTGCCAAGCCAAGTTAAGTTAAGCCACGCTTGCTAAGTTGCCAGTTGCTGCTGCCAAGTTGTTAAGTTAAGTTGCCACGTTACGTTGTTAAGCTGCTAAGCCAAGTTGTTAAGTTGCTGTTACATTTAAGTTGCCAAGTTAAGTTACATTACGTTGCTGCTAAGTTGCTGTTGCTGTTAGTTGCCACGCCACGCTTGCTAAGTTGTCACGCCACGCGTTAAGTTGCTGCTGTTGCTGTTACATTAAGTTGCCACGTTGGCTGCCACGCTTGCCACGCTGTTGTTGGCTAAGTTACGTTGTTGGTGCCACGTTACGTTAAGTGCTGTTAAGTTACGCCACGCTTAAGTTGCTGTCACGTTAAGTTGCCAAGTTGCTGCCAAGTTACATTACGCTTAAGCCGGTTGCTTGGTTGTTGCTTTCGCTAAGTTGCCAAGTTAAGCCGCTGCTGCTGGGTTAAGTTGCTGTTCGCTGGCCAAGCTGTTGCTGCTGCTGCTAAGTTAAGTTGTTGCTAAGTTAAGCCACTTAAGTTGCTGCTTGCAAGCTTAAATTAAGTTACGTGAAGTTAAGTTAAGGTAAGTTACGCCACGCTAAGTTAAGTTAAGCTAAGTTGCTGTTGCTTTCGCAAAGTTAAAGTAAGTTGTTAAGTTACGTTAAGTTACATTACGCTACGCTTACGCGTTTCGTTAAGTTACGATACGCGTTAAGTTATACCATCTCGCCAATAGCGTAGCGTGTTTTCATGTTATAATGGTCCATCGTACTTTATTATAACATTTCGCCAATAAGGGGCGTAACGGTTTTCATGTTATAATGGTCCATCGTGACATTCATTATACCATTTCGTCCAATAGCGAGTATGTTTTCATGGTATAAGGTAAATGGTCCTATCGTACTCCATTATACCATTTCGCTAATAGACGTTTATCATGTTTCATGTTATAATGGTCCATCGACATTATACCATTTCGCCAATAGCGTGAAGGTTTTCATGTTATAATGGTCTATCGCATCCATTATACCATTTCGCTAATAGACGTATGAGCATGTTTCATGTTATAATGGTCCATCGTATTCATTATACCATTTCGCCAATAGGAAGCGTAGCGTGTTTTCATGTTATAATGGTTTCTATCGTGACTCCATTATACCATTTCGCTAATAGACGATCATGATTTCATGTTATAATGGTCCATCGCATCCATTATACCATTTCGTCAATAGGCGTAGCATGTTTTCATGGTATAATGGTCTATCGTACCATTATACCATTTCGCTAATAGATGTATCATGTTTCATGTTATAATGGTTCATCATACCCATTATACCATTTTGTCAATAGTTTCCCACAGCTTTTCATGTTATAATGCTCCATCGTAGTCCATTATAACATTTCACCATAATAATGCGTAACGTGTTTTCATGTTATAATGGTCCATCGTACTTCATTATACCATTTCGCCAATAGTCATTACTTTGTGTTTCATGTTATAATGGTCCCATCGTAGTCCATTATACCATTTCGCCAATAGCGCAAGCAGTTTCGCCAATAGGCGCAGCTGGTTACGCTTTCAAGCCAAGTGCCAGGTTAAGTTGCTGCTGTTGCCACGCTTTTGCTGTTGGGTTAAGTTAAGTTAAGTTGCCACGCTACCTAAGTTGCTGTTGCCACGCCACTACGCTACGCCAGTTGCTGCTGTTGCTAAGTCGCTGTTGCTGCTGTTGTAAGTGAATGTTTTAATTTTTGTTTATATTGATGCTAATCATTTTAATTATTGCTTATATTATTAAATTAACATTTCAAATATTAATTTAATTGCCAAGTTAATCTGTACGTTAAGTTACGCCATTAAGTTGTAATATGAATGTTTTAATTTTTGTAATTATATTGATGCTAATCATTTTAATTATTGCTTGCCATATTATTAATTTAAATTTTAAAATATTATTTAATTTTAATTTCACTTAAGTTACGCATTCACGCCACGTTACGTAATGTGACGCCACGTTTTAATTTTTGTAATTATATTGATTTAATCATTTTAATTATTGCTTATATCATTAATTAAAATTTAAAATATTATTTAAGTTTAATTTTAATTTGTTAAGTTACGTTACGCTAGTTAAGTTGTAATGTGAATGTTTTAATTTTTGTAATTATATTGATGCTAATCATTTTAATTATTGATATTATATTATTAAATTAACATTTCAAATATTATTTTAATTTAATTTCAATTTAAGTTAACGTGGTGTTACGTTAAGTTACATTAAGTTGTTGTAATATGAATGTTTTAATTTTTGTAATTATATTGATGCTAATCATTTTAATTATTGATATTATATTATTAATTTAAAATTTAAAATATTATTTTAATTTAATTTCAATTTAAGTTAACGTTATGCTAAGTTAAGTTAAGTTAAGTTGTAATAATGTGAATGTTTTAATTTTTGTAATTATATTGATGCTAATCATTTTAATTATTGATATTATATTATTAATTTAAAATTTAAAATATTATTTTAATTTAATTTCAATTTAAGTTAACGTTACGTTACGTTAAATTAAGTTGTAATGTAATTGAATGTTTTAATTTTTATAATTATATTGATGCTAATCATTTTAATTATTGATATTATATTATTAAATTAACATTTCAAATATTATTTTAATTTAATTTCAATTTAAGTTAACGCACGTTACGTTGTTGTTGTAATGTGAATGTTTTAATTTTTGTAATTATATTGATGCTAATCATTTTAATTATTGATATTATATTATTAAATTAACATTTCAAATATTAATTTAATTTAATTTCAATTTAAGTTTACATTTAAGCTTAAGTTGCTTAAGTTGTTGTAATGTGAATGTTTTATTTTTGTAATTATATTGATGCTAATCATTTTAATTATTATTATATTATTAAATTAACATTTCAAATATTATTTTAATTTAATTTCAATTTCAAGTTTACGCACGTTGCTGTTGTTGTAATGTGAATGTTTTATTTTTGTAATTATATTGATGTTAATCATTTTAATTATTGATATTATATTATTAAATTAAACATTTCAAAATATTATTTTTAATTTAATTTCAATTTAACGTGTTAACGTTAAGTTGTAATTTTGAATTAATTTTATTTTTTGTAATTATATTGATGCTAATCATTTTAATTATTGATATTATATTATTAAATTAACATTTCAAATATTAATTTAATTTAATTTCAAATTAATTTCATATATTTTTTGATATTTTATATTAATTAGAATTCAATTTAATT
>CM028384.1:71271702-71305138 GCA_013146195.2 Codonopsis lanceolata | reverse complement strand
TAGAAATGACCTAGGGTTGGGCCATGAAGCATATAGCTTCAATTTCTCCAAATTTGGGAATTTAGAGCAAAGACTCATCTGAGTCGATTCTAGGAAGATTTGAACTTGATAAACCCTAATTTCAATCCCTTACGAAGTTTGGACAACGTTTTGGTCAAGTTTTACTCAATGTTTAAGTTGAGTTTATTTATGTGCATTTGAACCCGTCATGATTATTTGGTTATGAGCAATTGATTGCCTTGACTTGGTTTATTGTAGAGAATTATAATTTACTTGGCTCCGCTCTAGTGAGTTCGGCTTGCCTAATTCGATCATTATTTGGTTTTACGGTAAACATCTACTTGAGCAATGCATTAAGTCCAACTGGCACTATTTGGTTTGATCTTTTTATGTCGTAGGACGATGTATAGCCTTCACGACTGAGATTCGTGCTCGCTATGGACGCCGCACTGACCTCACACACCTCTCCATCAGGTCGCAACGGGAAGTAGCCCCTGCCGTAACAATAAGTGCGTCATCGGGTCGCTATTAGCCGGCGGAGTTCGGTATATCGATGCAAGTCACGAGCATCGTAGTCACGATATTGGGTTAACAAACTATTTTGCAGAGCTACGAAGCGGCCGTGCCTATATCATATCCTACTTGTATGATTTATTTCCCTTGCACTTACGTGAATAATGCTAAGTGCTATATGATGAACGTGAACTATAATTGTGATAAATGCCATGTTATAACATGATCATGCATTTTAGTAACTTACTAAGTCTTTCGACTTACCCTATTTGTTTGCTTTGTCTTTCCTTAGATCCGAGCCGAGAGACGGTCCACGTTAGACCCGCTTATCCCTCGCTTGGTTGGTTGTATTCGCAAGGTTGCTCTTTTGGACTTCTATTAGTTAATCTTTTATTTTGGAAAGGATTGGAAGCAAGTCATGTAGACTTGGCTTGGGGTTTTGTGTTGTTGTTGTAACTTAACTACTTAATACTTGTAATCTTTTGGTCATATGCCGACTTGTATGTCGAGCCTGCTTATATGTGTATGGTTCACTACGGTTTTCTTCCGCTAAAGCTCGCTTAAATTATTGTTGTTGTTGTTGTCTCCGGCATGTTGTGGCCGCTGAGGTTATTCTAAGCATGTGTTAATAATTGTAGGAGTAGTTGTTCCGGTTCTACCTAACGTAACGCCGCCGAAGACTTGTTTAAATTAAGTTGTTTTTCCCGCCAAGTGTAGCCGAAGTTGTTGTTTGTATGCGATGTTCGCCACATGAATTTTATGATCCTACTATGCATGCTTCCTTGTGTTATTGATTATTTGACGGCACGCTTACTCTGATCTCATCGGGGTCCTGCGGGTCTGCCTGGTATCGTAAAGAGCTATAGTTAGCCGCCTCGGCCAGATAGGTTCCATGGCCTAGTTGGGTTGGTTATTTGTGTGTTGATTTTAACGCCGAGTGAATTCTTGTAGGAGTCCGATGGTTAATCCAGTGAGAGGTAGACCTGTGAGAGTTCCTGCTTGAACCTCGAATTAGAGGTACCGCCGCCGAGGATCCTGTGTAGTTCCAGGATATGGCCGAACTACATCGCAGATTGTTAGCTTTTCCGGGTCAAGCAGCGGGCAGCCGTGGAGGTCAGCAGAGGAGCAAGACCACCACCACCTCCACCACCGAGACCAAGGATCGACACTACTCTCTTAGAGAGATTTCTTAAGCTAAAGCCTAGTTCGCTTCTTTGGAGAACCGAAACCGAGAGAAGTCGAAGTTATGGATGGAGGAAATGATCAAGGTATTGTCCATGTTGGGGTGTACCGACGAAGAAAGGTTATGCTAGCCACTTTTAAGTTTAAGGGAGCCGCCGAACATTGGTGGACCGTGTTGAAGGAGAGTTGGGAGATGCAACAAGTTCCCATTACTTGGGCCAATTTCCAAAGAGAGTTTAAGAATGAGTATGTGCCTGGACGTAGTTCGCAACCAAAGAGAGAAGGAGTTCTATGATCTTGAACAAGGTAGCATGACCGTGGGGCGTAGTATTCTCGCAAAGTTCGCAGCACTGAGCCGATATTGTACGATCCGATTCCCACTGAGGCAAGGAGAACACACAAGTTTGTGAAGGGGTTAAGAACCGAAGTTTAGAAAGCGTATTCTAGCGCTTAAGCTCACCGATATTCTGACCGCAGCTTGATAGAGCTTTGAGGTGAGGTCGAGCAAGATATGAGGAGCACCGAGTCAAGAATAATTCTAGTGGTGCACGTACTGCACTCGTAGCACTACCAACAAGAATCGTGGAAACAATTCGGTAATGTAAGAGGATATCAAGGGAACCGTGATAAGAGAAGTGGAGGCCAAGTTAGCCACAAGCCGGGAAGCAAGGTAACAATACTTCTTCATCTGGCGGGCAACAAGGACGTCAGAGAAGGGAGTATGACTTGCGCTATTGTCGTAGGGACACACAGTACGGCTGATTGGTGTCAGGCAAAGCTTGGAAAGTGTACAATTTGTGAGATGGTACTATTTTAGGAAGGAGTGCCCGAAAGTCGGGCAACTCAACCGAAATGTGGCTCAGCCGGAGCCAAGAGAAGTGTAGATGGGAAACCAAAGGTTCAAGGTCGGGTGTTTGCGCTGATCGCGAGGTTCAGTGGGTCTACTGCCGTGATAGGAGGTACTCTTTCTATATTCGATCATAAGGCTCGAAGTTCTCATAGATCCGTGGTCTTCAAGATTCTTATGTTGCTTCTCGCACTTTGTTGAGAATCTTTCGTATTGCCTCATTGCCCAATTTGCCATATTTGCTTGAAGTGGTTCTACCCCGCCGGGGAATATATGCTCGTCTCAAGTATTTAAATCTTGTGATGTTTTGGTGGGTGACCACACCTTGCATGCGGATTTGGTAGTTCTCCCTATACGTGATTTTGATGTGATTCTTGGCATGGATCCGGTTATGTGCTTATCATGCTATAGTTGATTGCCATAGAAAGCGGGTTACTTTTATATGCCGGGTGTGCCTCGAAGTTTACATTTGTGGGTGATCATGCATCGAGTGATTTGCATTTTATTTCTGCTCTAAGATTATGGTTAGAAAATTATTGTCTCAAGGGTGTATGGGTTATCTTGCATGCGTTGTTGATAAAGAAGTCTTCGCCTAATTTAGAAGAGGTTCCGTAGTATGTGAGTTTCCCGATGTGTTTTACCGACCATGCTATGCCACCCGATAGAGAGCTAGAATTTTGTATTGAACTTATTCCTGGGACTTCACCGATTACTAAGGCACCGAGATAGGATGGCGCCAAGGGAGCTTAGGGAGTTGAAAACCCGCTTGCAAGAACTCCTAGAGATTGGCTTTATTAAACCGAAGTGTGTCGCCTGGGGCACCTCGGCCTTATTTGTGAGGAAGAAAGATGGAAGTTTGGCGGTTATGCATAGATTATCGAGAATTGAATAAGGCGACTCATTAAGAATAAATATCCACTACCCCACATTGATGACCTCTTTTTGGGGACCCCAATTGCAAGGGTCTATTGTGTATTCTAAGCTTGATTTGAGATGGGTTACTACCAATTGAAGGTTAGAGAGGAAGACATTCCAAAGACGCCGCACTAGGTATGGGCATTTTGAATTCGTGGTGATGCCGTTTGGTTGACGAATGCACCAGCCGTGTTTATGGATTTGATGAACCGTGTCTTTCACAGCTATCTTGATTGCTTTGTTGTAGTCTTCATCGATGATATTTTAGTGTATTCGAAATCTCTGGAGGAGCATGAGAAACACTTCGAGGATTGTTATCTATTCTTCTGAGAAGCAGCCTTTTACGCCAAGTTTAGCAAATGTGCTTTTTGGCTCGAGGAAGTATCTTTCTTAGGCATATCGCTTTAGCGCCGGATAGCCGTTGATCCTTCTAAGATGAAGCGGTGATGAATTGGAAGAGGCCTAGTTCATCGAGGTTCGTAGTTTCTTGGGTTCGGGTTATTACCTGAGGTTTATTGAAGGTTTTTCTAGAATTGTGACCTATGACGAGGTTGACACAGTAAGAATGTGCCGTTTGTTTGGAGCGAGAAATGTGAGTCTAGTTTCCAAGAGCTTAAGAATCGGTTGACATCGGCACCTATTTTGGCTTTGCCTAGTGGAGGAGATAATTTGTGATCTACGCCGATGCTTCCAAGGAAGGTTTGTTTGATGCGTAATGAAGGGTGATCGCCTATGCATCGAGGAAGTTGTCTATTCATGAACGCACTACCCGACACACGATGGAGTTGGCTGCGATTGCATAAATGGAAACACTACTTGTATGGGTCTAAGTTTGAGATCTTCACCGACCATAAGAGTTTGAAATACTTGTTTTCAAAAAGAATTGAACATGAGACAACGAAGGTGGATGGAAAAGTTAAAGGACCACGATTGTACTATCTTGTATCATCCGGGAAGGCAAATGTGGTAGCGGATGCCTTGTAGAAAGTTCATATGTCGTGGTGATGGTTAAGGAGGAAGATGTTGAGGATTTGCGAGATTGGAGTCCTAGTGTTTATGATAGAGGTGTAATTTTCAAATGTTCGCTACGCGCCTTTGTTTGGGAAAATTAGAGAAGAGCAAGGAATGATCCTGAGTTGAAGAAAATTATTGATGGGTTGTCGAGAATGTATCGCCCGATTTGTGGTTAATAGTGAGGGTACTTTGACATTTCGAGGTAATTTGTGTTCCTTGTAATACCGAATTGAAGAGGTTGGTTCTTGATGAGGCTCATAAGACGAAGTATACCATTCACCCGGGAGCACGAAATGTACTTAGATTTGAAAAGACGCTTTGGTGGAAGGGTATAAGAGAGAAATTATGAGTATGTGTCGAAATGTTTGACTTGTCGCCAGGTTAAGGCCGAGCATCGAGGCCCGCAGGATTTCTACAACCATCGGAGATTCCCTGAGTGGAAATGGGAGTTCATTACTATGGATTTTGTGATGGTTATCCAAGCACGCGAGAGGGTTTAATGCGCTGGGTTATAGCCGATGATTGACTAAGTCCGCACACTTCATTCCGATAGCTATCACTTATTCGTTGACTCGCTTGGCGCCTTTGTATATTCGTGAGATCGTGAGACTTCATGGCGCACCTGTTAGTATTGTGTCCGATAGAGATCCGAGGTTCACGCCAAGATTTTGGAAGTCATTGCAGAAGCTTGGGGACCGATTAGACTTCAAGCTTTTCATCCGCAAACGGATGGTCATCCGAGCGATTGATTCGTATTTTGGAGGATATGCCATGAAGCTTCAGGCTGGATTTCAAGGAAGCCGATTCTCACTTACCTTTGCCGAAGTTTGCGTGATAATAACAGCTTACCAACGAGTATCAAGATGGCGCCGTATGAAGCTTTGTATGGGCGTAAGTGTAGATCGCCAATTTGTTGGGATGAAGTTGGAGAGGCGAAACTTTGGGGTTCCGAATTAGTGCAATGGTTGAGAGCGTGAAGTTGATTAGAGATCGCTGCGCACCGCTCAAAGTCGACAAAAGAGTTATGCACAATCGAAGACGGATCTTGAGTTCCAAGTGGGTGATTACGTGTTCTGAAGGTAACACCGAGGAGAGGTACTAAGAGGTTCGGCAAGAAAGGGAAGCTTACACCGAGATACATTGGTCCATTTGAGGTTCTTGAGAGAGTTGGGACCCTTAGCGAATAAAGCATTGCCACCTTCACTTTCTGAGACTCATAACGTATTCCATGTTTCCATGTTGCGAAAGTATTTGAAGGATGAGTCCCATGTACTTGAGTATGAAGAGATCACGCTTGAGCCGGATATGTCTTACGTGAAAAGCCCGGAAGATTTTGGATACCAAGGAGCAAGTTCTACGAACCAAAAGAATTCCCTTAGTCAAAGTTCTTTGGAGGAATCACAACATTGAAGAAGCGACTTGGGAGGAAGCGAGATGCGGAGAAGCATCCACATTTATTCGACGAACTTGGTAAGAATTTAGGGACTAAATTCTAAAGGAGGGAGAGTGTAACCCCATAATCTTGCATGTGCATTCTATGCTTGTCTTTATACTTTCTTGGTTGATTGTGAGCATGTTTACTTGGTATATAAATGTTTTAGAATCATTCATAGATCATTCTAGAAGTCCATAACATGTTTAGAATCATATAAACTTGTTTGTTGAATCGCCGGTTTGATCGTTGAATTTGGCCTTAGCGATTCCTCTCGTTGCTCGTATTTGCTTCTATTTCGACGCATTTAAGTGTTCGTTGAGTTCTTGGCTTTCTATTCAGGTCTTAATCATGTTGAAACAAACCTTTTTCATGCCCAAGATATCCTAGTTTGATTGATGTTTGATTTGAGTTTAATCCGTTGTTCATTCGTCAGTGGTTCGCGCCTTGTTCTAGCTTGTTCCGGTTGTTCGGTGCTTCCGACTTGTTTTGAGTAGGGTTAGACCTTAGAATGGTTGCCCAAAAGTTTGGGACCATTTAGATCAAGTTTAGATCAAGTTTTAGAGGTTCCGAGCCGAGGCGCCGCATTGAGTCAAGAGGCGCCCGCCTCAAATGCAGGGAGCAATTGTGAATGGTCTGAACTGGGAGGCCAAGAGCCGAGGCGGCCGCATGGCCTTGGGTGAGGCGCCCGCCTCACCCGCCGTGTCCGTTACGGGATGATTTTCTCCCTGCTTTGAAATGGACGACTTGTACACTTCAAACCCCTATCTAAACCTATCCTAAACCTCCCTAACCCTTCCTACTTAAGTCCTAACATCCCTAACTAGTTTTTAATGATAGATTAAGATCACCTTAGTGACCAATTAAGCCACAAATCAGATTAGAAAGGGACCACAAGTGGTTGACACTTGTCCCACTCAACTTTGACTCTTATAAGCCACAAATCGCTCTTTTTCCACCTCATTTCCAGAGCTCTTTCAAAAACGAATTTCATCTCTCTAGTTCTTCCATGGTTGCTTGAGGTCTTCATCTTCATCTTCAATCATCCATTCATCCTTTGCCCAAGAGCCCTTCATTAAAGTTGTAGAGCTCAAGAAGAGGAGCATTTCCATCCGATTGGTTTCTTCCATTTCTTTCTTTGGTGTATAACTTGTAAGTTACCTTCTTCTTCTTCTTTTTAGTTCTCATTGACCCTAAGGAAACAAAGCCTATGGTGGTTGAGGTCAATGAGGGCACATGTATGCTTCCTATGCTATCTTCTTGTATGTTGAGATTTTGAGCTTGTTAGAGCATGTATAGGTTGAATTCTTGCTTGTGAAAGTCTATATTATTCTTTCATCATCTTGTCTATTTAAGATTTTAAACATGTTAGAAACATGTATATTATTTGTTGTTGGAAGTTTGTTCATATGAGAATGCCCTAAATGGAGCCTACATTATGTGTTGTTATGTTGTATGTGTTCTATCCTATGAAATGAACTCTATGTTGAACATGAAACACTTTGCATTGCCTTGGTGAATTTAATACCTTGTTGAACCTAGAAATGACCTAGGTGGGTTATGAAGCACATAGCTTCAATTTCTCCAAATTTGGGAATTTAGAGCAAAGACTCATCTGAGTCGATTCTAGGGAAGATTTGAACTTGATAAACCCTAATTTCAATCCCTACGAAGTTTGGACAACGCTTGGTCAAGTTTACTCAATGTTTAAGTTGAGTTTATTTATGTGCATTTGAACCCGTTATGATTATTTGGTTATGAGCAATTGATTGCCTTGACTTGGTTTATTGTAGAGAATTATACCCTACTTGGCCTGGTCGAGTTCGCCTCTTTAATTCGATCATTATTTGGTCTTTACGAGTAAACATCTACTTGAGCATTGCATTAAGTCCACCGGCACTATTTGGTTTGATTTTTATGTCGTGGTAGACGATGTATAGCCTCCACGACTGAGATCTCTCGCTATGGATCGCCGCACTGGACCTCACACACCCTCCATTGAGGCCGCAATGGGAAGTAGCCCTTTGCCGTAACAATAAGTGCGCCATTGGTCGCTATTAGCCGGCGGAGTTCTATGATATCGATGCAACGTCACGAGCATCGTAGTCACGATATTGGGTTAACAAAATATTTTGCAGAGCTGCTGGCCGCACTATATCATATCCTACTTGTATGATTTATTTCCTCTGCATTATACGTGAAAATGTGTTAAGTGCTATATGATGAACGTGAACACTAATTGTGATAAATGCCATGTTATAACATGATCATGCATTGTAGTAACTTACTAAGTCTTTCGACTTACCCTATTTGTTTGTTTTGTTTCCTTAGATCCGAGCCGAGGAGACGGTCCTGATAGACTCGCTTGTTTCAAGTTTGGTTGTTGTATTCAAGGTTGCTCTTTTGGACTTTCATGATTAGTCTTTTATTTTTGAAAGGACGTTGGGAAGCAAGTCATGTAGACTTGTCTTGGGAATTTTGTTGTTGTAGTTAACTTATGGATTAACTTGTATCTTTTGGTATGCCGACTTATGTCGAGCCCTGCTTATATGTGTATGGTTCACTACGGTTTTCTTCCGCTAAAGCTCGCTTTATTTATTATTGTTGTTGTTGTCTCCGGCATGTTGGGCCGCTGAGGTTATATTAAGCATGTGTTAATATTGTAGGAGTAGTTGTTGGGTTCTACTGTAACGCCGAAGACTTGTTTATTTTTAGTTGCTTTTCCTGGCCAAGTGTAGCCAGTTGTTGTTCTATATGGCGTTGCGCCACATGAATTTTATAATCCTACTTATGCATGCTGTGTTATTGATTATTTGGACGGCACGACTCGGGATCTCGCATGGGTCCGGTCGGGTCGCACATGTTTGCCGGGCAGAGGTGGGTTGGGTCAAATTATTTCTCTGGAAACTGTGCGGGTTGGGTACAAGAACAGAGTTGGCGAAAGTTAATGAAAATTACTTTAGAGGAAAGAGCGAGTATTTAACTAAGGGTAATATAGTATTTTCACAACCAAAAGCTGTCAGATAAAGATTTTACATGTGGTATTACATCCCCCTTAATATTAATTGACTTTGTAAAAAAATATTAAGATATAATAGTGGAGTCATCATTTAAAATGAGAAGAAATTAAGAATAAATGAAAAAATTAAGTAACTTCTAAAAATGAAAGATAAAAAGTAAATCTCTTTAAATATGCAATCTAAATGACTATACATTTATTTATTTTAAATAATTTTTAGAAAATGAAAAGTAAATCTCTTTAAATGTATTGGAAAGGGATAGATCAAAGAATGAATAAATACTAGTGAGTAGCGGCAACACAGCCTTCATGTTTAAGTGGGAAGTGTCTAGAAGAGATATGTTTAAAAAATTTGTATATATAGGGATACATATACATGATATGCATGAATAATGTGATTTACCGATCCGACCCCAATGCGAGATCCCGAATCGCGCCAGCCCAAATAAACAAGTTAAAACACATAAGCATGCACAAGTAGGATTTTAAAATTCATGTGGCGCAACATTTCGCATAATTAACAACTCGGCTACACTGGCGAAACAACCTCGTTACAAAGTCATCGGCGACGCACAAATTTAACCCAACAACTACTCCTACAATTATTAACACATGCTTATAATAACCTCAACGGCCACAACATGCCGGAGACAACAACAACAATAACAATTTAAACGAAGCTTTAGCGAAGAAACCGTAGTGAACCATACACATATAAACAAGCTCGACATACAAGTGGCCGGCATACCAAAAGATTACAAGTATTAAGTAGTTAAGTTACAACAACAACACAAAACCCCAAGCCAAGTCTACATGACTTGCTTCCCAACGCCCTTTCCAAAATAAAAGATTAACTAATAGAAGTCCAAAAGAGCAACCTTGCGAATCACAACCAACCAAACGGATAAGCGGTCTAACGTGGACCGCCTCGGCTCGGATCTAAGGAAAGACAAAGCAAACAAATAGGGTAAGTCGAAAGACTTAGTAAGTTACTAAAATGCATGATCATGTTATAACATGGCATTTATCACAATTATAGTTCACGTTCATCATATATCACTTAGCACATTATTCACGTAAGTGCAAGGAAATAAATCATACAAGTAGGATATGATATAGAGCACGGCCGCCGTAGCTTCCTGCAAAATAGTTTGTTAACCCAATATCGTGACTACGATGCTCGTGACTTGCATCGATATACCGAACTCCGGCTAATAGCGAGCCAATGACGCACTTATTGTTACGGCAAAGGGCTACTTCCCCATTGCAAGGCCTACAATGGAGGGTGTGTGAGGTCAGTGCGGCGATCCATAGCGAGCACGAATCTCTCAATTCGTGAAGGCTATACATCGTCCCTACCCCGACTTTATAAAAGATCAAACCAAATAGTGCCACGGTTGGACTTAATGCAATGCTCAAGTAGATGTTTACTCGTAGAAAGACCAAATAATGATCGAATTCGACAAGAGCGAACTCGACCAGGCCAAGTAGGGTATAATTCTCTACAATAAACCAAGTCAAGGCAATCAATTGCTCATAACCAAATAATCATAACGGGTTCAAATGCACATAAATAAACTCAACTTAAACATTGAGTAAACTTGACCAAACGTTGTCCAAACTTCAGTAGGGATTGAAATTAGGGTTTATCAAGTTCAAATCTTCCCTAGAATCGACTCAGATGAGTCTTTGCTCTAAATTCCCAAATTTGGAGAAATTGAAGCTATATGCTTCATAACCCAACCTAGGTCATTTCTAGGTTCAACAAGGTATTAAATTCACGAGGCAATGCAAAGTGATTCATGTTCAACATAGAGTTCATTTCATAGGATAGAACACATAACACTTTCACAACATTTCAAGAAGGCATAAACTAGGGCATTCATATGAATCAACACTTCCATCAACAATATAATACATGGCTTTAACATGTTCAAAATCTTAAATAGACAAGATGGAAGAGTAATTATAAACATTCATAGGTAGAAATCAATCTAAACATGCTCCTAACAAGCTCACAATTCATCATACAAGAATATAGCATATGAAGCATACATGTGCCCTCATTGACCTCAACCAACATAGGCTTTGCTTCCTTAGGGTCAATGAGAACTAAAAAAGAAGAAGAAGAAGGTAACTTACTAGTTATACACCAAAGAAAGCAATGGAAGAAACCAATCGGATGGAAATGCTCCCTTCTTGAGCTCTACAACTTTAATGAAGGGCTCTTGGGCAAAGGATGAATGGATGATTGAAGATGAAGATGAAGACCTCAAGCAACCATGGAAGAACTAGAGAGAGAAGATGAAATCCGTGTTTTGAAAGAGCTCTCGACAAAGAGGGTGGAAGAGGATCGATTTGTGGCTTATAAGAGGTCAAAGTTGAGTGGGACAAGTGTCAACCACTTGTGGTCCCTTTTCTAATCTGATTTGTGGCTTAATTGGTCACTAAGGTGATCTTAATCTATCATTAAAAACTAGTTAGGGATGTTAGGACTTAAGTAGGAAGGGTTAGGGAGGTTTAGGATAGGTTTAGATAGGGGTTTGAAGTACAAGTCGTCCAATTTCGAACAGGGAGAAAATCATCCCGTACAGTAACACAGTGAGGCGGGCGCCTCACCCATCTTCGACCGCCTCAACTCGAGGCCTCCCCAAGTTCGCACCATTCGGCAATTACTCCCGGCATTTGAGGCGGCGCCTCATAGGTGCCATGCGGCGCCTCGGCTCCAGTAACCTCTAAAACTTGGTCTAAACTTGATCTAAATGGTCCCAAACTTTTGGGCAACCATTCTAAGGTCTAACCCTACTCAAAACAAGTCGGAAACGCACCCGAACAACCCCCGGAACAAGATAGAACAAGGCTCAAACCACGCGACAAATGAACAACGGATTAAACTCAAATCAAACACCAATCAAACTAGGATGTCTTGGGCATGGAAAAGGTTTGTTTCAACATGATTAAGACCTGAATATAAAGCCAAGAACACAACGAACACTTCGTACGTCGAAATAGAAGCAAATACGAGCAACGAGAGGAATCGCTAAGACCAAATTCAACGCGATTAAACCGGCGACTCAACAAACAAGTTTATATGATTCTAAACATGTTATGGACTTCTATAATGATCTATGAATGATTCTAAGACGTTTATATATAACAAGTAAACATGCTCACAATCAACCAAGAAAGTATAAAGACAAGCATAGAATGCACATGCAAGAATACGGGGCGTTACACTCTCCCTCCTTTAGGAATTTAGTCCCTAAATTCTTACCAAGTTCGTCGAATAAATGTGGATGCTTCTCGCATCTCCGCTTCCGTCTCCCAAGTTGCTTCTTCAATGTTATGGTTCCTCCAAAGAACTTTGACTAAGGGAATTCTCTTGGTTCGTAGAACTTGCTCCTTGGTATCCAAATATCTTCACGGGCTTTTCAACGTATGACATATCCGGCTCAAACGTGATCTCCTCATACTTCAAGTACATGGGACTCGATCCTTCAAATACTTTCGCAACATGGAAACATGGAATACGTTATGAGTCTCCGAAAGTGAAGGTGGCAATGCAATACGATACGCTAAGGTCCCAACCCTCTCAAGGACCTCAAACGGACCAATGTATCTTGGTGTAAGCTTCCCTTTCTTGCCGAATCTCTTAGTACCTCTCCTCGGTGTTACCTTCAAGAACACGTAATCACCCACTTGGAACTCAAGATCCCGTCTTCGATTGTGCATAACTCTTTTGTCGACTTTGAGCGGTATGCGCAAAGCGATCTCTAATCAACTTCACGCCTCAACCCAGAAATTTGTTGCACTAACTTCGGAACCCCAAAGTTTCGCCTCTCAACTTCATCCCAACAAATTGGCGATCTACACTTACGCCCATACAAAGCTTCATACGGCGCCATCTTGATACTCGGCGGTAGTGCATTATTATACGCAAACTCGGCTAAAGGTAAATGAGAATCGGCTTCCCTTGAAATCCACGGCACAAGCTCGCGACATATCCTCCAAAATCTGAATCAATCGCTTCGGGTGACCATGCGTTTTGCGGATGAAAAGGCATCTTGAGAAGTCTAATCTGGTTCCCAAAGCTTCCTGCAATGACTTCCAAAATCTAGATGTGAACCTCGGATCTCTATCGGACACAATACTAACCAGTGCGCCATGAAGTCTCACGATCTCACGGATGTACAAAGCGCTAAGGAGTCAGCGAATAAGTGATAGCTATCGAATGAAGTGTAATGCGAGACTTAGTCAATCTTGTCAACTATAACCCAAACCGCATTAAAACTCTCGCGTCTTGTGACCAACCTTGTCACAAAATCCATAGTAATGAACTCCCATTTCCACTCGAGGAATCTCGTGCAATGGTTGTAGAAATCTGCCGGGCCTCGATGCTCGGCCTTAACCTCGACAAGTCAAACATTTTGACACGCTCACTCATAATCTCTCTTCATACCCTTCCACCAAAATGTCTTTTCAAGTCTAAGTACATCTTCGTGCTCCCCGGGTGAATGGTATACTTCGTCTTATGAGCCTCATCAAGAACCAACCTCTTCAATTCCGTATTACAAGGAACACAAATCCTACCTCGAAATGTCAAAGTACCCTCATTATTAACCACAAAGTCGAGGATACATTCTCGGCCAACCCATCGATAATTTTCTTCAACTCAGGATCATTCCTTGCTCTTCTCTAATTTTCCCAAATAAAAAAGCAGTGTGATGCGACATTTGCAAAAATCACACCTCTATCATGAACACTAGGATCCAATCTCGCATAAAATCTTCTAACATCTTCCACTCCTTAACCATCATGCAAGACATATGAACCTTTCTACTCAAGGCATCCGCTACTACATTTGCCTTCCCTGATGATACAAAGATAGTACAATCATGGATCCTTTAACTTTTCCATCCATCTTCTTTGCCTCATGTTCAACTCTTTTGAGAAAATAAATATTTCAAACTTTGTGGTCGGTGAAAATCTCAAACTTAGACCCATACAAGTAGTGTTTCCATTTATGCAACGCCAAAATAATCGCACCAACTCCAAATCGGTGTGTCGGGTAATTACGTGCTCATGAATAGACAACTTCCTCGATGCATGCGATCACCCTACCATTTTGCATCAAAACACAACCCAAACCTTCCTTAGAAGCATCGCTAGTAGATCACAAAATTATCTCCTCCACTAGGCAAAGCCAAAATAGGTGCCGTCGTCAACCGCTTCTTAAGCTCTTGGAAACTAGCTTCACATTTCGCTCCAAACAAATGGCACATTCTTTTGTGTCAATCTAGTCATAGGAGTCACAATCAGAGAAAATCCCTCAATAAATCTCCGGTAATAACCCGCTAGACCCCAAGAAACTCCGAACCTCGGTAATTGGCGAACTAGGTCTCTTCCAATTCATCACCGCTTCAACCTTAGAAGGATCAACGGCTATCCGCGCTAGAAACTATATGCCCCAAAAAGATACTTCCTCGAAGCCAAAAGGCACATTTGCTAAACTTGGCATAAATTTGTCGCTTCTCCCGAAGAATAGACAAGACAATCCTCAAGTGTTTCTCATGCTCCTCCCGAGATTTCGAATACACTAAGATATCATCAATAAAGACTACCACAAACAATCAAGATAGCTATGAAAGACACGGTTCATCAAATCCATAAACACCGCATTTGGTGCATTCGTCAACCCAAACGGCATCACTACAAATTCAAAGTGCCCATATCTAGTGCAAAAAGCCGTCTTTGGAATGTCTTCCTCTCTAACCTTCAATTGGTAGTAACCCCATCTCAAATCAAGCTTAGAATAGACAATAGACCCTTGCAATTGGTCAAAGAGGTCATCAATGGGGTAGTGGATATTTATTCTTAATGGTCACCTTATTCAATTCTCGATAATCTATGCATAACCGCAAACTCCCATCTTTCTTCCTCACAAATAAGACCGTGCGCCTCAAGGCGACACACTTGGTTTAACAAAACCAATCTCTAGGAGTTCTTGCAACCGAAGTTTTCAACTCCCTAAGCCCGCATGGCGCCATCCTATACTTGCCTTAGAAATCGGTGAAGTCCCCGGAATAAGCTCAATACGTAATTCTAGTTCTCTATCGGGTGGCATAGCATGATCGGTAGAAAACACATCGCCGGGAAATTCACACACTACGGACCTCTTCTAAGTTCGGCGAAGACTTCTTCTTATCAACTACGCATGCAAGATAACCCGTACACCCTTGAGACAAGTAATTTTCTAGCCCTTAATGCGAGAAATAAAGTGCACGCCACTCGAAGCATGATCACCCACAAAGTAAACTCAGCACACCCATATAAGATATAAAAGGTAACCCTCTTTCTATGGCAATCAACTATAGCATGATAAGCACATAACCAGCCCATGCCAAGAATCACATCAAAATCACGTATGGGAGAACTACCAAGTCAAGATGCAAAGTGTGGTCACCCACCAAAACATCACAAGATTTAAACACTTCGATGCGAGCATATATTCCCCGAAGCGGGGTAGAAACTTCAAGCAAATATGGCAAAGATTGAGGCAATACGCAAAGATTCTCAACAAAGTGCGAAGCAACATATGAATGCGAAGACCACGGATCTATGAGAACTCGAGCCTTATGATCGAATATAGAAAGAGTACCTCCTATCACTAGCCGTAGACCTCGAACCTCGCTACGATCAAGCGCAAACACACGGCCTTGAACCTTGGGTTTACCGCCCCCATCTCTCTTAGCCTCCCTGCGCCACCCGGCTGAGTTGCCGACGTGACTAGCCTTAAACTTCTGGCACTCCTTCTTCATGTGAGTTCCATCTCCGCAATAGAAACACTTTCCATTTTGCCCAAAGACCTATCAACCTGTGCCCGGACCTACAGCCGACGTAGCGAACAAATCATAGCTTCACTACGACCCTTGTTGCCCCTTAGATGAAGAAGTGTTATTACCTTGTTTCCCCGACTGTGGCCTACCCTGGCCTCCACTTCTCCGATCACGGTTCCCTTGATAACCCCTTCTATTACCCGAATCGTTTCCTCGATTGTTGTCGGTAGTCCGTGCACTACTAGAATTATTCTTGACTCGGTGTTCATCAATGTCTTGCTCAACCTCATAAGCTCTATCAATCGGCGGTCCGATATATCGGTGAGCTTAAGCGCTAGAATCGCTTTCTAAACTCGGCTTAACCCCTTCACAAACTTGTGTGTTCTCCTTGCCTCCGTGGGAATCGATACGCACAATATCGGCTCAATTTCGTGAACTTTGCGTAATACTCGCCACGCCATGCTACCTTGCTCAAGATCATAGAACTCCTTCTCTCTTTGGTTGCGCACTACATCCGCACATACTCATTCTTAAACTCTCTTTGGAAATTGGCCCAAGTAATGGGAACTTGTCAGATCTCCCAACTCTCCTTCAACACGGTCCACCAATGTTCGGCGGCTCCCTTAAAATTTAAAGGTGGCTAGCATCACTCTTTCTTCGTCAGAACACCCCAACATGGACAATACCTTGATCATTTCCTCCATCCATAACTCGGCTTCTCTCGGTTTTGGTTCTCCAAGAAACGAACTAGGCTTTAACTTAAGAAATCTCTCTAAGAGAGTAGTGTCGCCCCTGGTCTCGGTGGTGGAGGTGGTGGCCGCCTCCCTGCTGACCTCCGGCTCGGCCGAGAAAAGCTAACAACTGCGATGTAGTTCACCATATCCGAACTACCGGATCCTCCGGCGGTACCTCTACTTCGGTTCAACCGAACTCTCCCTGGTCTACCTCTCCCGGGATTAACCATCGGACTCCTACAAGAATTCACTCGGACGTTAGAATCATCACACAATTAACCAACCCAACTAGGCCATGGAACCTATCCCGGCCGACGCCTAACCTATAGCTCGATACCAATCAGACCGGACCCCAATGCGAGATCCCGAGTCGTGGTCCAAATAATCAATAACACAAGCATGCATAGTAGGATCATAAAATTCATGTGGCGCAACATCGCATACAAACAACAACTCGGCTACACTTGGCCGGAAAAACAACTTAAATTAAACAAGTCTTCGGCGACGTTACAGCCGGAACCCAACAACTACTCCTACAATTATTAACACATGCTTATAATAACCTCAACGGCCACAACATGCCGGAGACAACAACAACAACAACAATTAAACGAGCTTTAGCGGAAGAAAACCGTAGTGAACCATACACATATAAACAAAGTGCTCGACATATAAGTCGGCATACCAAAAGATTACAAGTATTAAGTAGTTAAGTTACAACAACAACACAAAACCCCAAGCCAAGTCTACATGACTTGCTTCCCAACGTCCTTTCCAAAATAAAAGATTAACTAATAGATGTCCAAAAGAGCAACCTGCTAATACAAACAACCAAACGAGTACAAGCGAGTCTATCCCGGACCGTCTCCTCGGCTCGGATCTAAGGAAAGACAAAGCAAACAAATAGGGTAAGTCGAAAGACTTAGTAAGTTACTACAATGCATGTTCATGTTATAGCATGACATTTATCTCAGTTATAATACATAATCATCATATAGCACTTAGCACATTGTTCACATAAGTGCGGGAAATTAAATCATACAAGTAGGATATGATATAGTCACGGCCGCTTCGTAGCTCCTGCAATGAAACTTTATTATACTTTATCGTGCAACATTGATGCTCTGTGAATGCATCAACTTTTATCAAGTACCACTCGATCTAGATAGCAAGCCAATGCGGCACTTAACTGATACGGCAAAGGGGCTACTTCCCCATTGCGCCAACAATGGAGGTGTGTGTGAAGTCCCGGTCGATAGCGAGCACGAATCCCATAATTCGTGAAGGCGATGCATCGTCCCACCTTGACCCAATAAACAAACCAAATAATGCCAGCTGGACTCAATGTGATGCACAAGTAGATATTTACTTGACTAAACCAATCAAAGACCGAATTCGACAAGAGCGAACTCGACCAACCAAGTAGGGTATTAATCTCTACTATAAAGTCATATCAAGGCAAATAAATTGCACAAACCAACCTTTCATAAAACTTGTATAAACCATCAAACCAATCTCATACTTGAGTAAACCAAATCAAACGGTGTTCAAACTTCGTAGGGATTGAAATTAGAGTTCAACACGTTCAAATATTCCCTAGAGTCGACTCCGTTGAGTCTTTGCTCTAAATTCCCAAATTTGGAGAAATTGAAGCTATGTGCTTCATAACCCAACCTAGGTCATTTCTAGGTTCAACAAGGTTGTAAATTCACCAAGGCAATGCAAAGTGTTTCATGTTCATCATAGAGTTCATTTCATAAGATAGAACACATACAACATAACAACATATAATGTAGGCTCCATTTAGGGCATTCTCATATGAACAAACTTCCAACAACAAACATTATACATGTCTCTAACATGTTTAAAACTTTAAATAGGCAAGATGAAAGAATAATATAGGCTTTCACAAGCAAGAATTCAACCTATACATGCCCCTAACAAGATCAAAATCTCAACATACAAGAAGATAGCATGAAAGGCATACATGTGTCCTCATTGACCTCAACCACCATAGGCTTTGCTTCCTTAGGGTCAATGAGAACTTAAAAGAAGAAGATGAAGAAAGTAACTTACTTGATACACACCAAAGAGAGCAATGGAAGAAACTAATCGGATGGAAATGCTCCCCTTCTTGAGCTCTACAACTTTAATGAAGAACTCTTGGGCAAATGATGAATGGATGATGAAGGATGAAGATGAAGACCTCAAGCAACCATGGAAGAACTAGAGAGAAGATGAAAATTCGTTTTTGAAAGAGGGAGGGTGAGAATGAGAGTCAAAAATCTGAAATGTGGTTTATATTTGCCTAGATTTTGAGTGGGACAAGTGTCAACAACTTGTGGTCCCTTTTTAAATCTGATTTGTGGCTTAATTGGTCACTAAGGTGATCTTAATCTATCATTAAAAACTAGTTAGGGATGTTAGGACTTAAGTAGGAAGGGTTAGGGAGGTTTAGGATAGGTTTAGATAGGGGTTTGAAGTGTACAAGTCGTCCAATTTCAAAACAGGAGAAAATCATCCCGTAACAGCACAGCAGGTGAGGCGGGCGCCTCACCCAAGGCCATGCGGCCGCCTCAACTACTGAGGCCTCCCCCAAGTTCAGACCATTCAGCAATTACTCCCAGCATCTGAGGCGGGCGCCTCACCAGCTCCCATGCGGCCGCCTCGGCTCCAGAACCTCTAAAACTTGGTCTAAACTTGATCTAAATGGTCCCAAACTTTTGGGCAACCATTCTAAGGTCTAACCCTACTCAAAACAAGTCGGAAACGCACCCGAACAACCCCCGGAACAAGATAGAACAAGGCTCAAACCACGCGACGAATGAACAACGAATCAAACTACAATCAAACACCAATCAAACTAGGATATCTTGGGCATGAAAAAGGTTTGTTTCAACATGATTAAGACCTGAATAGAAAGCCAAGAACTCAACGAACACTTCGTACGTCGAAATAGAAGCAAATACGAGCAACGAGAGGAATCGCTAAGACCAAATTCAACGCGATTAAACCGGCGATTCAACAAACAAGTTTATATGATTCTAAACATGTTATGGACTTCTATAATGATCTATGAATGATTATAAAACATTTATATAACAAGTAAACATGCTCGCAATCAACCAAGAAAGTATAAAGACAAGCATAGAATGCACAAGCAAAATTATGGGGCGTTACATCGGTAGTCAGGTGCACTATATTATTCACTATGAGCTCTTGCAACGTATATCAAATCTAGCTACAATCCTTGCTATGGGCTCTCACATCTTACAATAAAGGAGAAAATAAATGCGTATCAAAACAAGCACCCAATAACTATCTACGCACGATCTCCTGTGAGAACCCAAACTCATTGCTTGTATAACATCATTATAATATGCTTAATGTATATCTTAACATGTTAGAGAGTTCATATTAGTCATATCGTGCTTGCATTAGAATTGTTACGATCAGAGTCGCTTGAATGTCTTCTATGTGTTGCATACTTTGCCGTTTGTGCTTTGAGTATTCATCTTACCATGTTAGCACGTAACTAAGTCTTGTTGGAGTCTTGGTACCTTTCATATATGTCTTATAACATTCATCTTGATCATAGTAGGTTTGGTTGGAAGTTTAGAAGCTTTGTTGCTTCGTTTGGGTCTTAGTGATTTCCCTTGTGGCTCATATTTCTTGTATTTTGTCTTGCGAGATGTTCATTTAGTTCTAGGCCATGTATTCAGGTCATATCCATGTTTAAACAAGCCTTGTTCATTCCCAAGTTGTTCTAGTTTGATTTTTGTTTGATTCGTGTTTGATTCGTTAGCCATTCGTCGCATGATTCGAGCCTTGTTTTAACTTGTTTCGGATGTTGTTCTAGTCTCTAGAATTATTCTCTCTCTCTCTAGAATTATTCTCGTTTTCCCTAACCCTAATTAGGGTTTGTCTATGCCGCCGGATGGCTTGGAGGCTCAGCCTCCGGTTGTCCCTGCCACAGCAATACCCCAACCATCTTCTACATCACCAACTGTTTCGGCTCCTAAGACCTATGCATCCACGGTGGCACAGCCAAAAGGTTTTGTTGGCAATAATGTTCCTCTCTTGCATGCAATTCCTTTAGCGCCTAGACAAACTACGAATTTTCATGGTGAGCCTGGCTGCTTATTCACATCTATTGAACTGGAGGCTGCTGAGAAACAACTAGCTAATACGATTGTTCTCAAGTTTTCGGCTGGAAGACCCTCGGTCCATGCTATTCAGGAAGAAATCGCACGATCGTGGAACCTCAAGGAGGCTTTTGTGGTAGGGCTTTTGGACCCCAGACATGTCATGGTACGTCTTTCCTCGGCTGAAGACCTTGTTCTTGCTCTCTCAAAGGAGTCCCACATGATTCAGTCTAGTATGTATCGCTCTTTTCGTTGGTCTCCCGACTTTGCCTTTCGGAAGGATAGCACCACAGTTGCGGTGTGGGTTCGATTGCACCAATTACCTTTGACATATTTCAACCCGTCTATTCTACAGTGTATTGGGAATTCATTGGGGCGGTTTTTAAGGGCTGATGAAAAGACTCTTGCCCTTACTCGCCCTGCCTTTGCTCGTATATGTATTGAAATAGATGTAGCCTGAACCATTGCCTACTCGATTTCGATTGGTCTTGGAAAAGATGTTGGTTTTTGGCAACCTCTTGAATTTGAGGGTAATATTTTATTTTGTGTTGGTTGTGGTTTGTTGGGACACACAAAGGATAGATGTCGTAAGGGACAGAAAAGAATGACTAATCAAGGCAGTGTTCATGTAGAGAATTTTCCTCAAGCTCCTAAGATTAACGATTTCGCTGGCAAAAATGACACGATTCTTAAGGGCAACAAAGATAAAGAGAAGGTCAATGTTCCTCTCGAAACTGTTACTCATCCTCCAGTTCAGAGATGGGAACCAGTTAAAATTTTAAAGAGGCCGGAGGTTGGATCGGTTTCTAATGTTAAGGATTCTCAAGGATGTGTGACAGAAGAGATTCCAACATGCACTAATTTACCAACTGCTAAAAAGAATACACCAGTCGATACGACTAAGGAAAAGGAGAGTGTACAGCTTTCCAATGCCTTTGCTTCTCTTGTTGATCTCACGGAGGATGTTCAGAATGACGACGTTCAGGAGGTGCAAAAATCAACATCCGGGATTCCAACAGATGATGGTATTCCTCAGCCATGTAAGGGGCCGGTTGATATTCCAGTCTTTGATAAAGACGTGCAGAGTAAGTTAGATGGGTTTAGAAACATGACCTCGTTGAAGGCAAAAATGAATGATCTGAAATCTAATGTGGGTAATGGTAACGGTAGTATCAATAAGGAAGTCGGCTTGCATAAAGCTTTTTCCTTTTCGGATCTTGATGCTTTGTTAAATGTTACGGGTTTGGATGATCTCAAATGCGGGATTCAGTTGGTCACAAAGTGCGTATCAAGCTTACTAGATCGGCTTCGCTTGATGATCTAGTGGATTTTCCTAGATCGGCCTCGTCTATTAAGGATTTTCAACAACAATGTCGGGATCAAGTAAAGGCTAAGAAGAAGCCTAAAGCAAAATCAGCTAAAGGAAAGAAGCGTACTACTAGGGCTAACGCTAAGGCTCATAAATCCTCCTCTTAATATTTTTTATGTCGATTCTTCTTTGGAATGTGCGCGGGGTCGGAAATAAGAAGACTATTTCTTATTTGCAAAAATTAGTTTCTCAACATAAACCATTTCTGGTTGTTCTTATTGAGCCCAAAATTGCTGGAAACCGTATTGATAATATAGCTAGGAAACTTCGTTTTCCAAATTGCATGCAGTATGCCCCTACTAATACGCATATTTGGCTCTTATGGAATGATTCTATTCAGGTTGATTACCTTGGGGCGAATACTCAGCAAGTCTCTGTCCGCATTACTGGTTTCAATAATTTGTCGACGGTGGCTACGTTTGTATATGCTAAGTGCACGAGAGGGGATCGTCAAACGCTGTGGCAAGATTTGGTGGATCTTTCTAATAGCATTAACTCTCCTTGGTTTATAGGAGGAGATTTCAATACAATCTCTCAGTCGGCAGAAAAACTTGGCGGTTCAGGATTTGATTTTGGTAGCATGGAGGATTTCAATAATTGTATGCTTGCCGCTGGGGTGACAGATGTAGGCTTTGAGGGTTCAGTTTACACGTGGTGCAATGGTCATCAGGGCCGTGGCAGAATCTGGGAGCGTTTGGATCGTGTCCTTAGTAATGGTTTATATAAAGCCTCTTTTCCTCCAATAAGGGTTTCTCATTTGAGCCGGTATAAATCAGATCATTCTCCTCTTGTTCTTGATTTCCAATTCATCAAGAAACCTAAAGGAGTTTTTCGGTTTCAGCGAATGTGGACAGATCACCTTGATTTCTCTAATCTTGTTAAGTCCATTTGGGATAGAGATTGTTATGGCACGGCAATGGACATCCTTCATAGGAAGCTGACCATGCTTCAGTAAAGCTCTTAAAGACTGGAACTGGTCGGTCTTTGGGCACATACAGAAAAACATTGCGGCTTATCAAGATAGCATTCTTAGGTTGGACTTCCAGCTTCAACAAGGATGGGATGCGAATGTGGCTGATCTTCTGGATTGCACGCGAAAGGATCTTGAGCAGGCTATTAAATGGGATGAGGAATTGATTCAGCAGAAGGCTCGTGCTAATTGGCTCGTGGACGGGATCGTAACTCGGCTTTTTTCCATGCTACACTTCGATAGAGCAAAGATGGAATACCATTCGATTAAATCGCCGATGGCTCTTGGGTCTCGGATGATATTATGTTGGGCAATATGGCAGTAAACCACTACACTTCTTTGTTCTCCACCTCTAATCCATGTGTGGAAGAGGAGTTATTCTCTGCAGTTCCGGCTTTGATAGGGGCAGAAGATAATAATGTTCTGGCTGCTATTCCCTCGATTGATGAAATTTGGGAGGCTGTTAAGGGGCTTAACGCAGATAGTGCGCCGGGCCCTGATGGATTCACAGGACACTTCTTTCAAGCTTGTTGGAATATTATTAAGAATGATGTCGTCGCAGCAGTCCTTGAATTTTTTCATGGCAACATTATTCATCGCGGCATTTCGTCCACAGTGTTGGTTCTTATTCCAAAAGTTTCCAGTCCTAGTTCTTTCAACGATCTTCGGCCTATCAGTCTTTGTAATTTTTCTTGCAAAATTATTTCGAAGATAATGGCTAACAGGTTGGTGGGCATTCTTCCTAGAATCATCTCTTCGGAACAATCTGGTTTTGTCAAGGGGAGGACCATTCAAGAAAATATAGCTTTGGCACATGAGCTGATTAATAAGATCAATAGTAAGGTGTTTGGAGGGAATATTGCATTCAAGTTAGATATGTCGAAGGCGTATGACAGAATGGAATGGCCCTTCATTTTAAAAGCACTTCAGACCTTTGGATTTAATTCTCAGGTGTGTATGTTATTTGAGCACCTTCTTAGTAATGTATGGTATTCTGTGAGAATTAATGGCTCAAATCACGGTTTTTCAAGTCTCTCGTGGTGTTCGTCGGGGACCCATTGTCTCCTCTCTTATTTATCATAGCTCAAGATATCCTTTCGCGTGCTATTAATAGGGGTTTTGAGATGGGGTTAATTGAGCCGTTTAGACATGGCCGGGGGAATATGATTATCTCACATCTTCTATATGCCGACGACATGATTATTTTCAGTAATGCAGGGAAGAAATCTATTATTTATCTTAAGAATATTCTTTCTCAATATGAGAGATCTTCAGGTCAATTAGTTAACCTCCAGAAGAGTGGCTTCTACACTTCTTCCCATTGCTCCCGTCGTAAGGTTCAGTGTATTGCTAATTGGACAGGCTGTGAGCATCGCTCTTTCCCGATGACTTATCTTGGTCTCCCTCTGTTTCCCGGCCGTGTTAAACGTCAATATTTTGAGCAGCTGGAAAATAGGATTCGAAGGCGTATTGATGGATACAAATCTCATCTTCTTTCGTTTGGGGGGAAAATAACTTTAATCAAATCGGTTCTTAGTAGTATTCCGGTTTACGCGCTTGCTGCCCTCAAAGTTTCTATGGGTGTCCTTCGTCGCATAGAATCAGCAATGGCTAATTTTTTATGGGGTCAAGGGGGCAATCATCGTATTCATTGGGTTGCATGGACTGATTTATGTAGGCCTTTGGATGAGGGTGGTTTGGGTTTCCGGTCTTTGATACAGATTCGCGATACTCTTCATGCTAAATTGGCTTGGAGTGCTCTTCAAGGGCACAGCTTATGGGCTCAATTCATTACAGCAAAGTATCGGAATGTTCATGGTTTTTTGGCTCCTAATTCTGCGTCGCATGTATGGAAGGCAGTTTATGCTCATGTTGAGCCCCTTATACAGCATAGTCGATGGATCGTTGGTAGAGGTGATGTCTCATTTTGGAACGACAATTGGGTCGGTGTTAGGCTGGAGGGTGCGCAACCCTTGGATATAAATTTGACAGTGCGGCAGGCTTTAAATAATTTGGAAGTTTTGCTTCCCAGCATTCCTACTCAGTACCACGGCAGCATTAAACAGGTTCAATTGGCAGATAATGAGAAGGATAGCCTGATTTTTTGTGAGACTACGTCTGGCCGTTTTGACACAAAAGTGTACTGGAACCTGTTTCGCATCCACTTTCCAATTCTTCCTTGGGCAAGAAGGATTTGGCAATCTTGGATCCCTACCAAAATTAGTGCTTTTGGCTGGAAACTCATGTATGGTGCTATCCCAGTTGATTTGCGATTACACTCTCGACAAGTTCCTATAGTTTCTCGTTGTGTGTGCTGCCATAGTTCTCCAAACCGTGAATCTATAGATCATCTTTTCGTTCATTCAGTGGTGGCTCGTGACTTATGGCGTCGATTGGCTCAGCCTTTCAACAAGGTAGATAGGTATACAAATATTGTTCATTTATTCAAAATCGGATAGGGAGTTTATTTCGAAATCAAGGAGGAGCTGTTCAGATTGGTATTTTGTTATATGGCTGCTGGTTTTTATGGAAGGCTCGGTGCTGTGCCGTGTTTGACTCGGTCCCTATGGTTGGTGAAGTTATTTTTAAACAAGTTCTGAATGGGATAAAAGATATGATGTGGATTTTCAATCCAAAATCTCCTATTTCAAGGAAGAGTTTTCTTAGTCTGCAAACGTTCAATTTGCCTATTAAGAAGATAAATTTATGTTCGCTCCTGGATTCGTTGGCATACTCCAAGGGCTCCATTTGTAAAGCTGAACACTGATGGGTCATCGATCAATGGCATAGCTACTGGAGGGGGAGTTATTAGAGATTCATGTGGTTTCTTTCTATATGCTTTCCATAGACATTATGGTTTGGGTACCAACACCGAGCTGAATTTCACGCCCTAAGAGATGGTCTTCTTTTGTGCCGTGCCTTAAACTATGATCGGGTGATGGTGGAAGTGGATTCTTTAGTGGTAGTGTCAGCTATTAAGGGTTCTCAAGGTTGTCCTTGGCCGTTTATTTATGATCTTCGTAAATGTCTGGACCTTTTGGGGAACAACAAAATTCATCATGTTTACAGGAAGGAAATTCGTGGCGGATCGGCTTTGCGGCAAACTCATAACATGCAATGTGATAAAGATTTTTCGGCGGTTTCTCATCTTCCGAGGGAGGTTCGCCGTGCTCTTCAACAAGATGCTATCGGTTTATCTTCTTTCCGTAGATCTTAGTGTCTCTTTGTTTTGTTTTTCTCGAGGTCAGGCTCCTTTGTCCCCCCGTTCGAAGGGTAAGGCTGGTTGTCCCCCTCAAGTTTGTTCCATTTTTCCTTTTTAATAAAATCCTGCAGGTACCGCCCTGCTTCCTCAAAAAAAAAAAAAAAAAAAAAAAAGGATGTTGTTCTAGTGTGTTTCCGACTTGTTTTGAGTTGGGTTACACCTTAGAATGGTTGCCCATGAGTTTGGGACCATTTAGGACATGTTTAGACCATGTTTGAAGAATTTGAACCACGTGCTCGCATCGGTTTTGGAACCATAGCTCGGGACAGTCGAGAGCACAACAAAAATGACATTCTTTGGGAATAGGACCATGCGCTCGCATGGTCCATAAGGGATGCGACCGCTTCATGCTTTTTTACACTATATGGGAATTTTCTTCCAATCTGATTTGTGACCCAATTAGCCCATTGAACCCCCATCCTAATTGACCCTGATCCTTCATATTAGACCCTAAGTAAGTTGGATTAAGCCTAACCTCATTCATCCTCCATTTGACAAGTGGATTTCCATGCATTCTCCTTGTGACATGTGGAGTTCCACCCACATTTGCATGCCATTTATAAACCTCCCACCTTTGTCATCAGCCATTAAACCCACCATATCAGTAAATTTCTTCTCTCTCTTCCCAAGTTTTTGTGTGTGAATGGTGAGGGGAGATTAGTGTGTGTTTCCTCCATAACTTGAGCTCCCGAACTCCGATTGCCAAACCGAGACCACCAAAATGAAGCTATCGACGAGGAGCACGATTCTATTTGATTAGTTTTTGTCCACTTCATCTTTTTCCTTGGTGTAAGGTAAGCTATTGATTCCCCTTAGGATGTATGCTAGAAATGCCATGCTATCCCCCTCTTCTTATGATTCCCATGCTCCTACCATGTCTATGCCATGTTTGATGATGATTTGAGTTTATGAGATTTTTGAATGATGTGTTCATCTTGTTGATTTTGTCCTAGGCCTAGAATTAAAAGTGTTCTATGCCTCATTTAGAATAACTATTGTTCTTGGACTAATGACTTTTGACAACTCTTAGAGATTGTGATTCTAGGGTTCCATAAACTATGAATTGTTCATCTTATTGATTTGGTCCTAAGCCTAGAATTAAAAGTGTTCTATGCCCCCTTTGGAATAACTATTGTTCTTGGACCATTGGCTTTTAATAACTTCTAGAAATTATGATTCTAAGGTTCCACAAATTATGAATTGATGATAATTCTTGACTATGGTTATTATTTGGATTAATGGTCTAGTCTATCCTATACGAGAACTTAGAAAAGGGTTTAGAATGCATTTAGCCTTTAAACTCTATTGGATGAATTTATAGAGACGACTCAACGGAGTCCATTTTAGTGAGCCATTGAACAATACCGGCTCAATGATCAATCCCTACGACGTTCTAAATACGTTTCACTAAGAATAATAATTCTAGACTCTTGAATTTGGATTGATTACCATGCTTGATATTAGATGTCATATAATAGAATGCCTATTTGACATGTTGAGTTCGCTCTTGTCGAACTCAATCCTACTTGATTATTGATAAGAATAATTACTTGTCATGAACGAGATCGCTCTTATCGACCTTGTTCACTACTTGAGAATTTGTTAAGTAAACACTACTTGGCATTTGCATGAGTCCAGCTGGCATACTTGTCCTTGTACACACACGCCTCCACTGTGGCCACAGTGGGGAAGTAACCCCTTTATTGTAACCATTAGAACGCATTGGTGTGTCTATCCCGGGCATCTCCTCGGAAGGTCGATGTACTCACAATCATCTGACACCTCACATTTCAGATAACGCTTGTATGCAGGAACTACGTAGCGGCCCGACTCTCCATATATCCTTATCCTATGTGATTTAATTATGAGCACATATGTGAAACAATGTGCATCTTGGATATATGTTCTATATGCTTATGTGACGATATCTTGCCTTGTATGTTGCATATTGCCATGACATGCATGATTGATAGCTAGCAAGTCTTTATGACTTACCCATTCCCCTTTACTGCTTTAAATCTTAGCAAAGCAGATCCTTCTCGTTGAGGCTTGCGGTGTTCGTGTTCCCTTGTTCCTCTTTTGGTTCGACGTTGCAGTTGAAGAGGTGGTTTAGATGTCCTCTTCCTTTCTTTTGTAATTTGCAAGGACGACGGGTTTTAAAGCAAGTCATTTAGACTATGCTTGGGAATGTGTTAGAACTTGTACTTGTTTATTTTAGTTAACGACTTGTAGTATTATCACTTGTAGTACTTGTAATCCCTTTGATGCCGACAATGTGAAAGCCGAGCTTTGGTTATCATGTTAATTAGTTCACTACGTATAAGTCTTCCGCTGAGCATCCTATTAGCTCTTATTTAATTCTTGTCCATACACTGCTAGCTTGGGTTCCGGCATGTAGTGTCGCCGATAACTTGGTTTAATTGCTTAACTGTTATATCAGGTTTGAAAAGTTTTAAAATTCCGACCTTTGGTGCCGAGGCATGTTACGTCTCCAATGTTACCACGCCATTTTCTTAAATTTTGTCCTTGCATGTTTATGTGTTTACTTGTTTCCCTCCTATTTGGGCGATCCGACCCGCGGTTCCACCTCGGGTCTGGGTCGGGTCGCCACAGTTGGTATCAGAGCTTGTTTATAGGTTAGCTATCGACCAGGATAGGTTCCATGGCCTAGGTGGGTTAGTTTCTTGTGTGATATTCTAACGCCGAGTGAATTCTTATAGGTGTTTAATGGTGGTTCCTAGAAGAGCCGTAGGCGAGGTGCAGGGGCACTCCAAGAGAGTTCTCTCGATGAGCGAGGCGTAGTTGCCACCTCCACCACAGGGTCCAACTGTTATGAATGCTCAGATGGCGGATATGTACCGTCGCATGATGGAGTTTATGACCAAGATGGCTCTACTTGGCCATAGTTAGAATGTACCTCCACCACCACCCCAAGAACCAGAGGTGAGAGTGTCGCTACCGCGTAATGTTATACCACCGGAAGTTAGAGCACGGAATAATGCTGTTCTAGAGAGGTTGTTGAAGATGAAGCCTCCATCTTTTGAGGGAGAGGCGGATGCTAGTATTGCCGAGTTATGGCTTGAGGATTTGACGAAGATCTTTGCAGCTCTAGGACCGCATGCATGAAGAGAAGGTGGTTTTTAGCTTTGTATAAGGCGAGGGAGCCGCCAATCATTGGTGGAAAGTTCTACATGCTAGTTGGGAGATGAACTGTGGCATGTATGGCCTACCTTTGAGATAGAGTTTAGGGCTTCTTATGTGCCTAATGTGGTTAACAAATGGAGAGAAAGAGTTCCAGGAGCTAGAGCATGGATTTATGTCTATAGCTTAGTATTCTTCTAAATTTACTGAGTTATCCCATTACTGTGCACATCTGATGCTGGATGAGAAACACAAGACCCAAAGGTTCATGAAAGGGTTGAAGACCGAGTATAGGAAACAGTTGCTATCTCTACAGTTGGCAGATTACCGGAGTGCGGTGGATCGTGCTTATGAGATTGAGAAAGACATTGAGGAGCACAGGTGAAGTCTTAAATGGGCAAGCTTCTCGCAAGCAGATCTTCATGACGGACCCAGTAGAGGTCGATGCCATCGGGAATCGGTCTCGCTATCGGGGCAATCGTTGCAATGGTGGTCGAATAGGTGCATGCCTGGTGGATGAATAGGCGCCCATCGAGAGTCGTGGTAGTAGTGCTCTACTCCTCGAGGGGCAGACTCGGTAGTGTGAGGTTCAGGGGGTGCGCCCGCCCTTAGTTAGGGTGTGCGTGTAGCGATGCGGATGCGGGACACCATCGCCTCGCTCCACCACTCCCTAGTTTAGGGAAGGACGAAATCAAAAGTGCGAGAGGAGTCTTTGTCTATGTTAGCAGCGTTGGAATGCGCCCGGTTGTCTTTAGTGGATTTAATTATGAAAATAGCCTTATGGCTCGTTTCAGATCACTATGGGAGCTTTGGATTTCCCGCATCAAGTTATCCCTTTTTTAGGGGATACCAGGATATGGGAATACATCACCCTTCCATTCTCATTTTCCCTTTTTTAGGGGAGAACGGAAAAGTGCAAAGAAGGAGTGTTGCGAGGCCCCACTGGATCTTAAAAGTTTTAGAGTCGCCATCTTTATTTTAAGGCAAAATAAAGCAAAACCAAAAAAGAGAAAAAAATAAACCGAGAAAAAGAAACGGGTTCGGAGGCTAAGTTACAAGTTGGGAAGGTGCTAGTGCTAGGCACCCAACACTTTCGGTCTCAAAAGTGGTTTTTGGCTGAAGTATGCTTATTGTTATATTTATTTAGCAAATAAATAAAGCATTAAAAGATAGGAAATTAAAACAAATACATCTGTGGCTACATTATTTACGGACTTGCAGCCATTTCCTTACAATTATTACAAATGTATTCTAACAATATTTGGTCATTATAACGCTTTTTTACATACTATTTTTCTATACTAATCCCGCAAAGACAACAGCTTATATTGACTACATTATGCCGGATTTAAATAACAACTTTAAATAATAAATGAACGAAAAGTAAATAAATAAATAAAATAACGCCCTTAAAGGCTTTTACCTTTAGAGCGGTAGTGTGCTCGCCTGGCCCTTCGTGAGAGGAGTCTTTTTTGTTGTTTGTTGTGTGGTTGTTGTTTTGATTTGGGCGCAGTAACCGCTATTTTGGTGACTTTTGGCTTGTCTACTCTGCAGTGACAATTTTATTTTGGTAGGTTTTGGCCTTTTGGTTGGGCGGAATAACGGCTTAGTTTTTTGGTTTTTCAACTCATTACTCTGCAAAGTAACGGCCACTTTGGGATTTTTGGGCCGGGAAGTGAGGTGGATACCTAACAACTAGGCTAGGATCACTTATAATCGGTGGATATTTATTTTGGCGGAGTTTGACGGGGTTTGAGACTTTAGTGGGCTTCACTCACCTATCTCACACCTCTCTAAGGCCGAAGCAGAACGCAGAGAGAGACGTAGCTTCTACGATTATTCTCTCAATTTTGTGAACACCGAATGAGGGAGCCGGGCCTCTTATTATAGTTGGAGAGAAGGATTCATCGGAATTGATTTCGATTTCTTTCACCGCTTTGATCAATTGTACACCGAAGCTTCAGCTTGCACAATGCTAACCGAGAGAGGCTACAGAGCACTCATGGCGCGGCATAATGCTCCCCTTGGCGCGGCACCCACAGCCTCTTTTAGGCCGCGCCAAGGCCACTATTCAATTTTGATTTTGACACTTTCACCCCTTGCAATTCTATCGCTTTTGCGCATCCCGCTTTGCCTTTCGCATTTTTAACTCCTCGTAACTTGACATTTGTTAAGTTTGAATGCTTCTTGATATCATATGTCGAGTCACATAATAGGGTACGAAATTGGGGTGTCTACAGAGCCCCTCAACGATGGAGTCTACGAGTAACCCAAGGCTTACCGAGTAGACGAACATCGTTGATAAACAATAGACTCTCCATTCTCGCTCATTTTAAAACGGAGAGAAATGCAATTGGTGAGAGTATAATGCACGCTTATCATGCTATCCAAACTCCATAACCTAGACATTTTTAGTCGGCTATAAAAGGTTATCGAAGTTTTTAGCGCATATGAATTTAAAGTGCTCGATGGTCGGACCTCATAGTGTAGGCCGCCCACGTATTCCTTATTATTGAGGAAATCAAACCAAACGTAGGTCGTGCAAAAATCTAAACTACAACCAAATGAGGATGTAAACATGTTCTTCGGGTCAAGACCCGATCGAGAACACAACAGAAAAAGATTTTTGTGTTTTTCGAAAAGTCAGATCCAACAATGAGAACGGTCATCAAATACGGTATGAAGATTTGAATATTTTTCGAACCACATTTCAACCGGTCAATACCATGTCATTGAAACATGTTAAGAAGAATTTTCAAAATTGTGTCCGGGTGGTCAATACCTTGTTTCCAAACATAACCGTAAAAACTTTCAAATTTCCAAAATCGCACTCGACCGAGCAAAACTGTCGTCGAGCACGACAAAGAAAAACTTTCTTCAAGTATTTTCAAAATTGGTAAAAGAAAACATCCGTTTTCCTTTCCTTTTTCTCGCTCTCTGCTTTTTTTATTCAAATATTCCTCTTTTTTGTGTTTTTTCAATATTCCTCTTTTTTTGCTTTTTTTTTGAAATCAAAACTCATTTTGAAAAGAGTTTTTCTTTTATTTGAAAACAAATAAAACTTTTTCTTTCTTTCTTTTTTTTTTTTGAAAAAACAAACCTTCCTTTTAAAAAGGAAATTATTCTAAAGTCGTGGTAAGAATACCTGCACCGACTTACCTTTTCGTCTCGGTGGTCGGCCATGATTTGATCGATTTTGGCTCGCCCGCCATTCTCGCCGGACTTTATTAACATTATTATCTTTCTTTTCTTTTTTTCTTTTTTCCTTTTTTTCTTTTGCCACTGAATTTTTTTTTCTTTTTCTATCTTGATTTTTGTGGCTAACTTGGGATATTATTTTTCTTTTATCCTCCGATGGATGGCTTAATTTTGGTTAACAAGATTAACTTCAATCCTTCGTTAGGCTCAGTGGACCATTTTGGAAATTCTGAAACTTGAGGAAAAAAGTCGCAGCTTTCAAACTTGGAGGGGAAAGAGAAAATTCCCTTTTCCTCCGCTTATCATGGACGGAGTGAGGGAGGAGCCATCGCTTCCCTCCTTTCTTTCTCTTTCTCTCTTTCTCTCGGCTCGCCATTGTTGTCGCTTTCTTTTTTCTCTTATTTCTTCAATTTTGCTCCTTTTCTCAATTTTCTTCCGCCAATTTCGTTGTTTTGTTTAGCGTGATGGCATCTTTCTTCGATCCAGAAGGGGAAGGCTCCCATGCACCTGAATCCAACGAGAGGAAGAGAGAGCCTCCTCGCGTGGTCCTAAGCTCAACTACCCGTATTCTAATGATGATCGGGCAATATCCTCGAGATCGGACACTCACGTGTCCAATCTTCCTCCCACCACTGTAAGTTTCTTTTCTTTTTTCGAGATTTTCCGGCTATATTTCAGATTCAAGCAAATTTCTCGCACCGCTTGGAACTTTTGAGCACTCCTCGACTTTAGTAATGCATATGCATGTCCTATTTATGCCTAAATGATGTAATAAAGTGATGATGCGTGAAATTTATATGATTTATTTTTGCGATGCATGATTTGAACTAGTGGTCACTATTTAACCCTACTATGCATG